>JALIGW010000037.1:2507500-3095000 GCA_023053685.1 Diadophis punctatus similis | reverse complement strand
GGAGGAATGATTGGTGAAGATAATCTAATTTGCAGAGAGGGCCAAAAGGACTTTTTAATCAGAGAAAAGACAATAACCACATTTGTCAATGACTGCAAACCCTTTATGGATATTTTTTGTTGTTGAAAACAATAAACTTGTAATCTTTGGGTTTGATGATTAGAAAGTTTAGAACAGAGGTCTTCAAACTTGGCAACTTTAAGCTTGTGGACTTCAACTCCCAGAATTCTCCAGCCAGCTATACCCTCCCCCCATCAGAAACTTTGCTTTTATGACTGCTACGTTCACTTTATAGCTGCTGCTGCTGCAAAAAAGGTCATACGATGGGGTCCCGTTATGTGATGACCCACTTTATGACTGTTATGACTTACAACTGTAATTGCCAGGCTCAGATTACGGTTGTGAATCGAGGACTACCTATTTGTGGATACATTTTGTTTCTGTTGTCAGGGGTAAGACTGATTTTTTCTTTCAGGAGGTTGCAATGAGAGACTGGCTTTTCCTCACTGAAGCTTGTCTGCTTTCTTGTTTTTCTGTCCTATCGTCTGGACCAATCATTAAATGCAACGCAACCACACGTACTAATAAAGCTAACAGTGAGGACCTCTTGATGCTAACTGCAACGAGAGGGAAAGCCCCTGCCTTTGACTCGCTGGGAGCTTAGCCCTGCTCTCTTCTCTGCCTCTTGTCCTGTGTTTTTGTTCTCTGACAACATCCTTTATCCTTCTGACAGATTCAGGTTTCTTACTACCCTCCTGGGCAATATCCAAACTCCAGCCAGCAGTACCGGCCTCTCTCGCACCCGGTGGCTTACAGCCCCCAGCGCAGCCAACAGCTGCCTCAACAGTCCCAACAGCCTGGTAAGTTTCCAGATGAGCAGCGTTCAGGCGGGAGAAGTTGGGGTGGGGGTGGCAGCCGATCCTTGTTCAGGGAGAGCTAAGCCACCTTGCCCTTTCTTGGAACCCAAAGCAAGTCATCCTTTTTATAGGGTTTGAAACCTAAATGCATTGAAGATCTTTGTGAGGGCAAGTTTACCTCAGCCATAAGGCACGAGCAGGTTGCATATGCCTTAAACTCTTGCCTTCTATGGATTCTCCATGCATTTGAAAACTCGAGCCCGAAGGGTTGTGCTTATTGAAAACCAATATTTTGGAGAGACTAGAGTTGACGAAGCAAGGAGGATCCGTTCAGGCGTATGAGTTGAAATCTGTAGGAAGCTGGTTTTAAAAGCTGTAATGGAAAGTTGCTGCTACCGCAGCGGAACTTCGAATGTGTTGCTGCAAAGAAGGCACAGATATAGTGTCTTCAGTGGGATGAAGCTAGCGAAACTGGATACACATTGAGCTAGAAAAGAGACTAGCAATAGTGGCAAATATCTTAGCTCAGGTGTAGGATGAGGGTGAGGGTTCATTCTCCGAGCTTGTGGGTTGGTTTCCAAACTTTTCATTACTAGACTAGTTAAGATCTTCAGCGGAGTTTAGGGGATGTCAGTGTTCTTCTGTTTATAAGGGCTTCAGGTGTGGGTGTGTCAAGTGGGGGTCTTGTGATGGGTCAGCTGTGAATCATCAGTCAGTCTTGCGATGGGTCTTGTGATAAGGAAAAGAGACTAGCTTAAGTTTCTGTAATATCTGCATAACATGGCAGATACATCTTGAGCAAGTCTTCTGCAAGAAGTAGGTTGTGAAGTTTCCGAAAGATGCCCTGATTAATTAATGAGCCACGAGCCAAGCTTCAAAAGAAACATAGTCATTTATTAGGAGCGACATTTCGGCAATACTCCGATGCAGTCAGAACTGAGTTCACATAGGTTACATGCCCCCATGACCCTGTCTCCCCCCTTCTCCCTGGGCATGTCATAAATCACATTCTCCAATGAACCACGTTGGCGGGCTGTGAAACCAACACCCCTCCTGCTGACTCCAGTAACCTAGGACACAATCAGCAAAAAAGGCATTTGTGGAATGTAGTTTTGGTTAGGACAAGCAGCAACTCCGTCAGTTCTCCCCCTTTCCTGCTTATGGCAACTTGAAAGCTTTGCAAGTTGACATAGGCAACATTTGAATGGTTAGAGGCTACTGTCTGCTGTTTAATTTTGCAAGGGATTGTAGGGGGCGGCCACAGAAAAATGGTGATGCCAGCAGAACGGGCTCAGGCTTTTTGAGGGGCAGGGATGAGCTAAGTACAGGTGGTCCTTGACTTACAACAGCTCATTTAGTGACCCTTCAAAGTTACAACGGCACTGAAAAATATGACTTACCACCGCTTTTCATAGTTACGACTTTTGCAGCATCCCCATGGCCACGTGATCAAAATTCAGATGCTTGGCAACCGACTCTTATTTATGACGGTTGCAGTGTCCCGGAGTCATGTGAATCCCCTTTTGCGACCTTCTGAGGAGCAAAGTCAATGGGGAAGCCCAATTCAGTTAACAACCATGTTACTAGTTTAACAGCTGCAGTGATTCACTTAACAAACTGTGGCAAGAAAAGTCGTAAAATGGGGCAAAACTCACTTAACAAATGTCTCACTTAACAACATGAATGTTGGGCTCAGTTGTGGTCGTAAGTCGAGGACTACCTGTGGCAATGAAAAGGGTGGGTTGGAAAAAAACGCTATGAAAAATTTAACTGGTTTACTGCTGTATTTTAGCAATAGGCTCACAAGACATGAGGGATATGGTGTGGGGGGGGGGGGCATATATGAGCTGCAGGTTGCTGATCCCTTAGTTAGTAAGAACTTAAGTCATGGGGGTTTTTTTTCTCTTATGCCAGCAGTAGAAGGATGTGGAAAAATGGTAAAATGTCATGACCCCACGCAATGCAAAGGGTTTTTTTTCCCCTTAGAGAAGAGGGGAGCCGAGCTCACAACAATTGCAATGTTAGCAGCTGTTGCAGTCAGCCAAGGTGCAATTTGACTCATATTAGCTGAGCTTCTTTGGATTTCCACCTGCTTAAATTCCTAAACATTTATCAGTTCTGAAAAATCATACTACAATAGTAGTTCAATTCCCTGGTCAGAGAATTGGCCACGCCGTCCACACATAAGTCAATTTTCCTACATATTCTTAAGAAGGATGCTGAAAGAAAGAAAAAATGATTAAGATATACCTTGCTCTGGAGGTGGCTAAGGCAGATAAAACTATGTTCAGAATAGCTCTCCATCCATTTTTTTTTGGGGGGGGGGGAATCTTCAAGAGGAAACTCCCAAGGGTTCCCTCATCCCATCTGAAAGGATAAATGTGCTGCATGGCCACCGAATGCAGACTGGCTGACTGGCTGGCTTGAACAGAGGTATCCCAACTCTGGGTCCCAGCTGCGGTGTCATAATCTCCCCTCTCTTATTACAATGCAGGATTACAGCCAATCCTGTCCAATCAGCAGCAGACATACCAAGGCATGATGGGAGTGCAGCAACCCCAAGGCCAGAATCTCCTCAGCAACCAGCGCAGTAGCATGGGTAGCCAGATGCAGAGCATGATGGGAGTGCAGCAGTCCCAAAACCAGAACCTCCTAAACAGCCAACGAGGAAACATGGGCAGTCAGATGCAAGGCCTGATGGTCCAGTACACTCCATTGCCTTCATATCAAGTAAGTGGTGCCAAAGATGGCAAGTGGGGAAGGGAAGGGAAGGAAAGGGGAGTGGAGGGAAAGGAAGAAAAGGAGAGGGGAGGGAAAGGAAGAGAAGGGGAGGGAAGAAAAAGGGAGGGGAGGGAAGTCACAATTCTGGTGTTACAGCATTACATGGCTTGGAAACCTTCAGTTGGTATAATTTTTTTTCAGGAATCCAAAACATAACTAACCCGTTCAGATTTATTATTTCATGCAAAATTCACAATGCAGGTAATCCTCGACTTAACGACCATAATTAAGCCTAGAATTTCATGACAGTTGTAAAACCGATTACCATGTGACCACACCCAATTTAATGACACCTTTTTGTGGCAGCCTTTCAGCAAATGCCACGGCCATTAAATAAACTCAATGTTCCCTGTGGGGTGATTTTTGCTGGAAACCTGCAGCAAGCACTGGCAAAAAGGTTGTAAGTTGAAGTCACATGACTGCAGGGTGCTGCAAAATGGTCATTAACGTGGGCCAGTTGCTGAGTGTCCAAAATGTAGTCATGTGACCGGGTGGGCCAGGGATACATTAGAACTTCAAATCCAGCTTGTAAGTCTCTTTTGGGGGATAGCAATAGCACTTAGACTTATATACCGCTTCATAGTGCTTTACAGCCCTCTCTAAGCGGTTTACAAAGTTCAGCATATTGCCCCCAACAATCTGGGTCCTCATGGACCTCGGAAGGATGGAAGGCTGAGTCAACCTTGAGCCGGTGAGATTTGAACAGCTGAACTGCTGAACTGCAGTGCTGCATTTTAACCACTGAGCCACCTCGGCCATTGTAACTTCAAATGGTTGCTAAGCAACTAGTCATAAGTTGAGGACTACCTGTATAAACAATTACACTGAAAAGTAGGAGCTAGGGAGTGGAAGAGAACAGTTCAGAAAAAAACAAGAAAAAAACCACTGCTGCCAGCAAATATAAATAGAGCTAATTCCATATTTTCACTTAGTGGAGGGCTCACAGAAATAACTCTCTTGTTTTCTCCACAACTTATTTTTTTCCTTCTGGAAGCCAACTTCTCTAAGGTTTTAACAATGATGATAACTGTGTGCTAAGTATTGTATAAATCGAAAAGCTTAAACCACCGTCATTGCATAGTCTACAAAATGTATAATCAGAGATCTGTATTCCGTGCAAGAAGTTTTGCTTGCCAACCTCCAATGACATGAAATGTGCATATATACACAGAGTTTGCAAAACTATTCAACACTTTTTTTAAAAAATGGACCGTTGTTTGAGAGCCCTTGTCTATCTGTAAAATGAATTTTGCATTGGTCAGAAATATTCAAGTGAACTGCAGTCAAGGGCAACAGTGCATGACAAAAACCAAGTGCTCGGTTTTTAATGCATACCTCTCCAAACCTGACTTTGGCAACTTAGAACCCCCTGCTACCCAACGTAATTATTTTCACCTGGATCATTTCACCTGCTCACTGCCATTTCTGTAGTGTATGATTCCTGAGAAGTACAGTAGCTCTTGGGAGTACAATTGCATTTTTAATGTGGCAAATAAGGCATTGGTAGGCCGAGTTTTCATAAATTGGAGTTTGTTCCTGGATGTGGATAAGATCTGAAAAATAAGAGCACACAAAACCCTGAAAAGGAGAAGGTGGAAGAATGGGATGGCAGATGAGTTGGGAGGAAAGAGTGAGTGTCATGTTGAGTATAGTGTGCTTTGGCCACTTTAATATAAAGTCTTATTTAAACACACACACACACACACACACACACACACACACACCCCACAGAATAATTCCTGCCAAATCACAAATCTTTCCGGAACTGTAGTTGCTGAAAGGGAAAACTGTAGAGGTTACATAGAGTCTGATATTGGAGAAGAATAACAGAGGGACTTTGGACGTCTTCTAGCCCAAGGAGAGGAACCTAATGTTTTTCCCTTTCTCGATCTATACTCAGATCTACTTTCAAGGCTTTTTGTCATTTCCTCCAAGATCATGTGTTCTCTCCTTTCTGCAGGATCCAATCTGGGTCGATCACCGGGACCAGAGAGTGACCTTCCGAGCTTTTGAACTTGTGCTGGAGCCCATCTTCTGAAGAATAGGATGGGATCTGAAGATGGGCTCCAGCATGAGTCCGAAAACTCAGAAGATAAAATCTCTGGTCCCGGTGATCCACCCAGATTGGATCCTGCAACATTATCCCGGGACATGAATATTCGCCTTCATTCATTCCTTTCTGTCTTTTAATATCCCAAGCAGGTACCAGTGGCGAATGACTCTCAAGGCGTAGTCCAACAACCCTTTCAGCAGCCCGTGTTGGTACCAGCAAACCAGTCTGTGCAAGGAGGGCTCCAGGCCGGAGGGATGCCAGTCTATTACAGTGTTATCCCCCCAGCCCAGCAGAATGGCACCAGGTACGAGCAGGAGCCAAAACTCTACTTAACCTTTATGTTTTGCAAAGATGTCCGTTCAGGATCATTATTTTCTTCCAAGAAAATTCCCTTGATATATACTGTATCAGCCAGGATTGCAGAGAGACAGAAACTCTGCATCAAAAGCACCTGGAACAGTGATGGGCTCTTGTCTTTTGGTGTGCATTAGATTAATGGAAGGGCTGTACTCATTTTTACGCTATGCGAATTAGTTTGACCGTTTTATTACCAGAATTCAGATTCGTGACTTTTTTTTAAAGGAATTTATTTATTTATTTATTTAGTCACCAGATTTATAGCCTGCCTTTATTTTGTGCAACTCGGGATGGTGTACATAACAATCCAACCTTCTACTTCCCTCATAATAATAATAAACTTATGAAATGATTTAGGATGAGAGTGAGTGACTAGGCCACTTCCATGCTTTAGGAAGGATTTGAACTCACAGCCTCCCAGATTCTAGTCCAGCAAAAGGGGGAGAAGAAGGGGAGGAAGGAGAGGAAGATGAGGGAAGGAGAGGGAGACTGAGAGAGAAAAGCAGAGAGAGAAAAATCTTCAAAAATTACAGAAAAAGTACAAGGCCAGAATAAATTTGTTGGCATATATTAAAAGTTTTTGTATGTTATACTTCTTTTTAAAAAGAAATTTCCAAAGTAATGTACTGTGTACAGTTTAACCCAATGATGAAATATAACCAAAAGGCCTATCTAAAAAGAGGTCAGGAGAGAATTGTTCACAATTCTCACAAATCTATCAAGCTTGGAAGGTTCTGTGAGGCGATATTATTTATTTTGTCATATTTACCATATTTATAGACAAATTTTTCATTTCTGCAAATTCTAGTTTCTAAGCATTAGAGATTACCGTTTTCTCTCTTGGCTCCTCTGAGTACAGAGCAAAAAGCATCCTCCTCCAGCCCTCCTTGATTTCTTTAGAAGCATCCATAATCTTAAAAGGTTGCTAGTATTTGTGTCCTGAAAATGCACAAAAGCTCCTCAAAATTGGCATAAATCCTAACAAAGATTTACCTGGCCGAATCATCTGAAGATGAGATTTTACCCTCAGCCTTTGTTCTCAGCCGATTCATTGGCTACCTTTTTTCATTTGGCTGAGTCTGATCTAACCCGTATTTTTTGGAGTATAAGACGCACCTTTTTCCTCCCTAAAAGTGGCTGAAAATTTGGGTGCGTCTTATACTCCGAATGTAGCTTTTTTTTTTTTCCAGCCCTAACTAGGTGCTAACAGATCTTTCCAGTTCTTACCTTGCAGGCTTTTTCATTGTTACTCTCTCCAAAGAATGTTTTTCCAGCCCTAAGTCTTTGCAGGGTTGTTTTCATTGCTCTACTTGCTCCGAATAAGTTTTTTTTCTAGCCCTAACCAGGTGCTAACGATCTTCCCAGCTCTTACTGGCTTGCAGGCTCTTTCATTGTTACTCTCTCCGGAGAATGTTTTTCCAGCCCTAAGTCTTTGCAGGTTTTTTTTCATTGCTCTACTTGCTCCGAATAAGTTTTTTTCTAGCCCTAACCAGGTGCAGGCTCTTTCATTATTACTCTCTCCGAAGGTTTTTTTTAAGTCCTAACCAGGGGATAAAATAATGTGCTGAAGCTGACCAGACTAAAGACGCTAGCCAGATGAATACCTGGTAGGCAGATTTTTCTCCCTATTTTCCTCCCCAAAAACTAAACTAAGGTGCGTCTTATACTCCAAAAAATACGGTAATCTCCTTTTATACTGATATATCTTTCTGGCATAAGCCCAATAGTAGTAACCAGAGAAAGAGGAAATACTGTGTGTATACTTGTTCCTATTCTCTGAAGCACTGAATAAGCATCCCCTTAATTGAAATCACCCAAATAGCATTAGACTAGTGAAAATTACTGAGCAAAATAGTCCTTAGGAATCAGTAACCTCTATCAGCATAAATGCAGTTTTATCTCCATCATGATGACAACCTGCTCCAATTGATGCCTTTTCTCTCTCTCTCTCTCTCTCTCTCTCTCTCTCTCTCTCTTTCTAGCCCTTCTGTTGGCTTCTTGCAGCCTCCAGGTACAGAGCAGTACCAGATGCCCCAGTCCCCTTCTCCTTGCAGCCCACCCCAGATGCAGCAACAGTATTCAGGTAAGGCCGGGCACTTTACCAATAGAAACAGCAAGCCTGGGAGATTTTGATTGATCTGCATACAGTACACCTGCCTCCCCTAAAACCTATTGAAGCTAGGTTGATAGAAGTCACCTGTGGCCCAACAATGGAGGAGCTACCTTGACCTTCCTTGACAAAGAATTCCAAAGTCTGGAAACAGTGACAAAGGAGGCCTTCTCTTGCATTCGCATCAAATGCAATGGAAATTAATGTGTTCTTCAGATCTTAAAGTCTTTCCCAACAGCTTTATCCAAAATTATCAAGTCGTCATTAAGCCCTAAATAATGTTCCCTATTATGCCTGGAAACTGACTAGTAGCCAATGAGCCTGTGTGGATTTCCTTATTGAAATGCATTATACCCTTTTGTTGAGTATAAATGCCCCATCTTAGCTCTTGTTGATCTCTGGTGTTCTGGATTAGCAAAGGTTTCCGAACCCTTTTGAAAAATATCTGTGGTACATTGCCAGTTAGGAAGTAAGTGGTAATTATATGATATATATATACAAGCAACTGAGGACCCAGATTGTTGACTCTGTAAACCGCTTAGGGCTGTGGTATGTAAGTCTAAGTGCTATTGTTAAAGGTGTCCCCAATCCAAGCAGGCTGTAACTAAATGTATGGCCAGATATGGAATTTTTAGGAGGAATATGCACAATGACATTTAACCTTAGCTATGAAACATAACCCTGGAGATCACTGTAATTTGTCTGTCCAGTGGCTGATTCCTGGAGAAGACCCAAGATTCTAACTATCCCATGCAGGTGCAAATCCTTATTCAGTACATTATTATCCAGTAACATCATATATTTGCTTCCTTTAGAGCAGGGGTGGGCAAACTATGGTTCTTTGAGGACCTGTGGACTTCAACTCCCAGAATTCCTGAGCCCTCAGGAATTCTGGGAGTTGAAGTCCACAGGTCCTCAAAGAACCATAGTTTGCCCACCCCTGCCTTAGAGTATTTTGGAAGTTTGGGGTCAGTCCAATACTGTATATGCAAACTGGAGAAACATCATCATTGTCATTGCCCAATTATCCCTACTCATGTCTTTTGCCCATCGATATTTTTTTCCTGCCTAACCCTATCCCCTTTGGGTTTAGGTTGCTTTGGACTGCCAAGAATTTGCAAATGTAGACCACATGTACAATACCATCTCCTAAAGATGCTATAAAGCCTTTTCCTCGATTCTGTCCCATAATTTTCTGGAATGACTTGTAGGAACCCATATTGTGCTTGGAGAGATTTTGAATCTAGTCATCTAGATCAGGGGCCTCCAACCTTGGCAACTTTTAAGGCTTCTGGACTTCAACTCCCAGAGTTCCTCAGGCAGCAAAGCTGGCTGAGGAACTCTGAGAGTTGAAGTCCAGAAGTCTTTAAAGTTGCCAAGGTTGGAGACCCCTGATCTAGATGTTCAATTTGGTGGATGCTCCCTTGGAGTCAAACATAGTTTTATGAAAATGTCTTGAAGTATAGCTAGGATCAGAAAGCTTTTTAACACCGATTTGGCTTTTTGTGAAGGAACGCCAGATAAGCTTTCAACCAAGCTTCTGGATTCCCTAATGCTTTGTTTATTTCCATGGAGCACAACTCCAAGCCAAATCTGAGCTGCTCACAATATAAATAAACAAGATAAAAATACAGAGAAGGTAAATGAAAACACAGCGAAGGAAATAAAGAAGATGGAACATCCAGACAACCAACAGCAAAACATATGCAAGTTATGTAAAGCACATCTAACAAGGGGGCTCATTCCAGTCTACCAAAGCCGGGGAAAACATCCAGGTCTTTTAAAGTTCTCTGGAACACCATCAGGGAAGGAGCCACACAGATTTCCAGGGGAATCTCATTCCAGAAGGCAGTCGCCACCACAGCGAAGGCATGCTTCCTGGGCCCTGAAACTGTTAAATTGAGGGGATCTGCCCATTATATGCCCATTCTGTTGGCTCATACTGGCCAGGGAGAAACTATAGTAAATAGGCACTTCCTCTGGTTGGTCCAAAAACCCCTGAGGATGGAAGGAACATTAATTCCTTGTTCCAGAGGTCTCTGCTTAATAGACTCATCCTATTTTCTGTGTAGTGGCTGATACCATCCTGGGTGGCGGAGAGGGCACCACAATGGGCCTCTATTAATCGTGTCCTTTGTGGGTCTTTTTCAGAAGATGTCCTCGGTCATGGCCCTCTGCCAAACCTAATGAGTAAGGTCAATTGTAATTATAGGTTTTCAATAATGAATAAAGAGTAAAGTCTAGTCTTTGGCCGCAAGCAGACGCGGCATCTCGGAACCATTTCTGTGGTTGTAAATTATACAAGTGTAGCATTTTGTCCTTTTTGATCTTTTTTGTGTTCGACAGCAGAGGAAGATTTTAACCGGGCAATCATTTTTCTCGAAGTGGGCGGGCCTGAGACACTCATGGTTGACAGTTCTGTGCAGCAGCAGCATTAGTTTCTCTGCTGAATGGGTCCCATCTGGTTTTATCCCTGCAGCTTTCCCCCAGCTATTTCCCTCTCTGCCGTGTGTGTTTGTGTGTGTGTGTGTGTGTGTGTGTGTGTGTGTGTGTGTGTGTGTGTGTGATGGTTCAAAGTCACTGCAGTGATGTGAAGAGGTTTCTGGGTCAAGTGCAGTTTCCCCATTTCCCTGGGGAGAGTGAGCATCTTCACACTGTTGTGAGTGGGAGCCAGTTTCACAACCCCAAAGCTGCAGATCCACCATGTGGGCCAAGTCTGAACGTTACATTCCATCCTTCCATTCCTTCAAGGAGAAAGTCAGTAAGACAATCAATTTCAAAAGCTTACCCCAAAGGCTACAAAATGAGAGCTGTTTGTGAAAGCCGAGTGGTTCTCCTCTCTGTCTGCATTTTATTGTATGTGAGATCGGCCTTGAAAGTTATGCAATTTCAGATCCTTTACCCTGTTCTGTACATGTGCATGGATAGGTTCGCTCTGTTTCTTGTTAAGCAATCTGGAAAAAAGAAGCTGAAATTTGAACCTTGGGGGAGGTAAAGTTGTTCCCCTGTCATCCATCTCAGGCAATTATTTTTATTTTTTAAGTGAGTTAGTTTAATGTATTTAGAATTCTTCTGGCCCTGGGAAGCAGCTTCAGATAAACAGAGTTGGAAGGGACCTTGCAGGTCATCTAGTCCAACCCCCTGCCCAAGCAGGAGACCCTACATCTGCCTCTACCTAGGATTGAACTCACAACCTCCTGATTGTGAGACAAGAGCTCCACCTCTAGGCCACAGCAGCTTCGTTGAGCCAGGACTGCAGAGAGACAGAAACTCTGTATCAAAAGTACCTGGAACACTGATGGCGAGCCTTTTGGCCTCAGAATATCAAAAATTCAGAAACGTCCTAACTTGATTCTATTGGCATGTCAAAAAAACAAACAAACCCTCCAAACAAATGTTTTACATATTCATTTATTTTTTAAAAATACAGTCCAATTGTGTGTGATCCCCAGGATCTACTGCTTACCTTCAGGTGGTGGTTCTTTGTTTTCAAATGCACTTCTGCAGCCTTGGAAAACTGTCCTTGGGCTGAACAAAAACATGGTCTTTTGGGGCAACTTCTGACAGGGTCCAGAGGCCACACAAAAGCCTATATTGTCTGTGGAGATTCTGACTCATCCAGGATCATAGTTGTCTCAAAGGTGCTTTATTCAAAAGGCAACTGGACTGTTTTTTCCTTGAGGAAGAAAAGGACAACTTGGATGAGAAGCAAAACATCATCTTCTTCCTCCTCAAGGTGAAAACTGTCCAGTTGCCTTTTGAAAAGGGGTGGGCGGGCGGGAAAGCACCTTTGAGGCAAAAGTCTACCCCATTCTCACACAGCCTCTGCAGTCTCCAAAAATCGCTTCAAAAGCACACCCATTCTCACACATTTTTCAGAGCCTCCTGAAGCTGATCTTGAGGCCTTGTATATGCCTCTCACACAAGTTCTGGAAGCCATGTGAGAGGACACCCCATTCTGGCATGGCCTCCACAGCCTCCGAAAATTGCACAAGAACAGGACATACGAGGGTGAGTCAAAACATAATGCCATTTTCTTTAGGACAGGTATAATTACCAACACAGGAACATGCAGCATACATCAAAATGAAGCTGGTCCTCTGTGGATCACATCCCTACTTCTCAACATAGTCACCGTTTCTCTCAATAGCAATGTTCCACCTTCGAATGAGAGCATGTATCCCTGCCTCGTAAAATTCTGTTGACTGTTCTTTGAGCCACTTCTTCACTGCAGTTTTCACTTCCTCGTCACTGGAATAATGTTTGCCTCTCAAACCCTCTTTCATGGGGCCGAAGAGATGATAAGTCTGAAGGCGCTAAATCTGGTGAGTAGGGAGGATTATTATTCCAGTGATGAGGAAGTGAAAACTGCATTGAAGAAGTGGCTCAAAGAACAGTCAACAAAATTTTACGAGGCAGGGATACAGGCTCTCATTCAAAGGTGGAACATTGCTATTGAGAGAAACGGTGACTATGTTGAGAAGTAGGGATGTGATCCACAGAGGACCAGCTTCATTTTGATGTATGCTACATGTTCCTGTGTTGGTAATTATACCTGTCCTAAAGAAAATGGCATTACTTTTTGACTCACCCTCGTACTTTCGAGAATACTTATTGAGTGTTGGTGAATGCTGACATGTCACTCAAATCTCCCGGCGAGTCTTTTAACAAGCATGTCACAGGCTTGTCATCACTGTTCTGGAAACTTTGCTATATCCAGTGCTGAGTCCCTGTCTCTCTCTCCTCTTTTATCATCTTTGAAATGAGTGTTGATTAATGTGGTGTTATATGGCTACTGCTGCCCATAATAACTCTAAAACCAAAGCAAGCGTAGCTCATTTCTTCCTGAGTAGACTGTATTCTGAAGACTGTAGTGTGAAGAGAAAAACACCTGAATTTTTGTCTTCATACTTACCATAGGCAAACTGAAGTCAAAGACTGGCATCCAAAGGGAAAGATTTATCTCTTCTTTTCACAGCGGTTGATATTCCACTAAGAGCCATGTGCTTCCTAGCCTGTCTAACCTTACCTTTGCACCCTTCCCAGCCTAGCCCCCTTCAGATGTTTTACAGCTCTTCCAGTTTAATTAGTATTCTGGAAGTTGAGTCATGGCAGCTGGACTTCTTTTCTTTTTCAGTTTGAAATGTTTC
Source organism: Diadophis punctatus similis (assembly GCA_023053685.1). Lineage (NCBI taxonomy): Eukaryota > Metazoa > Chordata > Lepidosauria > Squamata > Dipsadidae > Diadophis > Diadophis punctatus. The sequence goes on along the minus strand of JALIGW010000037.1, from coordinate 3,081,692 downwards.
TTTATCAGCCTATTCAGATTAGGTGAGAAATGAAACCGCCCTAGAGGACATATATGGGGTCTTGCTAACCAACTTCCTCAGACTGAAGAAGCTACTTGAATAAGCAATGAAACATTTCAGACAAAAAAAAAGAAATCTGGTTGCCTGACAACCCCACTGGGTGATTGAGAACCTTCATTGATGTATTTAATTACCTATGCTGCCTTGTTGTGGAGCAGCTGCCAGTTGGGATAAAGGCCAATGCTTCCCGGTTGCTGGCCTAGGATCAGCTGGCTCCCCAAGACCTCCTTGGAGGAGAAGGGTTGTTTGGATGCTTTCTGATCTGGTTGCAGGCTGAGATTTGGGACAGAAATGGCTTGGTGGTCCTCTCCAATGGGGATGGGGAGAGTGCCATCCTGCTGCTTTTGCTTTTGGCCAATCACAGATTTGGGAGAACCCCTCATTCTGTTGAGAATGATGTTCCTCAAGTGAAGATGAGCTCCTTGAAAATCTATGTATCCTGTTTTTTATATGGATAAGAAGGTTTGGGGAGGAGACCGCCAAAGGTTCTTTGGAGCTTGCCTTCAGAAGTTGTGGGTGCTTCATCACTGGGGGTTTTAAAGAAGAGACTTGACAATCACATGTCCGAAATGGTATAGGGTATCCTGCTTGAGCAGGGGGCTGGACTAGAAAGACCTCAAAGGTCCCTTCCAGCTCTATTCTGATTGATTGGTTGATTGGACTGGTAGTATTGTTTTTGAAAATGCTGGGAGTTGCAGTCCCAGCATGTACCAGAAGGGGGCACAACAGGTTAAGGAAGATTGGTCTACTAGGGCAGTTGACCAGTCTGGTTTATTGCTCATTGTTCTAATTGAAATGCTTTTCTAAAAGATTTAATGTACCGTATTTTTCGGACTATAAGACACACCGGACTATAAGACGGACCTAAATTTACAGGAGGAAAACAAGAAAAAAAATAGTTTTTGGCCTCCGTTCGTCGCGTCTTTGCCCTCCCCGGCCCCCAGAAGCACTCTGCAGTTCTCCACACGGCCTGTTTTTGGGCTCCCAAGCCCTCCGCATGTCGCGTTTTCACCCTCTCCAGCCCCCAGAAGCACTCTGCAGGCCAAAAATGGGCCCGTTTTTGGCTAAAACAGGCTGTGCAGAGCATTGCAGAGTGCTTCTGGGGGCCTGGGAGGGTGAAAACGCGATGCACGGAGGGCCTGGGAGCCCAAAAATGAGCCCGTTTTTGGCGAAAACGGGTCAGTTTTTGGCAAACATGGGACATGTGGAGCACTGCAGAGTGCTTCTGGGGGCCGGGGAGGGCAAAATCACGACGAGCGGAGGGTTCAGGAGGCCAAAAACGCCTGTATTCGGTCTATAAGACGCACCTAAATTTTCACCCACTTTTAAGGGGGGAAGGTGCGTCTTATACTCCGAAAAGCACAGTACATTCATTCATTTAATGTGCCTAATCATACACTATGCCTCACTTTTACACCTTTTAGAACTTGTTGCTTTTTTTCCCTCATGCTTTTAACATTTATTTCATCAGATTTCTGAGAAGAAATAATTTATTTCAAATGATTTATTTTATTGCTAATGTAGTTCTATGAAACAAACGACCATGTACATTAATAAGATGATGAAATGAAATGCATAGGTGGTCTCTTGAGTTAAGCCAATTTACATGTGTTTAAACTGCATGCAAGGAACATAAAACAGCCAGCATATTAGCCCTTGTAGAAAAAGCTGGACACTCTTTGCATCAAATAGAGGAAGCTACCTGCCATTTTGTGCATTTGCAAATATGGCAGGCAAACGGTGGGAAAATGGACTTGCTCAAGCGGCCCAGGAAGGAAAAGGTGCCATAAGCCAGGAGTTGCCTCTGTTAAAAATCAATTCCCATGAAAGTTTCTCTTGTGACCACATCCTCTCCAAGGAGAAGAGGCTGGGAAAGAGACCAAGAAGGTTGATGGCTTGAAACGATGTCCATAATAATCTGATCATTTCCCCCCCCCCCCCTTCCTCCTCTTAGGGGTGTCTCCGGCAGGGCCTGGCGTTGTGGTCATGCAACTCAATGTGCCCAATGGCCCCCAGCCGCCTCAGAATTCATCCATGGTGCAGTGGAACCACTGCAAGTACTACAGTTTAGACCAGCGAAGTCAGAAGCCTGGTGACATCTATAACCCAGACACCAGCGCTCAGGTAAGGGGAAGGGGGCCTCGTGGAACAGGGAGAAAAGATTGAATTGTCAGTAGTTGTGCTAATTGCCAGCCTGTGCGACTAACCTTTTGACTCCCCCACCCACCCCACCCTCTTTGTTTCTAGGCCAGCAGCACCCAGCTGAATAGCCCTATTACATCCCCCACACAGTCCCCTACACCATCACCCGTTACCAGCCTCAACAGTGTCTGCACAGGTCTCAGTCCCCTTCCGGTGCTCACACAGTTCCCCCGGCCTGTGGGCCCAGCACAAGGTAACAAAGGGTAGTGGGAGAGGGTTTATCATAATGAACAATGGAAGATTAGCCAATGTGTTTTTATTAGAATAAAGGGCGATTCCATGTGAGTGACTTTGGTCTTCCAGACCTGAGCTTCTGGCTTGGTGTCCTATTCACCAGCTTGTCAGTAGCAGTGCAGGTAATACTCGACTTAGGACCACAATTGAGCTCCAGATTTCTGATGTTAAGTGAGTTTCTGTTTGTTAAGTGAGTTTTGCCCCATCTCAAGACCTTTCTTGGCATATATGTTAAGTGAATCACTGCAGTCGTTAAATTAGAGTCGTTAAGTGAATCTGGCTTGCCCATTAACTTTCATTTGTCAGAAGGTCACAAAAGGTGATGAATCATGACTCCGGGATGCTGTGACTCTCATAAATATGAGTCGATTGCCACAAGTCTGAACTTTGGTCACATGATCATGGGGATACTCCCAATGGTCGTAAAGTGTGGAAAAACAGTCATAAGTCACTTTTTTCAGTGCCGTTGTAACTTTGAACAGTCACTAAATGAACTGCTGTAAGTCGGGAACTACCTTTAGTATCTTTATAGTTTGAGATTAAGGTGGCTTCACTACAAATTTGCAACACCCAGCCATTAGGAAACCATAGAGCAGTTGTCTATGGTTTTACACTATGATGCTGAACAGTCCCAATATTCTCTGATCCTATTGGAGCTTCAAGTGAAAGCAGTCTAAATATGTCTACCTGAATATCTGCCTAATTAAGAACATGGGCATTTTATCAGTAAATGGCTATGTTTTCAACTCTTTGCCCATTGGTTTATGAAGAAGTGACGGTCCCTCTTAATAAAGAAGAGAAGATTGATTAAGATCCCACCAGCATGCCCACTCTTCCCCAGTCACATGCATTTTTAAACAGCTGAAATATCGTGAGATCACTAAATTTCACTTAGAAAAGGTTGTCAACCTTTGATTACTATACTTTCTGTGTCCCCTCTCCCACCCTTATTTATGATACAAAAAAGAGAGTCGGGGGGGCATCAATTAACTTTTCTTGGTCTCTTCCCCCCCCCCCCAGGTGATGGGCGCTATTCCTTGCTGGGCCAGCCGCTGCAGTACAATCTCTCCATTTGCCCCCCACCTCTCTTGCACAACCAGTCCAGCTATACAGCACACCAGGTGAGAGGAGACAGAGCTAGAGGCCTCAAGGAAGCGTTTCTCAACTGAGTGGTCAAAATTTGAGAGGGTCTTTTTCCCTTTAAGAGATTAGTCATAGACTTTTTTGACATTAGATGAACTGTGGTGGCGCAGCGGATAGAATGCAGTATTGCAGACTAATTCTGCCGACTGCCAGCAGTTCGATTCTCATCAGCTCAAGGTTGACTCAGCCTTCCATCCTTCCGAGGTTGTTAAAATGAGGACCCAGATTGTTGGGGGCAATAGGCTGACTCTGTAAACAGCTTAGAGAAGGCTGTAAAGCACCAGGTGTGAAGTGGTATAGAAGTCTTAAGTGCTATTGCTATCAACCAGTTTTCCCCAACACAATCCTCTTAAAGATTCTTTCCCCTTTTTTGAAAACTGGGAAGCAGTCATGCCACCGCAGCAAGCAATCATCCTGTAATCTTTGCTTCCAAGAATTGTTCTGGGCTCCACATTGCCCTATAGACATTCCTCAAAAATAAAATAAAATAAAACCTTGATAGTTGCGGCACAATATTTTAATATGGACCAGTGACTGCCAATTCCTGCTAGCTCAAAAGATAAAGAGAATGGCTGCTGAGTGTAGTATGTATCTGGCAAATGGGTGCAGACATTCTCTCTCCTGGCCTCCGCATGCTGTCAAAACTCCTGGTGTACTTATAACAGAACAAAAAGATGATGGGTCTGACCCTGTCAGAACAGAGACCAACATTCAAAGGACTTACTTCATGTTGAAGAATGAGTAGATAATTCAAAACGTAGATGTTAAATAAGCACAAGCAAAACATTTCCATACATTCTGTTTTGTAATTGGCTGGGTTTGTGGCTACTGATGACAATGGCGAAGGCTCAGTAAGACCTTTGTGCCCTTTAAAATTCCACCTTCTTCAGTAGTGAGAGTCAATGTGCACAATGCAAAATCTCCCATCCAATTCCAAGCCTGCTAAATTTCATTTAGCAAAATTGCTCCTTCTCAGACTTAGTTTGGACTGATCCATTGGTTAGAACAGGAGAGATTAAGCTTTCCAGTATGTAGCGCCAGCTCCTGCAGTGAATTCCAGCATAAAAACGTGAAGGATAAGCATATTTGTGTATCTGTGTGTTACTATTCCTTTATTCTTCCATCACAGGCACAAACAGGGATGAAGCATGGCAACCGAAGCAAGAAGCAAGCTCTCAAGTCAGCATCCACAGATCTTGGAACAAGTGATGTAGGCAAGTAACACCTCCCCAGTCCCATTATAGTAGACTTCTAGAACTAGAACATCCCAGCTCCTGGAATTCCTAAGCCAGCATGGACAGATTTAAGCTCACTTGGAAGGATCAAATTGATGTAGGCTTATTCTCTGCCAAAATGCCAGTGCCACTTGGTCATGGAGATCTGTTGTCTTACTTTGACCAGAGCTTAGACTCCAAACTCATGAGTGATTATACCTTTGGGTTCGGTAACAGTAAACTGGTATTTTATGCAGGAAGTCCTCGACTTACAACAGTTCATTTAGTGACCATTCAAAGTTACAACACACTGGGAAAAAGGGACATACAACTGTTTTTTCACGCTTATGATTGTTGCAACACCCCCATGGTCACGTGATCAAAATTCAGATGCTTGGCAAGTGATTCATATTTATGACAGTTGCGGTGTCCCTGGGTCATGTGATCCCCTTTTGCGACCTAATAAGCAAAGTCAATGGGGAAGACAGATTCACTTAACAACCGTGTCACTAACTTAACAACTTCAGTGATTCACTTAGCAAATGGGGCAAGAAAAGGTCATTAAATGGGGCAAAATTCACTTAACAAATGTCTCGCTTAGCAACAGAAATTTGGGGCTCAATTGTGGTCATAAGTCACAGGAGTTGCCTGTTCTACACTTTGCATCTGAAGATGTAGATGTTGCCCCAGGATATTTGATATCAGCTGCTACTGATAATTTTTATTGGGGCCTCTCATCAACAAATGTCCCAGGTGCCCGCTCCTGGGTGAATCCTTTTTTTTTTTTTTTGAATTTTTTTTCTCCAAACTTACACAAATATCCATACATATATCATATTATCAAAACATCCATAGTAATATATTTCTATCCAAAAAATCCTAGACATATATCCTTAGTTTGCTCCTTTTATATTTTTATCTCGTCTGCTTTCCTTCTATATTTCATACTACTCCCCTCCCTCTGTCTCCCTCTCTCCCCTCTACCTTCTTCCTCCCTCTCTACCTCTTTCCTACTTCCCTCCTCTCCCTCTCCCCCTCCTTTCTACTTCCTCTTTCTCCCTCTTATCCTTCCCTGAGTACATCTAATCTTAATCCATTCTATAGTTAACAGACTAGCAATTCAAAAACCCTAAACTTTCCAACATCGGAGCTATTTCTTAAACTTATATCTCTTTATATTTATATATTTAATATATTCTACCAGGTCTATCTACTATTATTCTAAGGCCTGGGTGAATCCTAATGGGCTTTTCTGATAGCAGCAGCAAGTAGCAAAATCATTGCTGTCAGTGCCAGTGCTGTTGTATTGGCATCTCACAGTGCTTCCAACATAGTGCCACTATTTCTTCAAGCTTCCTAAAAATACAGGTGTCTAATAGAGCCAGCCCTCCTCATAATTTATCTATTTCACACACTGTCTTTTTCTCTCTTATCAATACTGGGTTTATAGATATAAAGCCCTACTCCTTTTCCTCTGCAAATGCCTTTTTTAAAAAAAGAATAATGCTGACTTTTAAGAAGTTTGCTGTATGAAACTAACTGTTCAGGACTCCTGGGAAATAGTAAGCAAATCTGATTTGTACAAGGCAGGCTGTGAAGTCAAAAAAAGTTCCCAGGTCAATCATTGAGGAGGGGCGCTAAAAATTCCCCCATAAACAAATTAGAGCTGTTCCTTTAAGCCGCTCTGTTTGCACTCTCCAATGGAAAATTGCTTGATGCTATATTTGTTACATACCTGTTTAATATTAGTAAAGAATCCTGCCTGCTAGGACCGAGCACTTCTACTCACTGGAAACTGGAACTGCTATGATGCTTCCATACTTGAGGCACACACATTCAGATGTACTGCCAAGCAAATAGTCAGAAGGACTAATTTCCTGAGCACAGAACCCTTGTGAGAAATGATTCAGTGTACATAAAGCTGACTGTAAGGAAATACCCTTTTTCCCAGCAGAGCCTTATATTTAGGGATATGGAAAAATATAGTTTTGTTTCCATATCCCACACTCATGCCCTCCCCCCGCGCATGCGCACAACCCCCGCGCTGCCCCTTGCGCATGCGCACAACAACATGTGCACAGGCCTCACTGAAGCCTCCGGACTCCTGAAGCCTGGGGACGGCAAAAAATGGCCCAACGGGCCAATCGGAAGTTTGGAAATGAACTTGCCGTTGGCCCATTTTTCACCATCCCCAGCCTTCAGGAGGCTTCCCTGAAACCTCCGGAGTGTGAAAAATGGCCCAACGGGCAAACCAGAAGTCCGTTTTTCCAAACTTCCGGTTTGCCTGTTGTGCCATTTTTTGCACTCCGGAGGCTTCAGGGAAGCTTCCTGAAGCCTTCGGAGGGCGAAAACGGTCTTCCGCAAGGCCGAAAATCAGCTGCCCAGCACTGGAGCTGACATAGGGCAACACCTCGCGTGACCTCCGATATGGCTCCGCATGCCACAGGTTCGCCATCACGGAACTATACGATCCGCTGCCTGCCTGAAGAGGTGCATTTTAAAAACATGTTCATGGTATGTTTTGTATACTGGTAAATAGGAATTCATTACCCATCAGCACCTAGCAGGACTTGATTAGAAATCAACTTGGTTTCTGCATTGGATCCCATGCTTTCAGATAGAACTAGAATGATTTTTGTATCGTTTCTGGGGGTTGGGGGAAACCACCCACCTCATTATGTTCTTGTGTTTTTCCACGGTTGGCTATCCCTTCTAATGTCTAATAGGATGAAACAGATGGAGAGGATCTGGCTGAGATGTGGAATAGTTTCCCAAAAGAGGGAAGTTGTAGGTGTAGCATTTTGCAGACATTGCTGAGGGACTGAGTCACTGATAACCAAAGCCCGGCGAAAGCAATTTGATATGCAGAGATATGCATCCTACACTGCTGGGGAAAAAAAAATCTTTCGTTTAAACAGGCTGTACTTTAGTAGCGTAGCAAAGGACATTCCCTAGCCTTGCTTGCTTGACTTAGGGAACAGGTGTTCTTGTCCCAAAGGAGGTAATAACTGATGATGTTAGTCTTTCACTTTCAACAGAGTGGGGACTTCTAAAACTAACCTTCCCATCAGTGGTGAAATCTACTTACCTTCCCTAATTGTTCGGTAGCACACATTTGCGCATGCGCATGTGCCACCGTCACACGTACTTTTTCACCCTCTGCGCATGCACAGAAGGCTTTGCGCATGCGCAGAGGGTTAAAAACAAGAAAATGGTGATGTCCGGGCGGGTGGGCGGAGCCGTGCGCTGCCGCCGCTACCAGTTCTCTGAACCACCAGTGGCCACCGCTACCGGTACGCCCAAACCGGGCCGAACCGGTAGTATTTCACCCCTGCAGTGCTTCCCATGATCCTTAGGTTCTGTTTCCAAGGCCAGTAGCCAAAAGCTCTAAAAGGCAAGAATTCAGTCCCTGGGAGACCGTTGGCCTGGAAGAGTTAGGTCTCCAAATCAGAAATCTAGAAAGTTATTAACTTACGAAAGCTGAAGTCCCCTCATGTTTTGTTCACAGCCTCTTGCTCCTCCACTCCCCCCAAGAGGAGGATACTAACCATATTTCTCTTCCTTCTTCTTTCCTCCGGTTGCCTCTTCCGACAGTGTTGGGCCGCATCTTGGAAGTTACCGACCTGCCCGAAGGGATCACACGTACCGAAGCCGACAAGCTCTTCACCCAGTTAGCCATGTCTGGTGCCAAAATCCAGTGGCTGAAAGAAACTCAGGGGCGTCCTGGGGGCGGGGGCGACAATAACCACGGGACTGCAGAGAACGGCAGGCATTCTGACCTTGCTGCCTTATACACCATCGTGGCCGTCTTCCCCAGCCCTTTGGCAGCCCAAAACGCATCCCTGCATCTCAACAACTCTCTTAACTGCTTCAAGTTGCGTATGGCCAAAAAGAACTATGACCTGCGTGTGCTGGAGCGTGCCAGCTCCCAATAGGGGCAGACAGAGGGGCGTGGAGGGGGGGGCAACAAGCACATTGGACTGGCCTCTCCAGCCTCACCCCCCCCCCCAACGGCCCCTTGACCAGCCTCCTTTAGTTCCACATGCGCCTCCCCTTCTTTCTCCCCCCCCCTTTTTTTTAATTTGGGTGGTAGAGGGGGTAATTTCCTGGAGATATTTATATGGACAAAATGAAGAGAAAGAGACATTGATTTGTTTTTGTTTTGTTGGGGGGGGTTCTGTTTTTTTTTTTTAATTATTATTATTTTTGTGTGGAGGAACATGTCCTGCCCTTTGCCCCCTCTCCGGAACACGTGTATATTGTTTTGTTCAGCGTTGTGCCGCGGTACGGAGCCGTATTTAATTGCACATAACAGATATTGGCTGGGTATATTCACTGTACATTTTATTTAATCTGGGTTTATTATTAATAATATTATTATTTGGTTTTTAAATATAAAAGAATCGTCTGTCACTTTAAAGCTGTTTCCTGCCTACCTCTTTCGCAAACAGAATGTTGGGAAGCCCATCACAAGCAAGTAGCATTGATCCATTTTTCATCCCAGGCATATAACATTGGGAGGCAGAGCTGGAATAGGGTGGAGGCGAGGGAGGGCGGAAGGTAAGGTTAGCTATAACCTTAAGCCACGGCCCGTTTGAACCTTGAGTTATACAGTCAGTTTTGTCCAGTGGTTAAGCCACCAGGCTAGAAACCACCAGACTATGAGTTCAAGTCCCGCTTTAGCTATGAAAGCCAGCTCGGTGACTTTGAGCCAGTCATTCTCTCTCAGCCCAGTCCACCTCACAAGATGGTTGTTGTGAGGAAAATAGGAAGATGTGTTTGGATATGTTCGCCGCCTTGAGTTATTTATAAAAATAATGAGGTGGGATACAAATTAAATTAATAATAATAATAAAATAAATGTAATAAGTTGGCACTGGACTCTTGGATACCTGAGCAGCAAGTAGTTCGAATCTGTGCTTTTATCCCTACACAAAGGTCAGGTAAGATGCCCTTTGGAGATGCCCCCTTTCCTCCTCCTTACTGCACTTTAATTCAGAAGAATTACAAACAATTGCATACAAAAGGGACACAACAGTTAAGATCACAGAGTTTTTACATGTTTATATATAACCCTAGTTTGTATTACGTGAAAAAAATAAGGTACTTGTAAAACTAGTCATTTTTTTCTCCTCTTAGCCACAGCAGCAAGAGATGTGTGTAAGCGCATTTTGTGTGTGTGTGTGTGTGTAGCACTAAGTCAACACTCCCTTTGGGTCCCATTTTGGTTTATGTTACATTTAATTGCCCATTGTATTTTTTTGCCCCCAGAGCCTTCGATGAAAATTTTAGTCTAATACATTACAGTGCAATAAATTACGATTTTAGATTTGCATCGATCATTTACTTTCAGTTAGAATTTACTCTAATCAAAAAAACTTCCCCATGATCTTCAAATGTGAATTACCCAGACATGTTGTAGATGTTTTTTTGCTTCTGATACTTAGTTATACAGTTATTGCTTGATTTAATAACCTGGTAATTTGGTGACTGCTAAAAGATGATCGATTTTTACAGTCCGTTATTTTAACACTGTTCTATTTGTAGAAGGAGAGCTATAAAATCAGAGTTATGATACACGATATCATTGGAAAGGCCTGGCCTATGTCAAGTTCTCCCCAATTGTATAATATTTAGGTTATTGTGCTGCTGTTTGCGTTTTAGCGGCAAAATGGCCTGAACGTTATGCAATTGGAGAACTTGGCATAGGCCAGGCCTTTCCAATGACATCATGTCCTGTATCCTAGCTCTGATTTTATGTTGTCTAATTTCAGATTGCCTACTGAAAAAGGAAGCACGGGGTCAAGTGGTAAAACCTTACAGAAGCCTTTTCCAACTCAGTTATGCTGGAACTGCATATCCCAGAATTCTCGGTCATGCTAGGCCAGGGGTAGGCAAAGTTGGCTCTTCTATGACTCATGGACTTCAACTCCCAGACTTTATGAGCCAATCATGCTAGCTCAGGAATTCTGGGAGTTGAAGTCCATGAATCATAGAAGAGCCAACTTTGCCTATCCCTGTGCTAGGCAGAGGAAGAACTCTGGGATTTGTGGATCTTGTACCTTGGACAGAGGTGGGTTCCTGCTGGTACGCTCTTACCTGTTGGTCACCGCAGAGCCGAAGAAGCCAGTGGCGTTCGCGGCGCGGGGCTTCCCCCGCCCGCTTTTTCCCGCCCGCCTGGACGCCACCATTTGCGTTCTTTTGCCCTCTGCGCATGCGCAAAGCTTTCTGCTTGCGCAGAGGGCAAAAGAATGCAAATGGCGGCGTCCAGGCAGGCGGGGGAAAGTGGACGGGGGAAGCCCCGCGCCGCGAATGCCACCGGCTTCTTCGGCTCTGCGGCGATCAACAGGTAAGAGCGTACCGGCAGGAACCCACCTCTGACCTTGGAGGGGGAGATGTCAAGGTGACAATGGCTGCTGTATATGAAAAGGCAAGAAGAAAGGGGTTTTTCCCCCCAATAACAGCTTTCTATAGAGTTAATCTGTTATCCTTAATTAGTTAATGACACCTCTGAATTGGATAATTTTCTTTTTTTTTTAATGTAAAACTTTTTAGCAACTATGAAGCATTAGGAAATAAAGTTGTTTTAACGAAGAATTTTTATTCTGAAAAGGCAAAAAGAGTTGCTTGTGGTTTAATAATTGCATGAAATTTTTCAGCATGAAGAAGGAAGGCTGAACAAATGAAGGGATGCTACACAAGAATTGCTTTGAAACTCTTCGGCTCTCCACAGCCATTTCATATCTAGGATTAGAGGTTACAAAATTTCAACGTGCAAGACTGACAAGCAAGCATCATGTTCGGAATCTTCTCAGTTTAGAAATTACAATACATAAATCCAATATCGTTGAAGAGCTACAGTGAGATGGATTCCCAACTGGTACTATGTATGTGGTAGCTTTTATGTAGAATTGTAAAACATCTCGATCTTGGCTAAATAATGTTTTTCTCTCTCAAAATTCATGGGAGGAATTGAATCAGTCCCTGCAAACTCTTGCAGTTGATTTCCAGGTTAAATGATATTTCCGTATCAATCGAATATCAGGTTAAAGAATTCTGTAACGATTATGTTCAGTTCTGGATTTGCTTTAAGAAAACAAAGCTATACAGGTAGCCCTCGACTTACAACCGTTCATTTAGTGACTTCAAAATTACAACAGCAGTGAAAACAGTGACTTACGACCATTTTTCACACTTACAACCGTTGCAGCATCCCCATGGTCATGTGATCAAAATTCAGATGCTTGGTCCCGGGTCGTGTGATCCCCTTTGGCGTCTTTCTGACAAGCAAATTCAATGGGGAAGCCAGGTTCACTTAATAGCCATGTTACTAACTTAACAACAATGTGGCAAGAAAGTCGTAAAATGATGCAAAACTCGCTTAACAAATGCTTCACTTAGCAACATAAATTTTGGGCTCAATTGTGGTCGTAAGTTGAGCACTACCTGTACTGTATTCCAGAAAATTTTAGAATTTTATGGAGTACACATAATCAAATGACTTTTAGCATAACGTGTTTGGTTCCATCCAGTCTTGAGGTAGAACATTTAAAACATATACTGTATATTGAGCATTGGAATTCCTCCATATCTCTTCATTGCTATTGAAACCAAAGATTGAGTTCATAGATTGAACGAAGTACTATTGCAGTTAGCCTACTTTCCCCTGACTGGCTGATTTGTAGCAATTACAAATTGAATGGCTTAGTATGATGTGTGAAGACAGCCCTTTAATTCAAATGTCTTCTACATCCAGGATATTAATAGTCATGGGTCCCTCTGTGTCTACTTTTGACTCCTGATTGACTATGGGAAAAATGTGGTGAGACCCTGATCCTTTCTGCACACTATGCTCAGAGGTGGGTTCCTCCCGGTTCGGACTGGTTCTATGGAACCGTTAGTAACTTGGCAGCCTGTGTCGCTGGAACCAGCAGCGACTCAGGCCTGCCATGCCCCTGAACTGGTGCTCTCAGCGGCACCATAGGTGGCGCCATCTTGTTTTTTGCTTCTGTGCATGCGCAGAAGCTGGTTTTTTAGCACTGCATGCGCGTGGCGCGCAACGTGTCAAGGAGCAAACCAGCAGCGAAGAAAACCAGAACCCACCCCTAACTATGCTGTTAACCTAATTAGGTTGGTTCATCTACTTTAAGGGGTGTCTTTTATTCCTAGGGAATATCCTAAAGACTCACCCCAATCTTAGTTTATAAACCATGACTTGGTGTGTTATAGCCATTATGGATTAATTAACAAGCCGTGGTTAAGGACTCATTGAAAAATGCAACAAAGTCCCTGGGACTCTGCAGGTGGAATCTTCTGACGCAGTTAGAATGGAGGAGTCCAAAATGATTGATCAATGAGTCCAAAGCAGGGGTGAAATCCTCCCGGTTCGCCCGGGCCAGTCCTTCGGCGTATAGCCGATTGAACTGGTGGCGGTCGCGGCGCAGAGCTTCTCCCGCCCGCTTTCCCGGCCCTGCTGAACGCCGCCATTTGGGTTATTTTTCCCTCTGTGCATGCGCGTGCATGCACAGAGGGAAAAATAACCCGAATGGCGGCGTTCAGCAGGGCCGGGAAAGCGGGTGGGAGAAGCTCCGTGCCACGGCCGCTGCCAGTTCAATCGGCTATACGCCGAAGGACTGGCCCGGGCGAACCGGGAGGATTTCACCCCTGGTCCAAAGTATTTCCTCCTAACATTATTAGGAGGAAATATTCTCTTGAGAATTGACATTTTGGGAGTGTTTTCTTAATGGAAATGGCCTAGGGATTGTTCATCCTTGATTTGGTGCAAGATGTCAACTCAGCCTTTGAGTTGGCCATCAAAAGTATACAGCACATTCAAAAGTTGTAATTTACAGCGCTCTCAAAGTGTACATGTCCTCAAAATAATATCAAACCTCACGCGATTGGGCAAAATCAAGAAAGGTAAGAATTGCGCAAAATGTAATTGTAGAGGTGAGATTTCAACAGTATGCTGATGACACCCAGCTGTACATTTCCACCCCGTCGCAATTCAGGGAGGCGGTGGATGTGATATGCCATTGCCTGGATGATGTTAGGATCTGGATGGGAAGGAACAGGCTCAGGCTCAACCCTGAAAAGACTGAATGGCTTTGGATATTGCCTCCTAAGGATTATACCAATTGTCCCTCCTTGGTCTTTGGGGGAGATAAATTATCCCCCTCTGACCAGGTTCGCAACTTGGGGGTGCTCCTAGATCCACAGCTAAAATTAGACCAACATCTTATGGCTGTGGCTAGGGGTGCCTTTGCACAGGTTCGCCTGGTGCATCAGTTGTGACCTTATTTGGAGAAGGAGGCTTTACTCACGGTCACTCATGCCCTTGTCACCTCTCGTTTGGATTACTGTAATTTGCTCTACATGGGGCTACTCTTGAAAAGTATTCGGAGACTTCAACTGGTGCAAAATGCGGCTGCGCGAGCTGTGGTGGGTGTTTCCAGATACACCCACGTAACACCTATTGTCCGCCAGCTGCATTGGTTGCCCATTGGTCTCTGGGTACAATTCAAGGTGTTGATTATCATCTTTAAAGCCCTACATGGCATAGGACCAGGTTATCTTCGGGACCGCATCCTACCTCATACATCCCTACGACTGGTTAGGTCCCACAAAGTCGGTCTCCTCCAGGTCCCTTCAACCAAACAATGTCGGTTGGTGGGCCCTATGGGGAGAGCCTTCTCTGTGGGAGCTCCGGCTCTCTGGAACCAACTCCCCCCAGAGATCCGAATCATTTCCACCTTGCTCGCCTTCCGAAAAGCCATTAAGACATGGCTCTTCCTGCAGGCAGGGTGATTGTGACTGTTGCTTGTGTTGTTTTCATTCCTTTTAATCACTTTTATTATTGTTGTTTTATTGTATTTTTTGATAGTATTTAGCTGTTCTTATATATGTTGTATGCCGCCCTGAGTCCCCAGGGAGTAGGGCGGCCTATAAGAATCGCTAAATAAATAAATAAATAAATAAATAAATAAATAAATAAATAAATAAATAAATAAATAAATAATAATAAATAAATAAATAAATAAATAAATAAATAAATAAATAAATAAATAAATAAATACAAGTAAATATCAGTGCAATTCAGAATCTTAGTGCAGGACGAATTTCCTTTCATTAGTTATTAGTGAATTCATTAAGGTGGCCCCCTCAAGTCTGCTGTGCTCTTTTCCACCGCCCCCCCCCCCCGGGCGGATCTGACCTGGTTCTGATTGGTTCCAGGTCTCCAAACAGCTGGGATTTGGGATTCCCTGCAGAGCGTGGGAAACTCTGTACTGCTGCGACATTGGCCGCACCCCTTCTCCATCATGGAAGGTGTGTTCGGGAGAGGGAAGAGTGAAGGAAGAATGCTAAGGGCAGATGTCAACAACATATACATCCATTAGGGTCACCCAAGGTCTGAAGGTCATCTCGGCTGCTCGACTAAAAGCCAGGCATCTACATTTCAGCACATTGATATTGCAGTAGCAATATCAGAAGATGCTGGAGGTGGAGGTGGATTATTATTTTAGTGACACCAACAACATAATTTCATAGTGCTTGGGAGAACACTATAAATATTTTACCAAGAAAACCACATAGATGAGACAAGATTAAAATGAATAACTGTGTGCCAGATGATGGGTTCCCCAGGTTGGATGACACTCAAAATGCTATTGAAGAACAGCTAAGAATGTTTCTGATATTACAGATGTTTAGGTCATGGCTTAATGCCTTGGGACTAGAGGTGGTATTTACTTACTTTCTCTACCGGTTCGCAAATGTGAGCACGCATGCGTGCTTGCTTCGGTCACACACATGCCTTCCGCACATGCACATGGCCTTCCGCATATGTGCTCTGCTCATGCGCGCGGCTTAAACACATGCACACAGCTTTAAAATGTGCCTAAATAGGACGGCATAGTGCCGGGGCGCAGGTCGCTACTACCAGTTCGCCCGAACCGGTCCAAACCGGCTGAATACCACTTCTGCTTGGGACATCTAATTGCTGATGTCATGCAGGAAAAGAAAATACAAGGCTGCAAAGACCGAATCTCAGTAGAAACATGAACTGCCAGAAATAAGAACATGGGAAAGCTCACCATAATGAAAGATGAATAGGGTCAACTACATGTTGACATATTTGGCATCAGCAAATCAAAATGGACTGAAATCGGACACTTTCACACTCTGAGGACTTCTGTTTATTGTTGTTTTAACCAGTTGTGTCTGACTCTTGGTGATTTTATAGGCAAATGCTCTCCACACCACCCTGTCAAGAACAGCTTCTTTCAATTGTTGGATGTTCATCTTTGTATCAGTTTTGATGCTGTTTGTTACTCAGACTTAAAAGCAGTGTTATATTCCAAGGGAAGATCTAGCAAGGGCAGTGTTTGGGCAAAAGGCAATCGACCTAATAAAAGTTAGACTTCATAGACACCCTTGTAATACAATGATTATTCAACTTTATAATCTAACCACTCAGGAAGAGGAAGAGGAAGTTGAAGGTTATAGTTAAGTTCACTCTGAAAGCAACAGAACCTGCAAGCAAAATGCACTGGTTGTGGTGGAGATTGGAATGCCAAAACTGCAAATATTAAGGAAGAAGACGGTAGTTGGATCCTATGACTTGGGTAACTGAAATGAAGCAAAACAACTTATCAATGTCTGCCAGTGCAGTGAATTTCTTCATTGCCAACATAGTCTTCCAACAATCAAAATTGTTGTGACATGTTGTGAGCCTCCCAGAGTCCCCTGGGAGTTGGGCGGCATATAAATCCATTTAAATAAATAAATAAATAAATAAAATGATGCTGATGTATATGGACATCATCAGAAGGTACATAGAAATCAGATTTATTGATTAAATAATTAGTACAAGAGGTAGAAGTTCGTTCCTTCTGTTATAGAGCTTATATGTGGTCAGAGGCTGACTCTGAAGCAGATGATTAACTTTTCATTGCAACTTAACAAGTCAAGTAAAAGAGGAAAGAAGTGTTCCAGTTTCCAGCACATGAGCTTATACCTACCATTTTCAAGAAGAATATCAGGAATTAATGTCCTAATTGAAAGGAACCAGAGGAACGGTGGAATGAAATAAAAAAGGGATGAATGCTTCAACTGCAACAATACATAAGCACACAATGGATTCAAACTCAATGTTAACCGCTCGAAACTCGACTGCAGAAAATACGACTTCAGCAACAGAGTGATCAATGCCTGGAATGCACTACCTGACTGTGGTTTGTTCCCCAAACCTCAAAAACTTTAACCTTAGACTGTCTACAATCGACCTCACCCAATTCCTAAGAGGCCTGTAAGGGGCGTGCATAAGAGCACCATAATTGTGCCTACCATCCCTGTCTTACTGTCCTATTGTCCAAATTTTACCTGTACCTACTTTGCTTTTATTTATACCAGTACCTGCTATCTTGTACATGTTTTTACAAATAAATAAATAAAAATAAATTTAAAAAAAGAAACTGCCAAAGACCAAGAAATGAAAGAAAGCAAACTGGATGTAAAAAAAATATATGGTGGGAAATATCAATTAGAGAAATCAAAGAAAATTTTCAGGAAAGACCATAACAAAGAATTTCAGAGAACTGTCAGAAGAGTAAAGAAGCAGTATTACAACATGTGATAAGAGTAGGAAATATGCTTTTTCCATGGCGGCTCCTGCCCTCTGAGACACTTTGTTCCCTGAAATTCGAGAGGTTTCTACCCTCGCCAGCTTCCATAAAGCGCTTGAAGATCTGGCTTTTCCCCTAAGCAATGGAATAAGATTGAAAAATTGCACATTAGAAGTTTGACTTCGCACTAGGTCTTCATTATTTTTAATGTTTTAATGTGTTTAGTTTTATAACACGTTGTATGTTATATAACTTCTCATTGGAAGTTGCCCAGAGTTGGTTAAAAGATGAGTAACTATATGCATATTTTAAATGAAATAAATAACATTAGAACCGTCATTAAAAGGGCACAACAAAGAACGTTCTTCCTGCGTCAACTCAGAAAGCACAGACTGCCCAAGGATCTGCTGATACAGTTCTACAGAGGAATTATTGAGTCTGTCGTTTGTACTTATCAGTCTGGTTTGGTACAGCAACCAAACAGGACAGGCACAGACTTCAACAGATAGATAGGACTGCAAGAGGGGGGGGGGGATGGAACCAGCCTGCCTTTCACTGAAGACCTGTACACTTCATGAGCTAGAAAGAGGGCTGAGAAAATACCTACAGACCCCTCACATCCTGGACATAAACTGTTTTAACTTCTTCCCTCAGGATGTTGCTACAGGGCATTGCATGCCAAAACTATTACACACAAAGACAGTTTTTACTCGTATACCATCACTCTGCTAAACCCATAATTCCCAACAGCACTGTCTATGCCGAAAAATATTTAACCCTGTAGCAGGACTGTATTACTATTCTTCTCATCATTCCTATTACCTACTCCTATTGGTATCTTATGGCTGTCATTTCGTTGGTTGTATCTTATGATTTATGATTGTATCTTAAGATTTATGATTTATCATTTTGTTGCTGTATGTATACTGAAAGCTTATGCACCGGAAACAAAGTCCTTGTGTGTCCATTCACACTTGGCCAATAAAGAATATTTCCTATTCTATTCTATTCTATTCTATTCTATTCTATTCTATTCTATTCTATTCTATTCTATTCCATTCCATTCCATTCCATTCCATTCCATTCCATTCCATTCTAATCTATTCATCAGAGAAGAATTCATATTGGGGGTGACAAGTAGATGATTCACTGGCAGTCAGACCAGCTGTGGGCAGTATTCATGGCAAAAACTCTCCAATGGCCAAGATCCTTGCCTACTTTGAGGAAAACTAGTGCCAAAGAATGAGATGTCCCAGGAAGCAGACAATAAAAAGGAGACCAAAAGGAAGACATCCACCCTAGCAGTGTTGGACATGAAGAGCCAACCAAAGCCTATATAAATAATCCAGCCAGAATCAGGATCCTTCAGAAAGAGGTTTACAACTAATTGCAGGAGTGGAAAACCCCTCCATGTTAACTACCAACAAGATATGGTTGTGTGTTTGTTTATACAATGTATATAGCCACTGATTTCATGAAAGTGACTCTGGGCGGCATACAAATAAAATAACAGGAAGAAGCCTTAAGCCCCACTTCCAGCTAGGTGGCTTTTGGGGAAACAAGTTTTTGTTCTTTATTGGTCCATTTTTAGTGACCAGGAAAAAAATATTTCACTGCCACTCCCAACTATTTCCTACCATTTTGAGTTTGGAAATTCACTGAAACTAGTGTGAATCCTGGAATTGGCAAACCCTAGTTAAGAAAATTAACCACACTTTTCTCCAAATGGCAAAAAAAACCAGAGGCAAACTCTTTGCAGCACTGCCCCATTATTGTATTAAATTTCCTATTTGTGTTGTAAATAGCAATCTTTGTGGTACTTTGCAAAATAATAAGATTTAGTCTTGATGTGCTGCATTAATGAACCCATGGAGAGGCCAGATGCGTTCAGTTCCTTGCTTCAGGTCAGCCTTGCAAAAGCTAGGACCTTCCAGATTTGTTTGATTTCAGCTCCAATGACTGCCAGTCCTTCTCTAAGCGAATAACTACTTTTTCTGCTATAAGCTTCTTATGGACACCATTCATTTTCTGAGATTTGAATATAACTCGAAATGGCAGGCATATGCAATAGGTCAAGTTTGTTTGAGGGAAAAAACGTATATCAGTCCTTTGGTCTGACTGACTGACTGACTGATTTATTTATTTGATTTATATTCTACCTTTTATTCAGTTCAAAGGGGTGTATTTAGTCCTGTCTCTTCTAACAACAACCCTGTAAAGGAGCTTGACTGTACATTTATTTATTTATTGTTTATCCTGCCCAAGCACTACTTCCTTCCATTTCCCTTGCAAGAAGCATCCTGAGAGGTAGGTGAAGGCTGAATAACTGGCCAAAAATCACCCAGTGAGATTTGGAGGCCAAGGGTGGACTAGAACCCAGCTCTCCTTTGGGCCAGTCAATTACGTAACTGTGAAACTCCTAACCAGATCAGCTTGCTTTTCAAGAGAAGCTGGGATTTCTGCTGTTGGATCCAACATGTAAACCTAGAGGCAATTTGGCCAAAAGGGGGAAAAAAGGGTTTCATTTCCAATTTGGAAACGGGCAATTCAGGAGAGCGGGGTGGATTTTATAATGTTTTGCTGCTAGGTCCTTGCATGAGAAAATCTGCAATCCAGAGAGTTGAAAATGAAATATCAAGCCTAATGTTTTATCTACCGTATTTTTCGGAGTATAACACACACCGTTTCCCCCCCAAAAAGAGGGTGGAAATGTCTGTGCGTCTTATACACTGAATACAGCCATTTTTGGCCTCCCGAAGCCCCGCCCCTGCATCCCATTTTTGCGAAAAACCAGCTGTTTTTCACAAAACGGGGGTGTTTTTGCCTTCTAATTACCTCATCTAGCATGACTGGAGGAGGAATTCTGGGAGTTGAAGTCCACTAGTCTTAAAGCTGTCAAATTTGAAGACCCCTGGGTTAGGGGCTAGGGGTGCAAGGGTCTTCCAACTTGGCAAGTTTAAGACTTGTGGACTTCAACTCCTATTCCTGAGCTAGCATGACTGGAGGAGGAATTCTGGGAGTTGAAGTCCACTAGTCTGAAAGCTGTCAAGTTTGAAGTTTGTAAAAAGTGTACATGGTTGTAAAAAGTATTCTGCTATACTGGTATTTTATTAAATAATATATTACTACACCATTTGGTTCAGAATACTTTTTTCCTTGTTTTCCTCCTCTAAAATCTAGGTGCGTCTTATACTCTGAAAAATACGGTAACTGTCAGCAAGCAACCTATATTGATGAGAAATCACAACTTGGGTGCAAATTTTTGCAGTACTGAACAGTCATAATTTGTTTCTCCTCTTGGGCAAAGCAACCCATCTCCGGGCCAGTTTGGGACAAATCTCAGCCCTTCCAGGTCCTCCAAGGGCTGGGCGGATCTGATCGGCTACTGCCTCCTTTGGCCCTGTTTTTGGCCTGCAACTTATGCCCAAATCCAGGCTCAGATTTCTCTCTGTCAGCCCTGCCCATGGAGGGCAGCTGTTGGTTCCTTTCTTGCCCTGTCACTCCGGCTGGGAACACCCGAAGCATTTACATCTTGAGACCCAAGAGGAAAATTGAAATTATCCTTGGCAGATCTCTAAAAGATGTTGGGGAGAAGGGAAGAGAGCTGAGTTTGGGACAATTTGGGAAAGATACAATTAACAGGAATACCTCCATTCTTCTAGAAAGTAAGTATTCCCCCCCCTTTTTTTTCTAGTTTTATTCTTTATAAGTTTTTTTTAAACAGGAATACAAAAATCTTTCTATTCTGAGAATTGGAAAGCTAGAGAGTAAAGCCCCCCCCCCTTTGAAAATGTGGCTTGTTTCTCCTCGTTTCAGCTTTCTGTATTTGACACGTGTGTCTGTCCAATTTATGGAGGTCAAAAATGGCTGAATTCTAGAAGATCTGGAGAGGGGGGGATGGTATCAGAACAGAAAAATTGCATTTTATGACTGACTGTAGGTCAGGGAATATGGTGGGATCCTTGTATACTGCAACTTGTAATTTGAGCTTCAGACTGTCCTAAGATTTCATTTTCGCCAGACCGTTTTTTTCCGGATGTTTCAGTTTTGCAGGGAAAATTTTGGCACCTGTTATCAGCTCAGCAAATCTCACTCTGAGAAGGAACGGGGTTGAGGTTTCAATCTGTAGCCCTTTGTAGGTCCAAGGAGGCAAAATAAGGGCCTGCTTCCTAGCTTGAAATGTGAGCAATTATTTAGTACCGTGATGACAAACCTATGGCACGCATGCCAGAGGTAGCACACAGAGCCCTTTCTCGCCCCAGGTCAGATCTCCTTTCGTGAGCTTCTGTTTCCCTGCAAACGACGAAACAGAAGCTCACAAAAGAAAAAGATCTTGCCACGCTGCCGGTGTTGGGATGCCCCGCCGGCCAGCTGGTCTTTGGGTCTCTGCTGTGCGTGCACATGCGAGCATGCATGTCTGCGCATGCAAGCATGCATGTCTGCGCATGCGCACGTATGTGCATATTTGCACAAGTTCATGCATCTCTGCACATGTCTGTGCATGTGCGCTTTCGCACCTTTCAGTTTGGACATGCACGCGTGGGCGGTTTAGGCACTCGGTGCCTAAAAGGTTCACCATCACTGATTTAGTATGTGGGATGCCATGGAAAGGGGAGAAGCTAAACTTTGAGCAGAATTTGGACCCTCGGTGCTGGAGGCAGGTTCATTCTCCGTCCAGCCCTGAGATCAATTGGAAGTTTATGGCAGTGTCTGAGTGGATGTTCAGCAAGGCATGACAAAAACCATAAGAATTGGGGAAAGGGCTGACCCGCCAGGCCCATTGCAGAGGGCTTTCTGTCCATTGGGGGCAATCAGAAATTTTGGAGATAGAAAGATGCATTGGAAAGCCCCAATGTTTTCCCACCGAGAAGCTGCACTAACATGACTGATGGCAGGCGTGAGCTGGGTTTAGCATTGGCCGCTCCCTAACCTTGTCACAAAAGTTGAGGTGATAATGTGAGGATCAGGGGAAAGCAAAACAAAAAAACCTCATTTTTTTCTCCTGGTTTGATAATGGGGCTCCCTCCTGGTACTGATAAGCAATAGCCCTCTGGGACATGGGGGAAAATTAGGTGGCAGGATATATTTCTAGAGGGTTCAGAAGGCGGGGGAGGGGGAGGAGGTGAGAGAATTACGATCATTCTGTGGTATTTGCTCTTAGTATAATTTAGGTATTTCAAGCCGGATGTGTGACCCATGTGGCCCATGGTGGCATGTGGCCCTGGACAGCTAGTAATGCGGCCTCAGAAGATAATAATTTTTTTTAAAAATAAAGGAAGTTTGTTATTTATATACCTTTAGTCTATGTTTTATATTTGGCCCAACACAATTCTTATTTATTCAATGCAAGCCAAAAGATTGGACAATCATGGCCTAGAGCAGTGATGGCGAACCAGAACACGTGTGTGCATGCATGCGCACCAGAATGCCAGAAACCCAAAGACCAGCTGTACCGGAAACCAGAAGAGCAGCTGGCGATGTCACGCATGCCCACAAAGAGGGCTCGCGTGCCACCTCTGGCACGCTTGCCATAGGTTTGCCATGGGGTGGGTTCCAACTTACCTTGCTGCTGGTTCGCTCCGTCCCGTGCCGCGTGGGCGCGCACGCACGCATGCGCAGTAACAAAAAATCCAACCCCCCCCCAAAGCCGAAAAAAAGATGGCGACCGCATGTACAGTGCCAGAACTCGGCTTCTGCACATGCTCAGAAGGGGGAAAAATGCAATAATTTTTTTTAAAAAATAAAAAAAGATGGCAGCACCCACGGACCGGCACCGACAGATCTGGTTCGGTGACATCATCGATATATCACCAGCAGATTGCTACCAGTTCAGGCAAACTGGTCCGAACCGGGAGGAACCCAACCCTGGTTCGCCATCACGGGCCTAGAGGAATACTAAGGGCATATACGTCTGAGTGCATACAAACTACCTTTTTCTTTTTTCTGGGTAATCAAAATAGATTGGAATAATAAATAAATAAACACATCCCTAATTGCCTAGGAATGAGACACCGAGATTCCTAGCTAATATACAAGAAACAGTTAGCTTCTAGCCCTTCAGTGCTGTATCTAATCTGATTTTTACCAGGCACTAACCGCAGAATAACTTATTTCTGATCTAGTATGAGATATAACTGCTTTTCAAGAATTTAGATTTCCTTTTATTTTCTTTAATCATAATGAATTGCTCCTTTCCATACTGCCTTTAGGAAAAGCAGTCAGGCAGGGAAATAAAAGAGCTCTATCTTTGAATTTTGGCTGCCGTACTTGATCCCATAGACTCTACCATGGAAGTCCTCTGTGGAGATTTCATTATAGATTTAAAGGTGTTTTAGCAGTCACGCTTTCTCAGGAATCTAATCAAACTACAGTTCCTAAGTTTCTTAGGGAGAGGAGCCATGACACTTATTTCCAGCACAAATCTATAACAGAAATGTGTCTTTTATGTTATGATTCTTGCAGTTAGAAAACGCTCTTTAGCAATAGCACTTAGCAATAGCACTTAGACTTATATACCGCTTCATAGTGCTTTACAGCCCTCTCTAAGCAGTTTACAGGGTTCAGCATATTGCCCCCAACAATCTGGGTCCTCATTTTACCAACCACGGAAGGATGGAAGGCTGAGTCAACCTTGAGCCGGTGAGATTTGAACAGCTGAAGTGCTGAACTGCAGTGCTGCATTTTAACCACTGCGCCACCTCGGCTCTTTAGAATGGATTTTAAAAAGTGTGCATTCACAATGGGTAACTTGAATTGGAATCTCTTCTTCATCCATGCAGTGGTCTGCCATTTTACCAGATGAACTTACAGAAATATCTCTGAATTAGAGATAACTAATCTGTACTAGCTGGCAAAATCCCTAGATAAGTGATAATTCGGGGTCTATGTACAACCTGAGAGATCTGTTGAAAATACCAGTACATCCTTCCTGGGGGGGGGGGGGAGGGAAGAGCCAATTCTCTAGATAGTATTTGGCTTTTTCCCATCCTGTAGTTGGCAGTGGAATGCAAACACTGTATGATAGCGCAACATAGAACTAATATTTGCTCTAAATCCAGTGAAAGGAAATGATTGCATTTATTTTTCTCATGAGATATAGTAAAATGAAAAAATAAAGCTCTGAGGTTGTTCCTTGCTTGGAACAAAACACCCTATTTGCAAAGATGATGGATGGTGATGGATTTTCGAACGACTGACTTGGTCTGAAAGGAGTCCCAATTTCAGTCATTTTTAGAAGCCATGCTTCAATCAGTTTTGACAAGGACTGTCTAATTTGAATATAACATTTACTTTGATTGAATAATATGCATTCAGTTTTACAGTTGGTTCCTGTTTATTTCAAATGGGTTTTAAGCTAAAACCTAACCCTGGCGCTGTTTACCCACAGCTAGTGCCCAATGTATAAGCACTTTTTTCCTCCTGTATATTTGCACACAGTGTAAAGTGAGAACGGCCAGCTATTTTTCCAGCAATGTCCTGAGCTGTGGTCCTTCATGTTTTTCTAAAAGTATCAAAAAGGTTGAATTCTTCATTCCTTGCCAGATACATGCAAGATGTGTTTTTGCTCTTTGGAGGAGGAAATACTGGTCAAAATTAGTCAAACCTTTCACAATGGTTTGCAGGATTGAAAGCCTGAATGGGCTGCTCTAAGTTGCAAACTAAATTGAGAAATACTGCTTGAATAAATTACCCCTTTCCATGGGAGTAAAACCACTTATCTCAACAAATCAGAATCACTAAGCTCTGAAAAGTAGTCTTTCATTTCAGAAATATTTTCTGCCCATCTCTACTAAACAGGATTGGTTTGGATCCTGTTTTCTACAAGTAATAGAGTTAGGTTGAAGAATTAGAATTACAATTGATTTTTAGAGGCGAGCATCCCACTTCCATGCACACAAAGGATTGACAGAGAAATATGACATTTTGGAGGATGCCAAGATATATCTTGGCCTTTGAGCAGCAAAGCCAGCAAAGATTAAGACTCTGAAAAGTTGTAGCGTTTGGCCATACAAAGATAGAAATGAAGTTTGATTTAATTTCCGTAGTTAGCTAAATATCACTGCAATGGTTACTCCTCATGCTTTTAATACTATTTCCCTTTTGTCTTACTAGAAATTTAATTTTTGTACCAGTTTTTGGAGAGGTTCTGGAGACTGAAGCAAAGCTTTTGAAGCATTCAGTAGTTTACATTTGATTAGTGCATTAAGGAAAAAGGATTAAAAGAATGTTCATTCTCACACCGCCACTTCCCTCTGCACCATGGCAGACAGGAAGGCGAGCATTCCAAATGTTGCAATCCACCCTCTGCATCCTTACATACTTACTATTCATGGAAAATGGTTCCCAATTGATATCTACTAAATTGGGTATCAACTACTGGGTTTCAGGACAGTATCTTAAGTCTCTTAAAAAACATCACGTGAAGAGCCGCCCAGAGTCTCTGTGGAGTGGGCGGCATACAAGTGCGAATAATAAATAAATAAAGTGTTACATGAAGTGTTAATACCACTTTATAATGCCTTGGTAGGCCACACTTGGAATACTGCATTCAGTTTTGGTCGCCACGATGTAAAAAGGATGTTGAGACTCTAGAAAGAGTGCAGAGAAGAGCAACAAAGGTGATTAGGGGACTGGAGGCTAAAACATATGAAGAACGGCTGCAGGAACTGGGTATGTCTAGTTTAATGAAAAGAAGGACTAGGGGAGACATGATAGCAGTGTTCCAATCTCTCAGGGGTTGCCACAAAGAAGAGGGAGTCAAACTATTCTCCAAAGCACCTGGGGGTAGAACAAGAAGCAATGGGTGGAAACTAAACAAGGAGAGAAGCAACTTAGAACTAAGGAGAAATTTCCGGCAGAACAATTAATCAGTGGAACAGCTTGTCTCCAGAAGTTGTGAATGCTCCAACACTGGAAGTTTTAAAGAAGATGTTGGATAACCTAAGGTGACCAGACATCCCGATTTTGGCGGGACACACCCGCTTTTTCACCATTTGTCCCGCGTCCCGCCCGCCCTCTTAAAAAGTCCTGATTTCTTGAAAGAATGCCCGACTAGGGCATTCTTTCAAAAAATCGCCCTGAAAGGCAGCAGGCCTCTCAGCTCGGGCCGGCTGTGGGCAGCGTTGGCGGCGGGCGGGCGTCCCGCGTTGTTGACTCCTCCGGCGGCGGCTGGAAGCTGGGGGGAGGGGGAAGGGAGGCTGCTCCTCCTCTCCTTCCCCCGCCCCATCCCTAGCCCCGCCCTCGGAGGCGCCGCTGCTGTTGGGAGGGGTGAGGGACGAGGAGCCGTCGCCGCTTTGAATTTAAGTCACGAGCGGCGCAAACAGCGCTTCCTCGTCCCCCTCCCCTTTCTTCCCCCCGTCGCCTCGCTGCCGCCGTTGCCCTGGGGCCGGGCGGGCGACCGGGAGACCGCGGCGCTTGGATGCTTGGAGCAGGTAAGCTGCCGGCTGCTCCTTTCCCCGTCTCCCGCCTCCCGTTCGTTGCTTGCCAGCCCGGCCGAAGGGAAGGCGGGAGGCGAGGAAAGGCCTCCCGAAAGGAGGGGAGGCTTCGGGAGCCCGCCTCCCTTTCGGGCCGAAAGGGAGGCGGGCTCCCGAAGCCTCCCCTCCTTTCGGGAGGCCTTTCCTCGCCTCCCGCCTTCCCTTCGGCCGGGCTGGCAAGCAACGAACGGGAGGCGGGAGACGGGGAAAGGAGGCAGCTTACCTGTCGCGAGCTGCAGGCATCCAAGCGCCCTCCCGCCTCCCCCCCTCCCCCCTCCCCCCCACCTCACCTGGACGCCGACATTTGCTGTTTTGCCCTCTGCGCATGCGCAGCGTTCTGCGCATGCGCAGAGGGCAAAACTCAAATGGAGAAACCCACCCCCGTCAATGGTGTCCCGCTTGAAGAAAAAAAAATCTGGTCACTTTAGATAACCATTTGTCTGAAGTAGTGTAGGGTTTCCTGCCTAAGCAGGGGGTTGGACTAGAAGACCTCCAACAACCCACCTTATAGCCATAAGTTAGTACAGGGAACAGATGGTCATGTATAAAAAGGCAGCCAGATGGATGCCTTTATATTCCTATCTCAAAGCAATCCTCCATGCTTTAAGTGAAGTAGGCTATAGTTGCAATAAAGTTTATGTCATCATAAACTTCTTAAAGCTCAACAAGATACTGTCATATTTTCTGCCAGAGACATTCCAACCAATTTCTACCTTTTGTTTTGTTTTGTTTTGTTTTATATGTTTCATTTCCAAAAATGGCTTAATTTTTCAAATGAAAGAGGAGGAACTGGAGCTTATGGAGAGGGCAGATATTTTGTATTTAATGGATTTCTGGTTCATCCCCATCTTTTCCTATTTGGGACAAGAAAGGCAGTCAGAGAGAATACTGCTCAGCTAAGTGGAGATGATTAAGTCACTTCATCCTAAAGGGAATAGAACTGAAATTCTCTTCCCCAATAATGACTTATAGCATCTTATTAGATCATCTATCAATGAAATGATACAAAGCCTATTGTCACTGCTATTATTTTGGCACATTGATAGTTGAATGACTCTAGATAATACTATGAATCACTAGTTGGGAAATGACCTTGGAATAGATAGAGTTTCTCCTTAATAGTTTGTGAATACCGTATTGATTACTAATCATAGATTAAGATTTCCCCTCTATTCAAAAACTCATATTGCTCATATTTTAGAACTTCTCCATACAATTAGAGACAAGGCATTTATTTTGGATAGAACCACGGCAGACTGCTTTATTAAAGATAATAGATAATAGATGCAGTGAAGAAGTTATTTGGAAGGCTAAATATGTGTGGATCCAGCTAACTGCATTCAGCTTCAAAAGTGGGTATTGGGAAAAAGGCTTTTGAGGTAATGAAAAATAAAATTTGTAAAACTGAGCTGGGGTGGCATTTTGCTCTGCTGTCAAAACAAAAATGTGTAGATTAATAAGGCAGTAATTGTCCATAGGCACTAGTAATTTGTTTTCCCATTCCCATTTGCAATTAAAATGATGCAACAAAATGCCCATGATGTATAGATTTGACGTCTTATTAAATTCCCTCCCGGTCTGATGAATTCTGTATCCTCTCTATTGTATCAGTTAAAAGGGGGCAATAGTTATTGGACTGAAAGTGATACTCCGTGTGTTCAAAAGTACCATTTTTATAGGTATTTTTATAGGTTTATGGTTAAGTGTTGATGCTGAAATTGCATTCTGGGGATAAACGTGGCTTAGCTTTAAATCCAATGTGAGTATTTGCATTTTCAAACAGGCCTGTAATTTTGACACTTAAGTATCAGCTTCCTCACAGTGGGGAATTATAAACTGTTATTGCCAGTGTATCAAAAGTATTGGATATATGACCCAACTAGATAAAACACCAGCTTTTGCTTTTTTTTTTTTGTCAAAGAGTTGAAATTTCTTCTCTGTTTGTATTTTATCTTTGCATCTGTTCTCTTTTTTTGTGCAGTATGACAGAAAAAGAGATTCTTGAGCCATCCGCTTCACCCATATCTATAAGGGGGAAATCTCCAGAAGGGGTAAGTGTTATGGGTTATTCTAGGAGGGTAAGGGTGTAAATCCTAATTCCTCCACAATCAGCCACAGGGTCTCTTCTGGAGTCTTTTCCAACCTCCTGTCCTCTGGATATTTTGAATTATTGAGTGAGAAGTCTGAGAGTTATAGTCCAATATATCTGGAAGCCACAAGGTTGAAAATCTGCTCTGAAGAGACATGTTTATTCAGAAAACCCAATGATGCCAGAACCTTCTAATGACAGCCTTTGGCCATGATGGCTGCAACCAATCCTCTCCTTTCAATGAAGGTTATAGCCCATCCTAAACCACATCTACTGTGTTCATGAGGAACACATTTTTTTTTACAATTAACTTGCTGGGTTTCATGACTGGAGAAGCTACCTCCTCTTTACCATTATTTCTACCAAAAGTTAAAGTTGCTGCCATTGGTCCCACTTGTCCAGCCTCAAATTTATCAAACTTCTCTTTTCTGTGATCCAACTATAAGACTTGCCCAATGGGATTTTTGAGAATGTATTTTCTTGAACAGAGGTCAACATGCTACAAAGAACTAGTGGTCAATAAGGTATTAATAATGTTATTACTCATTTTTAAGTAGAGGAAAAAGGGGAAGGTGCCTACACAGCAAATTATAATGGAATGATGACAGCGCCACAGACACTGTAAGGATTTTTCTTCTATGCAATGCACAGTTCTTTCACACTTCCTTGCTTATGAGAACACAAATTCTAATACAACCTACCATGCCCAATAAAAAACATTCATGGGAGTAAACTAATAGTTTACCGTATTTTTCAGAGTATAAGACGCACCTTTTTCCTCCCTAAAAGAGGCTGAAAATTTGGGTGCGTCTTATACTCCGAATGTAGCTTTTTCAAAGCTTTTCCCCCCCAGCCCTAACAAGGTGCTAATGATCTTACCAGCTTCCTACTCCGGCTGAAGAAGTTTTTTTCCAGCCCTAAGTCTTTGCAGGCTTGTTTTCATTCCTACTCCCTCTGAAAAAGGTTTTTTCAGCCCTAACGAGGTGCTAACAATCTTATCGGCTTGCAGCATTTTTAAAATTCCTATTCTCTCCAAGTAGTTTTTTACCAGCCCTAAGTCTTTGCAGGCTTGTTTTCATTCCTAGCCCCTTCGAAGAATATTTTTTTTCAGCCCTAACCAGTGGATAAAATAATGTGCTGAAGCTGAACAGACTAAGGACGCTAGCCAGATGAATACCTGGTAGGTAGATTTTTTCCCCTATTTTCCTCCCCCAAAACTAAGGTGTGTCTTATACTCCGAAAAATATAGTAGTTCAATTGGAGAAACATTTTGAAGGCCCCATTATCAGACTCCTAACAGGATTTAATAAACCAAAGCTTTATCCTAACACTTAGTTCCTCTCCCGTTTGAAGATCTCCTGGGGAGGGGAGGGAATCCACTTCTATCAAGATAATTAGATCTATTTTCAAACTCTTCTTGTCATCAAAATATTATTGTCATCTGATAGCTTAAACTCATTAGATTTAATCCTAACTCTAGGGCAAAATTGAGCAAATCTTTGCCCCACTTCTATATGCTGGTCTTTCAAATTCAGGTACCCGTATGGTTTGACATTGAGGTTGCCAGTACAAACTTTAGAATTCACTTTGCTTTTTAAAAAAGGGATTGTGGGTACATATGGAAACCTGCTGTTCAAGAAGCACACTTCCAAATCCTATTTAAGCGGCAAAATTACATCTAGGAATGAAATTGCAACCTGGTTGTAAACTGCACAGCATCGTGGAACTTTGCAAAAAAGGAGGTCAGATTTCTATACTGGTGGATATCCATCCCGGTGAAGCGGTCAAATATATTTAAGCTGCATAATTGCTGCAATCTTTTAAAGGTTCATGGAATTCCTGAAAACTGCAGAGAATGGATAAGTTTTGGTATTACGAAGACGTTTAGCAAGCTTATCTGTGAGGAATTTCATGTGGAAAGATGAGCTAGCTTTTGGATAAAGGCATGATTTCTTTCTGTGAGTTCTGAACATTAGCACGGGCGTATAAATATTAGAAAAGTGAGGCGTTTATATGTGGATATACACATTCTTGTCTGTGAGGCTTGTAATATATGAAACCACTATTGATTATGGAGCCACTAAAAATGCTGGATTAAATCAGCCTATGCTATATCAAATAAGCCTATGACCCATGGCAATTGGTGGTTAATGTATATTCTTACCTGTGCATCCTATTCAGCTCCTGCATTTAAAGCAATAAGCAGAAACCCAGCAAATCAGGATGTGTGTTTGAAATCGAATGTTAGTTACTCCATCAACTGCTTCTAACCCAGCTAAACTCATAGGTCTGAACTCTGCCTTTCTCCAAGTTGAAAAGCTGTTTCTATTGCTTGTGCTGTTTTTTTCCCCATCTGTCCTATTCTGATAGGTGTTTCATTCCATAGAAGAGAAGGAATTCTAACTATCAAGTGACATATTATTTTGCTAGGTCAATAGTAGTTCAGTGTTGGGTCCATTTACTTAATTAAGACGCCAAAGTCATAGTGGTAAAATAACTTAAAGCACTTTCACTGGTCTATAGCAGTGGTGGGTTCCAACTTACCTCGCTGCTGGTTTGCTCCCTCCCGTGCCGTGTGGGCGGGCCTCATGGGTTGCACGTGTGATGTGCGCACATGCGCAATAATGAAAAAAACCCCCAAAGCCAAAAAAAAGATGGAGACCGCATGCACAGTGCCAGAACTCGGCTTCTGCGCATGCTCAGAAGGGGGAAAAATTTTTAAAATTTAAAAAAAAATTTTTTTAAAAAAAGATGGCAGTGCCCACAGACCGGCACTGACTGATCTGGTTTGGTGATGTCATCGTGACATCACCAGCGGGCTGCTACAGGTTTGGGCGAACTGGTCCGAACCGGAAGGAACCCACCCCTGGTCTATAGCATATCTTAGATACTTGCAAAGAGAAGGTTGGGGTCAACTCTGAAGCGAACCTGGCTGAGGCCATCTTTGAAGCTTCATGGTTGCCCCAAGGCAGAGGGGGAGAAAGGGAGGAGGAAAACTTTTTATTTTGAGCTATCTCATTTCCCCCCTCCCTTTCTCCCCCTCTGCCTTGTGGCAATCATGAAGCCACTATTAGAATTAAGGGAGTACAGTTGTGGATACTGATTTCAGATGGTGGCATTATCATGGAGTTTTAGGTAACAGGGTCATTTTTAATCTGCATTCTGCATCAATGGAATCAGAGCAATAACCTTCCACTTTATAGAACTGTTCTCCAGTTGATAATAATAAAATAAAAATAAAATGATATAGGATAATAAGTGAAAGAATAACAGGAATATGAACTAAAAATAATTAAGAGTCAAGTCTATAAAATGTGGGTTCCTATTAGAAATATCTTTGGCAATCTAACCTTCTCGCTCTATTTTTTAAAGATCTTTTTATTCTGCCTTTACCATTTTTATAAGTAACTCAAGGTGGGGGATGTAACTAATACTCCTTTCTCTTCCTCCTATTTTCCCCATATCAGCAATTGTGTGAGGTGGGTTGGGCTGAGAGTTCTAATCCTAAGGCAGGATTAGAACTCACAGTCTCCTATTTTCTAGCCTGGTACCTTAACTACTAGACCAAATACTTGACACCCGTATCCCTAATATTCATAAGTACTTTTGAGAACCTGTTTCATATGCATCCTCCACAATGCTTACAATAAGCCCTTTAAGTCAGACCATTATTCTGATACTTTTATTTCAGGTAAGGGTTGGTAAAAGCTAAAAATGGTTTGTCCAATGCCCAACTAGTGAATTAATTGTATGAGTCAGATCTGTACAAGGGACTGGGATTCCCCATTTGTCACTCTGTTCATTGAGCAATAACTGTGATGGATGAGTAGTGTAACTCATTCTTGTTACATGCCTTGGGTCTTCTGTTAAGGTAAAACCTGTCATTTCCCTGGTAACAGGTTGGCAAGCTCAAAATATCACGAGCTATTATGACTGCATAGGGCAATTGCCGGGTGAGAGGAGAACTGAAGGCATTTGTAACAAGACTTACAAGCCCAAATTTCCATGCAGACTTCAGGTAGAAGATAGAATTAGTAGGAAACCTGAATTGGAAGTGATAGAAGCAGTCAGACCTGAAGTGGAAAGTGCTGAAGTGGTGCAGTGGTTAAATGCTGCAACTGCAGGCTGACTGCTAGTTCAGCAGTTCAGCTGTTCAAATCTCACTAGGCTCAAGGTTGACTCAGCCTTCCATCCTTCCGAGGTCGGTAAAATGAGGACCCAGATTGTTGGGGGCAATATGCTGAACTCTGTAAACCGCTTAGAGCAGGGGTCGGCAACCTTAAACACTCAAAGAGCCATTTGGACCCGTTTCCCACAGAAAAGAAAACACCGGGAGCCACAAAACCCTTTTGACATCTAAAATGAAGATAACACTGCATATATCGTTTTTTTTACCTTTATGCTATGTATCAAAAAAACTATAGTGTGTTGCATTTATGAAATCAATGACCTGGTACAGAGAAAACACATTTTTATTTCTGCATGCAACAAAAACATTTTGAATTCAGGAAAAAAAAGATGGGTCGAAAAGCTCAATAAATCACGTGCCGGCAGGTGTCGCACATTGCCAGTTGTGACACATATTTTGACAGGGAGCCACAGCAGAGGGATGAAAGAGCCACATGCGGCTCCAGAGCCGCAGGTTGCAGACCCCTGGCTTAGAGAGTGTAAAGCACTATGAAGCGGTATATAAGTAAAGTGCTATTGCTATTGCTATTGCTATTGCTGAAGGAAAATCTGTGACCTGATTCAGACATTTCACTAAACCAAAATGTACGGTATTTGGTTGGTTTCTGACTTAGTAAGATTTGCAAACCCAACCCTTTGCTATTTATTCATCGGTTAAACACAGCATGGTTTAATGTGCTAGGCATACAGTGCTAAAAATCTCACCTAAGAAATAGACTTTTAGCAGAAGAGAGTTTGATATTCTTGTTTTGCCATAAGTTTGCCTAGAGTTTCCTAGAGAGAGGAACTGAGGGCTGAAATGGGAGTGAGCATTGGCAAGAGGTGCAGTTCTTAACCATACAGAAACTTTGAAAGAGAACATAGGAATGAAGACCCTTCAACCCAGTCAGGAGAACCTGCAGAATAACACAGATGGAAATATTGCTCGGGCATACAGAAAGCTGTTTGCTTGGTACGGGATCTATATTCTCATATTTTGTTCTGAAAAGGGGCTGGACAGAGCCCAGAGTGTTGTGTGTTGGGTAAAATCGTATGTTCTCTGTTGCCAGAAGCCTGCTGCGAGAGCACCAATGCTGCAAGAATTTCCGCATTTCATTAAACTGCCCAATTTCGGGATCTCAGGAGACCCTGAATATGAATAAATAAATATATGCAGGCGAATGATTTGCTGCTTTCCCCCCTGAGATATATACTATCAGCCCTTAGCCTCAGGAAATGGGCTGCATGTCATCCATTGCTTTTTCCTTGCTGACTTTGGAATTTGCAACTTGTTCCTTTCCCAGGAATCGTCTGTCCTCTGCTGCTTTGACTGCCCTGCTAAGTATAGAAGCAATATCTGAGCCAGTAAACCATCCTCCTGTCTCGGATCTTACACAGTTCGCTGGGCTCAGGGTCAAGATGACCATCACCCGTGTGGAAATAAGTTACTGTACCAATAGCTTAGGGATTGATAGAACAAAAGGGGTACATACAGTATAAATGTGCACTTCAACGAGGACTTAGAATAGAATAGAACTGGAAGGGACCTTGGAGGTCTTCTAGTCCAGCCCCCTGTTCAAGTATACCATTTCAGACAAGTGACTGCCTATTCTCTACTTGCAGAGGTGAAATCCAGCAGGTTCTGACAGGTTCTGGAGAACCAGTAGCAGAAATTTTGAGTAGTTCGGAGAACTGGCAAATATCACCTCTGGCTTGCCCCAGAGTGGGGTGGGAATGGGGATTTTGCAATAACCTTCCCCTGCCACGCCCACCAAGCCACGCCCACAGAACCGGTAGTAAAAAAAAATTGGATTTCACCAAAAGCCTCCAGTGATGGACCGCCCATGATTTCTGGAGGCAAGCTGTTCCACTGGTTAATTGTCCTCACTGTTAGGACGTTTCTCCTTAATTCCAGGTTGCTTCTCTCTTTGATCAGTTTCCAACCATTGTTTCTTGTCCTCTGCCCTCTGGTGCTTTGGAGAATAAATTTGACCCACTCTTCTTTGGGGCAACCCCTCAAATATTGGAAAACTGCTACCATGTCACCCCCGATTCTTCTTTTCTTTAGACTAGCCAAACCCAAAACCTGCAGCCGTTCTTCATATGATTTAGTTTCCAAGCATTTGATCACCTTAGTTGCTCTTCTCTGAACTTACTGGAGTTTACTTTCTCAGGTGGGGTTGAGCCAGCTCCCCTTCTCACTACCGGTGTAGAGAACATAATGAACTGAGGAATTATTCAGAAGCTTACCTTCTTTCCTCAATTAGGCTGTGTGCCTTTCTGAGTATTTTCCCAGTCTTATACAGGTAGTCCTCGACTCACGACCGCCATTGAGTCCAACATTTCTGTTGCTAAGTGAGACAGGTGTTAACTGAGTTTTGCCCCATTGTATGAATTTCTTGCCACCGTTGTTAAGTAAATCACTGCAACTGTTAAGTTAGTAACACAGTTTGTGAAGTGAATCTGACCTTCCCCGTTGACTTTGCTTGTCAGAAGGTTGCAAAAGGGGATCACATGACCCCCGGGGACACTACAACGGTCACAAACCCGAATCAGTTGCCAAGTGTCTGAATTTTGATGATGTGACCATGGGGACCATGCTGTAATGGTCGTTAAGTATGAAAAATGGCCATAAATCACTTTTTTCAGTGCCGTTGTAACTTTGAACAGTCACTAAATGAACTGTTGTAAGTCGAGGGTTACCTGTACGGTGTATGTATTATTTATTCAATTAAAAGTCATGGACACCTCTCTAATAAAAGCTGGTCTAATAGGCAAAGCAGCAGGATGGGTTACTGAGCCTGACATTGTTCCAACTGATCTGATGGATTAACCAATTAATGCTGCGGATAATTTGACTTCTACTATTAATATATGCATCTTGGAAGTGGGATGTAAACAGCTAAAGTGAAATGGGCATTGCGTGCATCCTGTGACGTAAGCTAAACAAAACAAGCTTTTACAATCTCATCAAAGCTGACAAATGCCCTTCCCTAGCAGTTCGACTGTTGAGATAGTGTGTATCTACATGCAGCATTAGGCTCAAAGTATTTTACGAAAGCTTTGCCAATAGAATAGATTATCCAGCAAAACCTCCCATTGATTAATCAATGTGGCTTAGTTTAAGCCAGCGGTTCTCAACCTGGGGGTTGCGACCCCTTTGGGGGGGTCGAACGACCCTTTCACAGGGGTCGGGAGACTTTGCACGGATGCCACCATTTGGGTACTTTTACCCTCTGCGCATGCGCAGAACGCTTTGCACATGCGCAGAGGGTAAAAGAACCCAAATGGCGGCGGTGGGGCAGGGGTCACGGCAGCAGGCACGGCAGTGGGGTGGGTTGCGGTGGGGGCAGGGGGGCGGGGCGCAGGTCACGGCATTAGGAAGGTTGAGAACCACTGGTTTAAGCAGTGAGCCTGGGAGTTAAAGGTTAGTTTTGATTACGCTAAGGCAGGGGTATCAAACTCACGTCGTCACTGTGGCATCACGTGATGTATCAGGACTTCCCCCCCCTTTGCTAAACCAGACGTGGGCGTGGCCAGCGCGTGACGCATCCGACCACGCTGTGCTAAGATATAATGAAAAGTGAAAATAAAACACATTTCTGTAATCAGTGAACAGTTTTGTTAAACTAATTAAAAAGCTAGAATGTTATAATTCATTAAATTTAAGAGTGTGCCAAAGAGTCGAGTCTCTTAGTTTGGAACTCTCTAGTTAAAGTCTGCTTTCAACACCTCTTTCTTAATATGCAACGTGAGTATAATATGAGCATTTTTGTGCATTGCTCTTCTGATCGGCTGTATTTCTTTGAGTATGTTAGATTCTGAGTTACTCAGAATCATTTAAGAATCAGGTGGCCTAAATGAATGAGTAAATGATTCTGTCAGGTTTTTATGGCTTGCTGGGATAATATACATAAAGACCTGAACTATATTAATTAAATTATAGATTACCAATAGTTGAATATTTGGTTGAAAAGATAACCAACCAACAAACCTTTATTTGGTTTCTAGTCCTGCTTGAAATGCTATCACATGGCATGCTGTTCTCCATCTAAGTGTATTTTTATTTATTTACTTATTTGTTACATTTATTTGCTGCATATCTCATCATGGGACTACTCTATGCAGCCTACAACAATAAAAAGGAAGAAAAATGAAAAAGGGTGTAAAGTAGTAAAATAATAGAACAATAAAGTAACCAATGACAAAGGAACACAATGAGAATAAATGCATCAATATAATAAGCAAAACGATGGATGGGTGGAGAGTAGAGAGCAAGCGGGGAGAGGTGGAGTCTGCCATCAATCTGGCAGCCACCTCCATTGTGGACTCCCCCATTTGGTCCCCAGGCCTACTACTACTACTACTACTACTACTACTACTACTACTACTACTACTACTACTACTACTACTACTACTACTACTACATCACCACACCAGTACTCACCAACATCTTGGTTACCATTAGCTAATATTGGGAATAGAAAGCTGCTACATGCAATTAACGAGCTTTGTGGTGGATTCTTCATGCAGTTGCATGTTGCAACATTGCTGCTTTTTGTATCTTCACGCTGGACATTTGCTTGCATTTTCTTTAAAGAAAACTTCCACAAGTAGGAATTGGGGGTTTTTTGTCTCCCTGTTTTAGCCATGAACCCCTCTTCCATTCCCTTGCCTTTTGGGGCTAGACAAGTTGGGTGTGTGTGCATGCCAATTCCACTGGTTGCCAAGGTTCTTGGTTGGCATCTATCAAGTGCTGATTGTCCACCCCACCCACCCACCCACCCATTCTGCCCCATCCCAACCTGGACCCTCAGTTGCAGAAGCTAAAGCAGTTTTTCCAACGCAAGCCCATGGAGGAGGAGCCTACCTCAGAGGAGCCACAAGCCAACGGGGAGCTGGTCAGCCCTTCCGGGGGACCCATCTACTACTATGAGGAAGTGGAGGAGGAGGAGGAAGAGCCTGAGCCACCACCTGAGCCGGAAAGACCAGTTAACGATAAACCTCACAAATTCAAGGATCACTACTTCAAGAAACCTAAGTTTTGTGATGTCTGTGCCCGCATGATTGTCCGTGAGTTTCTATATGCCATATGCAGTTGTTAAAGATGCATGAATCATGCCTGAAAAAAAGTAACAAAAGTGGTATGGTGGGATATATTGAAAGCCGAGTAAGTCCTAGCAGGCATATGATTTGGCTCAAATGGAGGGAGGAGATACAGATTATGATTTACGTCTAGTGGAAAAATGGTAAGCTGTTGAAACAGAGAACAGTATATGTTCACGTGCACCTTGCATGGTTGTTTAAGTTTAATGTAGGTAGTTATCTCTAAGTAGTTAGTTAGCCCAACTAAAGAATCCCTAAGACCGCCCTCACCCTCACACAGACAGGCAAGACACCAGAATATAAACTGACAGCAAACAGCACTCCTTACTAGCACTGATGAGGCTACCTAGCTAGGCAGTAGTGAGTTCTAAAACCCGTTGCTACTGGTTTGCGCGCGCACGCAACGCTTCTGCGCATGCACAGAAGCTTCTGCGCATGTGCAGAAGCGTCCCAGGTGGGTGGGCAGGTGGGTGGAGCCTCCCGCTGCTGCTGCTACCAGTTCACAGAACCGGGCCGAACCGGGAGCAACCCACCGCTGTAGCTAGAGTAATGAAATGTCTGCAAGAAAACAAACAAGCTCAGAGGGCACCAATGACTCCTCGTAGTTATGTCTTGCAGCCGTGCTGAAATTCAGGAAATCCCTAGCAATCTTTCATAGCAAACTATGAATGGTGGAGGAACATTCTAGACAGAATGGCAGAATGTACTCATATACATCTATAGTTATAGGTGATGTCAGGTGGACCATGAGGTCATTGTGCAAACAATGCAATCAGGCCCTTGTGCCATTGTTTCTGATACAAGTACATAAGTAGGGTCATTTGCATTATGATACATTTGCCCACACTCGATCCCTGATTGTAAATTCAAGCTTTATCAGCTCTTCAGTTCTGAAAGCAGTGGCCTTTTTAATCACCCACAATTTTGACCTCCACGATGGTTGCCCGTAGAGGTGCATCTAAAGCCAAGCCAAAGGGAGAAAAGTATGCCTGATGATATTTCTGTTTTTTTAACTTTTTTTTTAAAGTTATCTTTCAAAACATTGTCAGGATCAGAGGTGGGTTCCTCCCGGTTCGGACTGGTTCGCCCGAACTGGTAGCAAGCCGCTGGTGACGTCACGATGATGTAATGGAACCGGTTCTGTCGGTGTCGGTCCGTGGACGCCACCATCTTTTGTTTTGAATTTTTTTTGAATTTTTTTTCGTTTTTTTTCTTCTGTGCATGCGCAGAAGTCGAGTTTCTGGCACTGCGCATGCGTTGCCATCTTGTTTTCGGCTTTGGGGGGGATTTTTTAAATTTTTTGGCTCTGCGCATGTGCGTGCACGCAAAGCGCGCACGCGCCCAGGCAGCACAGCCACACAGCATAGCCACGCAGTGCGGGAGGAAGTGAACCAGCAGCGAAGTAAGTTAGAACCCACCCCTGGTCAGGATGTATGCATTCCATTGGTCTATTTTTAAAAGTAACCCAAGCTACCTTTTCCTCTATACCAAACTCATTTCCGAAACTGAAAAGCAGGAGCCAGAAAGGAGATTCAAGGAATCAAAGCCAAGGAACAAATGGAAATATACTATACCAGCCTTCCCCAGTTTGGTATAAACAATGGTATAATCCAGAAATGCATGAAACATTTATCATCCACAATGGAGATTGTTCATGATGCCTGAGCATGGTGGGAATGGTAGCCCAATACATGGCACTATACTTGGAATATCTTATTTGCTCAAGCCAGGCCGGAGGTCAACCAAGTGGGCCTCCTGTTGCTTCTTTCTATCCACAAGGCCAAGACATGGTGGGGAGCAGGAAGACCTCTCAAGCTAAAAGCTAGAAATCCTTTGTTGCCAAGACGATTCTCCAGGCTACATTTTTTTGATAGAACTGAACATACACAGAGTTTTCCCTTGTGGTTTCTGGCAGAACATTTTAAAATGCCAAAATAAAGTATATTTAGGGAATGCTGATGTTTCATCCTGCAGTCTTCTCCTGAAAGTAATTTCCCCTCCATCTGGGAGACAAAATGGCTTCTTTGTATGCTTTTAAATGGCTTCTGTCTGGCTCAATTACAAGGCATGCTGTGGTGTTATCTATCGCTTGATTCCAGAAATGGGGACCACCGGGGGTGGGTGGGTGGGGCGGGGGAGACGCCTTAGCCTATAATACCCACTGATTGCTTTTCTTTCCTTGCAGTCAACAACAAATATGGCTTGAAATGCAAGAACTGCAAAACTCACATTCATCATCACTGCCAAAGTTATGTCGAATTTCAGCGCTGCTTTGGCAAGATAGTAAGTGCTTCTTCTGAGCCCCAATGCAATGGGATCTGCCCTCTGCCGATTGCTATCATAACATGATTTGATATGGCAGGCTGCAGTTCTGGTTCTGTGCTTGCTCCATTAGACATGTAGAGAATACTGAGATGTAGAAGATGTAGAAACTTTTTTCCAGAAAGGCATGCTACTTTGAAAAGGGTAGTATTTTTTCCAGTCATAAGTGTAACAAAAGCTGTATGCTCAAGAACCTATCTATTAGAAGCTGAGTGCTCACAGCTAGAATATAATTAGCTAAAATTGGTTTTTTTCCCCTTTTTGTGCATTATCGTTGGATCCAGGTTGGGATGAGGTATAAGGCTGCGGCTACTACATTTTAATTAGCAAAATGGAGAATATTGCAATATTGTCTTTTAAAGAAATGACTAGAACTCATGGTCTCTTACCTGATACCTTAACCACTGTATCAAACTGCCTCTCTACTGCTAGTAGGTAAGAAACAACAAACCTGGGTAAGATTTCTGGGATCAGAGCCAAGAACATAGCTTCTCTCCTCCACAACAGTTTTATGTGTGGGTGGCTTCATGGATAAATGTGTACGGTGTAATCTTACTCATCGGCTCTACTTTGCCAGTAAAATCGAGTCCGATCGAACACTTTTAAGAACTTTTATTAAGTCTTATTTAGTGGCGATAAGGGTGGCAAAACAATCTTATTTTTCCGCTCTTATTGCGTCCGCAGATTCTCGTCCAGCTACCTTGTTTAGGGTGACTCGCGCCCTCCTTGCAAAAGGGGGGAGCGAGGAACACTTGCAAGGTAGAGCTGAGGAATACTCGCAGTTTCTGACGGATAAAGTCGCTCGGATTGGGTCGAACCTGGACTCTAGCTGGGCAGAGTCCATTGAGTTGACAGGGGCAAGTCTTAGTCCAGCGTTGTGGGAGGAGTTTGAGCCTGTCTCTCCTGATGACGTGGACAAGGCCGTGGGTGCGATGAGCTCTGCCACCTGTTTATTGGACCCGAGCCCCTCCTGGCTGGTTTCGGCCAGCAGAGAGGTGGCACACAGCTGGATCCAGGCGGTGGTCAATGCTTCTTTTAGGGAGGGATCCGTACCACAGTCTTTAAAGGTTGCAGTGGTGAGACCCCTCCTTAAGAAGCCTTCCCTGGATCCAGCAGATTTGAAGAACTTTCGTCCGGTCTCCAACTTACCTTTTATAAGTAAAGTTGTTGAGAAGGTGGTGGCTTTTCAGCTTCTTCGGTTATTGGAGGAAACTGATCATCTGGATTCCTACCAGTCAGGATTCAGGCGCGGCTACAGTACAGAAACTGCCTTGGTCGCCCTGATGGATGATCTCTGGCGAGCCCGGGATGGGAGCAACTCTTCCATCCTGGTGCTACTTGACCTCTCAGCAGCTTTCGATACCATCGACCATGGTATCCTTCTGCATTGTCTCAGTGAGATGGGGGTGGGAGGCACCATTTTATGGTGGTTCTCCTCTTACCTCGCCGACAGGATGCAGTCGGTGTTAGCAGGAGGACAGAGGTCATCCCCTAGGCCCCTGACTTGCGGGGTGCCTCAGGGTTCAGTCCTCTCGCCCATCCTGTTTAACATTTACATGAAACCGCTGGGGGAGATCATCTGTAGACACGGGGTGAGTTTCCAACAGTACGCTGACGACACCCAGCTGTACATCACCACCCCGTCTCAATTCAGGGAGGCAGCCGATGTAATGTGCTGATGCCTGGACGATATCAGGATCTGGATGGGGAGGAACAGACTCAGGCTCAACCCGACAAGACTGAGTGGCTCTGGATATTGCCTCCTAAGGACCATGTCGACTGTCCCTCCTTGGTTCTTGAGGGAGAAAAATTAACTCCCTCGGAACTGGTTCGCAATTTGAGTGTTCTCCTAGATCCACAGCTAAAATTAGACCAACATCTCACAGCTGTGGCTAGGGGAACTTTTGCACAGGTTCGCCTGGTGCACCAATTGCGACCATTCTTGGAGAAGGAGGCTTTACTCACGGTCACTCATGCCCTTGTCACCTCACTTGGACTACTGTAATGCGCTCTACATGGGGCTACCCTTGAAGAGTATTCAGAGACTTCAACTGGTGCAAAATGCAGCTGCGCGTGCTGTGGTGGGTGTTTCAAGATACACCCACGTAACACCCCTACTCCGCCAGTTGCATTGGTTGCCCATCGGTCTCCGGGTACAATTCAAGGTGTTGATCATCATCTTTAAAGCCCTACATGGCTTAGGTCCAGGTTACCTCCGGGA
This sequence comes from Diadophis punctatus similis, assembly GCA_023053685.1. Lineage (NCBI taxonomy): Eukaryota > Metazoa > Chordata > Lepidosauria > Squamata > Dipsadidae > Diadophis > Diadophis punctatus. Next base: position 3,038,838 of record JALIGW010000037.1, on the reverse strand, counting down.
CCGCATCCTACCTCACACTTCCCTTCAACCGGTTAGGTCCTACAGAGCAGATCTCCTCTGGATCCCGTCAGCCAAACAATGCCGGCTGGCGGGGCCTAGGGGGAGGGCCTTGTCTGTAGGGGCTCCTGCTCTCTGGAACCAACTACCCCCAGAGATCAGAGTTATACCCACCTTGCTGGCCTTCCGAAAAGCCATTAAGACATGGCTCTTCCTGCAGGCAGGGTGACCTTGAGACTACTTTCCCCCATGTATACATGTTATTGTATGTTGTTTTTGATACTTTTTAAAATTGTTTTTTTAATAATTTTAATGTTTAGTTGTTCTTTAAAATATTGTACGCCTCCCTGAGTCCTCAGGGAGTAGGGCGGCATAGAAGAGCATCTAAATAATAAAATAATAAATAATACTTGCCTTGAAGCCTCTAAATCAGTGGTTCTCAACCTTCCTAATGCCGTGACCCGCCCCCCGCCCCCGCTGTGACCCACTCCGCCCCTGTGCCCGCCACCATGACCCCCGCCCCGCCACCGCCATTTGGGTTCTTTTACCCTCTGCGCATGCGCAAAGCATTCTGCACATGTGCAGAGGGTAAAAGAACCCAAATGGTGGCATCCGGGCAATCTCCCGGCGTTCTGCGCATGCACAGAGGATAAAAGAACCCAAATGGCGGCGTCCGGGCGAAGCGCAGAGGGTAAAAGAACCCAAATGGCGGCGTCCGGGTAATGTCTCCCGACACCTGTGAAAGGGTCGTTCGACCCCCAAAGGGGTCGCGACACCCAGGTTGAGAACTGCTGCTCTAAATGATTACATGGAAGAGCTGCCATTTTTATCTTGCATCGTTTCTTCTTGCATTTATATCCAGTATTGTTGTTGGTATCTGATCCAAATCAGCCCTGGGGTCTATGGTGCCGCAAGAATTTTAAGTAGGGCACCTTGATTTAAGAGCTAATTTGCTACACTTGTTCTACATGGATAAAATAATCCACAATCGGAATATCAATCTCTGGGAGTGACTATCTCAAATAGATGTATGCCATTGCCTCTCCATGGGCCAGAAATAAAAAGTAGAAATGTGCAGTCATTACAGTGTATATAAGGATTACATTATTTTTCAACTGGAAATTATTCTTGTGGGAGAAAAAGTACATTTATTGGCCCTACAATGGACTTTGTACTTTTGAAAAATGGATTCCAATTCTTAGTGTAGATTCAGCGCATTGCCTTTGATAGATTGAACCCACAATTCCCTAACTGCAGAATTGGAGGAGAGCAGTGGGTGAGTAAGCTAACGAATTACCCAGTATTTTTGTATATTATTAAAAGCCGAAGCAGCTAGGAGCATATTCTTTATAAATAGCTTTATACTAAAAGTTCCGTTATGAACATTTTTCATGTGTTTGGAGAAGACCAAATGGTTTCCCCAGAAAATCACTCCTCCCCCACAGTATTATATGCAGTCATTTGGGCTTTGGGGTTCCATTTTTTCCTATGACCTTAGCCAGTCAGGGATCACAGTGAATCAGATGACATAAATGAGAACAAACATAGCTGAGACAGTCTTAGCTTAGAACAGGGATGTCAAACTCAATTTCATTGAGGGCCACATCAGGGTTGTGTTTGACCTCGGGGGGCTGGGGTGGCCGTGGCCAGCTCAATGTCACATGTACCGGGGGCGCCTGTGGTGGCCTGAGCGCTCTGCCAATGAAAACGGGCTCCTGAGCTCTGTTTTTGGCTGCGACGGCCTCTTGCAACCCTCTGCCAGTGAAAACAGAGCTCGGGAGGGCTGCCCGCAGTCCTCAGGAGCTCTGTTTTTGGCTAAGACAGCCTCCTGCATGCACGCAGCCCTCCTGAGCTCCATTTTCGCTGGCAAAGGCACTACCGGCTAGTCATTCGCTGTTTCCAGGGCGGCCCTGCAGGCCAGATCTAAGTACCTCGCGGGCTGGATCCAGCCCATGGGCCTTGAGTTTGACACCCCTGGCTTAGAACAGCAACACAGGTCATGTGGGTGAAGCCAGTCAATTAGTGTCTCTTTAGCAGGTCCAATCAACAGGACCTAGCTTTTTCTGAATATTGGAATGTAAAAAACAGCTGCTCTTCTCTTTCTAATTTGGGATTTCTGTAGTCTCCATATTGCAGAACACACACAATCTTTTTCAAGGGCAACGGATAACAGAATATTTTTTAGTAGCCAAGTGTGATTGGACACACAAGGAATTTGTCTCCGGCGCATAAGCTCTCAGTGTATATACAAACAACAAAGTGTTAAGTCCTAAAAAAGTAAAATTCCAGGGGCTGCTCTGCCAGGTTGACTAGAAGTAGGCATAAATAATTTTTGCCATGGAAGAGGCAAAAACTATATTAAATACATGCAATGAATTAATATTTCATGTATTTAATGACTTCCCATTTCCATCATCCTGAAAATTATAATAAAGTGTCAAGTTTAGGAAAGGTTTTGGAGGCTACTGCCAAAGTTTTGGGAGACTCCGCGTTTTGTCCATACTGGCTTTATTAGTCTTTTTGATAAATCAGCAGAAGAACTCTTTCTGCATCTTATGAAAATGTTTGCTACATGGTGTTATTTATAAAACAAGCATTAGACTAAGGCTAGAGATTCTTTTCAAGGATAATAGCTGCCTCTGTCACCAAGCTGCATCATTTGGGAGAAAAATGGGCTTTGTCCCCATTTTCCAACGTTCTTGACTGTGTATAATATTTACCTTTATTCTTCAGCCTCCAGGTTTCCGCCGTGCTTACAGCTCTCCATTGTACAGTGCCCAACAACTCTCAGGTGGTAAGTCAGCCATCCAATGGGACTTTAACTCTTGGTCATCCATCCTCAGAAATACCTTTGTAACTTTTACAACTTTTTTGTTTTGTTTATGTCACAGCTAGCAGAAATGATCCTGTCTTCGATACCCTGCGGTCGGGTGTTATCATGGCAAACAAGGAGCGCAAGAAAGGGCAGGATAACAAAAAAAACGTAGGAAGCCAGTATGATGAAACATCCCAACACAAAAGGGTGGTGCATAAGAGGCTATCCAAGCTGGAATAATGGATGAAGATAGAAGCAATTCTAAAGCTAACATTGGCCACATGTAGCAATAGCAATAGCGCTTAGACTTAGGGTATATACCGCTTCAAGTGCTTTACAGCCCTCTCTAAGCGGTTTTAAAGAGTCAGCATATTGGCCCCAACAATCTGGGTCCTCATTTTACCGACCTCGAAAGGATGGAAGGCTGAGTCAATGTTGAGCTGGTCAGAATCGAACTGCTGGCAGTTGACTGGCAGTCAGCAGAGTTAGCCTGCAATACTGCATTCTAACCATCGTGCCACATGTAGCATTCCAGCTATTTCTAGACTCTCCATTGCTCATGTTGGCTGGGACAGATGTGAGTCCAGTGAAATCTGGAGGGGCTATATTTTCACCATCCCCCTTTAAATTACTTAAAATATTCAACAATTCCGCTTCTTAAGTTCATGCTACAAGGCACTAATCTGCCATCCAGAATCTCTTGAATCTGGGAACCCTGCATTCTACAGCACCGTTGAACATGTAGCATTGTAGTCAGAAACAAAGGAAGTGCATCCTACGGCAGACCTTTTCCATAGTACCACTGCACTATGGAATAAACTGCTTCTGTTGGGAATCTTGGGTTCTACCCTTCTGTGACTTCAGAAGACGCTCAAAATCATTCATTTCTAATGGGCCTGGGCCATTTAATGAGAAGTTGGAGGCAACCATCTAGTGTAAGTCCCAAAGGTGCTTTTTTCAAGAGGCAACTGGGACTTTCTGGTTTTTCTTTGAAGACGTTTCGCTTCTCATCCAAGATTCTGCAGAGCTGAAGAAGCTTCTTGAAAAACCAGAAAGACCAGTTGCCTCTTGAAAAAGCACCTTTGGGACAACCATGACCTGGATGACTGAGAATCTCCCATCTCCTCCTCTTCCTCCTCTTCCTCCTCCTCCTCCTCCTCCTCCTCCTCCTCCTCCTCTTCTTCTTCTTCTTCTTCTCCTCCTCCTCCTCCTCCTCCTCCTCCTCCTCCTCCTCCTCCTCCTCCTCCTCCTCCTCCTCCTCCTCCTCCTCCTCCTCTTCTTCTTCTTCTTCTTCTTCTTCTTCTTCTTCTTCTTCTTCTTCTTCTTCTTCTTCTTCTTCTTCTTCTCCTCCTCCTCCTCCTCCTCCTCCTCCTCCTCCTCCTCCTCCTCCTCCTCACTGTTGTAAATATTTTGATTGCTATTTCCTAAAACTGTCTGTACCCAGACAACACACTGTTTAATTAAAAATGGAATTTTTATATGTTATAAAATAAAAAATGGGGGGGGGGGAAGAATCTCCATCTAGTGTAAGATTTGAGGTTTAGTGTAGATGAAGGAAAGAAGTTTGTCATTATTGTATTTTGCACCATCATAAGTTTATTGATTGAGGCGGCATATAATTGGGGTGGCATATTGATTGGGGTGGCATATAAATATTGTCAAATAAATATTTTCTATTTTTCTTCCTACATTTTAGCCTTTGGCTGCCATGATGGAAGAAGAAACAGAAGCCCCCAAACCAGGAAGTGACAAACCAGTGGGAGGCAAGTGTTAACAGACTTCAGAAAATCTGTTGTCTCTGGGATCCAGAGTCTAAATATTTGTTAAGCAAATGTTGTTCGAGTAAACAAAGTACAAAAGAAGTCAGAAGATCACTGAAAAGAAAGGAAACCCCTGCTGCCCACAAATGAAAACTCTTTGCCATGTGACATCTCAGGAGAGGCCATTGATCGCTCTCCAGATGTTGCTCAACTGTAACCAGGTGTGATTCTGCTTACGTTTTTGAGTGAAGTTCACCTAGGTCAGGGGTGGTCAAACTCGATTTCATTGCAGGCCGCATCAGGGTTGTGTTTGACCTCGGGTGGCCAGGGTGGACATGGCCTGCTCGACATCACTCGTCTCGGGGGCTCCTGTGGTGGCCAGAGCGCGCTGCCAGCAAAAACAGGCTCCCAAGCTCTGTTTTCGGCTGCGACGGCTTCCTGCAGCCCTCCTGAGCTCCATTTTCGCTGGCAGAGGCACCACAGGCTGGTCCTTCACTGTTTCCAGGGCCAAGTGTTATCCTTTAACTAGAAAATGCAAATATAAAACTGAAATGAATGTAATGAATCAAGGTAAGAAAAAAAGGACACCTACCGTATTTTTCGGAGTATAAGACGCACCTTTTTCCTCCCTAAAAGTGGCTGAAAATTTGGGTGCGTCTTATACTCCGAATGTAGCTTTTTTCCCCAGCCCTAACTAGGTACCAACAGATCTTCCCAGCTCTTACCTTGCAGGCTTTTTCATTGTTACTCTCTCCAAAGAATGTTTTTCCAGCCCTAAGTCTTTGCAGAATTTTTTTTCATTGCTCTACTTGCTCCAAATAAGTTTTTTTCTAGCCCTAACCAGGTGCTAACGATATTCCCAGCTTTTACTGGCTTGCAGGCTCTTTCATCCTTACTCTCTCAGAAGAAGGTTTTTTTAAGTCCTAACCAGGGGATAAAATAATGTGCTGAAGCTGACCAGACTAAGGATGCTAGCCAGATGAATACCTGGTAGGCAGATTTTTCTCCCTATTTTCCTCCCCAAAAACTAAGGTGCGTCTTATACTCTGGTGCGTCTTATACTCCGAAAAATACGGTACATTTGTGACTGCTGTAAGCAGGGAAAAGAAAGCAGACTAATGCAAGAAAAGCAGAGAACGGGGAGTTAATTTATGAATAATTTCCTTTTTAGGCCTTGAAAAAAAAACACATTAGGAAAATTGTGGCATTCTATTTTCAGTGCCCTGGGAGAAGGGAAACTGTCTGATCTTTCTTCCATACAGGTAATCTTCGAGTTACAAATGTAATGGAGCCTGCCAATTACGTTCGTAACCCGAGGATTTGTAGCACCGAATCACGTAACCGGAACGTGATCACTTCCTGCTTTTCCCCACACATTTGCTAATCGAATGCACAGGTCATTAAGTGCACGAAGCATCTCAGGGTGGGGAAGACCATGGGGGGCCCAGTGCTTCCAAGCTCCTCCAACCCACTGAGATATCTCATGCTGCCCCCCATATCCTACCTGATTGGGTCATTTACCATACGTAGATCTCAATGATCAAGGGAGCTGTCTCCTCTCCAGTCTCTCTGCCACGGTTTTGCCTTGAGCAAAGGCTGGCTGAGGGCCTGCAGGGATGAAAGATGGCATCCCTATAGGTTCTGGCTGTCTTTGCAAAAAGCCTTTGCCGACGAGAACGCAGCCCAGGAGGGGCGCACGTGTCCCTCCGGCCCTCCGTTCTCAGCAGCAAAGGCTTTTTGCAAAGATGGCAAAAGGCTTTGCAAATGGAGGGAAGGCTTTGGTGCTTCAGGCCTTCCCTCTGTTTGCAAAGGCTTTTGCCCCAGATCTCACCCAAGCCTCCCTTTGCAGAGAACAGAGTCCTATAGCACCATGAGATCATGCGAGATCAGTAGTGCGAGATCTCACATGATCTTGCAGCACTTTAGACTTCCATTCTCTGCGAACACGCCGAAAGCCTGAAGCACCGAAGCAGGCCAAGAAACCGAAAGCTCGCTAGATCTTCGCAAAGTGAGTATCCACAGGCCCAGTACCTGTGGAGACCCAGGGCACGGCGGGGAATAGGCAGGGCGAATGTTGCAGGGCCTCTGTGGCCGTTCGTAAAGGTGAACGACTGCCATGGTGCTGCAACATTCGTAAGTTCGGGACTATTGCGTAAGTACTTGGGGGAGGGGATTATGTCGTAACTTCGAACAGTTGCTAAATGAATTGTCGTAACTGAAGGATTGTCTATATTTCATCCCATCTGAATTTCATTTGCTTGCTTGCTTGCTTGTTTTTAATCCAGGAAATCCAGAAGGACAGAAAGCAGAGAAGAATACTCCAGATGACAAGGTGCTTGCATGGGAGAGGGGAAGAGGGAGAGAATGTGCTTGCCGGTTTCCAGATTGAACACAATGACTACACGCTTTCTTGTCTCCAAATCCTACAAGTGTGTGATGCTGTTACAAGTCACTTTTCTTCACCTGCCGCTCCGATGATCTGTTTTGATTTCTTGCCCATCCTGAGACTAATTTTATAGAGGATATCTATAGAAAGAGCTTGTGTTTTGCCAGCATTAAAGATTTCTGACAAGAACATGAATACCTGAGAGCAAAATATACTAGGTAACACCATCAATACTTAACCCAAATTAGGTAACTGGTATTACCTGGTTTGGTAATGAAACATCTGCAAGAAAACCACGAAGCTCAGAGAGCATCAAGGATCCCACAGTTCAACCCTGAGCTACAAATATTCTCTTCTATAGTTGACCTTAGCTTGGCAGGATTACCCCAGGTTATCACCTACATGTAAGTTTTCTGGGAAGCCCAAGGCTACAAACTAGCCTGGAAATCTAAGAACCATCCCTGAAAGGGGCTATAGCTGCCACTTCCATAACGTTGCCAAGAAAACTGACAAAACTGACAAGAGTCAAGTTTGACTTGAAGGGGACTTTACTTTTTTCTTCGTTTGAACAGAGTAAGAAGCAGCAAACTGGGTTCCCACAGTCTCACTACTTTATTGCACTTTATCGCTTCAAAGCCTTGGAGAAGGATGACTTGGATTTCCAGTGAGTAACGAAATTGTCTTGTTTTTATTGATTAGAACATCACCAACCTCAAACCTTGTTTTTTTAATTTTATATACACAAAAAACATTACATGACATACAGACATAATATACAGACATAATATACAGACATAATATACAGGCGTGCATAAGTGCACATTCGTGCCTACCGTTCCTGTCCTAATGTACCCATATATTCATACCTCTTATATTCTTATTCATGCTTGTACTATGTATATACAATCATAATTTTACTGTTTCTACTTTGCTTTAATCATATATGCTTGACAAATAAAACAAACAAACAAACAAACAAACAAACATACAATGGTGGGAATCTTTAGTCCCGCTTTGATTACAGCTCAAGATCAGTTCACATAATTTTGCATACTTATAAATATTTTCAAATATATTTGTAATTTATATTTTTCATACTTAATTCTTCTATCTATCTATCTATCTATCTATCTATCTATCTATCTATCTATCTATCTATCTATCTATCTATCTATCTATCTATCATCTATCTATCTATCTATCTATCTATCTATCTATCTATCTATCTATCTATCTATCTATCTATCTATCTATCTATCTATCTATCTATCTATCATATCTATCTATCATCTATCTATCTATCTATCTATCTATCTATCTATCTATCTATCTATCTATCTATCTATCTATCTATCTATCTATCTATTTCTGGTCAATCCTTTGTATATGTCATATATCTCTTTTATGGATCCCTTCAATACATATTATCTTTTCCATTTCTATATACATTCATCTCTATACTGTATGCGTCTAACAAATTAATAGTTACACTTTTCTTACATTATATTCTAATACAGGTTCAGAAAATAGTTTGGGTTAAACCACTTATAGAAACAAATCCCAACGTAGAAGTGTCTGATTGAGTTTCTGATATATTTTGTCAAAGTCATGTCAGTAGAAGGGAGTGCAGTCTCCGGGCTTCAGAGACGGAGGAGTAACCTATGGATTAATATATGGAATTTGTCATCTATGGGGCATGGAGCTAAAAAGAGTAATGTGAGAATGCTGAGAACTCAAATAAAACATCAAGACATAACTTGTCTTGAAGGAGGTTTCTTTATTCAGGAATATCAAAGCCTTGTGGAATACCATTGCTGTATCCCTCTTAATTCAGTACATGCATCCCATGTAAGACTGTGAGAACTTCACATGACAATTTCTTTATATTGTTTTGTGGAGAAGGGCTGGGAGACAAGTAAAAAGAGTTTACCCTGTATCAGAGGTGGGATTCAGCAGGTTCTGACCAGTTCTGGAGAACCAGTAGCGGAAATTTTGGGTAGTTCGGAGAACCGGTAAATACCACCTCTGACTGGCCCCACCCCCATCTATTCTCTGCCTCCCGAGTCCCAGCTGATTGGGAGGAAATGGGGATTTTGCAGTAACCTTCCCCTGGAGTGGGGAGGGAATGGAGATTTTGCAGTATCCTTCCCCTGCCACGCCCACCAAGCCACACCATGCCCACCAAGCCACGCCCACAGAACCGGTAGGAAAAAAAATTGAATCCCACCACTGCGGCCTGTATGCAAATGTAGGTACCGGCAACAATAAATATAGAATCCTACCAAGATGGAGAGAGAAGAGTAGAGCGTTTGTCAGGCTGCTGGATGTTCTGGTGCTCAGCTAAGACTTTTGTATCTCATTACCTTATTGAGTTTGTGGTAGAACCATGAAGGAAGTATGGGGGAAAGTTGCCATTTTGGTCAGATATTCAGAACTGGGAAAGAAAGGATTAAATGGCCAGAATGGGCCACGTTGTTCAGCAGTTCTGACTCGCAACAGTATTTTCATTGTTGGGCCCTTGTTCTCTTTCAGCCCTGGGGACAAAGTTGCAATTGTTGATGACTCCAATGAAGAATGGTGGCGCGTAAGAAGATGGTTTTTCTTTCAGGACTAAGCCTGTTCATTTTGAAGAAGTTCTTGATCTTTAAAAATCTAAAAGTGTTTAAATATCAGTGGTTTATCTACAAGCAAAATATTTGGGATTTCCTCTGTTTCAGCTTTTACTATGGCATCCCAGCTGGAGTTCTTCCTTCAGTGTGACTTGAGTCACATTTGTGTGATTTAACTAAACTTGGCAAAATAGTGTTGCTCCCCTTCACCCAAGAAATCAGTTAGTGGGTGAAAATGTGAAGTGGGCAACCATTTAACGGCCAGGGGTTGTATATAGTATATAATTAGAAACAAGCATTAAAAAAATAGAGTCCTATCACAAACATGTGAAATCCAGGGCTTTCTATTGTAGTTTCTTCCTAACATTTGGGGAAGGGAGGAGTGGTGTGGAAAAAGAGAGTTTGTTTAGGAACTCTGCTACGAATGTTTGGGTGTGTCCAGTAGTGGGTTCTAAAACCCGTTGCTACCAGTTCTGCACATGCGCAGAAGCATCCTGGGCAGGTGGGTGGAGCCTCCTGCCGCCGCTGCTACCGTTTCACAGAACCGGGCCGAACCAGGTGCAACCCACTGCTGGGTGTGTCCTACTTCAACATTGTATGAAACTCTACGGCTAGTTTTGGTAGCTGTAGTCAGGGAAGGGTTAAACATTAAATAATATCACTAAGATGCCCAAACAAAGTGGGCAGGACCCCAGAAGATCCTATTTCCACCAGCTTTGTACTATTATCTTCTAAATCATATGCCCTCCCCCACATTTTAAAAATGTTCAGTCCAGTCTCTGGCCATCAATAGGCTGCCTACTCCACCGCTAAATATATCAATCCATCCTCTGTCAATAAAATGTTATGAATGACAATGTTAAAAACTGTATATTTTCATGAAAGGAATCAAAGCCATTAGTAATATTAATTTTGTATTTTTCCTTTTGAAATATTTCCTTTTGTGAAATTCACTCATTTTTCCCTCACAATATTTTTTAATGTCCCCCATTTAGAACATGCAAGTCACTTACTGTCCTGAAAATGGCTTAATGAGCGGTTTGCAGGATTATTGATGTCAATTTTGAGGAATGCGGATAATTAAAATATATCATGTTGGCAAGAGCTAATGTGCCAAAATATTAGTTACTTGTCTCTTCCTCCTTTTTTTAAGAGTGCATTTATGTGCTGAAGGAGAGAATCACTGCAAATTGCCCATTTTCCTCTCTGCTTTTTTTGAAGAAAAAAAACCCCTTCATGTTAATTCTAACTTGTTTCATGGTGATAGAATTGGGAATTTGGGGGGCAGGTTATTTCTTTATAAAGTAACTTCGTGCATGAATCTCTTAGGGGAAGAAAATTGGGGAGATTGGAGAAAAAATTGGATACTTTCCGCCAAACTTCATTATCCGAGTGCGTGCAGGAGAACGTGTGCATAAGGTCATGAGATCCTTTGTGGGCAACAAAGAAATTGGTCAGATTACATTAAAAAAGGATCAGGTATGTCTCTTTGAAGTACTTCATTCAGATATAAATAAATGCCCCCCTCCCCCGCTGTTCTGAACAGCCAAAAATTATGATAACTTTTACAAATGTTTCCATCTTGAGCTGAAAGGTCACATTCACTAGAAAACTGCCACATATTTTTCCACAAATTGATCTTATATCTCAGAGGTCTTCAAACCTGGCAACTTTAAGACTTGTGTGCTTCAACTCCTAGAATTCTCCAGCCAACTGGCTGGAGAATTCTGGGAGTTGAAGTCCACAAGTCTTAAAGTTGCCAAGTTTTGGGATCCCTGTTATATCCCATCCTTTTTGGAAGACCAGAGGTGGGTTCCTCCCGGTTCGGACCGGTTCGGCTGAACCGGTAGCAACCCGCTGATGACATCATGATGATGTTATGGAACCAGTTCGGTCAGTGCTAGTCCATCTTTTTTTTGAATTTTTTTGGGGGGGAATTTTAAAAATGTTTTTTTCTTCTGAGCATGGGCAGAAGCCGAGTTTCTGGCATTGCGCATGCGTCACCATCTTGTTTTCAGATTTTTTTGGCATTTTTGGGGGATTTTTCGGCACTGCGCATGCGCGTGCCCATGAGGTGCGGCCACGCAGTGCGGGAAGAAGCAAACTGGCAGTGAGGTAAGTTAGAACCCACTCCTGTGGCAGACGATTTAAAAGTTAAGTAAACGAATGCTACAATAGCACAATTTCTCTTTCTATTTTTCTGCAAATTCTTTCTGAAATTGAGGAGTGGGGTTTTCGTTGAGTTTTTATTTGATAATTATCACATAAGTCAGAACTAGGAGGAGAACAGTTTAAAAGAGACTGATCATGTTTAGATTTATACTGGGTATCTGGGGAATCTGGGTACATGATAGTTATAAAACCCAGCTTTTTAAAAACACGTCGTCTAAATAACGTTCAGCCCCCAAGCGATTCTAAGGATTTTTTTTTCTAAACTCAGGTCCTGTGCTACTTATTGGCAGTTCCCCCACCCCCACCCCCTTCCCCCTTCCCTCCATATAAATGTACAAGAACTCCTTCCTAGAAAAATTGGTAATCTACTTGGGGATTCTGCCTCATCTAACGTCTCTTATCCTCTTATAGATTGTGGTACAGAAAGGAGAGGAGCTGAATGGGTATGTCAAAGTCTACACTGGCCGCAAAGTGGGACTCTTTCCCGCCGACTTCTTGCAGGAGATTTCATAACCAAGGCCAGAGAGGGCCAGAGTGTTTGAGTGTTCGTTACCAGCTGCCAATGCCTCTCTGTAAGAAAGCTGAGTTTCTGCAGGTCCATGGTCCAAGACATCACAAGAAGGCCTGTATCATCGGTGAGCCAGGATTCAAGGCAAGAAGCTTATCTACCTGCCACTGGAGAGGACTCAGTGCTTCTCTTGAACTCTGCACTTTGCTGCTGGCAGATTTCGGAATGGGTTCAGCCATTTTCCCTTTACGATCTTGTCATGAAGGTGCTGGGATGCGGCCAAAGCTACTCTACTTCTTGTCTGCGAAGAAAGTAGTGATTGGACAGATTGATTGACAGAATTGACAAATGGCAAGAGTTACTGCTGCCGCCCCCTGTAGATGGCACTAACATGTGCATGCATTTACTTCAGGATATGACTGTCCCTTTGCTGGCAGAGGGGGAGCTTGGCTCCTAGTTAGATACAGATTAATAGAGTTGGAAGGGACCTTGCAGGAGTTTACTTGGATGGCTTAGATTCAGTTATGTTTTGCCAATTATCTGTTACCCTTTTCCATCCCTCGCTTGCCTATCTGTGTTGATGCAAAGCAGCAAGTTTCTGGGTTAATAGAGAATATTTGTAGCTCAGGGTTGACATGAGGGGTCCTCAAGCTTGGGTTTTGGTTTGGTTTTTTTTTTTGGCAGACATTTCATTACCTAAACTAGGTAACATCATCAGTTGTAGCATTGGTGATGTTACCTACCGTAGTTTGGGTAATGAAATACCTGCAAGAAAACAACCAAGCTGAGAGAGCTCCAAGGACTCCTCAATTTCTGTATTTGCTGTCAATTGCTGGGAGGCCGTGAAATTGTTCTGCTCTCTTAAATTGAACTGATATTTATATCACTCTTGTTATCCTCTTCCACTTGTTTTGGTGCCTTCAAGCTATTGATGATGCCTAGCAACTGCCTGTTCTAGTCCTTGTATTTTTCTTGGCAAGGTTTTTCAGAAGTAGCTTGCTTGCTTGCCTCCTAGGGCGGAAAAAGAGTCGCTGGCCCAAAGTCACACATCTGGCTTGGTGCCTAAAGTGGGACTAGAACTCACAGCCTCCTAGTTTTTAGCCTGATGCTTTAACCACTGCACCAAACTGGCTCTTGTCCTCTTCCACTACTTTCCTTCTATTATGAAATTATGATTGGTAGCCAGATGTTTAGGCTGCATTTTGCATTATTGTCCACCTATTTCAGTGATGGCGAACCTATGGCACGGGTGCCACAGGTGGCACGCAGAGCCATATCTGCTGGCACGCAAGCCGTTGCCCTAGCTCAACTCCAGCATGCATGTGCGTGCCGGCCAGCTGATTTTTGGCTCATGTGGAGGCTCTGTAAGGGCATTTTAGGTTTCCAGAGGGCCTCCGAGGGGGTGTTTTCGCCCTCCCCAGGCTCCAGGAAAGCCTCTGGAGCCTGGGGAGGGCGAAAAACGGGCCTACCAGGCCCACTGGAAGTTGGGAAATGGGCCATTTCCGGCCTCCAGAGGGCCTCTGCGGGGGCAGGAGAGGCCGTTTTCACCCTCCCCAGGCATTGAATTATGGGTGTGGGCACTCACATGTGCGTGACAGCGCGCGCGCACGCGTTTTCGGCACCCAAGGGAAAAAAGGTTCGCCATCACTGACCTATTTCATCCTTCCCAAGGATCTGGGATAGGCAGATGTAATTGTTTAATAATATTAAGGGCATTGTTGCAATGTATGCTATGCCTTTTGCAATGGATGGTGATTTGGTTAATGCTGATCTCATTCAAGCTCCAGATATTTTGGAATTACTCCAAAGGGGCCTGTAATTATTGTTACTATCTTTGCTTTCTTTTGCCATAGTTGTTCTACTTTTATTTACAGGTCTTTTTTATTTTGTGATTTTTCTCTAGTTCTTTCTCTTCTATTCTGCGGTCTCCAGGTACTTCAATATCCACTATCCAGACTTTTTTGTCATTATTATTTTGCACTGTCCCCTCCTATACCCTCTTCTGCCTCTAGTTATGATAGAGATCTGATGTGCTACATGTTTTAATTTTAAGCAGCATTTCTGCTGCAATGCCTTTGTTTGTTTATACGATATGAGCACACAAAATTCCTAAGAGCTCAGTAAAGTAGGGAAGCTACTTGGTTATCAAAAGGCCACTGACTGTATATCGCTCAGGGGTGGGCTTCAAAAATTTTAGCAAGGGGTTCTCTGCCCGGTTGCTGGATGGGCGTGGCCATGGTGGGTATGGCCTAGTCGGCCTCCTGCACCACGGCGGGGGGGGGGCGTTTTTGCAGGGGCAGGTTGCTCACTTACTTCGCTGCCAGAGCCATGCGCACACATCTCCATGCTTCGGGGGCGTGCACGCTCGCTAGGTGCGCGCGCCCCCTCACACAATTTTGCTTCTGCACATGCGCGGAAGCAAAATCACACCGAAATCTTGCGAGGGGACGCACGAGCGCGCGAAATTTCAGTGCGATTTTGCTTCCGCGCATGCACGGAGGCAAAATCTCTCTGAAATCTCTCTTGCGTGTGCATCCCCTTGTGAGATTTTGGCGCGATTTTGCTTCTGCGCATGCGCAGAAGCAAAATCGCCCAAAAATCACCGAAAAAAAAATGGTGACGCGCCAGGTGGACCGGCAGAGAGGGCTCCGGAGCAGTTGCAAAATCTGCTGCTCCCTACCGGAGCTGCGTACTGGGCAGCTCCGGCAGGAACCCACCTCTGCTTCCCGGGCTCTGGAGGCTTTCTTCGAGCCTCTGGGAGGGCAAAAATGGCCTCCCCAGACTCCAGAGGCCCTCTGGAGGCTGGAAAGGGGCCTGTTTCTGGCCTTCCCGAACTTCCAGTAGGCCCGTTTCCCCTCCCCCCGAGCCTCTGCCCGCGCCCTGCACTTACCTGCATCCAAAACGGGCTGCATGGGCACTCCTGGGAGGGGAGGGGCAGGGTGGGCAGGGCCAGCCAGGAGTGGGGTTTGGGGGTTCTCCGAACTACACAGAATCTTAGCTAGAGGTTCTCCCGAACCCCTGCGAACCCCCAG
The DNA here is from genome assembly GCA_023053685.1 of Diadophis punctatus similis. Taxonomy (NCBI): domain Eukaryota; kingdom Metazoa; phylum Chordata; class Lepidosauria; order Squamata; family Dipsadidae; genus Diadophis; species Diadophis punctatus. The sequence goes on along the minus strand of JALIGW010000037.1, from coordinate 3,023,559 downwards.
CAGCCCACCCCTGATATCGCTTTCAGGATTTTGATGCAAAACAGAAAGAGGTCTAAACTCAAAATTCATCTGGAACAGACAAATCTTTAGTAAAGGGAGAGACATACTAAATAAATAAATAAAATAAAATAAAATAAAATGAAAATGAGAATGAAAATAACGTTTCATTGGGTTGTATTTTTAATGTTTGAAACTGCCTTCCTGAGCACATCCGTCTCATTAGGGACTGGAGAAAAACCTCTTTTTCCTCTTTTCTCAGATCACTGGAGGCAATTATTCAGGAGGCCCTATAAATCAGGGTAGGCGATTGGTTGCTTTCCAGGCATTTTGGATTACAATTGAACTATGATAAAGACAACATGGTCAATAGTCAAGGAATTATAGCTCGATACCTATCAAGTGATGCAATTTTAGTGTCCAGATAGTGTGTATATTCAGTTAATGATAGCTACAGCTCTTATCCCATCAGTTTACTCTGCCTGTTCATACCGTGCAGAGTAATTCATACATATCATTGTGCAGAATTCTCAAATGCTAGGAGTTCCTTGTACACTGACGCACTCGTGTTTATTTTCACAAAAAGTCAAGCTCAATAAATTTGTGCCAACAGGCTCCTTGGCTCGTGTTTCCTAAAGCTTGCTATCAACCCCCTTTACATCATACTTGCTTTTTATATGCATTTGGGTACCTGCATGTAAATCAGCTTGCAGTTTCCTTTCTCCTGTAAATCAGTAGGATGTTGCTAAGGTAGCCATGCTGCCTGTTTCTCATTCTAGTGTTCTCATCTCAATGGCCTTGTATCTGCAGTTTCCCTTGTGATTTCTATGCCTCTGTATTGCAGACTGCACAACTACCAATTTAATATGTGTGATTTGTTTTTTATTTTCTCTGTCTGTCTGTCTGCCTATCTGTCTATCTATATCAGCAGTTCTCAACCTGGGAGTCGCGACCCCTTTGGGGGTCGAACGACCCTTTCACAGGGGTCGGGAGATTTCGCCCGGATGCCACCATTTGGGTTCTTTTACCCTCTGCGCATGTGCAGAATGCTGTGTGCATGCGCAGAGCGTAGAAGAACCCAAATGGCGGCGTCCGGGCGGGGGTCGTGGCGGGGTGGGTTGCAGCGGGTCGGGTCGCAGCGGGGGCAGGTCGCGGGTCGCGGCATTAGGTAGGTTGAGAACCACTGATCTATATCTATCATCTCTCTTTCTTTCTTTCTTTCTTTCTTTCTTTCTTTCTTTCTTTCTTTCTTTCTTTCTTTCTTTCTTTCTGTCTGTCTGTCTGTCTGTCTGTCTGTCTGTCTGTCTGTCTGTCTGTCTGTCTGTCTATCTATCTATCTATCTATCTATCTATCTATCTATCTATCTATCTATCTATCTAATTTCATACTTTCCTTGTACTCAGGGGTGGGATTGAAATTTTTTAGCAACCAGTTCGCTGCCCGGTTGCTGGGTGGGCGTGGCCATGGGTGTGTGGCCTACTCTGCCTCCTGCACCACGGCGGGGGAAGGGGGGCTTTTCACCCTCCAGAGGCTCTTAACAAAAGTGTTTTTCATTATCTCCTGCTGCACTGGAAATCTGTATATATTTTGTTTCTTCTGGGGGCAGCTGGTTGTGCATTTGTCATACATACATACATACATACATACATACATACATACATACATACATTTGACTGTATATCTCCAGCTGTCTGTCTAGAGCCATTTAGAATTGCATCAGTGGGTAATCAGGAAACTGACAGCTAAGATACCGTAGAATTAAGTTGACAAAGGCAATACATATTGAGGATATTTCTGTCGACAACTCTATAATTAATGCAAATATCTATACCATATTGTTTCTTATCTCTTTGGATTTGAAGGATTGCAACACAGTGATAGAGGAGGGGAAGATGAAGAAAAGTCGGTGGTTTTGGATATGAATGGATATGAAACATCTGTTCAGAGACTTATGCCTCCTGTAGGAATTTCCAAAGAAATGTTCATTCTCTCTCTCTCTCTCTCTCTCCCCTCCCCCTCCTCTCTCTCTGAGTCTGCACTGTACAAGCAGAGAAATTTGGTGTCTGGCGTACAATGCAACCTCCTGAGAAGTCTGATAATTGTTTATTAAAATCTCAAAGGGAAACGAGGCTGAACAAGAATGTCATATGATGGATCTGTAGTGCACTTAATTCCTAAAATAAAATATGCAAAAGCAGTAAACAAATGTAGAAGTTCACATAGTGAGTTCATCTATGAAATGTTTGCTTTGATAAAACAATTTGATTACTTGGTGATAAAAATATGCATAGCCCTGAATACAGGGCTATGATACAATACAGTCTTGATATTTACGATATATGAGGCTTGGCAAAGCAGAGGATTTTTAAGAAGCTTATGTATTAGGCTTTGGTGGGTTGGATTTGAGCATGCTCTAATCTTGCCTGATAAGGTGTACAAACCTTAGAGCAATCTTCACCAGCCTTCTTCCACCTGGATGTGTTTGGACTACAACTTCCAGAATCCTAACTAATAGTGATAACCCCTGGATGGGAATTTTGCATGCTATAGCCTCCAAAAGCTTTCCCCGGGCTTGGTATCAGAGGTGGTATTCAGCCGGTTTGGCCTGGTTCGGGCGAACCTGTAGCGAAGATCGCGGGTGGGCCTGCCCCCTGCTCCACCCGCCCCGACTCTATGCTGTCCTATTTAGGCATGTTTTTGAGGCCGGGCGAATGCGTGGAAGGCGTGCGCGTGAGCAAAGCGCATGCACGGATGCTGCGCACATGCACGAAGCGAGCGTGCACGTGGAGGGGTGAACCTGTGGTAAAAGTAAGTGAAACCCACCCCTGCTTGTTATCCATTATATGCATTGACTTCAGTTCCCAGAATACCTAGCTTCTATGGTAGCCATAACGAATTCTGAGAGTTGAAGCCTACGTTCTTGGCAGAAGACTGGTTTAGGTTCTCTCCCTCCTTTCTTGGTTGATTTATTTTGGGCATGCCACCTGCTTCTTCTTGCCTAGTAGAAACAGTCCAGCCAGAAGCTGTAACCCTGATTGGAATGTGTAACTGAAGATCTTGATCGGAAACTGGAGCCTTACCCAGGGGCTGCCATATAAAGGAGCAAAAGAGACAGGTGGCATGCCTGTTTTTCCACATAGAATAAATAACTGCACAATTCATGGGCCAAAAGTTTAAAGGGGGAGCTATAAGCAATTCTTCCGGAGTCCCTTCCCTCCCAATTCTAAATCTACAGCTGCCTGGCTGCCTATAGTGACTCTAGTTAAGCCAGGAAAAGAAGGAAACAGTGGTCAGCAGAGAAGACTTAAAAATAGGTTATGTCATATAAACATATACCTCAAGGGGGCACTCATACCCTGCAGGATTTTTCCATTAAGATTTGCAGAACCCTGCTTCTCGGTTCTTCCCTACTAGCAATCCTTTCTCCAAAGTTAAACCTAGTTTACTCTCAGGTCTACCCTACCTTATTCAGGGCCAAAACATCTGGGCAAGCATGCAGAGATCCTTTGGTATGTATCCCTTTATTATCATTGTGAAAATCTTAAGGTTAAAAACAAGAGGAAGGAAAGGGTTGCATGAAAACAGGGAGAAATAATAGGGTCCCTGGAATTGCTCTCAAACTATGGACACAAAGTTCAAAGCCTTTCAGGTCCTTCTGTTCGTTATATGGTTGTTGTTGTTTTTAAACGAGGATCAAAAGAGCTTATTGCTTCAGCAAAAGAATGAAGTCTGTTTCATAACATTTCCCAAACCCAGAAGCTTGAGTTGAGCTTGGGAGCAAAACTTCTGTGGACCTCCAAACGAAACAATGAAACGAGACGAGACGAGACGAGACGGGACAAGACGACACGAGACGAGATGAGATGAGACGAGATGAGACGGGACGAGACGAGACGAGACGAAATGAAACAACAAAACAAAACAAAACAAAACAAAACAAAACACCCAAAGGCTATGGAATAGAAATTCTCTTCTCAATTGCTATTTCATCATAATATTCTTTCTTTCTGCAGTCTTTGAAAAAGAAATCTTTCCGGGGAGGGCGGGAAAGGCTATATTTTCCACCAGGTTTTGCAGCCTGACCTTCCTGTCATTGTCACTGCTTAATCCTTTCACACTTCTGATTAGAGGAAGGGTGAGGGAAGCAGCCCTAACTGGGCCGCTCTTTAGAGAAAATCTGAGCATGAATTAAGGGTAGAAAATAAAGATTTGGCACTATTAACCTAAGTTTGTAGGGCTACGGTTTGTCACACCAGATAAAACTTACTAGACATCTACTGTGGTTTTCCAGATGCCTGAAATCCCCTTGTAATCAGAGGCAGTTGCAGGCAATGAGAATCAGGAAGTTTTTCTATGCTCTAATGAGGCACCATACTGGGTAAGTGAATTGATTAGATTGAATCAACCCCAATTTGTCCAAGTCTGGACGGGTGTTAGCACAGGTCTGGAGAGGAGTGTAGTTACAAAGGAAAACAGCAAACACCATCTCTGAACAGGCAGTTGTGCATTTCAGATTGTGGCTGAATTTCACCAAGTTTCCGGGACAGAAGTGTATTAACCATAGCCAAATCTTTCCCCACAAACCTACTGTGCCTAGCCTACCTTTCACCAATGCCAAGGGAAAAGGAAATCTAATCCTATATTTTAAGAACTAAGTATCTTAATACCATAATGGTGCTCTTTATTTTGCGTATACCCCAGGCAACATACTTTATAAACATATGTACATATTGTCCCTCTATTTCTTTTTAAAATATGGAGCACATAAAAAGAAATAATAGTATGACAATGAAATTAAAGGAAAAGCAAAGAAATTAAAATTATAAGGGGAAAAAATAACTAAATTTATCCTTCCTGCCAACACTGTCCATTATTGGACATCCCATTGTTGGGATGTCACTAAGGAAGAATATGTGTGCATGTGTGTGTTTTTTTAAAAAAACTCAATGCATATATAAAAACATCTGTTAACCCCCAGATCGTGGGCAAAAAAAGATAAGAGACCCTCAAGAATGTTCTGCCCAGCCCTCAGCTCTGCCCGCCTCTCTGGGGCAGGACCAAGGACAACGGCCCTTCCTTTGCCCTCGTCCCTGTCTCTGCTTCGCCACCTTGTGCTCCCGACCCTTCCCAGCACCCTCCGAGCCCCCCCTCTTTCCCCCCGGCGCCCCCTCCACGTATTCTTCCTTAGTGACATTCCAAGAGCCGCGGTGGCGCAGTGATTAGAGTGCAGTACTGCAGGCTACTTCTGCTGATCACCGGCTGCCAGCAGTTTAGCAGATCGAATCTCACCAGGCTCAAGGTTGACTCAGCCTTCCATCCTTCTGAGTTGGGTAAAATGAGCACCCAGATTGTTGGGGGCCATAGGCTGACTCTGTAAACCGCTTAGAGAGGGCTGTAAAAGCACTATGAAGTGTTATATAAGTCTAAGTGCGATTGCGATTGCAATTATATTTCTCCATATCTTTCTATGTTGGCAATCCCTTCTTGCTTTCATACATTGCTCCATTTATTTCCTTTCATAGATTAGGCTTGTCACTTCTCTGTTTTTCAGAATGTCATCAGCTCCATCCAATCATAACTTTAACTTTTTTTTATCTAGTCAAGAATATATTTGATTTGTAGTTCAATCCTCATTCATTTTCCTTACATGAATGAATGAATGACCAAACCATTTCCAGACTTCATTCATTCATAGTGGTCATTCACTTTCACATCCAGTCAACCTTTATTCATCATCCATTCATTCCTCTATTTGATTTACCACATGCACTTATAAGTACCACTATGTTTAATTTCCTTTTTATTTCTCTTAACTTACTGAACTCTTACTTTCACATAACAAAACAGGCAAAAGCACAGTCATTTTTGCTTCTTTTAATTCTCACAACAATCCTTACAACAGACCGACCTTCCATATTTACACACTTTAAAACTTCTCTATCCATTTTCCCATCTTTAGTAAACATTTTTTAGTTCTATTTTTCTCCCCATTTTCTCTATCAAACATAACTACCTTGATCTTTTTTCTGTTAATTTTAAATCCATATTTTCTTTGCATCATATAAGCAACCTGACAGTTACTGCTATTCATTTGGGTTGTCAACCAAAACCCCAGCATCCTCTACATAGAAAAATGTATGTACACTCTCTACCCTAAATCAACACATCTCTAACAACATAAGCGCTCCTTATATGCAGTAGTTATCCATAGATATATTAAATACCCAAGAGATATCACAAATCTTTTTGTTACCTTCTGTTCAGTGTTGAACCTATTGCTAAACATTCATTCTCACAAATGCTTTATTTCCTTCATACACTGCTCCTGGGATATTGAGCAAGAGCCTTCAGCTCCATATTCTAAAACTAGTGTTTACAAATTGCAATAGTCAATTCTACAACGTTAGCTATGACAGAACATCTGAGTAACTTACAAAGGATCCAGGTTCAGTTCACAGCTTCTTCAAGCAAGAAGGCCTGCCCTGAAATGCTGGATAGAGGAATGTGCAGGATTTTGTATCCAATTGAAAAAGGTATTTTAGAGGTCATAAGGGCACACACATAGCATCTGTCTGCAACCTTGCACCTATTCTTAAAGCAGGCCATTCTTTTTCTGAGACCATGAGGTAGCTGTAAAGGATCCTAGCAAAAGACGTAGCTGCTTTAAAAGGTTGCTGTGTTTGTGCTCTGAAGTCCCTTTTCGGAATCAAATCTGAAGCACTTACAGCCTTATTAGATAACTGTTACTACTCCAGGTAGAGCAGAGGTGTCAAACTCGCAGCCCAGATGTGTCATGCACTGGCCACGCCCACCCCCGGTTTAGCGAAGGAGAAAAAAGTCCTGATACATCACGTCGTCGTGATGACAATGTGACAACGTGAGTTTGACACCCCTGAGGTAGAGCAATAAAACTAAACGGGCCAGGATGTAACTTGGTTTAAAAATCAGCTTCTCATGTTCCCTTCTCATGTTCCCTTCTCACGTGCTAAAAATATGCAACTTTTTAATCTTAAGTTTCTCATTAGTTATTATTGGATTGGGAGGGGGCAATATGATCAATGCTTGACATCATCCTTGTCAAAAATATAGCACACCATGGTTTGGTTTTATAATATCTCAACTTCCTGGAATGGTGGAAAATTCTGGTGGGGTATCCAGAGTTCTTTGGGTTGGTTCCATTGCAGTCATTGGCGTTTATAATACCCAAATTGGACACAAATGAAAAGAAGCAGTGTACTTCCCTTCCTCTAGGCCAGGTGTCAGCAACCTGCGGCTCTGGAGCCGCATGCAGCTCTTTGGGCCCTCTGCTGTGGCTCCCTGTCGGGTGATCCCACCACTGGCTGGCCCCGCCCTTCGCCCTCCCCTCCCAGTCACTCCTCGCCTGGCCTGAGAAGGTAAGGGTGACGGTGGGGGATGGAGAAATGGCCAGGGCAGAGACAGAGAGATACAGAGAGGGGGGGAGAGAGAGAGAGAGAGGGAGAGAGAGAGAGAGATATGTCAAAAGGGTTTTGTGGTTCCTGGTGTTTTTTAACAACCGGTTCTCTGCCCTAATGACCGGCTGGGTAGACGTGGCTTGGGGGTGGTGGTCATGTGACTGGTGGAAGTGAGTGACGTTGAGTTGGCCACGCCCACCCAGGTTTTGTGGCTCCCAGTGTTTTCTTTTCTGTGGGAAACAGGTCCAAATGGCTCTTTGAGTGTTTAAGGTTGCAGACCCCTGCTTTAGGCAGACAACAGATCTATAACTTCCACAGATTTCCAGAGAGAACTGTTCAGTCTTCATCTAATGCTATCTCACGCTGGGGCGTCTCACCTCCTGAGCTCCAATAGCTTTTTCTGTTAAAAGACCTGAAGAGAAAACTCCCATTCTTTCCCAGTCATTAGGGCCCATTGAGAAGACATCTATTGTACCAGCTATTAAAAAGCTAGAGTAAAACATGTGTTCTGAGGAACAGTTAGGGGGATTACTTCAGTATTTGGAAAGCAAAGCCTAAAGAAAACAAGATGGTTAAAGACACAGCACATAAACTGAGAGTGGCTTCGAAAGTTTCCTGACAAACGACTTATAACAGGAAGCCAAAAAGCACTTTCCAACTTTTGATAGGACCACTAAAAGCCACTCCTTCATACCAGTCCTCTAGCCTGCCTTTTAATTATTATTTTTTAATTTTTAATTATGCAGCGTAAGCAAGGAAAGAAAGCCAGCAGCCACGTAAGGCCTGTGTTTCAAAATATTTTCCAGTTTCCAAAACCTGTCTTCATGAACTTGTTATCTTCCTCTGGATCTGACCATATCTACCACAATGCTACATCCTGAGATACCTTTGATGCAAGATTTCCTTTAGGTACAGCCCGGATGAGGCCCCACCCAGCACATCTAGTGCGAATGGAGCTTAAAATGTTAGGCCTGGTCTTTGGGGAGCATTAGGAATATTCAAGGAATTAAATAGATATTTTTTTAGTCACACAATACTTTAAGGCCGTGATGGCGAACCTATGGCACGCGTGCCACAGGTGGCACGTGGAGCCATATCTGAGGGCGCATGAGGCATTACCCTATGTCAGCTCCAGAGCGCATGTGCGCACTGGCCAGCTGATTTTCGGCATTCCGGAGGGCGAGGGAGGCCGTTTTTGCCCTCCCCAGGCTTCAGGAAAGGCTCCGGAGCCTGTGGATGGCAAAAAATGGACCCAACGGGCCTACCGGAAGTTCAGAAACAAACTTCCCGTTGGGCCGTTTTTCGTCCTTCCCCAAGCTTCAGGAAAGTCTCCTGAAGCCTGGGGAGGGCGGAAAACGGCCCAACAGGCTACAGGACGTCTGGAGGCTTCAGTGAGGTCTGCGCGCATGTGTGAGGGGGCAGCGCGAGGGGGGTTGGGCACGCATGCGTGGGGGGAGGGCATTGCATTATGGGTGTGGGCACACGCCCTTTTGGCACCGGAGCAAAAAAAGGTTCGCCATCACTGCTTTAAGGTATCCATTTTATATTCTTCAACAAATCATTTTTTCCTGTTTTTAAAAATAAAGGGAAAATTGATACCTTAAACTTGTGCCTATATGATTCAGACATAATCTGAACTCATATCACAGAGAGCAGAAGAAACTATTTTAATTCCTTTTTGGGATCAGATATTCCACTTTTTAGCCATTAGATGGCAAGCAAGGCCCTCCCAATATTTTTGTAAGTCAGACTCCAGACATGATAGCATAGGTCACTTCCTTGTGGGGCTGAGGTCCAATCTATAGGAACAGGGAAGGAAGGGGCATGCTTAATTATTGACTCCAGCTGGACTTGTTTAATTGCAATGCTTTTGTTTAAAATTGTCAAAATTATGAGGTGAGGATTAATGGACGAGAAGGAGGAAGAGGATGCAGCCTCAGGTTTTCTAATTCCTTGTCCTTGGTCAGGTCCTAGTTTCTTTCGCTTGCTATGAGGCACAACTGGAATTTCTCCTTGCAATAGAGAGATGGGGAGACCCTTTTAAAAGTTTGACCATATTTCATCCTGGCCTACGGTAAGCACTGTAACATGGCAAACCCACTTGATTTTTTTCATCACAGTCAAACAGGAATGTTTCCCTAAATGGTGTGAAGCCAAAGTCATTTGTATCACATTGAGAGTGGCCTGGTGACACTCCAAAGATGCTCTTGGTCACTAATGTGGAACGCCCTAAGCCAGACGAGGGTTCAGTTGAGATCCAAGCACCCCTAGTCTTGGTTGAGGTAAAAAAAATATCACTATGAGATTTCCTCTGTGGGAATTAATTGACCAAACTCAATTCTCTGACTGAGAATAGCTTCTCTAGGATTGCCTGTCTCTGTCTCCCCTGTAGCCTTAGGGGGACAGGGGGAATATAAACGGGTTGGGAGAGATTTGTCTCTTGCGAAGTCCATCCACAATGGCACCAATCCTGCCACTACCTATCCCCGTCATGGCGAACCTATGGCACGTGTGCCAGAAGTGGCATGCAGAGCCATCTCTCCGGGCATGCCAGCCGTCGCCCATTGGTCTTCCAGGTTCCGGCATGCACATGTATGCCGGCCAGCTGGTCTTTGTGCACATGGGAGCGCCGGAAAAACAGAAGAGCAGTTCCCCGGTGCACATGCGCGTGCTGGGAAGCTGAGCTTCCGGTTTCTGGCGTGTACATGTGTGCCGGTCACCTGGTCTTCCGGTTTCTGGCACGCACGCATGCGCGAAGACCAGCTGCGCCGGGGAGCTGCTCTTCCAGTTTCCGGTGCTCCCCCTGCGCACGCGCACGCTCCATTTTCGGCACTCAGTGCCGAAAAGGTTCGCCAACACTGACCTATCCACTCCCTCAGGAAAAACAGGCAGGAATTGTTAATGAAAGTGACAGCTTCCCAGCTTCTTTCCCACCAATTGAGAAACAAATATTATATGCTAACATTCAGGCTGCAAAGATTTGGATAACCACTAGGTGTGCAGCAGAAAAAAAGCCAAACTCTTTGCTGCCATCTCATGTGCAATTGGAATTTTGCAGCTCATGCTGTCCACAGACATAATTATTCTGTTTGGGGAAGAGGATACCTAGGTCATTTGTGACGTGGGAATGCAGCCTTTGAGGGCACTTCTGACTATGTGGAGGGGGATTAAGCATCTTGAGAAATGGACTAGCAGCACAGACTTTGCAGGTAAGGAGTCTCAAATTCAGCACTGATTTTACCTCTGATTCCACTGCTGTCAGCTCTTACCATCAGAAAATTCCTGATAATATCTAATCTCAGAATCCTTCCTTGAAGTTGCAACCCTGTTGTTGTTACATGAAGAAACTTGTCAAGCAACAGTCTGAGAAGAAGAAATTGCTTTTTCCCTAAAATGGGTTATCCGGGTGTGGGGGGTTTCAGGCAGGGGCGGGTTCCTAATTTTTTTACTACCACTCTGCTTATTTTGTGGGTGTGGCTTGCCAGCCATGTGACCGGGTAGGTGTGGCTTGCTGGCCATGTGACTGGGTGGGCGTGGCTTCTCAGACTGCTGAAGGGAGGGGAACTGAGATAGGTCCTACCACCCATTCCCCCTCCCCTCAGCAGCTCGAGAAGCCTCAAACGTGCGAAAATGCCTAGGATCATCACCGCACGTTCGTGGCTTCTCGGACTGCTGAAGGGAGGGGAATGGAGATAGCTCCTGCCGCCCGTTCTTTCAGCGTCTCACGCGCTCCCTCAGCCATCCTTCCCTGCTTGGACTCACTGTGGGGTAGGAAGGCAACACATGCGCAGTGCCGGAAGCTCGGCTTCTGGTCATGCGCAGAAGAAAAAAATTTTTTAAATGTAATTTTTTTTTTTAAAAAAATGGCAGCGCCCAGGCACCGGCAACTGACCGCACCGGTACTGTGACATCACCAGCGGGCCGCTACCGGTGCTATAGAGTGGACCACACCAGTAGGAACCCACCACTGGTTTCAGGGACTGTTCTGATACCAAAGTAGGCCATCCCTGACCTTTATAGATGCAACAATGGGAGTCGTCCTCACATCCCAATCAAAACTGGGAAGTCGAGAATGAGACCTGCAAAAGCTGTCCTTGTATGATGGGATGGAATTTCCTATCTCTAGGACAGAGATGAGATGGACTTGAGCTTCTGGAAAGCAACAGTTTCCTGTAGGCCACTTTTTTCTAACTCATACCTTCCAAACGTATTTACCCCTGCCCCAAAGCCTCCGGTCCACATGAATGTCTCCCTTGCTGGCAGGGGAATAATTTTCATTCAATATGTCTAGCAGACACCTTGTGAGGAAACTTTGCTCTGGGCATTTAGACATCCTCTTTACCCCCATGGCTAATCAAAAGTGGTGGCTTTGCTTGTCCCTCTGTCACACACTGTTCTCGGGTTCAAATGGACAGAGATGGACAGAGCGTGGCCTCACAAGTACTCCTTCTCTGCCCTGCCACCTGCCTTACGGAACAGCCTCTCCCTGGAGACATGGAAGGCTCCAACCTGGTTGATCTTCAGGAAAGCAGTGAAGACCTAGTTCTTCCCTATAAGCAGCTTGCATGCCATGGTAGGTGGATGGATGTAAGGTTTTTTTAAAATCAGGGCCTCCACATAGTTTATTGTTTTAAATGGTGTTGTTTTCTGTTTTTGTTTTCCACCCAGAGTAGTAAATGGATGGCACCAGGGGTGGGTTGCTCACTTACTGATACCGGTGCGCTGCACGCGCATCTCTATGTTTCAGGCGTGTGCGCGCTCACTACCCGCACGCGCCCCTTGTGTGATTTTGCTTTTGCACATGCGCAGAAGCAAAATCTCGCTGAAATCTTACGAGGGGACGCGTGTGTGTGAGATTTCGGCGCGATTTTGCTTCTGAGCATGCGCGGAAGCAAAATCTTGCTGAAATATCTCTCGCACGCGCACATCCCCTTGCAAGATTTTGGTGAGATTTTGCTTCCGCGCATGCGCAGAAGCAAAAAAGCCCCAAAATTCTCACAAAAAGTTGGCGACGCGCGCGACGGACCGGCGGAAACGGCACCGGAGCAGTCGAGCGCAAATTGCGCATTTGGCCGCTCCCTACCGGAGCTACACACCGGACAGCTCTGGTAGGAACCCACCACTGGATGGCACTATGTCAATTTGTTTAATAGATGCAGATTTATATATATATATATATATATATATATATATATATATATATATATATATATATATATATATATATATATATATATATATATATATATATACATACATTGGTGCAGTGGCCTAGAGGTGGAGCTCTCGCCTCACAATCAGGAGGCTGTGCGTTCGATCCTAGGTAGAGGCAGATATTTCTCTCTCTGGGCACATTGGAATTATATCCGCTGAATATAACTCCGCATTGGCGACAGGAAGGGCATCCGGCCAGTAAACACTCAGCTCCATTCAGTTGCTCAGACTCCAGCCCGCAAGGGATTATGGGGTCATTAAAAGATGATGATGATATAAATAAATACATAAGTGGACAGCTGAGAGCCCCATCCCTTTATCTTCTGTTCTAGAAAGCTACTGGGAGAGGGAGCGGCTTAGCTAAAATTAGGGCTGGTTAAGGAAAACAGATTAAGGATTTTGGTAAGCAATCACCGACCTTTTGCTCATCACTTGCTGTTAGGCTTCAAGCAGCACCTGACTAAACTTAGCTGCTGAGATAGCAGCGCCCAGGCTTGGTGAGTCATTGGATGGGAGACCACTAACAAATCCCAAGGGCAGGCTGGGAAGTGGGGGGGGAACCCTCCAGGGACAAACCATTCTGTTATTCTGCCAAGAAAATGGAATGACCTTCTCCACAAAGTCAGCAGGAACTCAAAGGAGACAGATGTTATGTTCACAACAGGAGTGCCTTCCAGATGTTGTGGTGCCTTCCAGATTTTGGCAGCTTTGCCACTTTTTGGCCAGCAGCTTTTTGGACACCCCCCCCCCCCCAGCCAACTGGGGCATTATCGTCCTCAGGATTGGGAGAATATCAGAAGGCTGAAGCAAACCGCAACAGCATCTTCTCTCTGCCCTGCTCTCCTCACCTGCAGGAAAGAAGCAATTATTTTAGGGTCAATTCCCAGTGTTCCCCCACCCCCAAAACAGATATGTACAAGACTTTGGTGGCCCAAGTGGGCACATTTGTCCCTTTCTTCTTGACAGGGGAAGCAGAGAGCATAAAAAGTGCTCATTGCCACCTCTGAATCCTCTTCCATTTGCTTTGCCTGAATGGTCCAGCCCTCCTAGTTGCTTGCTTGTCAGCTTGTACACAGTATAATATATTTTCTCACTGCTACCCAAAGTGGTTTGGTGTACCCTCTATCCCAGCGCCTCTCTCTCCCTCTCCCTCTCTCTCTCTCTCTCCATGCTCAGCCAGTCTGTCACATCTTTAATCTTTCTGCAATCAGGAGCCTAATTAAATTAGCCAGCTTTGTTATACCTTCTTGTAATCTTATTGCCGGCAAATTGCAGCCTTCACAGAATTCCCCAGCAAATCCCCCGGGGGCCTGTTTGTTGCAGCCCACTACTGATTGCATTGCGGAGACAGACAGCTGACCGGCTTGCTGGAGTAGCATGCCAGACATGCAGGGAGGTGAAAAAACCCACATTTTCTGCAGCCGCTGGTTCTGGTGTAAACTGAGAGAGGTGGATGAGTTTTTCATATTCTTTTAAGTAAGGATTAGGCCGTGTGACTGTTATGTATATCAGGAAAATGCCTATCTCTGCCAGGATAGGCAAGGAAGACAGAAGAGTGGCGGGGATATATGGAGTATGCACAGCTGGCTGATGGCAGATTGTTGTGCAATATTATCAGTTCCACCTACAACTTTGTCTCTATAGTAGCAAATAACCATGCAGGAAAAAGCTTGCTTTTCTAATAGTTGAGTGGAGCTTAGGGGCCACACACCTTCCGACAAAGCCAGGATTCAGATGTCCAAATTCTAGACAGGTCATCTGAACAGATTTTATCCTGATCTTCTAAGCCGTGCCGCCTAACACACATTGTCACACCTGAGGCCAGTTCTCAGTTCATGTTAAAATGTGAGGATGGAGGTTCGTTCTCTAAGCTTGTGGATTGGTTTCCAAACGTTTCATTATCAGGTTAGGTAACATCTTAGAATAGAATAGAATTCTTTATTGGCCAAGTGTGATTGGACACACAAGGAATTTGTCTTTGGTGCATATGCTCTCAGTGTATCTTCAGTAGAATTTAAGTGATTTCAGTGTCGGTGTTCTGCTTGCTTATAAGGGCTTCATGTGGTTAGTAGGTCTTGTGATGGTGAGGTTGTTACATACGGAGGTACGTAGTAAATTTGCATAGATGCCGCTGATTGGCTGGAATAGCGGCGGCAGATTTGAACGCCTGTCACTGGCTGGCTGAACTGCAGGGAAGCCCTTAAAAGCAGCTTCCCTACAGCTCGCGGCCAGTTCTTGTTTCTACCGTCAACTTGCAAATAAAGTGCTGAACTGTTCTACGCCTCGTCTCTCCTAATCTAACACTGGCGACGAAGGTAGTGGAAGAAGACAACAGAACAAAGGCACCTCTAACAGAGGTCATTTCAGGTGAGGGTCATGTCAGGTGAGGGTCATGTCAAGTATGGGTCTTGTGATGAGTTAGGTGTGGATCATGTCAGGGGAGGGTCATTGGGAGGTGAAGTGCTGGTTGGAGAGGGTTTGCATGGGTTGGTTGAGGGTCGGTGCCCTCATCTGATGTGACCTCTCCATCACAAGACCTATCACAAGCACCTCACCTGATTTGACCCACACCTGACATGACCTCCCCATCACAAGACCTAGTGACCACACAAAGCCCTTATAAGCAGAAGAACACCTACATTATGCTGAAGATGTTACCTAGCCTGGTAAGGAAATGTTCAGAAACCAACCCATAATCTCAGAGAATGAACATCTACCCTCAACCTCCACCCAAGCTACAGATATTTGCCAGTATTGCAAATGTTGAAATGTGCCAGAGGGCTCAAATGAGCATATGTGTGCATTGCTTATCCTGTACATGCCCATAGCATGGTGCAAAGCAAAATATTCAATCTGGCCATAGGCTGGTAGAGACACGATGCCTCCTGTATTCCGGGACTGATGATTGAGATAGAATTGATAGCAAGATTCTCATCAGGATTGTGGACTCAGTTGGCCAGGTGGCATCTTGATAGTCTAAAGATGAAGCCGAAGGGTCCCCTTCGACTTTTCCCTATGCATTGGGAAAATGGGGGAAGCTTTCTCTCTTGCTAGACGCATTTTCCACAGCAAAAGAAGGGGTGATACTGTACACCAATGCACCTAGCTCCATTTTGAATAACCCAGCTGATTTGTGGGATTCTGTGATCAGATGTGGTGTGGTAACTGCTGAGCTATAAATCAGGAAGCCTCTGGTTTGAATCTCAACTCCTCCATGAACTCAGTAAGGGGCCTTCATTAAGATTGTCTCAGTCTCTCTTTTTATTTATAATACAATTAAAAACAAACATAGAAAACAAAAAGACAAGTACATGACGGGTAGTCCAGTTTACATATTTTCATTAAGTTACTTCTTTTCCTAAATATACATCTTTATCTAAATATATCTTCATTTTTGGTACAATATTAATTCCATTATCCTTCTTTAGTGTTTTTAATTGTATTATAAATAAAAAACCTTTTATATAAAAAAAAGATTGTCTCAGTCTCTCTCACTTAGCTTCAATATGCCTTTCTGCTGGAGGAAGGTAAACTGTTGGAGCTGGATGGGAGACCACCAGGAAATTCCTGGACTGTTGGCTAGACTGGGAATATTAGAGTTTCATTTGTGGGAGTTTTGTTTTTCTTTTTATACTGGCTTGTTAAGAAATGCTACTGGAAGGATGGAACTAGACCAGGGGTAGGCAAACTACAGCTCTTTGAGGACCTGTGGACTTCAACTCCCAGAATTCCTGAGCCAGCCATGCATGCATGGCTGGCTCAGGAATTCTGGGAGTTGAAGTCCACAGGTCCTCAAAGAGCTGTAGTTTGCCCACCCCTGAACTAGACAAAGCAGGTGAAGTGCTTGGAATGCTGGGAGCACTACAAGTAGTCCTTGACTTACAAACATTCATTTAGTGACTGTTCAAAGTTATACTAGCACTGAAAAAAGTGGCTTACAATCAGGCCTCATCAGTAGTGGATTCTAAAACCCGTTGCTACCGGTTCGCGCGCATGCGCAGAAGCGTCCCGGGTGGGTGGGAGGAGTCTCCCGCTGCCATTGCTACCAGTTCGCCGAACCGGGCCGAACCGGGAGCAACCCACTGCTGGTCCTTCTGCTTACAACTGTTGCAACATCCACATGGACATGTGATCAGAATTTGGGTGCTTGGCAATTGGCAGGTGTTTACAAAGGTTACAGTGTCCCAGGATCATGCAATAGCAATGGGGGAAACCAGACTCACTTAATTACATGCTTTACTTAACAACTTCAGTGATTCGCTTAACAACCGTGGCAAGAAAGGTCATAAAATCAGGCATGACTCACTAAACCACCTTGCTTAGCAATGGAGATTCTGGTCCCAATGGTGGCCGTAAGTCAAGGAAATACATATACAGTATTCTTGGTTTTCCCTTCACAAAACCCAGGATGGAACAGTGGTAAGAAAGCAGATCCTTCTCAATCAGAATAGAACTGGAAGGGACCTTGGAGATCTTCTAGTCCAGCCTCCTGCTCAAGCAGGGGATCCTATCCCGTTTCAGACAAGTGACTGTCCAGTCTTTTCTTAAAAGCCTCCAGTGGTGAAGCACTCACAGCTTCTGAAGGCAATTTCTGTTCCACTGGTTGATTGTTCTCATTGTTAGGAAGTTTCTCCTTCATTCCAGGTTGCTTCTCTCCTTGATTAGTTTCCATCCATTGGTGGGTTTTTTTTGGCCTTACGTTCCGGTGCTTTGGAAAATAAGTTGACCCTTTGTGTCTCCAGCAATCTGTGCTTCTGCATTCAGTAAAGGCAGTCTGTCCCATCTTTCTCAAGGTGGCGCAGTGGTTAGAATGCAGTACTGCGGGCTAATTCTGCTGTCCGCCGGCTGCTAGCAGTTCAATCCTCACCAGGCTCAAGGTTGACTCAGCCTTCCCTCCTTCCGAGGTCGGTCAAACGAGGACCCAGATTGTTGGGGGGCAAGATGCTGACTCTGTAAATCACTTCGAGAGGGCTGTAAAGCACCGTGAAGCGGTATATAAGTCTAAACGCCATTGCTATTCTCCCCCTGCCCTGCCTTCAGATCATGAAGCCATGGCTGGAACGGAGCAGACTTCGACCAGCAGGAGGTAGCATGGCGACATCCTTCTCAGGGTCTCTTTGGGGCCTAGGCTGTTCCTCCGAGCAGGTGAAGTTTTCCCACCTGAGTTGCATTGGCCTTTACCGAAAGGTTCCTCCCCCCGTCTGGCTTCCAAGGCAGTTAAGGGCCTGCCAACTATTCCCTGGAGCTCGTTAGCGCCTGGGGCTTTTGAACTCCCTTCTCCCCCCCCTTTTCTTGAGTTTCCCTTTCTCATCCTTTTTTCCACCATCAATGTCCTTTAATGAAAAGAAAAGAGGCTGAACAGAAGAAATCCTGAAAGTGCTGCAAAAACCCGAAACCGTCTCTAAGTTCAAGTAATTACGGCGATTTTTTTCTAACCTCCGAATGGGGAAAGAAAGGCCGCCTAGCAAGGAAAGGTGCGGAGATTGGGTGACCCAGTGGCTGCTTTTATATTTTAAAGCAAAATGTTCTAATCAATTAGTTTGTGAGCCAAAAGTGTGTGTCGCCTCTCTGTGATCCCACTGCCACCAATGGTAGGACCATTGTACGAAAAGCAGGCGTGCTCCTTCAACACAAAGCTTAAAAGCCCCCTTTGGCATCGGGACAGTTTGTTTCAAGATGTTTTCAAGCAAAGGGGAAGGGGGTTAAAACGACAAGAGAAAGAAGAACACAAACTCTTGATTTAAAGCAGATTTTTTTTTCCTGGTACTCTTGAGTAAATATACATGTTAAATCGTTCTATAACAACAGCAACATCAGCAACAACAAGTTGGAAGGGACCTTGGAGGTCTTCTAGTCCAACCCCCTGCTTAGGCAGGAAACCCTACACCACTTCA
Source organism: Diadophis punctatus similis (assembly GCA_023053685.1). Classification (NCBI taxonomy): domain Eukaryota; kingdom Metazoa; phylum Chordata; class Lepidosauria; order Squamata; family Dipsadidae; genus Diadophis; species Diadophis punctatus. The sequence goes on along the minus strand of JALIGW010000037.1, from coordinate 3,005,020 downwards.
GACAAATGGTTATCCAATATCTTCTTAAAAACTTCCAGTGTTGGAGCATTCACAACTTCTGGAGGCAGGCTGTTCCACGGATTAATTGTTCTAACTGTCAGGAAATTTCTCCTTAGTTCTAAGTTGCTTCTCTCCTTGATTAGTTTCTACCCTTGCTTCTTGTTCTACCCTCAGGTGCTTTGGAGAATAGCTTGATTCCCTCTTCTTTATGGCAACCCCTGAGATATTGGAACACTGCTATCATGTCTCCCCTAGTCCTTCTTTTCATTAAACTAGACATACCCAGTTCCTGCAACCGTTCTTCATATGTTTTAGCCTCAGTTTTAGCCCCATACCCAGCCCCATAACCAGTTTTAGCCCCATAACCAGTAAGATATAGTGGTCTGCAATTCAGAAGGGTCTTGGGGCAATATAAGAGCATCATTTAAATTCTGAGGGATTACACCCCAACATAGGTGTAGTCTGGAGTTTCTTTGTGATGTGTTGAATGCAAATTGGTATATTTTGATATTGGTAAGTTGAGTGGTAAGTTTTGAAATGCAGAAGAACATCATGATGGTCCCCCAAGGTTAAGCCTCCAAGGAGAATGCAAAAATGCCAGCAGCCTCACCACTAAGACAAGACAAATCAAAAGGACATATTATAATACCCAGTTATCATCCCTTGCCAGTTGCAGAAAAGGAACTGGCAAAGGACAGTGGGGAGAAAACGGACTTTGCTCTATTCAAAGCCAAAAGTAAAAAAAAAATCAGAATATGAATGCACTAAATCAAATGAGTAATCAAGGATCAATGACAGTGATCAGCACAGTATAGACCAGGCATATCAAACTAAAGACCCACGGGCCCCGCCCTGGAAACAGCGAAGGACCGGCCCGCGGTGCCTCTGCCAGCAAAAACAGAGCTTGCAAGGGCTGCAGGCGGCCCTCCCGAGCTCTGTTTTCACTGGCAGAATGTTGCAGGAGGCCGTTGCAGCTGAAAACTGAGCTCGCGAGGGCCGCGAGCGGTCCTCCCGAGCTCCGTTTTTGCTTGCAGAGTGTTGCAGGAGGCCGTCGTAGGCGAAAACATAGCTCGGGAGCCCGTTTTCGCTGGCAGAATGCTTGGGCTGCCACAGGTGCCCCCGACACCAGTGATGTTGAACTGGCCATGCCCACCCTGCCCCCCCCCAAGGCCAAACACAATCCTGATGCAGCCCTCAATGAACTCAAATTTGACACGCCTGGTATAGACCATAAATCAGTCTGAAACACTGCATTATCCATATTGCCCTGTTCTGAATCTTTCTGTCCAAAACAGCTAAGTACAACTGCCAAGGCCCGCCCCATTCCTGATGTGTGATGGGGAAGGATCTGTTGATTTGGCTATCTATCATTCTATTGCAAAGGGTGCTGGGGTTCAAGTTTTATGAAGTATGGTTAGGAAGTAATTCTGTACCTCAAAGTAAATCAGCAGTGGCTTTGGGAAAACCGAATCTCATATTCAGGCTTTTCCAGATCCACAAATGCTTTGATTTTAAAGAATGTTAAGATATTGTTGAATCAATCCTCTCATATGGAGATGATAACCCATTTGGGACCACCAGTTTACTTTAAGGCTTCTAAGCTTGTCAGCCTCCTTTTGTGATTCTTCTATCATTGGCTGCAATTGTTGTTGTTGTTGTTGTTGTTGTTTTTAAAATCAAATGCATTCTTTCAAATTATATCACTAAAGGGGACGTGATTTGCTAATCTAGTGCATGCAATTATGCCAAATCAATTCTGAAATTAGACATCCAGAACTGTGTACAAGTCAATGAACCTTTTGCATTGACTTGGCAATGCTTGCAAGCATCGTAATCCGTTTATTTGAATGGAGTCCATCCAAATTAGTATGTCCTTCCTCCTCCGGCCCCAAACTATTTAAATAAATGCTAGGTTTCTAGGCAAACAGCGGAGAATCCAGTCTGACAACCAATTTTCCCTGTGGTATTGGATGTATTGCAGGGAGCACATTTGAGTCACTTGTCGTTTTCCATGGGTATACACATTTTGCTGTCTAGTGTGAATTCACCTCCTAGTTCTCCCCATGCAGTTCTGTTTATTGATCCATTGATCTCAATGGAGAAAACAGCAGTGAGGAAAGGAAATACCGATTCAGGCAGCAGTGCGAGAGTGCTCATTTAGTTTCTGAACCTGACTGCTCCACTTATTACTAGAAATTAATCTCTTTGTAGCCACTTTGCGTAAAGGTTGTGACACCCTATCTTCCCCTGAAGGAGTCCAGGGGCTTTCTAAATGTCATTGAACTACAACTCCTGGCGGCAATACCTGGGAGACCATGGATTTCCCACTTCTAAAAGTTACTAAACTGAAAGTAGCATTATCTAAGGCAGTGGTGGCCAACCTTAAGCATACCATCCGCCAAATTTTTTCGCAGATGAGTTCCGATCCGCCATTTATTATTTATTTATTTTTTTGGTCATTTTTGTATGCTGCCCCACTCCCGTAGGACTCAGGGCGGCCATACAACTTTCTTTCTTTCTTTCTTTCTTTCTTTCTTTCTTTCTTTCTTTCTTTCTTTCTTTCTTTCTTTCTTTCTTTCTTTCTCAAAATTTTTTATTTTCTCCATCACTTCATATACAATTCAATACACATGTACCTTAAAATATTACAATAAAAATACATATTTGTTCAATATAGTCAATTATTCAAAAGTCAGTATCTTATTCAACACTTGCCTCATCAGTCATCAGTCTGTTCTACTTTATTCCATTACACTCCCCTCTCTCTATCTCCAACGTCTTCTCCTACTTTCTAACTCCTTCCCTCCTCCTCAACCCATTCTAAGGTAATACAAATGAAACTTATATTGAATCAGACCGTCTTCTCTGAGGGGCGGGAGTTATTTTTTAAGGCCTTGAAGAACTTGGTTCTTTCCGCTGAGGCGTTGGATCAGGTGGTTTTGTGAATCTGTCCTTTTTTTGTTGTTGTTGTCGAATTGCTTCTGGCACAGTTGCTCTATGTCATTATATTTTGATAATTATTTTTATGGTGTGATTATTGTTTTAATTATACGCCATTCTGAGTTTTATGTGGAGAGGATGGCTATCAACATGAATTAAATAAACAAACAACTGAATTCTGGGACTCCAAGCGAACCTATCCTAGATCTGTGAAAGGAGAAAAAGATAAAAGGACAAGGCCCGGCATTGATCCTTCAAATGCAGGCTGCAGTGAGTTACTTGAGAGCTGCTGGCAAATACCTTGCTCCTCATTAAGAGGGCAGTTGATAAAAGAGGCCACAGGTATTCCCTCCAAAATATCAGATTACCAGAAACCAAGCCCCTTTCCATCCTTAAGTTAGAGATCTTTGGAGATTCCCGCTAATGACCCCAGAATAGAGAATGCCAAACAACTAGCAGAAAGGAATGAGAGGAATTTATTTCTCTCCCAAGAAGCTTTAGCTTACAGCTGAACCCCCATGTTCCTGATCCAGGTTGCTGTGGTTGAATGTGTCAGACAAGAACTAGCCATCTTTTGTTTACCGACCCTGCAACCTAGAATCTGAATTGACCAAGTTTGTACAAGGGAACTGCTTCTCTTTGGTTTGTTCCAATTGGGTAAGCTTCTGGCCAGTTTGAAATTTGAATAGAATAGAATAGAATTCTTTATTGGCCAAGTGTGATTGGACACACAAGGAATTTGTCTTTGGTGTATAAAATACATTCAGCGAGAATAAAAAGATACAACACTTAGTTGTGTTATCAAAAACGGAAACCTCTACTGAGAACCTAAATTTGTCTTCTTATTGTATGAAAACTGCTAAATGGACTACTCTACCCTCCCACCTGTTTTCAAAGAATTGCATAAAAAGCTTCTTGGCTGAGAAGCGAAAGGTCCAAGGAAAAAAATCAAGAAAGTCCAGTTGCCTTTTGGAAAAGGACCTTTGGGACCACCATGACCTGGATTTTAGAATTAGATTTATTATTAGAGTTGGAAGGGACCTTGTAGGTCATCTAGTCCAACCCCCTGCTCAAGCAGGAGTTCCTACACCATTTGAGACAGATGGCAGTCCATTCTCTCCTTGAAGGTCGCAAGTGTTGGGGCTCTCACAACCTCCGCTGGCAAGCTGTTCCACTGGTTGATCGATCTCACCGTCAGAAAGTTTCTCCTCACTTCCAGGTTGAATCTCTCCTTGGTCAGCTTCCATCCATTATTCCTTGTTTGGCTTTCTGGTGCCATAGAGAACAGCCTGACCCCCTCCTCTCTGTGGCATCCTCTCAAGTATTGGAACACTGCTATCATGTCACCCCTGGTCCTGGATGATTGAGAATCTCTGTTGACATAACTACAGTTGTTCAGGTGAGGCCAAGAGCAAGCAAGGGAGCACAGACACCTCTAAAAGATTTTCCCACCCCAGTCCTTTTTTTATTTCGTTCTCTCTTTCAAAGGCAATAAATAGAATATATAAAGTATGACTCTAAACTGCAATCCAATGTTCTTGGGAAGAATCCTAGGCGCTTCTGGGAATCTTCATGTTACTTTCTTGAGGTTAGAAAAAGCATTTTTAATCTCAGAGCAGAAAATCTGAAATTGGGAAACCTTCTCCCACTCCCTTACAGAAGCCCCCAAAGCTGTTTCTTCCCAAGCCTGGAATATATAATGTTGGGGAAAAAAGGAAAAAATGGATATGATCGTGGACCATAGGATTTGCTACCCCCCAGGTGCCCCCAGTTAACTGTGGAGCTGATATCCCCCCCCCCATTGCCAGTAGGGCAGAGGGACTGGAAGGCTGGGGGTGGGGGTGGGGGCTAGGAATGGTGCTGTTCCAGGGGCGGGTTCCTAATTTTTTTACTACCACTCTGTGGGCGTGGCTTATTTTGTGGGTGTGGCTTGCCAGCCATGTGACCAGGTGGGTGTGGGCCTCAGGAGCTTGGCAGCAGCAGGAGAAGCGGGGGGGCATTGCCCACCCGCAACGCAGCCCCCCGCAGCGGGAGCAGCAAGACCGCAGCAGCGGTTCTTCTAGGAGACTCCATCCGGCCTGAATGCTTCTCCCCATTTGATGATCCTAGGCTCCTGCCACCCGTTCCCCCTTCCCTCAGCAGCTCGAGAAGCCTCAAACGTGCGAAAATGCTTAGGATCATCACCGCGCATTCGTGGCTTCTCGGACTGCTGAAGCGTCTCACGCGCTCCCTCAGCCATCCTCCCCTGCTTGGACTCACTGTGGGGTAGGAAGGCAGCGCATCCGCAGTGCCGGAAGCTTGGCTTCTGGGCATGCGCAGAAGAAAATTTAAAAAAAATTTAAAACAATTTAAAAAAAAAAAATGGCGGCACCCAGGCACCGGCAACTGACCGCACCGGTACTGTGACGTCACCAGCGGGCTGCTACCGGTGCTATAGAGTGGACCGCACCGGTAGGAACCCACCACTGTGCTGTTCCATCCTTTTCATCCAGCAGCATGTTAAATATGTTGGGCGTCTTAAACAACAGATAGTTTTGCTCTGCCCACGTCATCGCTGGTAATTGCAAGCAAGGGAGCCAGGGATTCGAGCCGTTCCAAACTTAATGAATCCAAGAAGCACACACTCACAGGATGGTTGGGAGGCCCATTTTCACAGATGCAAACATACATGTGCAAGTGCACACTGTTTCCAATCAAAAAGCAAATTGAGCTCTTCCCCCCACAGTCCGAAGAAAGGGAATGGATGTGCTACTTAATCCAGGGAGCTGTCGTGGCAAATCTCTCAGGAACCCCAAGCCACGGGCAGGTTAATGAGAGCTGTGTGAACCAAGAGCCTCTCTTGAATCAGCTACCAAATTGCCTCGGAGACCTCAGGGAGGGCAGCGTCCTTTCCACTTCAGTTACGCAACCCCATAAACCCCTATCTCGCTGTGTTGCTTCGTGGGGTTGCCTGAGCATCATAGACTTGGCCTAGGAGGAGACAATAAGAAAAGAATAGAATAGAATTCTTTATTGGCCAAGTGTGATTGGACACACCAGGAATTTGTCTTTGGTGCATATGCTCTCAGTGTACATAAAAGAAAAGATACATTTGTCAAGAATCATGAGGTACAACACTTAATGATTGTCATAGGGTTCAAATAAGCAATCAGGAAACAATCAATATTAATATAAACGGTAAGGATACAAACAACAAGTTACAGTCATACAGTCATAAGTGGGAGGAGATGGGTGATAGGAACAATGAGAAGAGTAATAGTAATAGTAATGCAGCTTTAGTGAATAGTTTGACAGTGGTGAGGGAATTATTTGTTTAGCAGAGTGATGGAGTTCAGGAAAAAAACTGTTCTTATGTCTATAAACTTATTTCTACCTTGTGCTTTCCAAGCATGGTATGGGACCGGGGATGGGGGCACCTGTTGATCCCCTTCCCAGTTTCAAATGATAGTTCCTAACCATGGACATGACAGAATGAAAGTTACACTTAAATTCTGGGTCAGAAATGGTGGGTTTATAGAGGGGATAGTCCCAAAGATGCTTTTTTTCCAAGAGGCAACTGGACTTTCTGGTTTTTCTTTGAAGATGTTTCACTTCTCATCCAAGAAGCTTCTTCTTCTTGGAGCTGAAGAAGCTTCTTGGACAAGAAGCAAAACGTCTTCAAAGAAAAACCAGAAAGCCCACAGTTGCCTCTTGAAAAAGCACCTTTGGGACAACCATGACCTGGATGACTGAGAATCTCCACAGACATATAGAGGGGATAAATGCAAATAAGCACAGATAGTTCTCGACCCACAACAGTTCATGTAGTGACCATTCAAAGCTACGACGGCATTGAAATAAGCGACTTACGACCATTTTTCACACTTACAACCATTGCAGCATCCCCATGGTCATGTGATCAAAATCCGGACACTTGGGAACTCACTCACATTTATGACCATAGTGTAGTGTCCCGGAGTCATGTGGTCACTTTTTGCGACCTTCTGACAAGCAAAGTCCATGGGAAAACCAGACTCACTTCACAATCGTGTTATTAATTTAACAATTGCAGTGATTCACTTAACAACTGTGGCAAGAATGGTTGTAAAATGGAGCAAAGTTCATTTAACAAATGTCTCACTTAGTAAGAAAAAATTGGAACTTAATTGTGGTCGTAAGTCGAGGACTACCTGTATACAAGGTGGATCTATCCTTAATCCCCACTCAGCCTTTCCTTTGTTAATGGCTCATACTCATTGATAGGCTCATTCAAAAGCTCCCCCATTGAGTGGCATCTACTGCCTGTAGAGCAGAGAATTCACACTGCAAAAAAAAAATAAATTCTGATTTCCCCTTCACCTTACTTCACCTCAAAACCGCACATCAACAAAATTCATGGGTTGTGTTTTTTTTTGAATAATTTTAGGCTCTATTTTTTGCCCCATATTCCCCAAAGGGTCAAGATTCAGGTCAGATGAATCATCACATGGTGAAATATATAAATAAATAAAAAGACACTGTGGCTTCCGCAGAAACTGGCAAATTATTATACGGTGCCTTCAGGGCCAAACACTATTTTGCACAAATTATCTACAATATTTTTGGGGGGGGTTCCGTTTTGTGCTTTGTTATAAAAAAATGTGCTTCGGATGCTATTGTAGGACATCAATTATCTATTATGGAGGAACTGGAGGAGCGGGGTTGCTTAAATCTTTCCCTTCCTTCTTTTATCTACCCCCTCCAGTTGAATTCTCACTGAAAAGAAGGAGAAAAATAGTCTCCTTCTGTTATGTCACTTAAGCCTCATTCAAGCTTAATCTAAACATCTGCAGGGAGGCTTTATTTTCACATGTTCAGCTCTGTGTGCAGCGGCTTCCTCCTTATGGATGTGTGAACGCCAAAGCTGATCAGGGCGGCAACAAGGGCAAAAGTAGACCTTCTTGGCATCTCCCCATTCTGTGGTTGAGCATTCCTTTAACTAGGTTAGGACAGGGCTTTAAAATGTCTGGAGGAGCAGCAGAATTGGTATCTATGATGCCAATGGCAATTCACACCAGAGGACCCTTGCCTCAAGCAATACTCCAAATAAAGATAAATTTCCCCTCCTAAAGGGGTATGTGGGTGTTTATGTCATTTAAATCATGGGTCTCCAACCTTGGCCACTTTAAGACTTGTGGACTTCAACTCCCAGAATTCCTCACCCAGCAAAGCTGGCTGAGGAATTCTGGGAGTTGAAGTCTATAAGTCTTAAAGTGGCCAAGGTTGGAGACCCCTGATTTAAAGTCCATACATGTGGAGGATGACATAGTATAACATCTGTACAGGTAGCCCTGGTCTTACAACAGTTCATTTAGTGACTGTTCAAAGTTACAACGGCACTGAAAAAAGTGACAGGACCATTTTTCACACATATGACCATTTTAGCATCCCCCTAGGCACGTGATTTATATTCAGATGCTTGACAGGTGGTTCATATTTATGACAGTTGCGGTTTCTCGGGGTCATGTGATCCCCTTTCGCCACCTTCTGACAAGCCAAGTCAATGGGGAAGCCAGATTCACTTAACAACCATGTAACTAACTTAACTACAGTGATTCACTTAACAAACATGGCAAGAAAAGTTGTAAAATGGGGCAAACTTCACTTAACAAAATTCTCATGCAGCAACATAAATTTTGGGCTCAGCTGTGGTCGTAAGTCGAAGATTTGCTCAGGTGCCAAAAGGGTGCGCACGTGTGCAATAGCACACATGTGAGTGCCCACACCCATAATGCAATGCCCTCCCCCCATATGCGCGCACAATCCCCCCACGCTGTGCCTCTCCGCGCATGCGCACAGGCCTCACTGAAGCCTCCGGACTTCCGGTAGGCCCATTGGGCCATTTTTCACCCTCCTCAGGCTTCAGGAGAGCCTCCGGAGTTTTTCCTGAAGCCTGGGGAGGGCGAAAACTGTCTCCCCCACCCTCCGGAAGGCCGAAAATCAGTTGGCCAGTGCGCACATGCACGCTGGAGCTGACATAGGGCAACGCCTCATGTGCCCTCAGATATGTCTCCGCGTGCCACCTGTGGCACGCATGCCATTGGTTCGCCATCACTGTAATATACCATTCTGATATCACTTCTAGATATACTTCCTGCAGTTATTCAGCACCAAGAGCTGGATAGCTCCTAACACTAACTATGCTGCATAGAGTCATCTGAAGTGCAAAGGTCTGAGTTCGATTCCTAGCAGAAGGTTTGAGTACAATAGAAGAATATCTGGCTACTCCTGTCTGAAGTGTCTCACAAAGGAGGGAACGATCATATGGTTCCTCCTAATGGTCAATGTAAGTAAATAAAGTTGTGATTCTGTTGCTTTTATTAATTGCTCTGCCTTATACAGGTTGCAAGAAAATACAGTCTTATGAAAGGAAAAGGTTAAGGTTTCCCCTGTCCGGTCGCGTCTGACTCTAGGGAATGGTAGTCATCTACATTTTTTAGCTGAGAGAGCCAGTGTTGTCCGAAGACATTTCTGTGGTCATGTGACCAGCATGACTATCTGCCGAGGTGCACGGAATGCTGTTACCTTCCTACTGAAGTGGTGGCTGTTTATTTACTCGCATTTGCCTGCTTTTGAACTGCTAGTTGGCAGGAGCTGAGGCAAGTAATGGGAGCTCATCCCATTGCATGGTGCTCTGGTCTCGAACCCAGGCTGTCAGCTTTCCAGATGTACTAGTTTCATCATGTCCATAAATATCTGACTGTGAAGCCTACCATAAAAACTACCCAGGAACTCCCTCGTAGATGGAAACCCCTGGAGATGTGTTTCCCTCATCCCTGAGACAGGAAGAAAGTACCTCACTTTCTAGACCTTTGTCTCAACAGCCACCATCTTAGTAGGCCACCACAATCTTCTTGGATTCTCCATTTAAACTCAGTGCTTTTGATGCAAATGCTGAATTTTAAGAGAACAAGGAAATCTGGCTGATTTTCCTTCACCTTTTAAACTCGGCCTTTGCATTGGAGCAATGAGTTCGATGAGACCACAAACATTGAGAGGGGAGAAGAGTTTCTATGTAGTATTTGTTCCCCTGATGTCTGGTTGCAGAGATTGTCTCATGGGGTAGGGATCAGTCATTTTTCATACCAAAGACGCCCCCAGGAAAACACCTTTTGGCTTTTGGTAATGATATGTTCTTTCTAGTTTCTGCTTCTAGCCAAAGCAGAAACGATTACAGGTAGTTTCAACTTATGACCATAATTGAGCCTGGCATTGTGACATTCGTAAAGCAGGTCATCACATGACTGGAGGCAATTTTATGATTTTTTTTATGGCAGTCATTAGGCAAACCTCATGGTCATTAGGTGAACCCATTGTTTGCTATGGGGTGCTTTTTTCCAGAAACCGGAAGTAAATGCAGGTTTCTGGATAAATGTGTAAATCATGGTTATGTGGCCGCAGGGTGCTGCAAACAGTTATAAATGTGGGCTGGTTGCCAAGTGCTCAAAATCTAATCATATGACTGGGGGGAGCTGGATATCATAACTTTGGAACTGGGTTGTAAGTAGCTTTTGCAGTCATAAACCTCTCTGAGGCTTTTCCTCCATGAGGGTCAGAACATTCAACAGGAAGTTGTTTTTCCCCTTTCCTGTTTTGATCGTTTTGATTTGGCTTCTGTCTGCCCTGTTTCAGGATGGCACCAAGATAGCAATAGCAATAGCAATAGCACTTACACTTATATACCGCTTCATAGTGCTTTACAGCCCTCTCTAAGCAGTTTACAGAGTCAGCATCTTGCCCCCAATAATCTGGGTCCTTATTTTACTGACTTCGGAAGGATGGAAGGCTGAGTCAACCTTTGAGCCTGGTGAGATTCGACCTGCCAAATTGCAGGCAGCCGGCAGGCAGCAGAAGTAGCCTGCAGTACTGCACTCTAACCACTGTGCCACCATGGCTCATGGTCTTCCATAAATAAATAAATAAATAAATAAACAAATAAACAAACAAACAAACAAACAAACAAACAAATAAATAAATAAACAAATAAACAAATAAATAAATAAATAAATAAATAAATAAAAAAAAAAAAGTCTTTCACAAATAATAAATAGACCATCTTGGCACTGGAGCAAGGAAAGTGTTGGATAAGCCCAAAGAACATAGATGCAAAATAAGCTTCATCAATGAAAAATGTGGATTTCCAGCTTTCTTTCTTACATACAAAAAAGCAATAGTCTCTGAGTTTTCCTTCCAGAGGATCCCTTTTCCCTTCTTTCTTCATTCATACATACATACATACATACATACATACATACATACATACATACATACATACATACATCATTGAATGATGCCACAGAAGGTTGGGTTGGGTTCATGGACTGATCAAACTCCTGCATGAAAAGGCCTTTTTAGATGAACTTATTTTTTTTATTCATACCACAGGTAGAAAAAAATATATCTTAGTTTCATTTTTGGCCATGTAAGATTACTTATGCAGTAATCTCAGCCAGGATAGAGAAACAAGAATCCTTCAGATCTTTCCTCCCAACTTTCTCTTTTGCTTTAAATAATTTGATGCGCGTAAAAAGAGCAGCAGATTTATGGCTTAATTGATCTAAAAATCCTGGGTTAGCTATTTTCCTGCCTGCAAAGGCTCCTGTTACTTTCAGTGCTCTCAACATAAGCCTATAGCTACACGGGAAGTATTCTTAAGTCCCTCCTCCCTCCCCTCCTTTCCTTGGAGTTAATCAAGGGCTTTTTATCTATGCTTAGCTGGCAATCCCTCCAGCTGGCAGAATGCGGGCCTTCTTTCTTTTTCTCTCTCTGGTAATCTGCACAGAGTAGATATGATCCCATGATGCTTTCCCCCCATCTTTAGTAATCTTCTTTTTCACTCTGGATTCATTTTCAGTGACCTTTGGCCCATTCTATAACAGACAAGTCTTCTCTGCTTTGCCTTCCATTTTGGAACGAGCAAATTTTCAACAGCCAAAGTTAACTAAATCCAAATTAGCTTACTAGCCACAATCTTCTATTTTTTTTTAATCCATCACTATAAAACTCCAGGCCCAATTCTTTCTCCTTGATGTACGTATCAGTCGGTTTGCAACCCACTTTCTGTCTGCTTCTCTGCATGTGAAATTGTACGTGTGAAAAAACCTCTTATTTGCTCTTTTTCTAGACCAGGGATGTCAAACTCGATTTCATTGAGGGCCGCATCAGGGTTTGACCTTGGGGGGCTGGGTGGGCGTGGCCAGCTCGACATCACTCGTGTCAGGGGCGCCTGTGGTGGCCTGGGTTTTCGGCTGCGATGGCCTCCTGCAGCCCTCTGCCAACAAAAACAGAGCTCGGGAGGACTGCCCTACCAAGCACTGTTTTCGCTGGCAGAGGCACCGCGCGCCAGCCCTTCACCATTTCCAGGGTGGCCCCGCAGGCCAGATCTAAGCACCCCGTGGGCCAGATTTGGCCCGCGGGCCTTGAGTTTGACACCCCTTTTCTAAACCTAACCTATCACCTTCTGCTTAGCTGCTATGACTGGGAGATCATATGATAGAATGGCAGAGCAGGCTTGGACAAACTGACTAGGCCATGTTTAATTCAGGCATCCTGTCATGTTGGTTAGAACAGAGGAATCGATTTGTTGCAAACAGTACACAGCACTTAGAGATGGTGGAAACACTGGAGTACACATTTCATCACAAATATGGCAGCCAGCACTGCCTATCACAGGGGAATTGTGGGAATTATCATGAAAAGCTATTCCAACATCACCTTCCTTAGGGGAAATTTAGATCTCCAAGGAGCAGGAGGAGAACCATGATTGTCCTACTGCTATTAGAAACAAACACTTGTTCTTCAGGCGGAGTCTCTAAGCCTAGAGGAGCCCTTGATATTCCAAGAATGAGACTTTTACATTAATTAGATATTGGAAGATGAGATCTGAAGAGCAACGCTTCTACTTTTTAAAAGAGAGAGACGGAGGGGAAAACGCTCTGCTGTTGAAGCAACAGAGCATGTAAAACCCAATTAAGATAGACCGAGCTTAATGAATTGACAGCCAAGCTATAACATATCCTCTTTCCTCTGTACCGGACTTCCACAGACAAAAACCTTGCTTTGCCTGCTTCTTTTGTCTGGCACTGTTTTTCCAGGCTCCTGTGATGAATTATTGAAGCTGCAAAGAACAGGCAGTGACAGGGCAGCATTAAGCACCTACCCACATGTCAACCTTTGATCATGCCGAAGAGTGTACAGATCAATTCTTAAAGATGAAGCACAGTTAAAAGGGAGGCACAGCTATGCAGAGAATAATGCAGCAGGGAGCGAGATGCTTTCTGCAGAAGGAAGGGCAAAGTTCTGTATATGTTGCAGAAAGGAATGGGAACAAATTGGGCTTCTGCAAGGCATTGGAGAGCTACTTTAAGTTCCCCAGTCTTTCCTATCAGCATGTTTGGTTATAACCTGGCTAAGAGCCAATAGACTTAAACTCACCCCTGGTAAAATGGAGATGCTATGGATAGGAGGGCAATATTCACCTGATTTTGTACAGTTGCTGTGAAAAGTTCAGATTGGCATCTTGGAAATTGATCCAGGTTTGTCATGGGAGAAACTATAAAGTATCTTCAAGTGCACACGGAATGTAACTACACCACTTTTCTTCTAAGCAAGGGTAATCCAGAAGTGGGGTTCCACATCCTGTTTAGCTTGCTTAATGTGCTGTGATAGCAGAAAGAATTGGCATAGAACCAATCTTAAACTACATACAAAAACAGGAAATAAAGTGGTTTGTTCACCTGGGCAGGATGTCGTGGGATTCCATATCATAAAAAGCCAGAGGTGGGTTCCTGCCGGTTTGGACCGGTTCTATAGAATCGGTAGCGGGAATTTCCCCCCGCTCACTGAACCGGCAGCGATCGCTGGCTGGACACGCCTCCGAACACACAACAACAACATCAATTAACAATGATTGAGGGTGCCAGAAGAGCAAGAACTAGAACTTTGTATCTCCCCCGACTCCCAAAAACGGTAAAAAAGAAGGATGAGGAAGAAGAAGAAGAAGAAGAAGAAGAAGAAGAAGAAGAAGAAGAAGAAGAAGAAGAAAAAGAAGAAGAAGAAGAAGAAGAAGAAGAAGAAGAAGAAGAAGAAGAAGAAGAAGAAGAAGAAGAAGAAGAAGAGGAGGAGGAGGAGGAGGAGGAGGAGGAGGAGGAGGAGGAGGAGGAGGAGGAGGAGGAGGAGGAGGAGGAGGAGGAGGAGGTGATTGGAAGCACTCTTGAAAATAATTTGAAATCCAGCAGACCTGATGATGCTTTCATCATGCCAGGATGAACCCTTGCATTTTCAGGAATTTGCAGTCTGTTATTTACCCAGTTACCCAATCTCCAACATCAGTTAATTTTTTATAGATCTCATTTTGTTTAGCCTTCCTAAAATATTTGGCTAGCTGAGGCTCAACAATAAGGAATCTCGCCTATCCATGTAATGGGAGGCAGTACAGAAAGCATTCGTCTTGTTTTGGCACTGGAGCCAAATAGGCACCATCTCATGACTAGACATCAAAATGCTCTGGAACATATTGCAAAACCAACAGCTGGCTTCCCCGTCGTGAAGCCCAAGATTTGAAGCCTGAGGCCCCCACCTAATTTTGTGTTATAGTAAGACCGACCCTGGTTGAAAAATGCATGTTTACCTAAAATTATGGACTAAGAAAAGCTGGCTTTTGTGAGCTGCATAAATTAGCTATATTTACATTCATTTGCATCCATGACTTACAACCATTTATTTAGTGACTGTTCAAAGTTACAATCGCACTGAAAAAAGTGACTTAAGACCAGTTCTTACACTTACAACTAGCACAACAATCCCCGTGGTCACATGACAAAATTTGGGCGCTTGGCAACTGGCAAGTATTGACAACGGTTGCAGCATCTTGGAGTTATGTGAACACCATTTGTGGCCTTTCCAGATGACTTCCAACAAATAAAAGTCAACGGGGAAAGCTGGATTCTTAACGTCTGTGTGATTGACTTACGGTAACAACTGGAGTGATTCACTTAACAATCATGGCAAGAAAAGTCATAAAATTCAGGTATGACTCTCTTAATGACTTACCAATGGAAATTCTGGTGCCAGTTGTGGTTATAAGTCAAGAACTACAGTACCTGTACTTCATAAGCTTGCGCTGTCAGTAACAAAAGATAAAATACTGGAAAATTTATTTATTTATTAGATGTTTATTACGCCTTTATTACTTTATATATAATTCAAGGTAGAAAACATACATAATACATCTTCCTCCTCCTATTTTACCTACAACAACAATCCTATGAGATGAGTTGGGTTAAGAGATTGCCCAGAGATACTCAGCCAGTTTTCATGTCTAACGCGGGACTACAACTCACAGTCTCCTGGTTTCTAGACCAGCATCTTAACCACTACACCAAACTGGATCTTTTTATCCTAGTTAACTCCCTCTTTGGTTTTTGTGATTTCATCATGTCCATAATTTTCCAGATACACCTTCAGAACTAGATTTTTAAAAAGTTAAAGGAGCAGAAGCAAAGTATTGTGAATAGAATAGCAAAACTGCAAACAAACCAGCAAAGATTAGAAAGCAGGATTGGAGATGCATTGCAGAAATCAAATTCTGAACCAATTCAGGGTGTCATAAAATTTGTGCGTTTGAATTAATTTAATGCCTATCAACTTCCACTCCCGTTAATGTTGTGAACAAATCGGACTACCGATGGATGCAAAGGATCACGCACAAAAGAACAGCCAGCACATTGACCTTTTGTTGTACCAGATAGACGTTTGAGAGCTCCTGATCTCTCTAGATAATTTAACGTAATTGGGAAAATAATTGCTTTTATTGGGCCATAAGATATAGAGCTCAATTAGGCCTCTTCCTCAATTGCTCCAAGATATCCCAGCCATCCTCACCTCTCTCTCTCTCTCTCCATTTCTGTCTTCTCTCTGTAGTGCACAATGTAGTGTAGTGTGTTCTGCATTATGCGATGCACATTATTGATGCTAAAAGATATTAACAGCTAATGGAAACCGATGTCTGACATCAAAGCAAAAGGGGAAAAAAATCTTTTCTGCCGTTTAGCACAATGCAGGCCACTTGATACAATATTCCATCTCAAGTCATGGTTGGTCTTGACATTTTAAAATGGGGGAAAAAAGACTCCACAAAATCCTAGGAGGGAAATAAGTCTTCATCTCCAGCGGGCCTCTGCCAAGGCATCAGAATAGAATAGAATAGAATAGAATAGAATAGAATAGAATAGAATAGAATAGAATAGAATAGAATAGAATAGAATAGAATTCTTTATTGGCCAAGTGTGATTGGACACACAAGGAATTTGTCTTTGGTGAATATGGTCTCAGTGTACATAATAAAAGTCTTCCTACAAAACCCTTATAAAACCAGTCACATCTCATGTAAATCAAATGAGGGATTTTCCCCCCTTCCCACAAGCTCTCTAGGGAGCAATTCTGCCCTTGTTCGTCCAAATGCCTACCATTTGGACAGCAGACCACCTAATGTGTGGTCTCAAAATCAGTTCTTCTAAACCTAAAGTAGGTACAACTGCTGGATTTGTCTGAAAGACCTGAAGCAAATGTAGCTGCAGAGGAACCCTAAGTAAGAGTACTCTGAGTTTTCCTTGCGTCCCTATGGCAAATGTTCAGTTTAGATGGATCTGTAGAAATTCTTCTGGAATCTCATTATATTTTTACATTTGGAGGCTCAAATGTACCAACAACAAAAAGTTCCGGAACCACAAAGAGCCAGCAATGTGCAGCACCACAAATAAGTTGAATAACGGAGTTGGAAAGGACCTTGGAGGTCTTATAGTCCAACACACTGCTCAAGCAGGAGACCCTATACCATTCTGGACAAATGGTTGTCCAATCTCTTCTAAAAAAACTTCAATGTTGGAGCACCCACAACTTCTGGAGGCATGTTGTTCCACTGATTAATTTTTCTAACTGTCAGATTGGTCATACCTTGTTATTTTCAAAGAAAGATATCAGAACTTTTTTTTTAAAAAAAATCAGATGTCAGTATCCAGACCAGTGGATTGCCTTGCAAACAACATGGATGCAGCATGGACAAGTGTTTTGGTTCACTCTCATTCCAATGTATCTTGAATGTGATTTGAGAGCATGATTTTGAATTATCTGGATGATGGACTGCTGGCTCACAACGTGTTCCATCTCACAAAGGCTAGTCAAAATGTGTTTTGCTAAAACACAGTGTGCTTGACCAGGATGACTTCAATTCAAATCCTATAAATTGAAGATGAAGACCCTGAATTAAGGACCTCAGAGAAACACTTCATTGAAAAATTGAAAGATTGATAATCAGGTTTCCAGATGAGAAATATCTCAGTTGAGGCAGCTAGCTTCCCAGAAGGTAAGAATAAAATCCAAAGCAATCACCATAAGTTAAAGAAATTGGCTAAAAGTAGCAGGACATTTTTTTAACCATTTAATTTCACCCAGGAAACAAAAATCAAGTGCACAAATACAGAATGGGGCTATCTGGCTTGGTTACGTTAATTCTGAAAAAAAGATCTTGGAGGAGCAGTTGTTTGCAAACTATGTATGAGTCAGCACTATGATGTGACTGCAAAAATACTAATTTTAGACTACGTCAATAGAAATATAATTTTCAAATTACTGAAAATAAGTTGTTGCTGTTCGACCATTCAAATACTTCCGATTTTAGTCTTACTTGGACTCCACTGAAGTCTTGTCCCTTGTGTTTAGAACTTTAAGAATTCAGACAAACTGTAACAAGTTCAGAGAAGAGCAACAAGGATGATTGGAGGACCAAAAAAAAAAGTCGTATGAAAAGAGATTGAAGGAGCTGGTCCTGGTTTGCCTTGAGAAAAGATGACTGAGAAGCTTCAAATACCTGAAAATATGTTGTACAGAAAAAACGTCCAAGACTATTGTTTTGGAGTGCTGGACATAAAAACAATGAATATAGGTTCAGGAAGGTTGCTGTAATGAGATGTAGCGAGGAGGTGGATCCCCAGGAAGGATGGGGTGCATTCCAAAGGAGTAAGAGACAACTTGGTCCAGATATTTTATGTGAGAGAAAGAGGGAGAAGACAGTCCCTCCCTAATAGTTCTCAGAATATGATAATGATGTTTGTCCATCGTGTTCGAAGAGGACCTTGACATCGGGGGATGTCAAGACTTGCGCGTGAATTGGATTAGAGTGAGGGAGAGGTGCGCATAGTCAGCCTCACTCTCTCTTCCCAGATTCCATCTTGCTCCAATAGCAGGACAAGAATCGAGACAGTTGGAGATGGGCTGGGTGCAGTGGTTGACCAGGGCGTCTTTCGTGTCTTGCCATGCTGTTAGCATACCACAATGCTTGCAGAGACTGCCTTCATGACCGTTGTCCCTTTCTAGTAGATTTCATCCGCTCAGTCCGCCGGAATCTGTCTTCACATGCTCGGGATAGACAAGTCCCTATCTCACCAAAGGTCAATGACCCAACGGCTACTCTCAACCTGGTTTGGCCAACCTGTCGAAGCTGTTGCCCGGGGTGTGGCCGCTGCACATGCTACAGCTGCTAGGAGCCATAGGTGAGAACTGAGTGACAGGTGAGGACCAAAGGTGAATGAGCTGTCCTAAAAGCTGCCCTAAAATGAGCTGCCATAAAAGGACACGACACCTACACCAGAGGTGCTACCCCTCCCTGAGCACCCCATACACCCCTCTCAGAATATATGGTAGATGCATATAGTAGATAGCTTAATCTGGCAAGATTCTGTCTATAGGTAGTGGAAGTAATAAAGAACTCAGCTTGGAAGAATCACCACATGCCAGTCTTAGTTTTGGGGCCTGACGTCTGATTCTTATTGAATGTTTGGGAAATGATTATTCACTATTGACTGATTGCTTTTGCTATTTCTTTAATAATGGTGTTATTATTATATTGTTATTATTTTATTTATTATTGGTTTTAGTAAACTATGAGTTTCTTGACTTGTAAATCTTTCATTTATTGTTTTGTATGTTGTCTTGGGAGTCACCTGAATCTGATAAGATGATGATGAGCCCAGACTGGACAGCTAGATTGAGAAGCCTCCTAACAGGATATAGGCAGCACAGAATCCTTCCGTCAATGTTTCCCAGCAACTGGAATTGAATCTCTGTTCTATTATGTTTAGCCATCTTGATCAGCAGTCATTAATAGTGCACTACCATATCCTTGAAACTTCTCCCTGCTCAGCAGATGTGAGGTACTAATAGAAAGTGGATTTTCCTGGAACTCTTAAGGTTACACATTATAATCCACACAAATAAGCACTATTCATATTGAAATGTAGAGTGTGTATGGGGGGGGAACCCCCCAAGAATTCTGCATTTATGGAGCTATTGTAGATCCAAAAATAACCAATCTCCATGTATATGGAGATATATATATATATATATATATATATATATATATATATATATATATATATATATATATATATATATATATATATATATATATATATATACATACATACATACATACATACATACATACATACATACATACATACACACACACACACACACACACACACACACACACACACACTAGTCTAGCACAGTGTTTCCCAACCTTGGCAACTTGAAGATATCTGGACTTCAACTCCCAGAATTCCCCAGCCAGCGAGCAGATAGTATAATTATATACTGTAATTTACACTATTTTAAAGAATTCACCATTATCATACAAACACATATGAAACACACACAAAAAAGTGAGAGACATCAGATCTATCTAGACAGCTGACATCTCTGCCTGGGGCTATACCTAAAGATATAATTATTTTATGGTATTACTTTGATAGAAGCATATAGGATCTAAGGTGCAAATCCTCAGGCAATCATATAATTTTTACAAATGCCCTAAAGCTTTTTCCTAATCACAAGTCACTTTTGTTTATTCCAACTGTAGTGTAAAACCCTCAGATCTTCTAGATTTGCTGAGATAGATAGACCCAAGCCAAAAATTGACATAGATTTTCATGGCTTTTATATGTTCATACGCACACCAACCCTCCTTTTTATTATAGTTGTAGATATATGGATTTAGACCTAGATCCAGGAGTTATACGTATTTATATGAGATCTGTATAATCTCCTGAGTTGAGTGGCCTAGAGCTTGGCCCAGCAGATGAAGTTTCTAGGTCTGTTTGCTGAAAAGTTTTAGAATGCTGGAGGTTTCTGCCAATCTTAACAGGTCTATAATCAAAGTTGGTTGGAGATTAGAGTGACAGCCAGGTAGTGTAGCCTTCAAAATGATTAAGAAGAATTCCTTCAGACCTTACATAAGTATCAGTGCATCTGTTATTCATTAAAGCAACTACACATTTCCCCACCCCCAATTATTGTATTAAAGGTTATACATGTAAAATGTAGAAATACAAGAAAATATAAAAAAAGAATTTTTAAAGAAAAAAGTGGGGAGAAATAGGAAACGAGGGAGGGGAAAGGAAAACAGATAAGAAAGAAAAGATATATAAAAGATTACTATCCCTGTCCTCCAGACAAGTATAAACAATTTGGCTAACTTAACATTTTCTTTAGTACTTCAATTAAACAAAAATCTTCTTCCCATATCCGATCCCTTATTGATAATCAAATTGCAAAAAATCACATCATTCAACGCTAATCAGCAAAAGTGTATTATGACCTACCAGAGATACTGTATTACATGTATATTTTAATGAAAAAACAATCCTTGATCAAAAAATCAATTTTATAATTCAAATTTATCCTTTTCTCTAAGAAATAAAGCAGAAGAAAACTCCCCACACATACAAACGAATCTGTAAAGTCATGTCATACAATGGTGGGTCTTTTTTTCATTTAAAAAAACTTGGTATTTGGTCCCATCAAGTATTGTGCCACAAGTTGATTTCTTATCACCTTCTTTTGTCTCCTTCCAGGAACTGCTTGAGAAATTCCTCTTGGTCTCTTTATTTTATTTTATTTATTTATTTCTCAGCAAGTTTCCTTGATTCTACACTTTTCTTAAATTCAAAGTATGAAGATTTTCCGAGTCATTGTTCTGATTTATAGTTTGTATGTCCCCTTTGATTATTAAAACATCAACTGATTTTATTTGTAAATCCATTTTGGCATTGTTTTCCACATTCCCACTTATCTTCTGCTATTTTAAAATCTATTTTCAGATCCGCGACTTATTTTTAATCTCGAAATCCATCTTCAACTCACTCAGTCTCTGTTTTTATTCTATAAAATGTGTTGTTCTTCTAGATCTCCTGCTGTAGTATCACCCAATCTTGTAAGTTCTCAGTAAATTTTTCCCAAATAATCTTAATTCCTTCTGTAGTCAAATAGTGTTGTCCCATTGTATTAAAGGGTCTATTTGCCTTTAAGAGTAATCTTTTGTGCTTCCCTTCAAGTCCCTTGTTATCATCTGTTTATTTTCCAACCAACAAAACTTTCCCACAGGAACATTTCTTACAGTTTCAAAGACTTCATATGCTGTTTTATAAATTTTTAAGCGCCCCACAGGAAACATTCTTTCAAGCCTATCCACCCCCTTAACTTTCCAAAATCAACATTTTAGTCCCCCTTTTGCCGTTTCCAAAAATCAAAGCTTCTCTTGATAATCCTTAAACTTATTCAGAGCTTCTTTCGTCTGGGATGGAAGGAAAATCCCCTGGTGTAGTTAGTACAACTTGTCTTTAGGAAATTTCTTAACTCCAAAGAAATCAGTAATACGCAACTTCCTAAAATAATGCCTAATCCATACTTGGTATCTTTCAAAGAGACAACAAGTTCACCTAAAGCAGCTTGATTTTTTTCAGGCTTTTGCACCTGTTTGGGAAAAAGTTGCTGCTGCTTTAAGAGATGCCTTAACCTTACCCGAATGGCTTTCTTAAACCACAGGTATCTTTTTCTTCTTCCAGGCTCATGGGGAAGCCTGAAAAAAGTCATATAACCTAAAGAATAGAAAGGCACTTCCAAATCATTTCTGAAGCATACTCAGTCCAGAAAAAGAGAGATTGACCGAGTGACTCTCAGTGATGAAACTCCTGCCTGGAAAACGTGGAGCATTTCTGGGAAACCAATACATTCAGATAGTCTTCCTGAACCTTTATTTTAAACATGGCATAGCACCGTGGTGGCGAACCTATGGCACGCGTGCCAGAGGTGGCACGCGGAGCCATACAAGCCAGCACGCGAGGGTTGCCCACCGGCAAACTGGAAGTGCAAAAAAACGCACTTCCGGTTTGCCGGTGTGCTGTTTTTTGCACTCCGGAGGGTTCAGGGAAGCTCCCTGAAGCTCCGGAATGCAAAAAACTACAAAACGGACAAACCGGAAGTGCACTTTTCCGCACTTCCGGTTTGTCCGTTTTGTAGTTTTTTGCATTCCGGAGCTTCAGGGAGCTTCCCTGAACCCTCTGGAGTGCAAAAAACAGCATACCGGCAAACCGGAAGTGCGTTTTTTCGTACTGCCGGTTTGCCGGTTTCGTCGTCCCAGGCTCTGGTAAGCCTTTGCGCGGGGGTGGGGGGGTGCGCATGCACAGGGGGCAGCATGGGGGGGGTGTTGTGCACATGCGTGGGGGGGAGGGAATGGGTGTGGGCATGCGAGCGCGCGCAAGCGCGCCCCTCCCCCTTTTTTGGCACGCAAGCCTAAAAAGGTTAGCCACCACTGGCATAGCATATAAGGAGGGGGGGAAGAGGGAGGGAGGGAGGGAGAGAGAGAGGGAGAGAGAGAGAGAGAGAGAGAGAGAGAGAGAGAATGAATGTATGCATGCGAATTACTTCAAATCAGTTTTTGACTCCTGGCAACTGCCTAGACCAGTGATGGCGAACCTTTTTTCCCTCGGGTGCCAAAAACGCGTGCGCGCGCGCTGTCACACACGTGTGAGTGCCCACACCCATAATTCAATGCCTGGGGAGGGTGAAAACAGCCTCTCCCCCCCTCGCAGAGGCCCTCTGGAGGCCGGAAATGGCCCATTTCCCAACTTCCAGTGGGCCTGGTAGGCCCGTTTTTCGCCCTCCCCAGGCTGCAGAGGCTTCCCTGGAGCCTGGGGAGGGCGAAAACACCCCCTCGGAGGCCCTCTGGAAACCTAAAATGCCCTCACAGAGCCTCCACACGAGCCAAAAATCAGCTGGCCGGCACGCACATGCATGCTGGAGTTGAGCTAGGGCAACGGCTCGCGTGCCGGCAGATATGGCTCCGCGTGCCACCTGTGGCACGCGTGCCATAGGTTCGCCATCTCTGGCTTAGACTGCAGTATTCCCTGAAATCTTCTCAGCAAGAGTTTTAAAAGTGGTTTGAAATGTTTGTCTGCTTCCTAGGCTTGAGAGACAGGGACTGGCCCAAAGTCATCAGCTGACTTCCCACCTATGGAGGGAATCAGTGGTGGGATTCAATTTTTTTTACTACTGGTTCTGTGGACGTGGCTTGGCTTGGTGGGCGTGGCTTGGTGGGCGTGGCAGGGGAAGGATACTGCAAAATCTCCATTCCCTCCCCACTCCAGGGGAAGGTTACTGCAAAATCCCCATTTCCTCCCCACTCCAGGGGAAGGTTACTGCAAAATCCCCATTTCCTCCTGATCAGCTGGGACTCGGGAGGCAGAGAATAGATGGGGGCGGGGCCAGTCAGAGGTAGCATTTACTGGTTCTCCGAACTACTCAAAATTTCCACTACCGGTTCTCCAGAACTGGTCAGAACCTTGCTGAAACCCACCTCTGGGGGGAATAGAACTCGCGGTCTTCCTGTTTCTAGCCTTGTGCTTTGAGCACCATATCAAATGAGATATCCATAAAGTGCATACACACCTTATAACAACCTGCTACTCAATCAAGGGTGCTTGCTAATAATTTGTAGCATTGCTTTCTGCAGATAGATAGATAACTTATGTGAAATGACAACATATATAATTGCAGTAAATCAGGGATGTCAAACTCGTGGCCAGCAGGCCGGATGCGTCATGCACTGGCCACGCCTACCTGTGGTTTAGCGAAGGGGAAAAAGTCATGATACGTCACATGACGACAACGTGACGCCGCGAGTTTGACACCCCTGCCATAAATGACTAACATTTATCTTGGGGAAAAATCTCTAAATGACATGGCCAAACCTATTTCTACCACCTGAATGTGATACATTTAAATGTATGAAGTTATTGAGTCAGGCAACTGGTTGCTGTAGCTAGTATTATCCACCTTATATTATCAACTACAATTCTCCCAAAATGTCAGGCAGTGGTCTTTCCTCATCTTCCTATGAGATTATAGAACTAAAGGGAGAAATATTGAGTAAAATAATCCTAATTTAATTTATTCTAGAGTGATTGGCAACTGCTCCATCAAATTTCAGAGAAGAGCAGTTACAATCCTTTAAGGGATTGACTGAAATATTTCTGACACCTGCAACCTGAATTACATTTGTCCCATAATACTCTCTTTGTGTCGGCTATTCTTGGGGAGGAAGTCCAATGGATGAAAGTTAGACATAGTGAGTGACTGACACAAACTGGGTTTTCATGCCACCGTTTGGAAGGAATACAGTGTCAGTCTTACCAGGTAGATCAGATGAGAAACCCAACCAGATAACCCAATTCTTCTTTATTGTAATTGTAATATTGTATATTAACAGAATCTTGCACGTTTGAAAGCACAGTTCTCCTTTACAGCCCAAGAAACAGTTCAGATTGTAAGCAGCTGGGTGTCTGGAAGGATTCTGCAGTGTGAATGAATGAATGAATGAATGAAATTATATGAAGAAATGATCCTGCAGTTAGATTCCTTTGACATTTCTCCTAGCAAGGTGTCCAACTGATGGCCCACGGGCTGGATGTGTCACACGCAGGCCACGCCCATTCCAGCTCCGCGAATGAGGAAAACGTCATGAAACTTCACATGACGGCAAAGTAATGCAGCGAGTTTGAAACCCGTGTCCTGAAGCATCGGACACAGTATTGCCTTCCTAGTGGACAATAATGGAGAGAATGACATGAGGTCTACTGTGTGTTCTGTTCCAGCCCCAAACTGTGGATGGCTCATTAGCCTTGAATGGGGCTGTGGCAAAGCAGAACTGATACCTGCCAATCTTGCCACTCCTAACTGGCCTTCAGAAATGTCCAGGATCCTCTGTATGGACAGGCTTTCAATCAAGAGAAGCTTTAGCCTGTCCATTTATATTAACTCAGCAAAGCAGACTGCAGGCGTAGAAATAAGAGGAAGGAAAATCCATTCATGGTCTGCTTTAAGGACTTCTACGTAGTGGGTCCCATCGTCAATTCACAGGTTGAGCTCACTTCTACTCTGGTGACTTTCCCCCACCACCACCAGATTCTTTTGAAAAGCTACATTCTTCCTTGAAGTTTATAGATTCCTACATCTGCTATATTCTTCATTTATGGATCTCAGTAAATAGCATTTGCTCTTTTTACCAGATGGACAAGATGAATTTGTGCATAAGTGCACCAGCGTGCCTACCGTCCCTGTCCTAATGTTCCCTCCTATCAGTACCCATCTTATGTATATAAACAATGTTATATCTGTCACGTAGTGAATATTGTCAGTTGTATGTCTATGCAGGGTGATGCATCCCTATCCTAATATTATGGTACGTTCCATGACAAGCAGGACACGTGATGTGATCTTGTACGCATGTGTGCATTCCTGATTCTCCATTATTTTTCTTGTGGTTTGGCTCTGACCGGGAGTGGTCGCATTTAATTAGCAAGAATGTAATTATTCAGAATTTATTGTTTTTGTACTGAAATAAATATTTTATTAGACCTTTTAACTTCGGTTTCATTTCTAAATGTCTGAGCTCCGAGAGAAAGAATAATCATCGCCTCTGTGAGATTAATTCTCACTCTAACAATATCTATGTATATTACCAACACATACTTGACAAAAACAAACAAACAAACAAACAAATAAATAAATAAATAAATAAATAAATTTCTCTCCTGACAAAGCTATCAGAGGGAAATCACCCCTGCTTTTCAGTTATGGATAGCATTAATTTGTCGTCACACAATGTTTACACCAAGTGGCCTTTGTCAAGTTTTGATTTGAGGAGTTCCCTCACCTACACGGGTGCAGGCGCGTGTACACACACACACACACACACATACACAAAGACCGTGCTAGAGAACTAGGCTGGTGGTGGTTCTGTTCAGGCCAGAAGTTTTATTTTTATTGTTTCTCTGACGCTTCTAATTCTTTGACTTTCTGTAAGTCCGGCTGCCACCTGTAGCATTTGAGACTTATCTCCCCAGTGTTAAATTACAGGTGGTCCTCAACTTACAACAGCTCATTTAGTGACCCTTTCGAAGTTAAAATGGCACTGAAAAAAGTGACTTATGACCGGTTTTCACACTTATGACCATCCCCATAGTCACCTGATTTACATTCAGATGCTTGACAACTGGCTCACATTTATGACGGTTGCAATGTCCCGGTGTCATGTGATCGTCTTATGCCACCTTTTGAGAAGCAAAGTCAAGGGGGAAGCTAGATTCACTTAACAACCGTGTTACTAATTCAACAATTGCAGTGACTTAACAAATGTGGCAAAAAAGGGTCATAAAATGGGGCAAAACTCACTTAACAAATTTCTCACTTAGCTGCATAAATTTTGGGTTCAATTGTGGTTATAGGTCGAGGACTACCTGTGCTTGATCAATACAGGGTGGGAATGGGGGAGGGGAGGGGAGCAGGAGTATATTATTGTGTGTGGGGGGGAGGTCAAGGTCAGGTATCATTCCAGCCTGGAGGAATTCTTTCTTATGTAAACTCTGAGGAAGAGTTTTATTTAGCTTGGGATTTTGGAGGATTGAAATCCAAAACTTCTGGGGAAAGCACCAGGGTTGCCCTTTTCCTCAGCTGGGCCCACTGTTTTATGCATCTGATTGCCCACCATTGGAAGTAGGAAGTGGGGTTAGAGGGGCTTGGTTGGGTCCAGCAGGCCTGAATGAAGATGCTGAGGATGAAACTCAGTGACCCTCAGAAGTGCAATAGGCTGAGGTAGAAGTGACAGGTCTTGACGTGGGTTGCATGCAAAGAATGGAATGGAATTGGTGGCTCACCTGGGACCGGCTCTTGCCTCAACTGGCCCTGCTTAAGATGCAGCCAGTGCTGCTGGTGTGCCTGTCCTTGTCACAGCCAATTAGGATCAGGGCAGGCGGGACCTCGAGACTCTGAATAGCTCTGTAGCTGCCATCCCCATCATATGAATATTAAAGATTCCCTGAATCTGGCACATTAATGTAAATGGACGGGAGGGGAAAGTAGTGAAGGGAGCGAAAGGAAAAAGAAGAGGGATGGTCTTCAGAATGGGTGGTGGTACTTGTAGTCCAACACAATTGGAGGGCACAGGAAGGGAAGGCTAATAATTATATAGCATATCTTTTTTTTTTTTAAAAAAAGAAGAGCTTATCAGCCCTTTTGATAAGTGATGACACTGCAGTGTCTTCCCTCAGAAGTGGCTCTCATTGGTCCAAAACTGGATATGTGGAAGTGATGTCACTGATCAAAAGGGCTGATAAGCCTCTATTAAAAACAAAATGTATGTCCTATAACTACTAAGGTTGCTCAGTCCCACCTTCCATCTTGTTCCATTAATCCCTTTATTTAAGGCTTAGGACCTCTGAATTTTTCCAGACAAAGAAAAATTACCTCATTAGGGCAAAAGTTCTTAGTTCCCTGAGAATAGAACTTTCCAGTCATGGCCTCTTGGTAGAGCCTGTATTTCTTCTGATGAGATAACATGGAGGCATGTAGTATCTTTCTCCTAGAGACCGTGGAAGAGTACGGCTGGGTATCAATCAACCTACATCAAATTGGGCAGAAATACTTAGTGGCAATAGAGTTCTTCTTTTGCCTCTTGATAACACTTTTTACCTTTATTTTTATTATGGTTGTTGGACATGGGCTGCAAAATTCAGGAAAGAATACTGGTGCTCACATATTACACTAAATCACAATATGTGCCCTTTGGTATTGGCTCAGAATGTTGCATGAATAGAATAGAATGGAATAATAGAGTTGGAAGGGACCTTGGAGGTCTTCTAGTCCAACCCCCTGCTTAGGCAGGAAACCCTACACCACTTCAGACAAATGGTTATCCAACATCTTCTTAAAAACTTCCAGTAGTTGGAGCATTCACGACCTCTGGAGGCAAGCTGTTCCACTGATTAATTGTTCTAACTGTCAGGAAATTTCTCCTTAGTTCTAAGTTGCCTCTCTCCTTGGTTAGTTTCCACCCATTGCTTCTTGTCCTACCCTCAGGTGCTTTTTGAGAATAGTTTGACTCCCTCTTCTTTGTGGCAACCCCTGAGATATTGGAACACTGTTATCATGTCTCCCCTAGTCCTTCTAAATTGTATGAATTGTGATTCATTTTATAAAACTTAGTTCAACTATCTATAGCCTTGTGTGGTGAGTGAACCTAGTCTGTATGCAGGTATCTGTTTGTAGTTTGTTATCTTCAGGCACCTCCCAAACATCATTTGCAGATATTTTACCTCTGTGTAGAAGAGCAGGCTGAGTTGGAAGGCAGAGTTAAACATATCATCAGTTGGAGTCATTGCATTGCCACAAGAGACCCGTCCATTTCCCCATGAATTGCACTGACCCTTATCTAGAGCCAATTTAGCTTTGATCATTAGTTGACTACATTCTTGTAATAATAAGCTCTTCCGTGCTTTGAACTCAATGAATACTCCTGGTTATTTACTCCTAGCACTCGGTTTCTCCATCTCCCGCCTTTCTTGAGAAAGTTTGTTCCCACATACTATTGCAATAATCAGGAAATATAAATGCATCAGACCATCAGCACCTGAGTCACAGAATTGGATAATGATCCAAAAATATTGAGAGTTGCTCTTGAAGTGAGAAATGAGATATCAGTCCTTTTTTTCTTTAAGAGAAAGAAACTATTTCAAAGAAAAGAAAGATATTTTCCTTCTCTTTCTCTTTCCCTTTCCCTCTTCCTCTCCCTCTCCCCCTTCTCTCTCTCCCCCCCCTCTCTCTCACACACATGCACACACGCACCATGGTGACACTTCTACTTTTGCTGGATCATCTTGCATTTGCTAATACGCTACACAGAATACAATATTAGTGCAGGAGCAAGACATACAGTATATCTTGAATTAGAATCTTCCCAGTGTTATGCAGACATAATAATATGTGTTCTAGAAAAAGAGACATGTTTTTAAAACAATGAATAAAGGGCGCTCCTTAATCTGTTCCATATCTACCCGGAAGATCACTCACACTACTACTACAGTACAAAGACGCTGTAACAATATATTTTTTTACACCATGTCTCCATGGCATAGCTTTCATCTTGTCTTCAGCCCATTTGTGAGATAGTATCAGTGTTAAATAACATCCCCAACACTTACTCCATCTGACAACCTCAAGATCTGTAAAATGTGTTAGGTTGTGTTTTTTTGTCCCGTTGCCTTGGATAATACAGAAGAAGTAGATAAGAATTGGCACGATTTGGGAGCCCGGTGCCTACCAGGACTGTACTTATTCCTCTCATATATACACATATAGCCCTACATTACCATTACAGGTGGATTCCTGCAAAATGAGTTGGCATGACAGTATGCCTTAGAGAAAATAGCTCTGGGAACAGAACAATACAATTCACCACATAATAGAATCCCGCACAGAGTAACTATCCACTGTGTTAGATTATGGGTGCACCTGCTCCCCTGAACGTTAGCTCAGTGTGATCTATTCATTGGCTAATACAGAGCTGTTTTGAATTATGGGCAGACGTTGGCTCAAGGGGAAGACAAGGTACTTTAAGAGGTGCAATGCAACCACAAACATTTGAATCTCCCAAGCCAGTTTTGGAGTTGGGGAAAGAAAAAAAAATACATGCTAGCATAGTTTTCTGCCAGCTCATCCCATTTTCCTAATAAAAACATTCGACCTACCATTAGTTAACATTTTATATCTCTTTTTCTCCCTGAAAATGTAAACGAAATGGAAGGTTTTTTTAATCAATATGGAAATGAAAAGATTGACCAAATAAGATATTTATTCTGCCAATATCCAGGAGGACTGGGGACTGGAGGCTAAAACATATAAAGAATGGTTGCTGGAATTGGGTATGTCTAGTTTAATGAAAAGAAGGACCAGGGGAGACATGATAGCAGTGTTCCAATATCTCAGCGGTTGCCACAAAGAAGAGGGAGTCAAGCTATTCTCCAATAGCTTGAGGGTAGAACAAGAAGCAATGGGTGGAAACTAAACAAGGAGAGAAGCAACTTAGAACTAAGGAGAAATTTCCTGACAGTTAGAACAATTAATCAGTGGAACGACTTGCCTCCAGAAGTTGTGAATGCTCCAACACTGGAAGTTTTTAAGAAGATGTTGGATAACCATTTGTCTGAAGTGGTATAGGGTTTCCTGCCTAAGCAGGGGGTTGAACTAGAAGACCTCCAAGGTCCCTTCCAACTCTGCTATTCTATTCTATTCTATTCTATTCTATTCTATTCTATTCTATTCTATTCTATTCTATTCTATTCTATTCTATTCTATTCTATTCTATTCTTTGAAGAATCACACTTTACAGTATAATGATGACACAATTATTAAGCCACTAATTGGCAGCAGAGAGTAGGGAGAGGCTCCATTGTTTGTTTGCTGCCCTCTAGTGGTTGTCCAGATATTTATATAAAATATTTTTAAGTCTGCTTCAGTCTCTTGTTTAAATATATTTTGCTCTCTCCTTTCTCCAATCAGGGTGATCAGGAGGGTGTTTGTGTCTCCTTGTGCCTTTACCATTCATTCAGAGCAGTGTTTCCCAACCTTGGCAAGTTGAAGATGTCTGGACTTCAACTCCCAGAATTCCCCAGCCAGCGAATGCTGGCTGGGGAATTCTGGGAGTTGAAGTCCAGACATCTTCAACTTGCCAAGGTTGGGAAACACTGATTCAGAGGATGAGAACACCAATCTGGGTTTGTTTGTATGCTACGAATGCCGTGTGTGTGTGTGTACATATACATATACATATACATATATACACACACACACACACCTGTACTTTTGCCTATCTGTTGTTTGTTGTTCCTTTTTTCCCCAATTGACTGCAAATTTTGTTTTTTTAATGTTATTTTATACATTTGGGTACTATCCACAGTTTCCCCCCAAAATCCTGCACTCAAATGCAAACAGAAATAATACTAGTGCAACAAGACTCAGCATAATCCCTTGTAAAAAAAACCTAGCATTTAAAAGAAACAGATAAAATGGTGTAATGTTTGGCATTGGGAAAGAAATGCATATTTGAAGATTAAAAACAAAGCATACAGTTTACCTGACGATTTCAGCATGTGAGCTTATTGATGAGGAACAGGCATTATTTCAGAGACTAAAATAAGGAGCTTTGAACCATGTTTAGGAACTGACTTACAGATACTGCTGTTCTTAGCTTCCAGAGTTTATGCTTGGTCTGAAAAATTCTCTTGAGGACTTGTCTAATTCAGTTGTCATGGATTCTGAGCGAAAGAGATAATGGGTGAACGTAAGCAGGTGGTTTATGGCCAGGACATCATCGCCTGGCCTAGAAAAAAGTCCATTGATCCATACATTTGTTTACAAATTGTCTTCCATGACCAATGTGTACCTGATGGGAGGTCCATGTCCCCTCCCTCCAAGGAATTTATCATTGCAAGGGATACTAAGAAGCAAGCAGCTTGTCATTTGGGGAACAGATGCAATACATGGAAGATTTGAGGGAGTCTCTTGGAGTGTTTCTCTTGCATTCGGAACAGTAAACTCTCTATTCAACATGTCTGTTGTAAATAAATGCAAATGCAAATGCAAAAAGAAATATATCCGTAAATCTCGAACGATTTGCTTCATAGGAATCCAAGGCTGAATACATGCAGGGTCTTGAGCTGAGATGAAGGGAAGTGATTGATTGATTATATGATTGATTGATTGATTGTTTGATTGATTATGTGCCATCAAGTCATTTTCAACTCCTGGAGACCACATTGATGGGGTGGGGGGATAATCCAAGGGAAGAATAAATGAGAAGAGGGGAGGGGAGGAGAGGAGAGGAGAGGAAAAGTGAAGAGAGGAGAGAAGAGAAGAGAAGAAGTGTGGAGAAGAGGAGAGGAGAGAGGAGAGGAGAGGAGGAGAGGAGAAGAGAAGAGAAGAGAAGAGAAGAGAAGAAGAGAAGAAAAGAAGAAGAAGAGAAGAGAAATACTTTGATCAGGTCTTGTTAGACACACAAGGAATTTGTCTCTGGTACAGAAGCACTCCGTGTACTTGCAATCCAACCAAGACAGCCTTCCCATTATGCTGTTTTCCCCCTTCAACGTATGGCTTCCTTCTTCTCCTTCAGTTTTCAGGAATCTTTCCATCTGAAGCCGAAGGCTTCCATCCCCAGTTTTGCTGTAGGGGCAGAGGGATGCTTGCCTCATCTCTTTCCCGTCCGACTCCGTGTCCCCACAGTTCCATTGTTAGATGCCAAGGCCAGCGAATAGTGACAGCGCAGCAGTCTTGACTTCATGAACGCGCTGCTAATAAAATGGCCTCACGGCACCCACACCATGGTCTCTGAGAAAAGCAATCGCAATCTGTCCAGCAGCTATCTGCTTCGGTCCAGAGTTAATGAGCCAGGCCTGGGCTCCTAAGTCATCCTGCCACCTCCACTGATTTTTCTTGATTACTGTAATGAAATGGTCAAAGGGTTATTAAACAACTTGCTCCCGAACTAGAAACATGGCGCCGCTATCATGGCATCGTGCTGCACCCTGCCTGGCTCTATAATAAAATAGGACGACAGTGATGCATCACCTCTCCATTCGTCTGGCCCCTGCCAAGGAGGACTAGATTCCCTTACCGGGAAGCTATACTTCAATTTGATAAAGGAAGATATATTGGGTTGTGCTTAGTCAACACAAGCTGCTTTTCCTTCCTTGCACAACGGGGCCTAAGGTCCTAACATGGATGCAGTTCTGGGTTCACATTCACACTCTTCAGTGTCTTTAGCTAGCAATTTTTACTAGCGTGACTTCTCTTAGACAGCCATTGTGAGGATAAGGCAGTATTTTCTCATTGGCCACCATGCTTTCTTTGAGGCAAGGTGGAAAAGAGGCATTGTTGGCCTAGTGTGAATCTCAATTCTTTATTGTGGCTTCCGGCGACCGCTCTAAATACAGGCAGTCCCCAACTTACAACAGTTCATTTGGGGACCGTTCAAAGTTACGACAGCATTGAAAAAAGTGACTTAGGATCGCTTTTCACACTTACGACCTTTGTAGTATTCCCCAGGATTGTGTGATCAAAATTCAGATGCCTGGCAACTGGTTCATCCTTATGACCGTTGCTATGTCCCAAGGTCATGTGATCCCCTTTTGCAACCTTCTGACAAGTAAAGTGAATGGGGAAGCCAGATTCACTTAACAACCGGGTTACTAACTTATCAACTTCAGTGATTCACTTAACAAGTGTGGCAAGAAAAGTTGTAAAATGGTGCAAAATTCATTTAGCAAACGTCTTGCTTAACATCAGAAATTATGGGCTCAATCGTGGTCGTAAGTCGAGGACTACCTGTATAGTGTCCCAACCCTCCAGCATATGCCTCCAATTCAGTGGTGGGTTGTTACCGGTTCGCCCCGGATTGGGCGAACTGGTAGCAGCGGCAGTGAGAGGCTCCGCCTACCCGCCTGGACGTCTCTGCGCATGCGCAGAAGCGCCGTGTGCACGCATGCGCGCGCACCCAATAGCAAACCAGTAGTGACGGAATTTGAAACCATTGCTCCAAATAGGTTATAACTCCAACTATCACTTCATAGGAGTCCTACCTGTTTGTATCCATTGTTTTGGATTACAATCCCTGCAACCTCTTTATTACTAGGGTGACTAGAGTTGAGGGCATTAAGGCAAAAACATTTTTTGCTGGCTTCATTCAGACTGGAAAACCAATTTCCCCAATCTTCTTGTAATTGTTCGTTACAAATATTGTCACTGATCATCAATAGCCCTTAAGCAAACAGTGCAACTAGGTCAGGTTTTTTTTTTTTTGCCGTCTATTGAAAAACATGTTTGCCTGAACTGTCTTCACACACACAGCTTTCCTGTTACAAGTAACTACCCTCTCTACATTTCTCATCAGCCAGAACCTTTATTTTTTTCTGGCTACTGATTAAAATTTATATGAAAGCTTGGAAGAGAAATAAGCCTGTGTTATAGGACCACTAAGTTGGGATCAGGTAGTTGTTCGTGGTGAGGCAGAACTGTGATGGGGTAGGAGTAGAAAAGGGTGCATATTCAAGTTGGGTTACCTGACATCATCTTA
Organism: Diadophis punctatus similis; assembly: GCA_023053685.1. NCBI lineage: Eukaryota > Metazoa > Chordata > Lepidosauria > Squamata > Dipsadidae > Diadophis > Diadophis punctatus. Next base: position 2,970,765 of record JALIGW010000037.1, on the reverse strand, counting down.
TCCACAGCGTGTGCTTTGATTGGCAAGAGTTGACTGGTGGGTGGGGGGGCTGCGACAACTTTGCATTCATTGTGTGTGATCCCTGACTGGCAGGAATTATCCTATTAGAAAAGAAAATCCTGAGTTTTAAACTTTGCAGAATCAGGAACACGTTAGGGGGAAATAGAATAGAATAGAATAGAATAGAATAGAATAGAATAGAATAGAATAGAATAGAATAGAATAGAATAGAATAGAATAACAGAGTTGGAAGGGACCTTGGAGGTCTTCTAGTCCAACCCCCTGCTTAGGCAGGAAACCCTACACCACATTAATACACCACATTAATACACCAATACAGATAAGGTACAATTGCCTTAAACTAATTTTATTGAACATTTCAGCCTTTTCAAAAACTCAGGACTCTTCTTGTGAAATATTTCTGGACTCTCTCGATTGCATTTATGTCTGATATGCAGTGCGGGTTCCAGATAGGTGAGCTGTATTCCAGAATTGTTTTTTTTAATTTCACGAGAAGAATCCTCCACTCCTCTGCTCGCAACAGAATACCTTATGCCACCAGACTTGAAATCTTGGGCTTAGACAACCTAGAACTACGTCGCCTTCGAACTGATCTAAATGTAGTTCATAAAATTATCTGCCACAATGTCCTACCTGTTAATGACTACTTCAGCTTCAACCACAACAATACACGAGCACACAATAGATACAAACTCAATGTAAACCACTGCAAACTCGACTGCTGAAAATACGACTTCAGCAACAGAGTGATCAATGCCTGGAATTCACTACCCGACTCTGTGGTTTCTTCCCCATCATACCTACCATCCCTGTCTTACTGTCCTATTGTCCTCATTTATCTGTACTTACTTTGCTTACGTTTATGTTTATACCTATACCTGAATCTTCTACATGTTTGACAAATAAATAAATAAATAAATGAATGAATGAATGAATAAATGAATGAATGAATGAATGAATAATAAATGAATAAATGAATAAATGAATAAATGAATGAATGAATAAATAAATAAATAAATAAATAAACAAATAAATAAATCTGAAATTAAGAACAAAAAGCTCAACTGAGCCTCATTTCTTAATCACCTTTGGAATTAGTTTTTATTGCTTTTGAAATATTAAAAAACTTCAGAACATTAAGTTTTTATGGACAAGTCTCCTTCAGAAAAGTAGTTTAAAATATGAATTTAAATATTTAAATATTATTTTAGAGTAAACAGCAAAAAGGTGTTTAGAGTGTTGATTTGGAAAGCTAAAAAGGAACTAATTGTCCATATTGATTTGAAATAAGAATTTGAAATTAATTATAGGACTCCTCTCCACAACTTGTAGTTGTTTTGGGTTTGTTTGTTTTTTTCTTGAAATTATTTTTAAAAAATGGGACTTTGAATATTGGACACTAGAAGGAACCAAAACAAACTAAAGATTATAATTAAAGGAGAAGAATACTCAGATTTGACGTGGTTGAATAGAATGGAGCAAAACACTTTTGACAGTAGATGTTTTATGTAGATTAGTGAACAATGGACTCCAAAAGTAATTTTAAGAATATTTGGATGGATGGGTCTGCAAATTACAGAAGAGAAATAGGTTATACCGGGTAGGACTGAAGTTGATTTGAATGTGGATTTAAACATGACAAGTTACAAGAATGATATGGAAAAAGAGAATACACCACATATATAAATGAAACTGGTTGATGTCTTGATATTTAAAAAGGACATACAAATATTATACCAGAGGAGTGATTTGGCTGCCTTTTTTTGTACTGGTTTTACAAAAGACATCTGTTAAAATTTTAATGGATTTGCTAAGACTAGACAAAGAGAAGATGAGACAAAATCAAGTTTGAGGGTGTTATTTGAAGGGATTAAAAGCAAAGATTGGTAAAAGTATAGAGAAGTATATAAAGTTGGCACATTTGATCAAGGTTAAAATAGTTACATAGTTATTTCTGGTAGCCCTTAATAGATTTTTGCTGACTAGGATTAAATGATGAGGCGTTAAGATTTTGTTTATAGTTAAGAGATGAGATTTGGAAAGAGGAGAGTGGTTGTATTTTAAGAGGACAGTGATAACTTACAAAACTGTTTGTAGTTATTGTGATGAAGGGGGAAGTTACTGCTTCATTTTTTTCATTTTTTATATTTCTTTTTGTTTTCTTTTTCTAATCCTTCTGTTTTTCTTTTTTAGTCTTCTATTTCATGTACTTTGTATTAGTTTTCATTTTTGCTCATTGTAATCTTTAATAAAAAAATATTTTAAAAAACATATTGAGTACATATAACAGCCTGTGATTGCCTGTATTTGTTTAACAGAGACACATTATTGCACTATAACGTGAGGCTGGGTTTTATTTCATGCCACATTCATTTTAAACCGAACTTCAAACTGAGTTCCGTGATTAAGTGAACCAAATATGTATCTATTCATTTACTTTAATTTTATACTACTGCATTCTCCAGTGGTCACAGGGAATTGGAGATGTTTCTAAATGGCTCCATTGTGGTTGATCATTTACTCTCTGAATGTGGTTGCCTCTTTTAAATTATTTTTGTTTTTTTATTTTTAATAATGACTTTTTACATTTTTACAATATTGGATCTGTCGTGGATGAGGTCATCCATCCATCCATCCTTGTCTAGGTTTGCTTCCTCCAAAGGGCGTTGCCCTGCTTTGTTATTGAAAAATGTGCAAAAAGGAATATCTGGTCCATCTTCAGATACAGAATGTATCGTGACGGCGAACCTATGGCACGCGTGCCACAGGTGGCAAGCGGAGCCATATCTGCCGGCACGCGAGCCGTTGCCTAACTCAGCTCCAGCACACATATGCGCACCGGCAAGCTGATTTTTGGCTCACACGGAGGCTCTGGGAGGGCGTTTTCGGCTTCCAGAGGGCCTCCGGGGAGACGGGGGAGGGTGTTTTTGCCCTCCCCAGGCTCCAGGGAAGCCTCTGGAGCCTGGGGAGGGCAAAAAATGGGCCTACCGGACCCACCAGAAGTTGGGAAACGGGCCATTTCCAGCCTCCAGAGGGCCTCCGGGGGGGCAGGAGAGCCCATTTTTGCCCTCCCCAGACAGTGAATTATGGGTGTGGGCACTCGCGCATGTGCGATAGCACACGCACATGCACTTTCGGCACCCGAGGAAAAAAAGGCTCGCCATCACTGGTATAGGCAATTCTCAGCTTACCAACCAGAATTGGGACTGGAAGTCTAGTCACTAGTAATTGCAATCGTAAATTGAGGCACTATGTGACCGAACTTAATTTTATGACTATTTTTACAATGGTCAACCAAGCTGACCTACGTTAAATAGGTCAGCGTGGTTGTTAAGCAAATCACATACTGTAGTTGTTAAGCAAACCATATGTCATAAGTGCAAATCCAATGGGCTTTTTGCTAGGAAATGGCGAAAAACATTGTAAATGCATCACATGACATGACATGATGCTGCAATTAGTCATAAATGTGAGCAGTTGCCAAGCACCCAAAATGTGATCACATGACTGTGATGCAGCAGTCGTAACTTGGAAGACAAGACCTAAATTAGACCAACATCTTATGGCTGTGGCTAGGGGAGCCTTTGCACAGGTTCGCCTGGTGCACCAATTGCGACCATATTTGGAGAAGGAGGCTCTACTCACGGTCATTCATGCCCTTGTTACCTCTCGACTGGACTACTGTAATGCACTCTACATGGGGCTACCCTTGAAGAGTATCCGGAGACTCCAACTAGTGCAAAATGTGGCTGCGTGAGCTGTGGTGGGTGTCTCAAGATACACCCACGTAACACCCATACTCTGCCAGCTGCATTGGTTGCCCATTGGTCTCCGGACACATTTCAAGGTATTGATTATCATCTTTAAAGCCCTACATGGCTTAGGACCAGGTAACCTCTGGGACCACATCCTACCTCATACCTCCCTTCGACCAATCAGGTCCCACAGAGTTGGTCTCCTCTAGGTCCCGTCAACCAAACAATGTCGGCTGGTGGGGCCTAGGGGGAGAACCTTCTCTGTGGGGGCTCCCGTTCTCTGGAACCAACTCCTCTCAGAGATCCATATTATCCCCACCTTGCTGGCCTTCTGAAAAGCTATTAAGACATGGCTCTTCCTGCAGGCGGGGTGATTCAGAGACCATTGAATACCTTAGGTCTCCCCCATGTATGTATGATTTGTATGTTTTTTAAATCTTTTAAACTGTTATTAATTTTACTGATATTGTTTTTATAGTTGTTCTTAACATGTTATACGCCGTCCTGAGTCCCCAGAGAGTAGGGCAGCATATAAGAACACTAAAATAAAATAAATAAATAAATAAACAACGTCAGTCATTAAGCAATTGGTAGTGTGATGACCCAGGGCACGGCACAAAGATAACACAAACAGCTGGCAGTTCAAACTTTATTGCTCCAAATCTCCCCAAATGCTTCCACGTTTCTGGCAAGTCCCAGAGCAGAGTGATAACAAACCCCCAAACAAACCTCAAGCAGCCTCTGGCTGCAATTAGTCCAGTTCAGCACGGTCTGCACCAAGGCTGCACAGCAATAAATCCAAATGTATTTGGCAAATCAAGGGCAAATCAAGGAGTTCAGGGAGCAAAAGATCCAGGTAATTTGTCCAGAACGCCAAAAGGAATGTAAGGACTCTTGGCAAGTTCCAATGTGGGCACACAACACTTCAGGAACTCAGCATTTGTTCCCGACAAATGCCCCTCCCCACAGTGTCTCCTTAAGTCTCATTCCCTAGGTGTGCCTGGTGAAGATGGGTAGGGCCCTCTCCTCCCGAGTAGCCTGCTCAGTCTGCGCTGATCACGCCTTCTCTGCACTCTCTGAGCCCTTGGATCAGGAGGGGGTGGTCCTTGCTCCTCATCTGAGCTCTGTCTCTCATGTTCATCCTGCCTCTATCCCTCCCTGCCTGCAGGCCTTACTAATTGTGAAAAGCCTTGGCTGGACTAACTCTGCCCTTCCCCAGTTTCCTCCAAGGCCAACGGAGCTGCCCTCTCAATTGCTGTCAGTTCTTGTTCCAGCTCATCTTCCCCCGCAGAGTCAGACTCCGACTTGGGCATGACAGGTAGTAAGTCCAGGACTAGCTGTAGTAGATGAAACAAGGGCTTTTAAATAGACACTATTTTGTCCTTTCCTCAATGACCTCAGGGGTTGCAATGCAGTGTTCTGTGCACACACACAGGGCTCCATTCAACAACCTGGCCATGGAGGTTTACAATAACAGTCAACCAATACGATCCAAGGTGGAGAACTTTGAACAAATCAAAGTTATTTTGGTCAAAATCCAAGCCTCTATCCTCTACACTAACTCATCTATACGGTATGGAATTCATTAGGAAAAATAAATTTGAATCTACTCCCAAATCGATTGAAGGCTTTGCATCATCCATGCAGAGAATAGGGAAACAGAAGCATACGTATTAATTCTTGCAAGGTAGCTTCTATTTATCCTCCTCCTGGGTCCAATTTACAATTATTTTTGGATGAGTTTTCAACATGACTCTGAATCTCTTTTCCCAAGCTATCTTGCACTGATTTGTGGGACTTTAATACTCATATTGATTCCTCACCAGCTGCATGGGATTTAATTTTTCTGTCCTGTCTCTCTAGTTGGTCTCTCCAGGTTCCCCCCCCCTCACTTCTTCTACTCCAGCGATGGGTTGCTCCCGGTTCGGCCCGGTTCTGTGAACCGGTAGTGGTGGCAGTGGGAGGCTCCGCCCACCCACTGGGACGCTTCTGCGCATGCGCAGAAGCATCGCACACACGTGAACCGGTAGTGACGGGTTTTATTGGTCCTCTTGGATCTGCCAGCAGAATCTGAGCAACGTTAACACACTAAGACGTGAACAACAGCATACAACTCCGAGGATAGAAGAATAACTCCAGTCACAAAAAATACGTCAACATTGGACACATTTGACCATCAAATATTATGGGGAGGGTATTTGGGCATCTTTGGTGGTACCCTTGATTGGTTTGAATCTTTTTGTCTTTTCGTTTGTTCTTTCGCAATATTGCATGGTGAGTTTCAGTTCCAGGACTTTCCTCCTGTGGCAGATGTCCCTCAGGAATCAATGCCAGGTTTACCTTTCAGATCTTTGCCTTGAGTGTCCTGATTCATGATGCTGATGATACAGGTAGTCCTCGACTTACGACCACAATTGGGACAAGAATTCCCATGGCTAAGCAAGATGGTCATTAAATGAGCCACACAAATTTTTTAAACTTTTTTTTGCTACGGTTGTTTATGTGAATCACTGCAGTTGTTAAGTGAATCATGTGGTCATTAAGCAAATCTAGCTTCCTCATTGCCTTTGCTTGTCAGAAGCCACTTGGGAAGGTTGCCAATGGTGATCATGTAACCTCAGGACACTACAACCCACACTACAAATACAGGCCGGTTGCCAAGTGCCAAATTTTGATCAGGTGACCACCAGGATCCCAGCAATAGTCATCAGTGTGAGGACCAGTCATAAGTCACTTTTTTTCAATGCCATAGTAACTTCAAATTAAATGAATGTTTCTAAGTTGAGAACTACAGTATGTGTACTTAAGTTTATTGTCTTTTATGGCCTTGATGACGTTTCTGATTTAAAAAATACACTCTCTGAAATACTTGGTCTTTATCAACAATACAGAATGTCTTAGTCAAATTTCCTCTGAGATGTCTTCTCACCATCTTAAGCCGAATATGGATAAGACTTCCTATCATGAGTAAGTCAACCGCTGTCTGAAATAGAAGAAGAGCCGAGGTGGCGCAGCGGTTAGAGTTCAGTACTGCAGGCCACTTTAGCTGACTGTGATCCGCAGGTCAGCGGTTCAAATCTCACCGGCTCAAGGTTGACTCAGCCTTCCATCCTTCCGAGGTAGGTAAAATGAGGACCCAGATTGTAGGGGGCAATATATAAATATACATTGCTTACTGGTGTAAACCGCTTAGAGAGTGCTTGCACTGTGAGGCGGTATATAAATCTCACTAATAATAAATAAGTATCTAAACTATGTCAGGTTTTGGCTCTGCTCCAAACTGAACCACAATCCTACTAAAGTTACTTAATTTCACCCCTATTTGCCCTCACGAATTGCGCTTCATTGCCATCATCACATCCTAGCTAAGGAGCAAAATTTGAAATGCAGATATTCACTCACGAACGATCCATTGACATCTCTTTCTAGCAGAGACCCAGATGAACATACATGTATTGCTTATTTCTGAATAGTTGTCATCATCCATGGTTATTCTGAAAACCTGGGAAGTTCAATCCTATATCATAAATGACCTGCACTTCAGGACTTCAATTGGGGTCTAATTGATCTCGCTTGACTTTTAGGATTAAATCTCTCCCCCTTCCCCAAACACAGTATAAATCAGTAGAATTGCTACTACCTACTGAACGAGCAGGGGAACTACTTAATAGTTACAAGGAGTAACTACTTCGGTTTGAAGATTTATGGGATTTACAGAAATGATAACTCTGCCAGCCTCTAATCTCTAGTCTCTAAACTCCCTGCCGTAGCTGTATTCTCTATTAATATGGCCCAAAACACAAAGGCCAAGACAAGCTTATTAAGAGTCCCCCATACTCAGGTTAGGATTACTATTTAATGCTACATAGAATATAGCAGATAACATACAATAAAGCAGGCTGTGGGCTGCAAAACCCCAGTTAATCTGGTTGTTTCTGAAGTGTCACTAGATTCACTATAATGTTTCTTGCTTACAGCAGATTAATATAGCAGCATTTTACAACAAAAATAGCCAAAAAGTAAGAAGCAACATTTCCGATTAAAAAAAAAAACACTCTCTGAAATACTTGGTCTTTATTGCTGATAAGGTTTTTTTAAAAAATAGGGCATTCATAGCAAGATGAACTTTTGTAATCCATATTCCCCTTGGCCAAATTCTCCTTCCAAGGAATTAACACCACAATATGGTAGGAGGGTACAGTGTTTTCAACAAAGCTGACAGTGATGTTGATGGGAGTGGAAGGTACTGATAGGCTCATGCTTCCATTGAGACCAAAAGGGGAATAGTGAAAATCACAATAATCCACAGTGGAAGAACTTTGAGAGTATAAGAGAAATCACCCACTTAAGAGGAGTATTGGAGATTTTCTCCATTGAAAAATAAATCGGAAGCTTACGCAGTTGACTGCTTTTAGCTGAATTAAATAACTTCTTTATAGTCAAAATAAACATATTTACAGTACCATAGATTCTTCTTTACAGCAAGTTGAAAGCATACTTCTTACAGAGACCTCGTGGAGAGAGAGACACATAATGGAGACATAATGGAGACTGGAAACCACACCCAACTCCAAGCTTAATTCTTTGCACATGCTCAGTAGCACTTTACTCTCATTGGCTGACTGAGTTACTATGCAGATTCATTGGCTGACCTTGTTACTATTGGCTCTCCCAGTTCATGAATATCTTAACAAGGAGGAACTCCAGAATCAATTCTGGAAGAAAGAATGGCAAATCGCCTCTCTACTGTTGCGAATAAAATTGTAGTCATGGCTGAAACATTAAGATGAGTTTGGATGCAAGATGATAAGAACCATAAGTAGGAAGGGACCTTTCTAATTATAGTGGGGAAGTGGTGGGTTGCTACCGGTTTGCCCCAGTTCAGCAAACTGATAGAGGTGGCGGCGGGAGGCTCTGCCCACCCGCCCGGACGTCATCATGGACGATCTGCACATGTGCAAAAGGTTCTGCACATGCACAGAAGCGCCACGCGCAAGCAAATCAAGCACACGTTCACAGTTCCGAACTGGTAGCGAAGGTAAGTGAAACCCACTACTATAATGGAGGGTTAACCCTGAACCTTCATGAGTAAATCTAAAGATGATGCTATGGCCAAACCAAAGCTGCTAAGAAGAATGCTCACTAATGGTGTTAGCATTGCAAGATAAATTTCTTATTTTACAGAACAGCTAGAGCACTGAATGTGAAAAGCATGGATCAAGGAGAACTCGTACTTGTCAAAATAGAAATTAAATGAAATAAACTGAGAGTTTTTGGAATAACTAATGGGTGGACTGTAATGGTGGGCTGATTTAAATGAGATAAGTAACCTTTAGTAATGGAGAGGCTCGACAACTGAAATGGACATTCCTAATTATATTCTTAGCTATAGTCCAATAACAAACAGAAACACATTAGAATTAGTGGCTATCTTGAGAATATTAGTATTGTACAAGTCTAGGTCCCTTAACATTGATTCAGTGATAGAAAACGTTGAACAATTTTGTGGTTAAAAAGTAAAATTAAGAAAGAACACAACTACTAATGGAATTCAGAAGATGGAGAGATTGAAAATTTGGAATTTCAAGAAAAATTGATTTGAGAAACTAAACAATAAAAGAGGTAGGCTATCTGCTTAATTATACAGCAAAAAATGTTATAAGAATTGCAGGATATGGCAGCTGGAATCAAAATAGGAAGCTGAAATATTCCTCCCTCATTTTACTCATTCATTCATTCTTCAACTTATATGGTGTTCCATTTATGAAGTTGTCACGTGGCTTACATAATAAAGGGAAAATTAGCAGTAGACAAAAGTGACAAAGGGCAAATATGCATAATGCACTAAAGTACTTTCTTAACTAAAAATAAACTCATTATGATATAAAAATGAAATGGGAAAATGTGGGTTAATGCTAAATATGAAGAAGGCAAAGATAATGTCAACCAATATGTTTACTGAATGCAGAGTTGACAGTAAAAAAAAAAGTGAAGTTGTAGATAGTTTTGTTTCAAGAATAGATAAATAAAGCAGAGTGCTGGAGAAGTAAAGAGGAGATTAATCATATTGTAAGAAGACAATGATAAATCTAAACAAGATCATGAAGGATAAGGATATTTCTATGACAACAGCAATCAGCATAGTAAAAGTAATGTCTTTTCCAGTGGTAATGTATGGCTGTGGAAGCTGGATGTTGAGAAAGAGCGAGAGAAATAAGATGATGCCTTCAAATTATAGATCTGTAAATAGTTAGTAAGAACATTGTGGATTCAGGACGAGCTAATCAATCAGTTCCAGGCCAAATAAAGACTGCCTGCTCCCTTGAGGCAATGAACACCAAATAGAAACCCACATAATTTGGGCATGTGATACGAGTGGATGATGGATTACAAAAAAATAACACTATGCTTAGCAACTTTGAAGGAAATAGAAGGAGGAGGAGACAATAAATAAGGTGGATGGATAAGACCAGAGAGATTGTAGGACTGTCCTTGAAACAGCTAAAGATTATCTTGGAAGACAGGTTGTGATGGCAAGCATATGTTCATGCTGTCACCAAGGGTTGACCCTACCTCGGTGGCATCTAAGTTTGTTTAGGATCACTGTGAATGTGAAATCGAGTGAGTACAGCTTTCTGTTTCTCCAGATTAGGCTTTCCTAGCTAGATACGGTCAACCTTGCTGAGACAACCATTCCCAGAATTCAAAGCCATACCCTGTGACTTCTCTGGATATAAAAATAGTCCATCTTGGAAAGGCAGAAAGGCAATCTATCAGAGCCACTGAGAAGTGGAAGTGGAATGCTATAGATCAGGGGTGTCAAACTCAAGGCCCGGGGGCCAGACCTGGCCCATGGGGTGCTTAGATTTGGCCTGTGGGGTAAAGTGACCAGATATTTTTTTTTAAGCGGGACACCGATGGGGGGCGGGGCCGCCTGGATGCCGCCATTTGAGTTTTGCCCTCTGCGCATGCGCAGAACGCTGCACATGCACAGAGGGCAAAATGACCGCTAATGTCGGCGTCCAGGTGGGTGGGGGGGAGGCGGGAGGCCTTTCCTCGCCTCCCGCCTCCCCTTCGGGAGCCGGCAGTGGCTTGGGCTGGCTTGGGAAGGGGAGCAGCCCCCAGCGTCTCTTGGCTCTCCTCCTCCCTCCCCCCCTGCCCACCCGGGGTCCCGCGCCGCCCGCTGACCTCGCGCACGTCCTGCAGGCACTCGAGGATGGCCAGGTTGTTTCACACCGGCTCTTCTGCCAGCTTCCAGCCGCCGCTGGAGGAGTCAACGCGGGACGCCCGCCCATCGCCAATGCCGCCCACAGCCGCCCGAGCTGAGAACCCTGCTGCTGCTGCTGCTGCTGCCCCTGCGGCTGGGCCCCCAGTCCCAGCTGCCCCGGCGGTGGGAAGGCTGCGGCGGCGGCCCCGGCTGGCTGAGCCAGCGCCGGCCCGAGGGCCATCTTGGATGAGACTCCTTCGCTCGGGCCGCCCCGCCCACCGCGACGCCGCCGCAGAGACACACCCTGTTGTGACCCAGCACACCCCCGCATCCTTGCACGCGGCGCCACGGGATGGGACGGCCATTTCAAGGGCGGGGCTGCGCCTCCCCCATCGCCAGGGCAACCGCTGGGCCAGCCGAGAGATTTCTTCCGGCTCGCACACGCCGCCGCTTCCGGTTGCGAGCCGTCAGGGCAACAACGGGCAAAAGGTGACCAGACGTCCCGCTGTTTTGGCATTCTTTCCCAAAAAGCGTGACTTTTTAGAAAGAATGCGGGACGCAGGACATACACTTGAAAAGCGTGTCTGTCCCGCCAAAAGCGGGACGTCTGGTCACCTTACTGTGGGGGCCTCCCTGGAAACAGCGAAGGACTGGCCCACAGTGCCTCTGCCAGTGAAAACGGAGCTCAGGAGGGCCACACATGGCCCTTCCGAGCTCCGTTTTCACCGACAGAGGATTGCAGGAGGGTTGCAGCCGAAAACGGAGATCGGGAACCCGTTTTTGCTGGCAGAGCGCTCAGGCCAACACAGGTGCCCCCGACACAAGTGATCTTGAGCTAGTCATATCCAACCTGGCCATGCCCCCCCTGCCCCCCCCCGAGGTCAAACACAATCCTGATGCGGCCCTCAATGAAATTGAGTTTGACACCCCTGCTATAGATCAATGTTTCTCAGCCATGACAACTTTAAGAGGTGTGGACTTCAATTCCCAGCATTCCCCAGCCAACATGCCATAATTATTTGTATAAATCGACCTAAATAACATATATCCATAAGCATCAGCATGTCACAGAAAGTTAGAAGAAACAGCCATTGTGTTCTGCTTACTGTGAAGGGAGAACTAGGAATTCTGGTTTGTTCTCTAAATAAGGCGGAGTTAAAAGCCATAGTTTATTCCTGGCTTTTGATTAAAGCAGGAGCTGGTAAACATTTCTAGTGCTTTGGTGAGGTGACCAACTTTTTTACAATGAAAAGGAGGACAAATAAATTGAAAAAAAATATTGTAAATAAAAGAAACATTTTATTCATTGCATAATATGATATATGCATAATAAAAACGTGTAACATTTTATATTGTAATTATGCTTACATGCCTGTTAATTATTATTTAAATGAGTACTTTTCCATTGAATTAATATTTTTGTCAATATATTGGAAATATTTGAACAAGAAATATCCTTCATATTGAATTTTACGGCAAGTGCTGCAGCTAGAGTATCAACATTCAATCTCGATTTCTCACTTGTCCAAAAATCATTGGCAATTGAAAAAACTCTTTCAACTGCTGCACTAGTTCCAGGGCAGCGCAACGTAAATTGAACAAGTATAAATAAATTTTCACATGAAATATGTTCATTTTTGAAATGGCTGAAAATATTCACCCATCTTTTATCAATTTCAACGTGTTGATTTTCCCATTGCATTAATTTTTCAGAATTTAAATATACATTCAGTCTTCTAATTTCTTCAAAGAGACAATTGTCATCTATTTTAATGTCTGGCATTTCTTTAGATAAAAACTCAACACAAGATTCAATATCTGTTCAATATACTTGCGATGAAGTCAAAAAACACCATTGAAAACTGTTATTTCCCGTGATGTTTGTTTCAGACCATTCTTCGATATATTGAAAACATGTTTGGTAAAAATTCTGCACTTCTTTGATAAACTTTTCCGTTATGCCCAGATTTGATTCCTCTAAGTCTGACAATTTTCTTTTTATAATTAAAGGAAGAAATTTTTCTTCAAATCGAGATTTATATTGAAGGATAAAGTCATTCAAAATAAGACTAACTTCTGTGGCTGAAATGTGTTCACCTTCAATCTTTTGAATCGTTTTATGAAAAATAGATGCTTGACTATGTACAAAATACATTAATATCTCAGATATTTCATTATTGAAAAATGATTCCAGGATTTTAGGACATTTGTCTAAACTTAAAAAATATGAATGGAGAGGCTCAAATAATTGTAGAACACGCTCTACAGCAGGTGTTAGAGCAAGCCATCTAACTTTTGAATATCCTAAAAGTTTTTTGTATTCAACATTCGCTTTTTCACAAAATTGTTTTAAAGTAGCCACACCAATGGTAAAACGACTAAAATACAAATAAATTGTAGTTATTATTACTTCTACATCAATTGGCATGGCACATGACGCCGTGTTGATTGCATTTGACAAAATATGTGCATTACAACCTATTGCTAGTATTTTCTTTTGGAGTAAATCTTGTAATTTTACATACACATTATTCACCCCTTTGCGTCTTCGCCCACCAAAATTTGTGATTGTATTATCAGCTGTTAGTGCAACAACTTTGGATTTCAAATTGTTTTCATTTATTACTCTGTATAGATGGTTTGACAAAATTTCAGCAGTTTTACCCTCAATGGATTCTAAATTTAAAATTTTTACTTGAATCCCCTTGGTAACATTAAAATATCTTACTAGTATTGGATACAATTTGGTTTCATTATGATTTTATGCATCACATAAAACCATTACAAATGCTGCAATTTTCAAGTCTGCTGTAAGTATTTTATCACCCATCTTCAATACAAAATTCTCCTCTGCAAATATTGCAGAAAACAATGGCATCTTTCTTTGATATGAGGAATGGAAATTCCTTTTTCAATTGATCATTGAAATGGCATTTCCTCTTTTTTGATTTTTTCATCCCTTAAATGAAATTTAAAATTTAAAATAAAATATAAAGCTAAACGAACGATGCAAGCACATTATGAATAAATAAAATTAATTGTTACAACTGAAACTTTAATAACATAAGCGAATAAACTTCACTAAAATTTAAATTTAAATTATTTTACACTTCTGTTGACAACAGGGTTGTATAAACTTGTAAATAAAATTATACATATTTGGAAATTATTACATAGATAATGAATTAATAAAACGTGAATTGTACTTACCTCTGTATAATTGAATATTCACTGAGAAAGAAATAATTATCATGAGTCATTCAATTGCCGACGTGCCATGAGTCTATTGCGTGCGTATGTGCCGTGTCGTGTTTCGTTAAGAAGTAAACAAAGCCACTTGCGCGTGGCGCTCTCTCTCAAGGTCTCCCGTGCGGAGCGCATGCGTCTCATAATCACATCTTATACCGCACTGTACCGAACCTTGACGAATCGTCATGTCAAATAAAAATACGTCACATAACTCACAACAGATTAGTCTTCAAATATCGAAAAGGAGGACATGTAGGAGGACACTTTTTGAGGGAAGACAGACTGTCCTCCCTAAAGGAGAACGATTGATCACCTTAGCTTTGGTGCTTGCCCCACAGCCATGCTAAACATTTCACAAGATAACTAATATTCCATAAAATATGGTGAGTTTGATTTTGGGGTTTCCCCCCCAAATTATTTAAATTTCATTGGAAGTCTCTAGGTGTTCTTTTAGGGTGTGCAAATGCTCCAGTATTTGGAGATGTGAGAGAAAGACTAGCTAGTGAGAAAGGGAGAGTGCAGGGAAAGGACAATAACCTCATTTATTAGTGGCTGAAAACTCCTTACGGACCTTTTATTGAAGAAAGAAAAATGAACTTTTGATTTATGGGTTTGATGATTAGAAAGGATAGACTATGGAAAGAAGGAAATTATTATGTAATCTTAGAACGGTAAAATATAAACGCATTCATAGCTGCTATTAAGAAGATTGGAAGCTGCTTTTTTACACAGGTAGTCCTCAACCTACGAACACAATTGAGCCCAAAATTTCTGTTGCTAAATGAAACATTTGTTAAGTGAGTTTTGCCTCATTTTATGACTTTTCTTGCCACAGTTGGTTAGTAACACGGTTGTTAAGTGAATCTGGCTCCCCCATTGTCTTTGCTTGTCAGAAGGTCACGAAAGATGATCACATGACCCCGGGACACTGCAACCATCATAAATACAAGTCAGTTGCCAAGCAGCTGAATTTTGATCATGTGATCAGGGGGATGCTGTGAAGGTCAAAAGTGTGAAAAATGGTCATAGGTCACTTGTTTTGGTGATGTAGTTCCTTTGAACGGTGGTTACATTAACTGTTGTAAGTTGAGGGCTCCCTGTTTTAATGTGGTTACATTAACTGTTGTAAGTTGAGAGCTTCTTCTTTCCTTTTTTTATATTTTCTTTCTTTCCTTAATTTCTTTTTTGTCTATTCACTATTTTTCTTTATTTTATTTCTCCTCTAAAATTTGTATTAGTTTTATTCTGCTAAAACTATTTATTAAAAAAAGTAATAAAAATATTCTAACAATACTTTGGCATGCAGAAAAATGTTTCTGCACCTAAGGAGAAATAACAGAGGGAGCTGACCCTCTGTTGGAACAACAACAACAACAACAACAACAATAAAACAGCATTGCAACACAAAGGGAATTGAACTAGAAGTTGACCAAGAGCTCCATTAGTGGATCTTGCTCAGTCAGCTAGCTTAGTGGAGCTTCTATATAAAGAGGCAGTCTACATCTGAAGAGCTACACTTTTTGTGCAAAAATATGAGATATAGGCAGAACCTACTGATTTGTTGGTAGGTTCCTAGAGACATTTCTCTGGCATTGGTATAAATAGAAAAGATGGAGCCGGTCTGTCACCTCCTTGGGAATTCTAATGGCTTTGTGATGTCATCCAGCCAGGCTCAACTGTCAGTTTCTGTCATTATCAGTTATCAGAGTGAAGATGGCTTCCAAGAGGTAAGTTGGACTTCAGAAGGGCTGCTGGACTCTGGGGAACCATCCTTCTTTTGGTATGCTTTTTAATTTTTAATTTTTAAATGCTAATTTTAAAATGAGCATTTTAAAATGCTGATTTGGCCTCAGTCAGGGAAAGGGAGAAGAGGTCCTCCAGAGAATATCTACCTCCTTCTCCTGTTACTTTTAATTTTTGGTGGATCATTTTTAATCAATTGGGATCACACAACCCCTTTTACTTGCCATCAATTAAGCATGTTTTCTTGAATTTTGCCTCATTGCTACAGTAATTTCTATGCTCTAGCATTTTTCTTAATGTTTCTTTTTTGTATTTGTTTGGGGGGAGGGGAGAAAAGGTTTGTGTATGGGCCGGGGGAGGGAAGAGGCTGGTTAAACAAGACATCTATGATCTGATGTTCTCCAGAGGGAGCAACACAAGTAATGCTGGATACCAGCCACGATATACAGCAATGGAGAAAAATAATAATTATTGGTATTGGTCTCCAAAAAACATTATATGGAGTATCATGGCAAGAAGACCCATTTCTCCTGGGATGGGGAAACTGAGAGGGGTAAGGTAAGGAAGGAATATTTTCAGGACTGGACTCCCTCACAGAGATTTAAACAGAAGGAACTTGTCTCTTTTCCCAAATGCTCTCTTTGGCCCAAAGGCAGAGTACAGGCCATGCCTTTTGTGATATGCCAAGAATTCCTTACTTTTCTGATCGCTCTGCCTCTCCTTGAGGTCTTCTGCCATCTATGGAGATCTTTCGGGAATTTTTTTTTTGACAATTCTTAAATTCATATTGCCAAATTTAGACTCTGATTTTCCTAAGGTTCTGAAAAACATATTCCCATGGTCAGTAGTGGGTTCCAAAACTCTTTGCTACCGGTTTGCGCTCGCGCGCAACGCTTCTGTGCCAGACGTGGGTTCCTACCGGTTCTAACCAGTTCTTTAGAACCGTTAGTAAACTGGTGGTGATGTCACGGAGCCGGTTCTGTTGGTGCCGGTCCGTGGGTGCCGCCATCTTTGATTTTGCTTCTGCGCATGTGCAGAAGCTTTTTTTCCCCAGGAAGGGACGCGCATGTGAGAGAGAGAGAAGCGTGCGTGCGTGTGCAAAGCCTCCCGCCACCGGTGCTACCGGTTCTTAGAACCGGGATGAACCGGGAGCAACTCACCGCTGCCCATGGTAAGAAATTATCTTAATGTTGCAGTTGAAGAAAAAGGGAAGTGTCTTCATTCAAGTAGAAACAATGGTGGGAGCTGACTTAAGAGGCAGGGATATAGGGGCATCCACAGGCAACATGTTTCCAAAAGTCTTGCTCAAGCAGATAGCTTAATGGAGCTTCCACATTAAGAGGCAGTCTGCATCCAAAAAGCTAGTCCTCCTCAGCAACAAGATGGAAAATAGGTTGTTATTGTGATTTTAGGGGAGTAACTTCCCAAAGGTATTGGCCTGGCATTGTTGGTATGCAGAAATGCTGGGCTGGGTGATCAGTCTTAGCACCTCACAATGATTAATGGCAAGGATGCCTGGGGTCTCCTGGGAAACTCCAGGGCCTTTGTGCCCTCATTCATCTACCAGTGGGTTTAACTCTCAGTTACTCACGGTCCTTAGTGAGTGAATAGTTCCATTTCAAGATGTAAGTTGGCTTTCTCAAGAGCTGATGGACTCCCGGCGACCCTCCCCATTTTGTAACCAACTTTTCAGAGGATTGGAATATTCTATGATGGAAAATACCCATTTGTTTTCCTCTAAGGAAAGGAAAATGGGGCAAATATATTCCAGAGCAGTTTTATTTTTAAATTCCTTATTGGTGCTAAAAACAAACAAAAACAAACCCTGGGCTGACTACTTTTCCAGTTGATTGGGATCACATAGCATCCTTAACCTCTGAATTAGGAAAAGCTGTTTTAAATTTGGTAAACTCATGTGGCTGTGGAATACATCCAATCACACAAAACGAACCAAGGTTAAAACTAAGTTCAAACCAGAAGCATTATTATTCCACTCTGGCTGTTTTCTATCACAGGGATGTTGTTATGGGTGTTGCTACAGGATCTACATGAGTCAAAGTGATTCTGGAAAACAGAGTTTAGTCCAATCCTTTCCTTAGATTCCCTTTTCACTATTTCTCTGTTCTCTGGGATTCAACTGTTTTTACTGTTTTGGAAGAAAAACAAGGAAGGTTAGGACAACAAGCAATCCAGGAGCTGGTGCTCAAAGTTCTCCCACATTTAAACTGGAGGACACAAGAGTCTCTTAGAAGAAAAAAAAGTATTGTTCATATGGAGCTCCAAAAAGTGGCACTGTGTGGTAAGTAGACACTTTGAATTGAAAGTTGAAATGGGACATTGAGTGGACTCCTCCATTGTAGACATATGCAGGGGCCACTTCAGCATCATTCCAGATTCAAGGTTGCACACAGAGACAGGGCAGACGCCAACGTTCCTGTTGCAGATACCTGGGTGGTACCAAGAGCACATGTGAGTCAAAGGACAGACCCCAGTTTCAGTTAAAGACTGGCACCCGAAGCTCTCCTATATTGTGGATTGGACAATGAAACTGGAGGAAAGGGATATGTAGGAGAAGAAGAGGCAGAGCCTGGGGAGGGGGTGAAGTTAGAAGAGGAATCAGTTTGGAGTAGTTTCCACAAGTAATCTAAGTCCAGCCTCCCCTCCCCTCCCCTTGAATGCCATTAACTCTTAACTAGTGTGAATTTAGTCTGACTGTAACTAGATTGTCCTGAAAGCAGCAACTTCCACCGTTGCCAAGATTGCCAACTAGAAGTCAATGGCTGGTGACCTTGTGGGCATCCAAAACAGAGATGGCAAGACACCATCAAGAAAGATATGCAAGCTGCAGGCCTGCATCCTGGAGATGCAGCTGACTATGCAAAGTGGCGTTCAATGATCTGAAAAGCGGACTCTGCACTTGTGAGGAGGGGAAGGAGGAAGAAGAGGAGGAGGAGGAGGAGTTGGAGAAGGAGAAGGAGAAGAAAGAAGAAGAAGAAAGAAGAAGAAAGAAGAAGTTGTTACTTGACTAGATTCTTGTGCATAGGCATGAGCAATACATTTTCTTAACTGGAACATACCATGTGGGCTTGATTCTTTGTGCCTGGCATCTCTGAAGCCAGTCTGCCTTCAGACAGGAAGTGATGTTCAGTCGACATTGAACGAACCAGCCCCATCACATCTAGAGATATTGTGGAACACATGGCGAAAGACAAAGAATTGGGTAAAGTCATAAACTGGGTGTTAAGGGGATGGCCACAGGAGGAAGAGGGGGAAGAATTTAAACCTTTTAAAATAAGCAGATTGAATTATCTTACTGAAGGGGTGTTTGTTGTGGGTGGAGAGAGTTGTTGTGTCCCAGAGCTTGCGGAAAAGAGTGTTGGAGACTCTACACATAGGACACCCCAGGATAGTGCGCATGAAAGCATGGCAAGGAGCTATCTATGGTGGCCTAAACTGGAGCAGGACATTGCAGAGTGGGTGGCGACTTGCCTGCCATGCCAAGAAACCAGGCCAGCTCCACCACGGTCTAGCCCATTAGAATGGGAGATACCCAAAGCCCCGTGGTCAAGAATCCATATTGATTTTGCAGGACCTATGGTGGGGCAAACTTTTCTAATTGTTGTGGATGCATATTCCAAATGGCTGGAAGTAGTCCACATGCACTCATCGACAAAGAAGCCACCATACGCGCCCTGAGAAAGATGTTCGCGACACAAGGCCTCCCAGATGTCATCGTGTCGGACAACGGGCCACAGCTGACAGCCAAGCACATGGAATCATTCCTGGCCAACCTGGGGATAAGGCATATGCTTGTCTCACCATTCAGTCCAGCTAGCAATGGCCAGGTGGAACGAATGGTGAGAATGATGAAAGAAACCTTAACTAGAATAGCCCGGGGAACTGGCAGGAATGGATCAACCAATTCCTATTAGCCCAGCACATAACATCATGCGCAGCCACCAACCGGACCCCCACCGAAATGCTAATGGGAAGGAAACAGATCCCAACTGGATAGACTGAACCCCAGTTATCACCCAGAGACACCCCTGGAATCCAGCAAGCTAACCAGGACGCTAGTTGAAAATGAACTAGTGTTTGCACAGAATTTTGCAGGGGACCCCAAGTGGGTGAAGGCCACTGTAATAGCAGTTATGGGTCCCAAATCTTACCAAGTTAGACTTGACGATGGCAGCGTGTGGCGAAGACACATTGACCAACTCAGAAGTAGGTTGGGAGACTCCTGGCTTCACCAACCAGAGACCAATCAACCAAAAGAAGCCCCAGCGAGAAGGCCGAAACAATGCGAGTCTCTGCCCCGAAGGCCATACAATACGAAAACCAGACAACCACAACAAAAACCAGGCCCTATCTACAAGGAACCACAGAGACCTCAAGCCCGGAGGTGGAGCACGAGTCTTTACCTGCATCCGCGAAGTCACCTGGGACTGGAGAACAAAGATGCTGAGACTTCAGCTGCCACGCCTGGCGGCCGGTTCCAGATTGTTTCACAAGCTGGGGAAGGAGCAGCAACAGGCATGTCTGCTCCAGTCAAGAACTCCCGAGGAACTGAATCGCACAGGCCCCGTAGGACTGTACGGCGTCCCATTTACTTATGTGACTATGTGACCTACGTTAACTCCGGATTGGACATTACTCAAACTAAGAGGGGAGGGGTGTTATGTACTGCCGTACGGAGTACAGATTTGCATAGCCGCTGCTGATTGATTAATCTAACGGCGGGAGAAATAAACTACTGTCAGTGGCCAGCAGGCTACAGGGAAGCCCTTAAAAGCGGCTTCCCTGCAGCCTACCAGCTGTTCGTATCTGTTTCAGCTTTGGAGAAATAAAGGTGCTGAACTGTTCCTGAGTGTCTCTCATTCTTTTACTGGAAAACAAAATATCTAACTATTAAGATCTCGGTTTTTGCTTGTGTTTCGTTAAAGCAGCACTAGTGCATTTTGAGACAATGAACTATACGAAATACATGGATTGGGAGGAAATTTGATGCACATCACTTTACAAACTCATTGATATAATAAATGGCTGCGTCCATGAAAATCGTATGCAATTGACATGGCGAGCAGTGAAAGTTTAATCACTCACAATGAAATCTTTTCAGACCTAGCGGACAAAACGGTAGAGAGATTCCCCCTCCCTTCATATTTTGCTCATGTATATTTCATTCAGAATCCTTTAAAAATATTCATTTGCAATTTTGTCTTGGCTGATCTTGAAAACCACTTAGGTTGCCTTGGCTGGAAGATCAAGAGATGCACTGTGGTTCTCAAGCTTTCCCAAAATAGAAGGCACCATATATCCTGGCTTAAGGCTCCCATACAATCTTTTGGTCAAGATTACTTCTGCAATCTGAATCCAGTTTTTTAATTCTGTTTCCCCCCCCTCCCCTTCGAACACACATCATTCACATACTGTATACCTGCCTTCCCTTTAAAATGCTCACTGGAAGTCTTGCTCCTTATGTTCTCATCACTGATTCTCAAATCCTATCAACCTTTATTTTAGGCAGCCGATTAAAAACAATGTTATTCTTTGAAGCTTTTAATCAGATGGCTTTTATCTGATTCTGTTTATTGCTGTTTTACTCGTGTCTTATTGATATTTCTCCTTGTCTTGTTTCTGCTTTTTATCTCTTTGCCTCTTTTTATTTTATTCTGTTTCTATGGTATTTTTGTTTTGGCAGTTTTATTGATTTTATTTTTATTTAAGAGCCAGGGACCTGTGACCCCATTGGAGCTGAGCTAAAACTTTAAGCAGACCAATGATAATTATAATTAGCAACAATCCTGGCCTGGATGTGGATGCCAATGGTATTGATTTTGGCTACTTCCATGAAGCTAATATTAAATAATGAAATGGCTATTCTGGAACTGCAAATGATATACTTTAGAATAACAGAGTTGGAAGGAACCTTGGAGATCTTCTAGTCCAACACCCTACCCAGGCAGGAAACCCTACACCAATTCAGACAAATGGTTATCCAACATCTTCTTAAAAACTTCCAGTGGTGGAGGATTTACAACTTCTGGAGGCAAGCTGTTCCACGGATTAATTGTTCTGTCAGGAAATTTCTCCTTAGTTCTAAGTTGCTTCTCTCCTTGATTAGTTTCCACCCATTGCTTCTTGTTCTACCCTCAGGTGCTTTGGAGAATAGCTTGACTCCCTCTTCTTTGTGGCAACCCCTGAGATATTGGAACACTGCTATCATGTCTCCCCTCGTCCTTCTTTTCATTTAACTAGACATACCCAGTTCCTGCAACCGTTCTTCATATGTTTTAGCCTCCAGTCCCCTAATCATCTTTGTTGCTCTTCTCTGCACTCTTTCCAGAGTCTCAACATCCTTTTTGCATCGTGGCGACCAAAACTGGATGCAATAACCTAAAACAACCTTTCTCTTAGCTTCTAAGAGTGAGAGACTAGAATTCCTTGGCTTGAGCAGCTTCAATGCTCAGAATGATGGGAATTGTGAAAACATAAAACTGGGAATAAAACAGGAAGCAAACTCCAAAGGCAACATTTCCAATTTATAAATATAATTCAATTTTCACAATTATCTGGCTGCTTCTTGCTGGATAAAAGTTCAATATTTGGAGCATCTGCTATTACGGTACTTTTAAGTGGAAATCACCTTCTACATTTAGCCTTTTTCTTTACTTGCTTTTTATGGCTGTATACAAAGAGGTGGTGGACTCAGAGACAAGAGTTGTTGCAAGCAACATGAAAGTATTTTAGTGCTCAACTTGCAATCTCAGGATATTCTTTTAAGAGCTCTATCCAAGAAATACAAAGGTTCCACACGAGGAAATATGGTTTGTAATGGAAATCCGTCAAATTTAATTTTTGTTTTTCAAAAGTCGGGTCATAAAAAGCGGCAGCAACAACAGCAGCCACCCTGGAATTTGTTTCACTTTCTGGGTTTCGCATCTGTAATTTTACCAGTTTGTAGCCAGTGATCCATATCTGGAAAAATGTTCACATTACATAAATATTTATTCAACCTAATAAAAAAACAAATAAAAATGATATGCATATGCATATGCTATATTTAGGGCACGGTTGACGGCATGATCCTTTCTCCATTATGAATGCTTAGTTGAAGCCTCTTTAAGCACCCCTCTTCCTCTGTCTGCCTGATTTTGCAAACATCATTCTCATGTATCTTGGAAAAAGTCTCCCTCCAAAGAGATTTGAGGCACACATATACTGCAGCTGAGCAACACAATCCTAACTTTCTTTATCCATTCCTGCACAGCTCCAAGAGGCTTACTCCTAAAGAGAAAAGAAGGACTAGGGGTGACATGATAGAAGTATTCCAATATTTGAGGAGCTGCCACCAAGAACAGGGGACGTTAGATGTGGGCGCGAAAGAAGGAGGCAGACGCGTGAACAGTTCAGCACCTTTTATTCCCCTAGCTGTTAGCAATACGAACTGCCGGCAGGCTACAGGGAAGCTTCTTTTATAGGCATCCCTGCAGCCTAGCAGGCTGTTTGTTTCTCCCGCCGCAAGATTATCCAATCAGCGGCGGTTATGCCAATCTGTGCTACGTACGGCCGTATGTAACACCCCCCCCTCTTAGTTTGTGGATAGTCCAATTGACATTGGATGCAGGTCACATAATCACGCAGGTAGGCGGGGCGCCATACAGACCTACTGGGCCTGCACAATTCAATTGTTCCTGGAGTCTCGTCTGGTGCGGTCATGCCTGCTGCTGCTCCGGGCTCCCCTTGTGGAATTATCTGGAACCTGATGCTGGGCATGGCGGCCACCAGCCTGGTGTCTTCGTCCTCTGGTCCCGGATGACATCGCTGGACTCCAGCAGTTCCAGGTAGAGGTTCGCTCTACTCCTCCGCGCTTGAGAGCAGGGTTTCTTGGTTCCTTGTAGATAGGGCTGGAATCTCGGTGGGGGCTTCACGCTCGCTTGCTGTGTATGCCTGTCGGGGCAGAGACTCTCGTTGCTCAGTGGCTTGTGATGAGCTCGTTTGAGGCTGGGAATTATCTGGTTGGCATAGCCATGATTCTCCCAGCCTCCTTCTGAGTTGGTTTATGTGTCTCCGCCACACCTGGCCGTTGTCAAGCTCGACCTGCTATGATTTCGGCCCAGTGACAGTGACCACATTGGCTTTCACCCACTTGGGATCCCCTGTGTAGTTATGGGTGAATACTAGATTGTCTATTTCTAGTGATCTGCTTGGTTTGTTAGAGTCCAAGGGTTTCTCGGGGTGATAGTTGGGGTTCAACCTCTCCAGTTGGGACCTTAATTTCCATCCCATTAACATTTTGGCTGGGCTTCGGTTAGTGGCCGCACACGGTGTGATGTGTTGGGCAAGCAGGAACTGGTCGATTCTTTCCTGCCAGTTCCCTGGGTCCCTTCTAGTGAGTGTCTCTTTGGTCATTCTCACCATTCTTTCTGCCCAGCCATTGCTCGCCAGACTGAATGGCGAGATGAAGTGCGTGCCTTATTCCCAGCTCAGCCAGGAATGACTCCATGTTCTTGGTTGTCAGTTGGGGATTGTTGTCCGATACGAGGACGTCGGGCAGCCCATGGGTTGCGAAGATTCGCCTTAGTGCTCAAATGGTTGCCTCTGTTGTTGATGTGGGCATTATCACAACCTCAGCCATTTAGAGTAGGCGTCCACCACAATCAGAAATGTTTGCCCCGCCATAGGTCCAGCAAAGTCTATATGGATTCTAGACCAGGGAGCCTTGGGTATTTCCCACTCTAGCAGGGTTGTGCATGGAGGGGCCGGTCATGTCTCTTGGCAGGGCATGCAGGTTGCCACCCACTCAGTAATGTCCTGATCTAGTTTTGGCCACCACAGGTAACTCCTGGCCAGTGCCTTCATTCTTACTATTCCGGGGTGCTCTATGTGTAAGGTTTCTAGCACCCTCTTCCACAAACTTTGGGGTACAATGATTCTTTCCCCCCATAGCAGACACCCCTTTAATATGGACAGTTCCAATTGCTTGTTTAGAAAAGGTTTGAATTCTTCCCCCGCGTCTTCCTGAATAAATAAAATGTTCTGTAAACAAAATCATTGCTCTTGAACAGTGGCCCCCAACCTTTTGTGCACCAGGAATGGTTCCATGGAGAGAGGTTTTTCCATGGACTGAAGGGGGTGTGGTTTTATGCGCTGCCTGCATCACGTGGATGGGACTTTGCTTGTTTGTGTGGCCCAGTTTCTGGCATGCTGCGGACCGTTGCTGGACTCTTGAGGACTCAAACCTGTATTTCTGGGGGACTTCAAAATATAGAGCAGCTATGGCTATTTATTGATGGTATTCTATAAAGTTGTCCATCACAGGGAGAAAAAAAATAAACCAAACTTTTTGGAAAAGTTTCCAAAAGTAAATCTTGAAATTCCTGATGTCAGGCTCCAAGTAATGCACTCATTACAAATCAAACTCCGAGGCATTGCTTCTCCTCAAAGAACAAATACACCATCTTGGCACTACTGGTGAAAAGCCAGTACTAAAGTTCCCGGGCTTTTCACTCCAATATAAATTTCAGTTTCTCAAGTTTCCAAAACAACTGTCACATTGTCCAACCAAGATGGGAGCTGGTTGCTTAGTGACATCTCTCTTCCTCCTCCTCCTCTTCCTCCTCCTCCTGCTCCTCCTCCTCCTCCTGCTCCTCCTCCTCCTCCTCCTCCTGCTCCTCCTGCTCCTCCTCCTGTTCCTCCTCCTCCTCCGGTCAGCCAGGCGTTGGAATGTGGTTGACTCATCACTTAGGAATTCTGTTTTGGCTGAAGGCTCCACCCCCACCCCCCAGCTCCAAAACTGTGTCAAGCTGAATGCATGTCAGAATGCCCAAGGATACAAACAATCCCACACCCCAATTGAATTCAGGCTTGACACCTGATGCTTTGGATTATAACTCCTGTCCTTCCAAATCAGTATGATGTTACTTCCTGGGAATAGCACTGCCATGGTTCTGTCTTTCTAGACTCTGCAAAGAATATTTTTGAAAGGAAGAAGTAGGAAAAAAGATAATGACAACATCACCAATAAAAAAATAATATATTAAAGAAATAAAACATTTAAAAAATCCAGCAGAAAGACATGCCGAAGCTGAGCTAATGAAGTCTGAAATGATGAGAACCTGCCATTTAAGAGAAAAGCTCTTTCAAGTGACGTTTGGCTAGTAAGCAATATAATTGTTCAGTCCAGTAAATAGAACCATTTAAATTCTGAAGAGGTAATTGTTTCAGTTACTTACAACAACTGATGCATGCAACGTCCATAAAGAATTGTAAAGCTTCATAAAATTTAACAAACTTTGTAGTGCTATACAATAAATCTGGGAATGTTGGAACTGTGGAGTCCTTGGTAGCTTGGTTGTTTGCTGGCCAACATTTCATTGTCCAACAAAGTAACATTATCAATGCTAGTGAATGTGTGGCTTGCTCTCTGACAATACTATTATAGTCTTGCTTTTGCCCTGTATTTAAAAAAAAGGTCTATAGTTCTGAAGTCTTTTACCCTTGTCTTAGGTGATAAATACTGCAAAAAAGAATTGATATAAGTACATTTAAAACTGTCTGGAAATTCTGAGAATTGTCATCCCTATAGATTTGAAGGGTATTTGGGAAAGATGCCTTATGCATTTTTAGAATTGTAAGCCACCCAGAGTCACTTGG
The DNA here is from genome assembly GCA_023053685.1 of Diadophis punctatus similis. Taxonomy (NCBI): domain Eukaryota; kingdom Metazoa; phylum Chordata; class Lepidosauria; order Squamata; family Dipsadidae; genus Diadophis; species Diadophis punctatus. The sequence goes on along the minus strand of JALIGW010000037.1, from coordinate 2,944,134 downwards.
TTGACATGAGTGGTAAGTGGTTATAACATTTGAACAAACAAACAAATGAATAAAAGCTGCAACTCTGAATAGGAATCAGTCCTGTGCATACTGTATGTACATCAGATTTACTTTAGACTAGATTTACCCAATATCCCAGTAGCTCTACTCTCCTTACCTTCCCACCCCCATTAATTCTGGTCCCATTGATGAAGTAGGGTTGCCATCATTTAAAAAGAAGGGCTTCCCAATATGCCTGACTTCCTGACAGAGCCAGCACACTGAATCAGAACAAAAGCATTATCAGTGTGTCTCAATAAACTGCACATATCTTCTGCTTGGTGGGATACCAACGGTGTTGGTTGGCAAAAGAATCTCTGGTTTAGAGATACCATCTTGCAAAGAGTAGCATAAGCAAGCTTGGGATAAAGCTAAGCTATAGTGGAGCTTGTTATAAACTAAAGTTAGTAGCCTATTCTATGCCTTCTTTAGTAAAAGAAAAAATATGTGTGAAATGTTTGATTGACCAAAGCTATGACAAGTGATGGAATTCAACATCCATGGGTCCATTTGATGATGACCATGGCTTATGGGACATTGTAACTTAGAATGTAAGTGGAGCAAATATAAAGAAAATGAATTAAATGAAATGAAAAAGTAAGAAAAATAGTTATGTTTTGTGTTTTGGAAACTTAAGAGAGGAAAGGTGGTGACAGATCTGAATGAACAAGGCGTGATCTTATGGAATTGATGAATTTACGCAGGGAAATAAGGCTGTAAGTTTTATGATGAATGAAAGGGCTAAAATGTATTTCAGAAGGTATGAGTTTGTGTTAACTCAGTTCTTGTGGAGTATGTACAAAAATTAGAATTCATAAATTGGAATGATAGTTGCATGTTACACTCCACTGAATTGTGGTGCTAGAAGAAGCAAAAAGGAATTTGAAGAAAAATTGTGCAACATTTTGGATAAATGTAATCTCAGGCAAAAGTTATTCTTTTAGATGGTGGGAATGAAGCAACAGAATATAGAAAAAATGATTGGATCAATAATGTATGATAGTAGTGACTGATATATAGCTGTTTAGTAAAAGCTCTTTGTTTTAACAATATGGTTTAAGCAAAGTGTATGCGTATACATACACACCAGAGGTGGGTTCCTACCGGTCCTAACCGGTTCTTTGGAACCGTTAGTAAATTGGTGATGACATCACGGAGCCGGTTCTGTCGGTGCCGGTCCATGGGCGCTGCCATCTTGGATTTGACTTATGCACATGCGCAGAAGCTAATTTTTGCTTCTGCGCATGCGCAGAAGCTATTTTTAAATTGCTGTGGGTGTGCAGGCGCGCGCAAAGTGCACGCGCACCCCCGGCACGACCTGAGCGAACCTGCAGCAAAAGGATCCACAATCCACCCCGACACACATGCATGCATGGCAAAGTATGAATGTACACACACACACATGCATGGCAAAGTATGAATGTAGATCTAAAAGACTGTTTCATTTTAATATTGTTGATGGCAGATTGGAACATTAGCACACATTTATACAAGAGTGATGAGAGATTTTCAGTATGAGACAGATCCTTTTTTTGATAATGTCAGAAATGGATCTTGGAAAAAATGGACATGAAAGAAAAAGAAAGAAATTAGAATGAAAGTAGAATGACTGCAGGAAGAGAAAGTACATCCTCACCCACCCACAAATGCATACTCAGTCATGTACAGATGAATCACCCAACAGAATGAATGGCTGTAAGATGTAAGTGGATGTAAGAAAATAAGTTATGGAAGCTGTTGTGAATTGAATAAAGGAATTCTTCAGTCAGAATGCCTTAGAAATATTTGGAGTCATGCTAATGGAATATATGAAAAAGTATGCTTATTGGAATAATAAGTGAAAGAGACTGTGAATAAGCAAAAAAGCATATAAGGGTAGAGTTTCTGCAAAAAAAATATAAATAATTATCGTATAATAAGCAGAGAGAGAAACAAACTGCAAAGAATATAATCAAAGAGAGTAAGAAACTACCGGTATTAAGATTTAAAAGGGCAAAAAACAAACTGATGTTGATAGAATTGGTTTAAAAAATATAGAAATTGGTGAAGAGGGCTGAATTAGGAATTTTTTAATGTTAGTTCTAAGAAAATGAATGAAAACAAAATCATGTCCTGAGAGAATGTCAAAAAAAATTGGTAAGGTTGCAGATATTGATGGTATGACTGGAGAAACGATTATTTAAAGATATAGTTTGAGGTTTTATTTCTGCAAGCCTCCGAGAGTCACCATGAGTGAGTGTAGCAGCCATATACATTTTCTTAATAAATAATAGATAGATGATAGATAGATAGATAGATAGATAGATAGATAGATAGATAGATAGATAGATAGATAGATAGAGATGATAGATGGATATAATGAATAGATAGATAGATAGATAGATAGATAGATAGATAGATAGATAGATAGATAGATAGAAGATAGATAGATAGATAGATAGATAGATAGATAGATAGAAGATAGATAGATAGATAGATAGATAGATAGATAGATAGATAGATAGATAGATAGATAGATAGGGGAGTGGCTGTGTGCTTTGTTTAAAGTAAGTGTGAAGACTGCACATATCCATGCCTCACAATTGGAAGAGTGTCATTATTGTTCCCCTGTGCAAAATGAAAGGGTGAATGCGAAAACCATGTGTCCCTGGGGAAGACGTTGGGCAGAACCGAGTATAAAACTTGACAATAGGCAAGACTTGGGAAGTGCAGTGCAGTTTTATACAAAGCAGGAAAAATGCAGACCAGATTTTTGTTCAGCAGGTAATTGAGAAATATATGAATGGGACAGTGGTGGGATTCAATTTTTTTTTACTACCGGTTCTATGGGCGTGGCTTGGTGGGCATGGCTTGGTGGGCGTAGCAGGAGAAGGATACTGTAAAATCTCTGGACTTTCTGGTTTTTCTTTGAAGACATTTCGCTTCTCATCCAAGAAACTTCTTCAGCTCTGACTGGATGGTGGGGAATGGAAGGATTTATACTCCTTGCAGACAGCTAGTCATTTGCATTCTTTTAGAGAGTCATTGAGGCTACCTATATGGACAGTGAATATAGTGAACAGTGTTGGCTGGTGTAAAATAGGAATATTCCCTTTTATTTTATTTAGTTTCCCAATTGGATATGTACAGTATGTGCAATATATACACTGGACCCAGTCTAGAGCTTGCTAGTTCTAGTTACTTGTAAGTGTATGGTTTTTCATATGTTTTCCTGCTGAACCTGATACAGTCATCCTCACTTAACAATGGCAATTGGGACAGGCAACTTTGTTCCTAAGTGATGCTATAATAAAGCGCTATGACACATGACTGCACTAATTTAACAATGGCAGTTCCAGCAGTCCCAATTGCCGTTGTTAGGCGAATCCCACATGGTTGCGGCATTCGGTAGTCGCCACTTGCGACCTCCTGCCAGCTTCCCCAGTGACTTTGCTTGTTGGGAAGCCAGCAGTGAAGCTCGCGAATGGTGATCATGTGACCACAAGATGCTGCAATGTCATCACTGCAAGCCAGTCGCAAAGTGCCTGAGTTATGATCTCCTGACCATGGGGACACTGCGACCAGAGGTGGGTTCCTCCCGGTTCGCACCGGTTCTATAGAACCAGTAACAAACTGCTGGTGATGTCATGGAGCCGGTTCTGCCAGTGCTGGTCTGTGGCCATTTTGGGGGGGGAATTTTTTTAAAGGTTTTTTTTTTTGCTGATTTTTTTCTTCTGCGCATGTGCAGAAGCTGAGTTTCTGGCACTACGCATGCGCTGCCATCTTGTTTTTGGCTTTTTTTGGCTTTTTTTGCAAATTTTCAGCACTGCACATGTGTGCGCATGCATGGCCACGCAGCACGCAATGCGTGCACAGCCATGCGGCGTGGGAGGAAGCAAACTGGCATCAAGGTACGTTAGAACTCACCCCTGACTGCGACGGATGCAACTATGAGGACCCAGCATATCTTTGAACAACCGCTGAACAAATGGTTGTTCAACGAAGCCTATCTGTGGTGCAAAATGCTAGCAATTCCAAACATAAAGGAACCATTTTGTGTCTTGCGTTGTGCCCCAGCAATAAGGCCATTGTTCTGTTAGTTTTGAGTAGCACAATTGCCAAGTGTTTAGGACATGGCACATTACTTCCCTCTGCTTCTCCCTCCCACAGCCCAAATCTTACAACATTTGGACCCGAATTACTCAATGGCATTTTCGCTGCCCTCAATAAATTCTGGGTGGATTGTTAGTTTACCTACAGGCTATGTTAACTCTTCTTCTCCCTTCCCCCCACCTCCATTTCCCTTTGAGATAAGCCAGACAGCCTTTAAATGGCAAAACGTTACAATTTTCCACCTCATTTCCCATCTCCTCTACAGTTAATTTTTACCAGCCCTCTCTATTTATTTCCTTGCAGTGCTCCAGAGTGGGAATCATGGGGAAGAAGGGAAGGTGCATCTGGAGTGGGCCCTGGGTGGGGGGAGGCTGGGAGAGAAGCAGGGCCTCCCCCCCTCTTTAATTTAACAAAGTGAATAGAACAACTTAATTAGAGTCATCTGGAAAATAACAAGTCACGTCAGGCGGCTTCTGAGGGATGCAAATAGCAAGGCCGAGGCAGGCTGGGAAAGCTGAATGAGCCACAGGGGCCGCCTGAGCTTTGCCTGCTCCTCCATCACAGCCTGCAGGCTATTTGCCTTTTCCTGCAAAGGAACAGAGCAGATGTCGCTAATTATTGGCAGGGCCTAATTGGATTTATCAGCAGTTAATAGGAAATTAAGCACTAAAGCTTCAGAGCATCCCTGATGGGGTGGTGGTTATCACGCAAGCCTCAGGAAGCCATGTCCTGGGGCTTTGTGTATTCCACACGATCATTTTAACCATTGCCCACTTTCTGGGTTTTCTGGTCCTGCCTTGATTTCCACATGGGTGAAAAGCTCCGCTCTCTTGTTTCGTTCCTGTTTTTAAAGATACCTTTATGTAATGCCTTCCCCCGGGCCTGTTACCAGATGAGTTGCAGAAATTTGGAGAGAGGGTTTATGGCGGCAAAGAGAGACAGAAAATTCAAACTCTGTCCTGCCACCTATTGGTCATTTGGATTTTGGAGCCTAGACAGGGCAGCCTGAGCCTCCCACTCTTTTCTCCCTTCTCCCTCTTTTGCTTTCAGAATTAATCAGCTTAAAGACAATGGAACAATTATTTATTTATTTATTTATTTCGTTTTTCTTATATGCCGCCTTACTCCCGAGGGACTCAGGGCGGCGTACAGCAAAAAATACAAGAAACCAGCAATAAACATTAATTAAAAGCAAATACAAAAATTAAAAATTCAATATTAAAAAACATCCATCAACCAGACATACCCGGGGGAGAGCTCAGATGGATTAGTCTCTAACCCCCTGCCTGCAGGAAAAGCCATGTCTTGACGGCTTTTCGGAAGGCCAGCAGGGTGGGGATGGTTCGGGTCTCTGGGGGAAGTTGGTTCCAGAGCGCGGGGCCCCCCACAGAGAAGGCCCTCCCCCTAGGGCCCGCCAGCCAGCATTGCTTGGCTGACGGGACCTGGAGGAGGCCAACTCTGTGGGCCCTAACCGGTCGAAGGGAAGTATGAGGCAGAATGCGGTCCCAGAGATAGCCTGGTCCTAAGCCATGAAGGGCTTTAAAGATGATGATCAACACCTTGAATTGTACCCGGAGACCGATGGGCAACCAATGCAGCTGGCGGAGTATAGGTGTAACGTGGGTGTACCTTGGCACACCCACCACAGCACGCGCAGCCGCATTTTGCACCAACTGAAGTCTCTGGATACTCTTCAAGGGTAGCCCCATGTAGAGCGCATTGCAATAGTCCAAACGGGAGGTGACAAGGGCATGAGTGACCGTGAGTAGAGCCTCCTTCTCCAAGTATGGCCGCAACTGGTGCACCAGGCGAACCTGTGCAAAGGCCCCCCTAGCCACAGCGGTAAGATGATGATCCAATTTTAGCTGTGGATCTAGGAGGACCCCCAAGTTGCGGACCTGATCTGAGGGAGTTAATTTCGCTCCCTCGAGAGCCAAGGAGGGACAGTTGTCATAGTCCTTAGGAGGCAATATCCAAAGCCACTCAGTCTTGTCGGGGTTGAGTCTGAGCCTGTTCCTCCCCATCCAGATCCTAACGTCGTCCAGGCACCGGCACATTACATGACATGACTTAACTAACCCGGCATCTGAACCGTCCATCTTTTTCTGTCCTGCCTTTTTTTTAAAAAAATTCCCTCTTTATTTTCATTCATTCAGCTGGGGATCAATCTGGCTGAAAAGATAAATTTAAGAAGTGGTTGGGTAACGCTTACCGAAGATTCAGAAATCCAGAGGGGTAAAGCAACCCTCATCCACTTTATGAAAATTGGTTGCTTTGATCATTGTATTCAGATCTCCAAGAAACACTTAACTGAAGTTCCTTGTCTCCACATATCCACAAGAAGCAGAGTTCTTCTAGAAATCAAGTGTTGGAAAATACAGCCAATCACCTCCAAAATTAGGATGGGAAGGAAGACTCCGCTCATGAATTAATGTCCAATGTTGCAAACTCTTGGAAAACCACGTGGATTTTGCAGGAAGTGTATCAGAGATGACAAGATGTGCAATTCATCCTCGCAGTGCTAAGCGTGAGTTGTGCTATTCATCCCATGGGTGTTTTGACATCCTTGCCTCCTAACATGTTACTAAGGTCAATTTAAGTGAGCTAGATTGCATGAAAAATCCCTCAATTACTGTGTCACTCTCATCCTTCTTCCTGGCAAGCTGTATGTTTGCGCTTGCGTGCGTAATCGCATATGTGCATGCATGTTTTAAAGAGTACACTATTCCTCCATGTTGCCATCTGTAAGTCCAAACCTATTTGATTAATCACTCCTATTTCTCTTGACATCTTCGCAAAAGGTCAGGAGACATTGCAAATAATTGAAAATACCATACTGCAGGCTGATCTATACATCATTAAGGGCAGGGGCGGGTTCCTAATTTTTTTACTACCACTCTGTGGGCATGGCTTATTTTGTGGGTGTGGCTTACCATCCATGTGACCGGGTGGGCGTGGCTTGCCAGTCATATATTAGTTATTTCAGAGAGATGTTACTACTATTTTTGCTATTTTATATCTTACATGAAAAGCTTTGCATACAAAGTGTGTGTTACACCATGGCAACACAGCAACCTTTATATGCAGAAAATGCTATAGTTAAAAGACAAGCAAGTCTCATACAGCATTTTTGGTTTCAGTCATGGATTCCTTAGATGAAAATATTGAGGACTGTTAAAAGAACACTTTTGGGAAGCTTTAGGCAAAAGTGAAGGAAAAGTGTCAAATGCGAGCTTCTTATTATTTTCAAGAGGTGGACTCACTGTGGGGTAGGAAGGCAGAGCATGCGCAGTGCCGGAAGCTCGGCTTCTGGTCATGCGCAGAAGAATTTTTTTAAAAAATGGCGGCGCCCAGGCACTGGCAACCGACCGCACCGGTACTGTGATGTCACCAGCGGGCCACTACCGGTGCTATAGAGTGGACCGCACCGGTAGGAACCCACCACTGATTAAGGGGCGCGATTAGCACCTGGACTTTACATAAGGAGTATAGAGCATAAGGGAAGAATGGCAAGGTGATGTGAGAGAGAAATCAGTACAATGCCATATATCCTTCCTGTTTAGCTAAAGTATGATTGAAATGAACAAATGGAGGTTTCCATATTTGCACATGCAATTCTGGTAGGTCTTTCGTGTACCCATCCATGGTCAAAGACTTTTATACATATCCACAGAATATGAATTCCAGGCAGTTTTAAAGGATTAATAGGTGTGATTAGTTGATTGGCATCTTGATGTTGCAGATTAAAACCAAGACTCCAGATTCATTAGGCTGAGGATCTCAGCTTTCACACTGAAACAGGTGGCGCATGAAATGGGAATGTGGGTAGGCAGCAAGCACAGGTAGTCCTCAAGTTATGACCATAATTGAGCCTGAGATTACACTCGTAAATTGAGACAGGTGTAAATTGGGTCACATGACTAGAGCCGATTTTATGACTTTTTTTTTTTTTTTGCAATATTTGATCCCTTTGTCAGTGACAAGGATGGCGAAGAGGCTAGTCTTTTTTTTTCAACCCGAATGCAGAAATGGACACAAGGATGACATTTGGGGTAAAATTTCATGCTTAAAAATGCTGCTGGTTGCTGTTTTTAAAAATCGACCATATCGGGTGCTGGGGAAGAAAATTCCTTCATGATCCCTTGATGGTCAGGGACGCAGCTGTGGAGGGCCCAAATTTTTTTTCAACCCAAACACAAAAATGGACGCTGGGATGAGATTTGGAGTGGAATTTCATGCTTAAAAATGATTGCTGTTTTTAAAAATCGAGCATATCCGGTGCCTGTCGAAGAAAATCCTGATGCCGGGATCAGTGATGCGAGTAGCTGGAAGCCAAAAAATGTTTCAATCCGAACACAAAAACGGACGTTGGGATGAGATTCTGGGAGTTGAAGTCCACAAGTCATAAAGGGGCTATTAATTCCCCACCTCTGGCCTAAGTGATTTTGAGATGCTCAGTTTTTTCTTTTCTCTTTGCATGCTATGTGGTTGTATAAAATAAATACATACACCACGTGTAGTGTCAAATAAGTACATGCATCAAATAAATGCATCATTGCAGGGGTGGGTTGCTCTCTAAGTTGCTACCGGTGTGCTGCGCGTGCATCTCCACGTTTCATGTGTACGCGCGCCTGCTATGCACACGCCTCATGCTACGTGCACACGCCCCCTCGCACGATTTTGCTTCCGCACATGCGCAGGAAGCAAAAAAAGCCCAAAAATTCTGAAAAAAAGATGGCGACGCACGACGGACCAGTGAAGACGACGGACCGGTGTTGCACGCAAATTACGTAATTGGCTGGCCGCTACCGGTGCGGTAGAGTGGACCGCACCAGTAGGAACCCACCACTGCATCATTGGAAAGTTAGGCCCTCGCAAAGGAAGAAATCCTGGCTTCTTAGTGTATTTCTGTAGAAATTTGAAACCATTACCCCCCCCCCCTTACAGAGTTTTTGTTTCTGTATTGTGAGATTTTTCAAAGCGTGCGTGTGCGTGCGTGCGCGCGCGCACACACACACACGCAAACCACATGAATCCCAGTGCCACACTTGATTTCCGGCAACGACTTTCCTTGGAAACAAAGGTCAAGCTTTCTGAACAGGTTATCTAGAAAAGGAAAGAAACAAGAACATCACTGCAAGGAAGGGGAATGAAACAGAAGCCCAGGAGCTGTTTTCCAGATAAATCAGCATATATGTAATCTGCATATTCATGATATTTATCCAAAAGCTGTTCTCTCCTAGGAGATGAAATGCCCCTGCGGAGAGCAGAGGGCTTATTATATCGGTTCTCTTTTTAAAATGCCATTTCTGATCGGGATGAGTGGGGTGGTTCTTAGGAAAGTCAACACTGGTATGCTTTTGGTTCTTAAGCAAAAGATGTTTCCTTGCATGTTTTCAAAAGAACAAGGTGTGAGATACTTTTGATGGAGGAAGGAAGGAAGGAAGGAAGGAAGGAAGGAAGGAAGGAAGGAAGGAAGGAAGGAAGGAAGGAAGAAAGGAAGAAAGGAAGAAAGGAAGGGTTCTTCCTTTAGGGGAGACGACCACTGAATAAATCCCAGTTTCTAAGTGGGGGAGAAAACTGGAGTCACCTCCTCCCTCTGTTGCCAACATTCAACTGCACTCTAGACACCAAAGTACAGATAATCCTCGATTTACAGCAGTTCATTTAGTGACCGTTCAAGCTTACAACTGCATTGAAAAAGTGACTTATGACCGTTTTTCACACTTATGACCGTTGCGGCATCCCTAGGGTCACGTGATCAAAATTCAGACGCTTGGCAACTGACTCAATATTTATGATGGTCGCAGTGTCCCAGGGTCATGTGATCCCCCTTTGCGACCTTCTAACAAGCAAAGTCAGTGGGGAAGCTAGATTCACTTAACAACCGTGTTACTTATTTCACAGCTTCAATGATCCTTAACAACTTAACAACGGTGGCAAGAAAGTTTGTAAAGCGGGGCAAAACTCACTTAACAAATGTCTCAGCAACTGAAATTTTGGGCTCAATTGTGGTCATAAGTCGAGGACTAGGTGGACCTTGTTAAGTTTGTTGGTTTTGTTTTAAAGTACAGGTTGTTCTTGCCTTACGAACACAATTGAGCCTTAAATTTCTGTTGCTAAGTGAGACATTTGTTAAGTGAGTGGTTTTATGACCTTTCTTACCACTGTTGTTAAGTGAATCACTGCAGTTGATAAGGGAATCATGCGGTTGCTAAACAAATAGGACTTCCCCCATGGAGTTTGCTTGTCAGAAAGCCGGCTGCAAAGGTTACAAATGGTGATCGCCCTGGGACAGTACAACCCTCATAAATACATGCCATTTGCCAAGCGTTCAAATTTTGATCACGTGATCATGGGGATGATGTAAGTGTGAAAACAAAGTTCATAAATCACTTTTCTCAGCGCCATGGTAACTTCAAGTGGTGACTAAAAGAATCATTATAAGTCGAGGACTATCTGTATAATTTTTTTCTTCTTGGAGTTTAAAAGTATATTTGGTATTTTAAAAGATGTTAAAGTTTTATTGTTTTTTAGATTTTTTTTCCCCTGTAGCGCTAACTATTTTTCTCTCCAGTTTTGGTGTGGGGCCTCTGGCTCAGCATTGAAAGAGTTTTTAGAAATTGAGAAAGTTTGACTCTGATTTGGCCATGTCTATAGGCTGGGAGCTCCTGGCACCCAAGTTACGAGGGTGAGTCAAAAAGTAAATCCATTTTCTTTATTTCAGGTGAAGTTTTTGATAAAAATACCTGAAATTTTTCCCAGTTATAAATTATTATATCATTTACGTTCTGAAATATTTTGTTTCTTACTTTTCAGGTTTTTAGACTCGCAAGGAAAATTCAAAATGGCTGCCCCCTTAGAGTTGCGTCAAAAACAAAGAGCAGTGATTGAATTCCTTGTTGCTGAGGGGGAAACCCCTGTGAACAGACGATTACAAAATGTGTTTGAGGACAATCCTTTAGATTATAGAGGGTTTGAAAGAGGGTTTGAGAGGCAAACATTATTCCAGTGACGAGGAAGTGAAAACTGCCGTGAAGAAGTGGCTCAAAGAACAATCAACACAATTTTACGAGGCAGGGATACATGCTCTCATTCGAAGGTGGAACATTGCTATTGAGAGAAACGGTGACTATGTTGAGAAGTAGGGATGTGATCCACAAAGGACCAGCTTCATTTTGATGTATGCTTAAAGTGACCAGATTTTTTTTTCTTCAAGCGGGACACCATTGACGGGGGTGGGTTTCTCCATTTGAGTTTTGCCCTCTGCGCATGCGCAGAGGGCAAAAGAAGGCAAATGTCGGCGTCCAGGTGGGTGGAGGGGGGGAGGCGGGAGGCCTTTCCTCGCCTCCCGCCTCCCCTTCGGGAGCCGGCAATGGCTTGGGCTGGCTGGCTGGTAGAAATGCTCAGCCTGTGTTTCCCGATCCCCGAGGATACCCAAGCCCCATTACCTGCCACGGATAGAAGCCGCTCAGCACATGTTCTTCTCGGGGGGGGGGAGGACCCACCGGCTGGTCCCCCCCGCCCTTTATCCACCCCCTTCTCTCTTCGCCTGATGGTGTCCTTGGGGTCCTTTACGGAGGCAGGTGGGCGGGGAGGGAGCGGAGGTCCAGTGATTTCCTCTGGGAAAGAAGGGGCGGAGGCGCAGCCACGCTAAAGGAGGTGGGGGGGCACGCGCGTCAGGCTTCCATGGCGGCGCCCCTTAGCCGTGGACGAGCAGCTCAGTCTCCTAGGGCTGCGCTGCTGCCAGCCGCTCCCTCCCTCCAAGCCCGCCTCCCCTCCCAGCCCGGGAAGAAGCCTCTCCACTCAATCGCTCGCTCGCCCACCCCGCCCCCTCCTCCTCGCTCGCTCGCTCGCTTTCTGTTCAGGAATGCAGCACTTCGCCCAGCCCCCTCCCCAGACTCATTCATAGCGTAAGGTGACCAGACATCCGGGCATTCTTTTCAAAAAGCGGGACTTTTTGAAAAGAATGCGGGACGCGGGACACACGCTTGAAAAGCGTGTCTGTCCCGCCAAAAGCGGGACGTCTGGTCACCTTATGTATGCTACATGTTCCTGTGTTGGTAATTATACCTGTCCTAAAGAAAATGGCATTACGTTTTGACTCACCCTCGTAACAGTGCAGCAATGCCTTCTTTGTCTTGTGGTAAGGAAAATCATTCAGAGAAACCATATGAAAAACAGGGTGTTCGCAAAATTTTGGCCCCGTAAAAATCCATGAATGTTCTGTGGGCAGGCAAGCTGGAAATTATTCAAGTTGCCTTTCCTATTTTGATAATGGTGAAAGCTTTATACTCTGCTACTTCGACAATGGTGAAAGCTTCCTCTGTGGTTGTAAGGGGTGGAAAATGGTATAAGAGCTGCTCAAATTTCTTTTCAGAACCTTCCAGGTGAAAATAAATATTGCACAATATTGGAAACAGAAGGATGTACCAACTGAAAATATAGTAATTAAGAAAATTCTTGAATGTGCTGAATTAGATAAAATGACAATGGAATTAAATGAAAAGGAGGATTTGGAATACTATGAAATTTGGAATAAATTTTATGATTGGCTTGAAAAGAGAAAGCAAAATAAATCTGTAAATAATTAATTTAGTAGCTTATATATGACTTTTAACTACGTTAAGCTACTATAATTATATTTATGAATCATAATGAAATATGTTAATGAAAAAGATCACATAATAATTTTAATTATAAAAATTATATAAGCATGAATTTACTGTCGATATAAATTGCTGTATTATAACCCTAGAGGTTACATAATGTAGTTGTATGTATGTTACTGTATTGTTTTGTTTTGTCCATTTTTTTGTATATATGTTTTCTTTTGTGTTGTTTTTAAATGTAAATAACTAAATAAAAATTATTTTTTTTTAAAAAAGAAAAGAAAATAAATATTTCACTAGGAACGAGGAGGGTCCTCCTCACCCACCCCTTCTGAAAATGCATCTCAGGTTTTCATGTTCCATTTCCAAACGGTGACATCGTACTACCTCTTTGACAGCTCCTGTCATACCTGACAGAACAGTCTGGACCAGGAAGAAACTTTGACACCAAAGATCTGCCAGTTAGCAACAACACAGGGCAACCTTTGATGGCCAGCAGTTCACAGTTGTTTAGACCTTCTAGACAGCAACATTGCCTAGCTGTCTCTGCCAAATGGAAGAAAACATGATTCTGTAAAAAATAAAAAGAAGAAGCCAGACTCCTAAAATTGAAAAAAGAAGAAATAAATCCATGAGGTATCATTGCTCCTGTCTAGCCAGCTGCTTCAGAAAGTACCAAAAATCACTCCCCCCGCCCAAAGAGATCAGCCATGAAAAATCATTCACTTCTGCTCCCGTGGCATTGGAGGCCCTTATGGCCAAGCTGAATTTTCTCTTCCTGCCTTTGTCCTAAAAGAAAACGAAAGAAAGATGTGTTCCAATCTTGCCTCCCTATAGCTTCTTTTAGGGCTGTATAATCTTTGGCCCCAGGGCTGCATGTGAAACACCCCCCCCCACTCCCCAAAAAAGCTTTGGAAAATAGCCTTGAGAGGCTCTCTATCAATTGCCAGCAAGTTATAATTTTTAACAACCCAAAGAGAAAACTATTAACCATACGAGTAGTAATGAGCTCTATTATGTTTAATTGAATTAATTTTACTTGAAGATCAATTAAAATGTAATTAAACCAAAATTAGATTTTCTTCTCAGCCCCACAAACACAGTTCAAAACCACAGCAAAACGAACGATAGCACATGGATGTAATTCTAATAGTTGTGGGTGCTTTCAAATTGAGGTGTCGGAGAAGAGACTTGAGAGTCCTTAGGATTGCAAGGAAATCAAACCGGTCGACCCTAAAGGAATTCAACCCTGATGATCCTTTGGAAGGACAGATACTGAAGTGGAAGCTCAAATACTTTGGCCACCAAATGAGAAGAGAGGACTCATTGGATAAGACCCTGATGTTGGGAAAGATTGAAGGCAAAAGGAGACAGGAACGGCAAAGTATGAGATGGTTAGATAGTGTCGATGATGCAATGAACATGAATTTGCGCAAACTCTGGAAGACAGTGGAGGACAGGGTGGCCTGGCATGCTATGGTCCACAGGGTTGTGAAGAGTCAGATACAAATTAGCAACTGAACAACAATATTTGTGGGATATTGGTCAGGAAAACCAAAGTTAGACACTTGATCTTGGAGGGGGGGGGTGATCAGGTCTCAAAATTCTCATTTGAATCTCTTGGAACCAGTCTTCATCCTTCAAACTAGCCTAACCTGCTGTGAGGATAAAACTGAGGATTGGGGAAACTGTGCGCCCTTTGAATTTCTAGAACAATTTCCCTTAATACTGTTCAGCTGTGTTGGGGTTAAGCTTGCAGAATTCCCATCAGCATGTCAAAAGACTGGAAATTCTAGCAGGAATACCCACACTGTTATATAGAAGGAGACTGCTCCTTAAATGAGATGTGAGCATGGTGGCGCAATGGTTAGAATGCAGTATTGCAGGCTAATTCTGCTGACTGCCAGCAGTTCGATCCTGACTGGCTCAAGGTTGACTCAGCCTTCCATCCTTCCGAGGTCGGTAAAATGAGGACCCAGATTGCTGGAGGCAATGTGCTGACCTCTGTAAACCGCTTAGAGAAGACTGTAAAGCACTGTGAAGCAGTATATAAGTGCTATTGCTATATGAGAGGACCAGCAAAATTGGATTTATGTCCTGCTTGTGGGCATCCCATTGCTATTTTATTCGAGCTGATGGGAAAAAGAAACCTGGGTTTTTGCTCTCGTCCAGCCAGGCTCCTATGTTGATTACAAGGCAGGTCAACTTTGGAAATGGAAGGAGAGTTTAAAAAAAAGATTTTATGCTATTTCTTTCAGCAGATATTTTCCAGAAACACCATTAACCGGCTTGCTTTTGTTATTAGGCGTGTTGATGGAGTATGGTGTGGTTATCAGCCATAATCCCAATAATAGGCAAGATATCGTTCCCTGATTCTCTTCCACAACCAATTTTGCTTTATGTTCTGCCCTCCCCACCCACCCCGCCCTTCCCCTGCATTCCTCGACCGAAAGCGCATGAAA
Source organism: Diadophis punctatus similis (assembly GCA_023053685.1). Lineage (NCBI taxonomy): Eukaryota > Metazoa > Chordata > Lepidosauria > Squamata > Dipsadidae > Diadophis > Diadophis punctatus. The sequence goes on along the minus strand of JALIGW010000037.1, from coordinate 2,928,929 downwards.
TCTGGTGATGCTCTCCTGCAAGAGGTTTGTGAGCACATTATGCTAACAGGACCGGGATGGCGGCGGCAGAGGAGCTCCAGGGGGTAATACAAATTTCAACACCCCGGCACTTAAATCTCAATCCGTGAAAGGCCTATTAGTCTAATCACAGTGCTTCCCTGCCTTATATCAGCTGAAATAGCAGTTTTCTGTTCTCCCTGACAGATCAATAGCAGCAGGATAATAAATATGCCCAAGCACTTGTGTCCAAATTTAATTTCCATTACAAGGCCCAAGGAAAGCAGGAGTGATGGAAGCTCCGCCAGGGATGGGACTCATCACAATCAGTGCTTGGGTTTTCAAGCTGTTTCATGCTTTTGTGGCTCTGTTTGCGGGTTTTATGGTTTCTTTTTCTTTCTTTTGTTTTTTGTTTTGGTTGCCTCTTGCAATGTCTTTATTAGATTCAGGGAAGCGGGCAAGGGGGGAGGAAAGTAATTTCGAAGCACGGGGAAGAAAAGGTGGTTACAAAAGGACAGCTCCACAATTTCTGCCCTCCCTCAACTGCAAACGCGCTTTGCTTCCCTTCGGTAGCTGGCACATGGACTTCAAAATGCCCATTTGCACAGCCGTAGCTCTCAATTAATAAACAGCATGCAACATCTGAGATGGCTGGATCAAACAGCAGGGCTCAGCTGTTGGGCAAGCTAATTTTCAGATGGGGGTACCGGGGGGGGGGAGAGACAGAGGAAGTGTGAATTTCAGCCAGGACAGGGGTGCTGATGAAAACAGCATCCCTCTGCCCTAAGTAAGAAGTGAAATATTGCAAGGCTACTGGATCTAAGTTCCTGTTTTTGACCCCACCCGTAGGAACGGGGCCAAGGCCCCTTGGAAAGGACTTTGAAACTGAGATATGTTGAGAACACATCCTGGGTAAGCTGTCACACTTGAACATTGGTAGCTGTGGTTTTCAAAATCTTGGCCAGGAGAAGAAAGCAGTGATCGTCCTTGTTGCAGAACGTATTGCCTTCTGCAATAATATAAGAATAGCATTTAGAGTTATATACCACCCCATAGTGCTTTACAGCAATCTCTGGGTGTTTTACAGCAGCGGCCCCCAACCTTTTGGGCACCAGGGACTGGTTCCTTGGGGAGAGAATTTTCTGCTGACTGGAGGGGCATGGTTTCATGTGCGGCCTGCATCCCGCAGATGGGGCTTCGCTTGTTTACGCGGTCTGATATCTGGTATGCTGCAGACCGGTGCCAGTCCACGGATTGGGGGTTGAGGACCACCGGTGGGTTGCTCCCGGTTCGGCCGGTAGCGCCGGCAGTGGGAGGCTCCACACACCCACCCATGATGCTTCTATGCATGCGCAGAAGTGTTGCGCGTGCGTGCAAACCGATATCAGTAGTGGAACCCACTACTGTTGGGGACCCCTGGTTTACAGTATAAGCATTATTTGCATATTACCTCCAACAATCCGGGTCCCCATTTTACCGGTCTCAGAAGGATGGAAGGCTGAGTCAACCTTGAGCCCCATCAGGATCGAACACAAGGCTGCGGGCAAAGTTTGCCCGCAATACTGCATTCTAATCACTGCACCACCAGTGACCAATATCTCCCTGGGATTTGTATTGCCACTGACCACATTGAAAAGGGCCCTCAAAACCTAGCTCTTTTGGGGCTAGGTTGGGTGATGGGCCTCTGGCAGAAATGGTGCATGTTAGAAAAAGGGAGTGTACTTCTCTTAATGTTTACTATTCTAAAAAAAAACTCCTATGTTTTTAATCAGTTTGTCATATACCGTGAACATATTGCCTGCGATCATCTTGGGGTTGGAGAACCTTTTATATTTGACAAATAAATAAATAAGGTGTGAGATAATATGGTGTAATAAGATGAGTACCCAATTCGGGAAAGAACCAAGTTCTATTCTGCAATCCTTCTCGTCCTGTCCTTATACCTCAGCTTGTTGTACTGCCCAAGGGAATTGAGGGGAGAGGTATGTTTTTCAGACTCTTCCGGAAAAATGGGAGTGGCATAAGAGTTGGCACAACATAGAGGCTAGGACAGAGTGCTAGAAATCAGAAATTCCCAAATTCTAATTTGCATGCTAACACGAATTTATACTGTAGATTGAATTCACACAAGATAGTAGACTGGGTCAGGTCACCTGTGACTCAGCAGGCTATGGAAAACTGGCTACTATCTTAGCAAGTAGTATGAACCATATTGTCACGTTAAACCTAATGCTCTTTCTTCTGGTATAGCATCTTCAGTTTATCCAGGTTTAAGATTTAGCATGTGGTATGCAGGGGTGGGTTCCGGATTCTGCTACTGCCAATTCGCTCAGAGATGCACTGCACGGGTGGGCGCGCTTCGCGCATGCATGCACATGCATGCACAGTACTAAAAAAGCTGTGCATGTGCAGAAGAAGAAAACAAGATGGTGGCGCCTATGGCGCCAAGAGAACCAGCTTGGGGGCGTGGCAGACCTAGGTTGCTGCTGGTTCCAGCGGCCCAGGCCGCCAAGTTACTAACAGTTCTATAGAATCGGTCTGAACCGGTAGGAACCCACCTCTGGTGGCATGAATCCAGTTACATACATGGAAGCACTTCTTTTTACCTCAGCCATCAACTTTTTGTGTTAGCAGAGAGGAAAACAATATCTTACAGAGTTGTTTGCAAGGATAATAATGGATAGATAACTCTTCTGAAGTATTTCAAAGTACTAATAAAGGAGAATATTTGTAGCTCTGGGTTGACATGAGGGTTCCTTGGTGGGGTCCAGAGGTGGGTTCCTCCCAGTTTTGACCAATTCACCCAAACTGGTAGCAAACTGCTGGTGACGTCATGATGACATCATGGAATCGGTTCGGTTGGTGCCGGTCCGTGGGCACTGCCATCTTTTTTTAATTTTTTTTAATTTTTTAATTCTTTTTTTGAAAATTTTCCGGTTTTTTTTCCTTCTGCGCATGCGCAGAAGCCGAGTTACCAGCACTGCACATGCGTTGTCATCTTGTTTTGGTTTTGGGGGGGGGTATTTTTTATTTTTGGGGCACTGTGCGCACGTGCCCACAGGGCGTGCCCACGCGGCACGCCCACGCGGCACGGGAGGAAGCGAACTGGCAGCGAGGTAAGTTAGAATCCACCCCTGGTGGGGTCCCTCTCTGCACTTGCTTGTTTTCTTGCAGGCGTTTCATTACCCAAACTAGGTAACATCATCAGTGCTAGTCCTGATGATGTTACCTAGTTTGGGTAATGAAACGTCTGCAAGAAAAGAAGCAAGCTCATATTTAAAAGTCTCGCAAGTACTGTATTAACATTAACTATGATTAGAGCTTTGGAGAGCTTTTTGTTAAGTAGGCAGCAAGGGATTTAATTTGGAATGGGCAACATTCCCAGGTGGAACAATGGCCAGTATCTGGTGGTGCATGTACTGTCTGCTAAGTGTTGATAGTTTCAAAAAAGAATGAGCACGTAGGTAAGTCTGCTCTTCTCTGTGACTAGTTTTAGGCCATGAGTAAGCGTCAAACTCGCGGCGTCATGTTGCTGTCACGCGATGTTTCACGATGTTTTTGCCATTCGTGGAGCTGGGGTGGGCATGGCCTGTGCGTGACGCATCCAGCCTGCGGGCCTCCAGTTTGTCATCCCTGAGTTAGACCATAATTGCTCAGACAGAAATAAGAACCGTGTAGATAAAAAATTGAAGGAATGAGTGAGTCCGGGGCTGGGATCCTGCCCCCCTCTGCTGAGTGTGGAAACAGAAGCGGAGGGGCGTGTGGGACCAACCCCGGGCCCAGTATGAGTGGAGTGTATGGCCTGCCAGGAGAACGGAGGACCAGCGGGGGAGGGGAGGGGATCTCTGGGGGTAGTGGGAGTAGGAGCATTACGGTCATAACAGGGAGGGGTAGGTATGGCGGGAGCAGAGGGGTAGGCCGCTCTCGGGGAACGAGGATTCGCTGTTTACAAGCGATTCCTTGTTCTGGCCCCTCTGATATGGTTCCATCTAGCTCAGCCCGAGTACCTGGTAACCAGGGATGTCAGGGCCCCGGGCTCAAGCTGCTGCTGTTGAATGCCAGGTCGATTATGAACAAGGCCCCCCTTGTACGGGATCTAATCCTGGAAGAGGGGGCTGACCTGGCATGTATTACTGAAACCTGGCTGGGTCAGGAGGGGGGGGTCCCCCTCTCCGAAATGTGCCCGGACGGGTTTTCAGTCCAGCATCAGCCCCGACCCCAGGGAAGGGGTGGAGGAGTGGCTATTATAGCTCGCCAGAACCTTTGCCCTCGAAGGAGCCCTGCCCCGGAGATTGTTGGGTGTGAGACGCTCCTTCTGAAGTTGGACTTAGGGGTTCAGGTGGGCCTTTTGTTAACGTACCTGCCTCCTAGCTGCGTTACAAAGGCCCTGCCTGTTCTGCTTGAGGCGGTTGCGGGGCTGGCGATTGAGTTCCCCAGGTTGATGGTGCTGGGGGACTTTAATCTGACATCGCCCGGCGAAGCCTCAGGGGCAGTCCAGGAGTTCATGGCTTCCATGACAACCATGGACCTGACCCAAGTAGTTCAGGGTCCGACTCATGAGGGAGGTCACACGCTTGACCTTGTGTTTCTCTCGGGGCAGTGGAGAGATGATCTGAGGCTGAGGGGTTTAGTCACAGTACCCTTGTCGTGGTCAGATCATTTCCTTCTGAGGATGGATTTCATGGCACCACTCCTCCACCGCAAGGAGGCGGGACCGACTAAGTGGTTCCGCCCCAGGCGCCTAATGGAGCCCGAGGGATTCCAGAGGGAGCTTGGGGAAATACCTGAATCCCTGGTACACAACTCGTCCGAGGACCTTGTAGCCACCTGGAATCGGGTGGCAGCGGGGGCCTTGGATCGGATTGCGCCTTTGCGGCCTCTCCGTGGTAGCGGATCCAGGAGGGCCCCTTGGTTTACTGAGGAACTCCGGGAGATGAAGCGCCATAAGAGACGCCTAGAGCGACGATGGAGATCTAGTAAAGCTGAGTCTGACCGGACACTTTTAAGAACTTTCATTAAGTCTTACTTAGTGGCGATAAGGGCGGCAAAATGTTCGCATTTTTCCGCCCTTATTGTGTCCGTTGACTCCCGCCCAGCCGCCCTGTTTAGGGTGACCCGCTCCCTCCTAGCCAAGGAGGGTGGCGAAGATCCCTTGCAGGGCAGAGCTGAGGAATTTTCTCGGTTTCTGGCGGATAAAGTCACTCAGATTCGGACAGACCTGGACTCCGATTGGGCAGTACAGGCCGAGGTGACAGGGGCAGGTCTTAGTCCTGTTATATGGGAGGAGTTTGAACCGGTGACTCCTGATGATGTAGACAAGGCCATAGGAGCGATGAGTTCCGCCACTTGTTTATTGGACCCGTGTCCATCCTGGTTGGTTTCGGCCACCAGGGAGGTTTCACGCGGCTGGCTCCAGGCGTTGGTCAACGCTTCTCTGAGAGAGGGGTCCGTCCCGCGGCCCTTAAAAGTCGCGGTGGTGAGGCCCCTCCTCAAGAAGCCTTCCCTGGACCCAGGCGATTTAAAGAACTTCCGTCCGGTCTCCAACCTTCCCTTCGCGGGGAAGGTTGTAGAGAAAGTGGTGGCACTCCAACTCCTACGGCTGTTGGATGACACTGATTTTCTGGATCCCTTTCAATCGGGTTTCAGGCACGGCTACAGTACGGAAACGGCTTTGGTCACTCTGATGGATGACCTCTGGCGAGCCCGGGATGGGGGTCATTCCTCCATCCTGGTGCTACTTGACCTCTCAGCGGCTTTCGATACCATTGACCATGGTATCCTTCTGCGTCGTCTCGGCGAGGTGGGAGTGGGCGGCACTGTGTTACAGTGGTTCTCCTCCTACCTCTCTGACAGGACGCAGTCGGTGTTGACAGGGGGGCAGATGTCGAGCCCTAGGCCCCTACTTTGTGGGGTGCCGCAGGGCTCGGTCCTCTCGCCCATCCTGTTTAACATCTACATGAAACCACTGGGTGAGATCATCCGACGACACGGGGTGAGGTATCAGCAATATGCTGATGATACCCAGTTGTACATCTCCACCCCGTCTCAATTCAGGGAAGCCGTCGACGTAATGTGCCGCTGCCTGGACGATGTTAGGGTCTGGATGGGGAAGAACCGGCTAAAGCTCAACCCTGACAAGACCGAGTGGCTGTGGATATTGCCTCCCAAGGATTATGTCAATTGCCCCTCCTTGGTTCTTGGGAGAGAGAAATTAACTCCCTCAGAACGGGTTCGCAATTTGGGTGTCCTCCTAGACCCACAGCTAAAATTGGAGCAACATCTTTCAGCTGTGGCTAGGGGGACCTTTGCACAGGTTCGCCTAGTGCACCAATTGCGACCCTTCTTGGAGAGGGAGGCTTTGCTCACAGTCACCCACGCCCTTATCACCTCCCGGCTGGATTACTGCAATGCGCTCTACATGGGGCTACCCTTGAAGAGTATCCGGAGACTACAATTGGTGCAAAATGCAGCTGCTCGTGCCGTGGTGGGTGTGCCCAGGTACACCCATGTAACACCTGTCCTCCGGCAGCTGCATTGGTTGCCCATTAGTCTCCGGATCCAATTTAAGGTGTTGGTCGTTACCTTTAAAGCCCTACATGGCTCAGGGCCAGGTTACCTTCGGGACCGCATCCTGCCGCATACCTCCCTACGACCAGTTAGGTCCCACAGAGTGGGTCTTCTCCAGGTCCCATCAACCAAACAATGTCGGTTGGCGGGGCCTAGGGGGAGAGCCTTCTCTGTGGGAGCTCCCTCCCTATGGAACCAACTTCCTCCGGAGATCAGAGCCATCCCCACCCTGCTGGCCTTCCGGAAAGCAATAAAAACGTGGCTCTTCCGGCAGGCGGGGTGAAAGTGAGACCGAGCATATTATCTCTGGGTCTCCCCCCTTGTTATGAATGTTGGAGATTTTCTTTTTAATTTTTCTATATCTTTTTAACTGTGATGTTTTTATTGTAATAGATTTGGATATGTTGTGAGCCGCCCAGAGTCCCCCGGGAGTTGGGCGGCATACAAATCTATTAAATTAAATTAAATTAAATTAAATTGCTTCAGTTGGATGTCTGCTATGCTTGACACTAGGAAGCGGCGTCAGAGATCAGAATCCGAATTCAACACCACCCATAGATCGACCTCACAATTCACAAATGTTATGCCTTCTTGCTTTGCATTTCTGTAAATTAGGGTGTTTTCAGGAGAGAGAGAAAAAAAGTCAGGGATGTTTTTTTGCAGGGGCTCATATGTTCAGTCACTGATGAACACTCCAGTCCCTAATGGCTTGAAGACTTGACTTTAAGCCTTCGTTGGTTCAGCCTTGCAGTGGAATAAATGTGACAACCCAGAAGGCTTGGGACCCATCTCTCCTAATTTGAGCAAGATCCAATGGTTCTTTGCTTCTTCAGCAGGTTTGGGGAAGAACTCTTCACCCTGTGAGGGGAAGAGACTGGTTTCTGTATCAAAATAAGGTGCTGTGGGGTCATCACAGGAAAAGGGAGAAAATGGGGGAGACCCTTGGAGAGCCGTATTGCAGCTGGTAATAACTAGCACCACGTTCTGCCCGAGGCCCCTGGGCCCAACAGTAGGCTTGTTAAGTACATTAACGAAGGAAGGACATCGGCAAAGCCCCTGGCTATTTGCTGAAGTGTCATATGTCTGTTGGCTGGATCTTGGAGCTGTGCAAATTCTCTTCTCCCTCCCATCTGGCTTCCATCTCCCAGCTGCAGAGTTTGCTTCACAGAACTGCAAATGTCCTAGATATTAAAATTGGAAAAGAGATCTGGAAGGCGACAGAGGATATCGGCTGGACTTATTTCAGTAGTGTTTCTCCGCTGACACCCATCCAGTTGTGTCCCATGCCTGCTTGCTCAAGAGGATGGGTACACAATCTGAGCACCAAGTGCTCCCTCATTAAATTCCCTCTTTTCAATACATATGTTATAATTAAGCTGTTTTAAGGGCAATGAAGCAGGGGGAAAGGCATTCAGGAAATAAATGGATGTGGTTTAAGAACAATGTTGGTTTAATTCTGCAGATGCCCAACCCTCCACTGGGGTGACACCCGCTGGCTCTTATCCCAACCTGAAGCACTTTCCTGAATGGTTCCAAATCAGGGGTGAAATTCAGCATGTTCTGACAGGTTCTGGAGAACCGGTAGCGGAAATTTTGAGTAGTTCGGAGAACTGGCAAATATCACCTCTGGCTGGCTCCAGAATGGAGTGGGAATGGAGATTTTGCAAGATCCTTCCCCCAGGAGTGGGGATTTTGCAGTATCCTTCCCCTGCCACGCCCACCAAGCCACGCCCACAGAACCGGTAAGGAAAAATTCTGAATTTTGCCCCTGTTCCAAATGGTGGTATTAGCTTTGTGCTCTGGATTACCAAGGCCACCAAAAGAAGCAACACAATGTCGAGTGTTGGACTTGGGATGGGTTTAGTATAAGCCACTGCAAACTTTTCAGAGGAAAAACGATGTGTATTCCTAGGTAGAAAATTAAATTTCCCCATTGGCAGGACTAAAAGATACATCGTGCACATCCTCCCTGAAACAAATTTTCCTCAGGATACTATACCTTTCATGGAAAAGTTTTACAACTTTCTCCTGGAGACTCCCAGGGTCCCTAATGCACCTTCCCTGTAAGGAATAATTAGAATATCAGCAATCTTTAGCTTAGAAAGAAGGCAGCCGAATGTGAATGTGTTTGGTGTGTATAAAATCATACCTGGCATGGAGAAAGCAGACAGGGAAGTTTTCTCTTTCTCTCAAAAGCTATTTGGAAGATTTAGAATAGTTAGAAGAAAGCACTTCTTCACACATCGCATAATTAACTGGTGGAATTCATTACCACAGGATGTAACCTGAATGGCTCAAAAAAAGAATTGAATGTAAATTCATGGAGAACTGATCTATCAAAGACTATTACTCTCGAAAACTCAACATTACTGCTGAGTTGGAGGTACATTTGCAGGGGAAGAATGCAGGGGCGGGTTCCTCTTCTACTGGTGCGCATCGCGACGTGCGCTTGTGTATGTGTCCTCTCGCACAATTTCAGCTATCTCCGCATGCGCAGAAGGACAATTTCACTTCTACGCATGTGCAGAGAGCCAAAAACCGGTACAGTCCTCCCCATCCCACAATCAAACCTTTGATTCCCCCACCCCCAAATATAGGATTTTGTTTGGTTCCCCCCCCCCCATTGCCACTGAGAGAAATACATTACTGGACTATAATGGATTTTCATCTGTGTTCTCTCCCATTTCTGCACTAGCTTACTATGTTTTTATGAAAATGCCTACATATTTTAATAAATCTTCCCCTTAAAAACATTTCTATACACTCATTTTATAACAGAATAACAAAGTTGGAAGGGACCTTGGAGGTCTTCTAGTCCAACCCCCTGCTCAGGCAGGAAACCCGATACCATTTCAGACAAATGGCTGTCCAATCTCTTAAAAGCTTCCAGTTTTGGAGCACCCACAACTTCTGGAGGCAAGTCATTCCCCTGATTAATTGTTCTCACTGTCAGGAAATTTCTCCTTAGTTCTAGGTTGCTTCTCTCCTTGATTAGTGTCTATGCATTGTTTCTCGTCCTGCCATTCATTATACAAATGTCTACTTTGTCACACATTCCTAATATAACCCATTTTCATGTGCCTCTTTCCTTAAGATCGGGAAAATGTGAGAGACTATCCGTTTTCTTTAATTTACGCTAACAGAAAATTGTGGGAATATTAGTGCGATGTATCTAGAAGTTGGAGAAACCAGCTTTATCACATCTGAGTCTGATGCCTTGTTTCAAATTCATTGTTACCCAAAGTATAAGAGCAATCGTTATTTCAAGCCTCTCAGCTGTACATTTTTGAAAATTTGATCTGGCTGCCTTTGCTTGAAGGGAAAAGGGTTAAGGAGTAGTTGCCACTAACAACTCAATTGCCTGGGAGACCAGATGAATTTACATGCATTATCCATCCTGGTGGAGACTTTGCTAACAGGGACTGCTGGTCCCATCTAGCTGCAGCCGGCTGCACCGATTGATAAGGAGGTGGCTCGCTAGTGATAATAATAAAAACAACAACAACATTGATACCAAAAGTTATGGGGACCCAAAAAATATGGCCACTTCCAAATGACTTGTTACAAATGACTCGCCCACTGCCTGTTTCTTTCCATTTCTTGGTTGCGTTTATGTTACAATGGAGGGTCCATCTGCTTGCTTTAAGAGCCCAGGAAGAAATAAATAGCTACAGGGGAAATAAATAATAATGGTGGCGAGAAAATGCTGCATTCTAAAGCAAAGATATTGCACAGCCAAGAGAAATAAAAGAAAAGAGAAACGGTAGCTGTGAATATGTTGTGCCTATTCTTGTCAACAGCTCTCCTGGTATTTAAAAAATGCCTCTCAATCAATATACAGAAAGTATAAGCTGAACAACCACATGCTTTGGGACCCTGTCAGGACTATGTCCAAACAGATTGGGTTTCCTAATATAAAAGTAAACTGTTAATCCAGGTTTGTATAAATTATAGTGGTGCTTTAAATGAATCCAGGTTTGTTTGCTAATGAATATAAAGAGAGCGCATGAGAGCAAGCTAGCAAGAGCACATGCGCATGCTTGATTAATTGATTGATTGCTCACTGTGTGTGATAGAATGCTTACTCCTGCAGCTAAAGCATACAGCTACAAGAGTTTTGACTGAAGAAGTTCAAGGTCTTCTATTGATGTATGTTTGGAAGAATATTATCTACTAGAGATAAGTAAGAGAGCTGAATTTATTGCTTGTTAGCATACAGAAAGTTTTTGTTCATTTATCCAAGAATGGACTATTTGTGTTACAGTTGTGCTGTTTATTTCAAGTAAAGATTATTCTTTTTTAAACACGTTGAAGACATTCAATTATTGACTCTATTATCAAACTGCAACCCCACATTCCGCTGCACAAACCCTGGACTCTGAATTAATTCCTTAACAGAACCCCTCTTTTTTGGGGGGGAGGGGTTACCTTCAAGTCAGCTTTGATTCCTGCAACTGCCTGGACCAGTCCCTGCAGGGACTGGCAAGGTTTTTCCAAACCTGGCTTGGCTCCTGGCTCCTTCCTAGAGCTGATAGAGAGAGTGGCTGGCCTAAGGTTTCATGACTCAGGAGCAAGGGTGGGTCCTAAATTTTTTTACTACCTGTCCTGTGGGTGTTGCTTATTTTGTGGGTGTGGCTTGATGGTCATGTGATAGTGGGTGTGGCTTCATGGTCATGTAACTGGGTGGGTGTGGCTTCATGGTCATGTGACTGGGTGGGCATGGCCAACTCAATGTCACTCACGTCAAGGGGTCCCTCGCCTTGCCCTCCCCTCCCAGCCATTCCTTGTCACACCCAGCCACAACATATCTATAGTTCTGTAAAAATGTTGTTCACCTTTTTTCAACTTTATTATCTACATACTATAGATGTACTTTCATGGACCACTGAAAGGAGAAAATGGCTCACACACTTTGCCCAAGAGTGTGATAGGCAACAGGCTTTTAAGGAGCTGCCAGAAAGAAGGGGGGGTACAATTTATTTATTTATTTATTTATTTATTAAAATTTCTATGCCGCCCAACTCCCGAGGGACTCTGGGCGGCTCACAGCATGTATAGAAAACATAACAAGTAAAAAAAACAATTTTGTTAAAAACCATATTAAAATACTATCCAGATTTAAAAATAACTTTCATTCATACCCTGCCTGCCGGAAGAGCCAAGTTTTTATTGCTTTACGGAAGGCCAGCAGGGTGGGGATAGTCCTGATCTCTGGAGGGAGCTGGTTCCAAAGGGAGGGGGCTCCCACAGAGAAGGCTCTCCCCCTCGGCCCCGCCAGCCGGCATTGCTTGGTCGATGGGACCTGGAGGAGACCCGCTCTGTGGGACCTAACCTGCTCTGTGGGACCTAACAATGTACTTTCCAAAGCACCAGAAGGCAAATCAAGAAGCAATGGATGGAAACTGAACAAAGAGAGAAGCAACCTACAACTAAAGAGAAACTTCCTGACAGTGAGAACCAATATAGGTGCAGAAATATTTCAGACATAATTTCACATATAAAATAACCATTTGTGTAATACAGTGGTTCCCAACCTTTTTGTGATCGAGTACCACTTGGAGGTCCCGTTCAGTCGCCGCGTACCACCTGGTTCCAGAGAAACTAAATTCAATTAGATATCACTTTATTTCCATAATTGTACCGTTCCTTTTTTGGCCCCGCGCATCCAGCAACTGGATTCTCGGGCCGCTGGGACCAGGTGGGTGGCGTGTGGCAACAGTTGCAAATCATTGCCAGATTATCTTGTGTTAGGCAGTAAACATTTTTGTGAAGTAAAAAATAACTAACTAAAAATCGTTCATGACCCCAAAAGTGTTCGCGTACCACCTGGAAGGCCCTCGCGTACCACTAGTGGTACACGTACCACAGGTTGGGAACCACTGGTGTAATACAACCGCAATATTGTTCAAAACAGTAATTAGTATTATGGCTGATGTTTGACAGCAAGCCTAAAAGTCAAAGATCACAGAAGTGCTTCTTTCTCTGTATACAAAACATCACATACCAGGAATTAAGCTGGACTTAGTAATCTGATGTACAAAATAAACACACACATATTTATGCTCTGGACTATAGATATTGAATGCATGTAAATCCCTGAAAAATATGTGGTAGCCCTGGGCAAAATAAAGGCAGTAAAATCACTCTAGGTGTAGACACAGTATAAAATATTAACATATGATAAATAATGGAACAATTAAAAATAATAGCATAATTTTCTCTCTCTCTCACTCCCTTCCTTCCATCCATCCTTCCTTCCTTTTTGGTTCTCTCTCTCTCTTTTCTCTCTCTCTTCCTCTTCCTTCCTTCCTTTCTCTTTCTTTCTCTGTCTCTTTCTTTCTTCTTTCTGTCTCCTTGGAAAAAAGGAAAAGATTGAAAATGAGCTAACAGGAAGTGAAAAGTATCTCCTTCTGTAGTCGGGGGAAGGCTGGGGGTTGCTGTAGTGCAGAGGTCTTCAAACTTGGCAACTTAAAGACTTGTGGACTTCAACTCCCAGAATTCTCCAGCCAGCATAGCTGGCTGGAGAATTCTGGGAGTTAAAGTCCACAAGTCTTAAAGTTGCCAAGTTTGAAGACCTCTGCTTTAGTGCGATCTGACACTGGGAAAGAGAGATGGGAGTCCCGATTGCTTTAATACCGGAGAGCTTGGTGGAAGAAAGAGCATTGAACTTGGGTTTCTTTCGGTGTGATAACCGGAGAGGTTTCTGTGCATGCGTTGTGTCTCTCTTTTCATTCTGCCTTGGGCAGCCAGAGACATGGGCGGGGGATGCTAATTGGTGATAGAAATAAAGAGGGAAGCGCTGGAAATTTGCACTAGCTAGATGGAGGCTGCACACCAAATACAGGTTTGGTGATTTTAAACATGATCTGGATCCATGCCTCTGCCAGCAAAAATGGAGCTCGGGAGGGCCGCGCGCAGCCCTCCCGAGTTCCGTTTTTGCTGGCAGAGAGTTGCAGGAGGCCGTCCTAGCCGAAAATGGAGCTCGGGAGCCCATTTTTCCTGGCAGAGCTTTTGGGCCACCACAAGCGCCCCCTGCCATGAGTGACGTCAAGCTGGCCATGCCCCCCAAGCCTCCCCGAGGTTAAAGACAACCCTGATGCAGCTCTCAATGAAATCGAGTTTGACACTCCTGCTCTAAACCACCACTACCACCACACACCCACACCCCAGGGGTGGGTTCCAGATTCTGCTGCTGTCGGTTCACTCAGGGAGGTGCCGGGTGGGCGTGCACTGCATGCTGTGTGCACACTTTGTGCGAGTGCTTTGTGTGCATGCGCACGCATGCACAGTACTAAAAAAATCTGTGCATGCGCAGAAGCAAGAAAACAAGATGGTGCCACCGCGAGAACCAGCTCGGGGTGTGGTAGGCCTGGGTCACTGCCGGTTTCAGTGACCCAGGCCGCCAAGTTACTAATGGTTCTATAGAATCGGTCCGAACTGGCAGGAACCCACCTCTGTCACACCCACACACAGATACAGATTTTTGGCATTGCCCATGGGCAGGGGTGTGTGTCTGAGGGCCATTGAAGGAAGATTGATTAGCTCCTTATGGCTGCTAGGCCAACTTTTATTCATTCCTGTTGTAGGCAGAGATTGACACCTGATAACAACCTTACATAAAGTGATGAGTGCCTGGACTTAATGTAGCAGCATCCAAAGCTTCGGTTTCCCATTCTCCCAGAAAACCAAGAATATCTTCATAATTCCCACTTTAAAAAGTCAAAACAACGGATTCTTGCTGGAGGCCACACACCAGCTTTTGTTGGAATTGAGATTTGAAAATAGTATTCCTGGCCTCTGGATGCAGCTAGCTGTCAACTAATCAGGATATTGGACTGCTTTTTTTTTCTTATACACAGGTCCTCTGTGGTATAGGAGGATTCGTTGGGCCACAGTGAAGCCCTCTGGGAATCGCAAGCCTTTCAGGGGATGTCTTGTCCGAGAATCTTCCGGTCTTTATTCTTCGTGTCTCCCCCCCAAAATAATGAGACTTCTGGCAATCGAAGTGCCAGATCTATCTTCAGGCCTGTCTTTGGTCTCATTTGAAAACGAGCTTGAATAACATAAAAGCCAGGAGGATCAACCTTCGGCAGCTGGGCGCTGAATGCTGAATCCTTTTCATCTTATACAGATCCTAGAATAATCGGAAGCTCCGACATACGGAGATTGCATTTCAAGCCCTCCCGGCTTTCGGTGAGGCGAGCCTCCCCCCTCCCTACAATACAAATGTAATTGTTTCTTGGCCAGAGGGGAACGGTGTGAAAATAAGAATCTGAGGTGACTGTGTGTGTGTGTGTGTCTGTGTGTGTGTGTGTGTGTGTGTGTGTGTGTGTGCTTTATTTGGATTGTTATTTTTCCTCGCTTTTTTCAATGCATTAAGGGTAGCATATTCGTCGCCTCAATAATCTCCCTCTATTATTGCAAAAACCGTGGTGTCGGGTCCAATTACGTCAAAAAAAAAAAAAAAAGCTCCCCCCACCCACGTTTCAAGGGTGGGTTTTTTTTTGTTTCTCTTTTTGAATGGAGGCTGAAGGAAAAGCTGAAAATAAATATTATGTGAAATAACTCCAAATCTTCTTCCAGCCCAAGGCCTCCCTCCCATCTTGATGTGTGTGCTTTCCAGGCCCCAGAGCACATGTGGGGAATTGAAAAAAGTATTTTTGCATAGCACAGATGGCAAACCTCTCTATCCCCCCCCCTTTTTTTCTTCTCTTGTAATTCACATCTGGTTGACAAATGCAGTACCTGGGAATCTATACCTAAGGTGGCAAAACTGCATCAGAAAGGGAAGTGTGTTTGCTCATCAAATTGATTATTAAATGTGATTCCACTTTCTATCCCTCACTATATGTGTGTGTGAGAGAGGGGGGGAGGGAGAGGGAGAGAGCGAGAGCACCAATATGGTGGATTGGTTAAGGTGCTGAACCAAAAGTGGAGAGTCCTAGGTTTTTATTTTATTTTATTTATTTTCTCTCTCTCTTACTTTTATAAATAACTCAAGCTAGAAAACAGACCTAATTGCAATAGCACTTAGACTTATATACCGCTTCACAGTGCTTTACAGCCCTCTCAAAGCAGTTTACAGAGTCAGCCTATTGCCCCCAACAATCTGGGTCCTCATTTTACCCACCTCGGAAGGATGGAAGGCTGAGTCAACCTTGAGCCTGATGAGATTCGAACGGCCAAATTGCAGGCAGCTGGCAGTCAGCAGAAAGTAGCCTGCAGTACTGCATTCTAACCACTGGGCCACCGCGGCTCTTTATTAACATTTCTTCCTTCTCCTATTTTCCCCACAAGTAACAGCCCTGTGAGGTGGGTTGGACTGAGAGAGAATGACTTGACTAAAATCACTCAGCCAGCTTTCATGTCTAATGCGGGACTAGAATTCAGTCTCCTGGTTTCTAGCCTGGTTCCTTAACCGCTAGACCAAACTGGGTCTAGTCTTCCCTCGGGCACAGCTCGGTGATTTTGGATTAGCCACTCTCTCTGTCAGATTAGAAAGCTGAAAAACATCCAACTGTCCACCTACACAAGATCAGTGTCAATCAATTATAATCCATAACTTTCAATAAAGAGGCCCTCACCCTGCCGATGGTGGGTTCATATTGATCATCCTCACCATCACAACACTTTATTGTGATCAAAACAAAATTACTGGAGTTTCTAAAGCTACAGATCTAGAATACTTCCTAGGGGACCAAGCTAGAGATGTCACATCATCATGTTTGTTTTCTCCCTCTCAAATTGTTTGCCGGCATCAGTCAAGTGGCAGGTCAACCTGTCACAGAAAAAGGAAGGAAGCATTTTTAACAGAAAATGTGAGGGCATCCTGAGGTTAGAAAATGATGTCTGGATATGCAGAAAAACTTTGACTGCAGCATGGGATGTGGGCACGTGATGATCTGCTTCAGGCAGCAAAAGACTTGAGCCAGCACTAGGGGAAGGCAAAGCAGAAGCTCATTGGCCAAGCACATTTTTGCCTCTGGCTTGGTCAACCATTGCATTTCTTGGGGTGGATTTAGTCCTATCTCAAACCCTGGAGAGCGTCTGTTAATCAGCAGCTATGTTCACTGTCAACTGAACCCCAGCTTATAAATAAACTCAATAGTCTCAATTCACACAACACACTGGACCTCAAATTAGCTGAACTAATTTGAGGTGCAGTGTGTTGTGTGAATTGAGACTATTGGGTTTATTTATAAGCTGGAGTTCAGTTGACAGTGAACATACCTGCTGATTAACTCAACATACTCTACTCAACATACTCAATGTTGTGAACAATCTTGCACTCTTGGCTAGATGATGGATGGTCAAGGTGACATGGCATAAGTTAGCATCTTCTTTCCTTCCTTTCCCTTGAACTCCATATTAGATCAGCTGCTTGAAACTACTCTTAACTACCTCTAAAAGGGGGACGGAAAAATGTGACAGGCAACTTCTGCCCTCTTTCTCTTTCTTCTTGGCAAGAAAAATGACCAACCTGACCAGGTCATATCAGGTTGTCATACAATCCAACAGGTCTCATATAATGAATGAATAGATGAAGTTGGAGAAGATTTCACCATTGGTCAGCTAAAGGCAAACGGGACAATTCTTGTTTGTGCCCAACCCTACTGAACAACTCCAAAGTGCATACACCAGTCACAGTTCCTTCTGCTTCCCTCCTCTTTTGGGTCAGGGAATGCTCCCTTCCCTAGGCTGCTGGATCCTCATGCTGCCTATTGTAATTGGCTTGCTTTCCTCCACAACAAGATGGGTAAACAGGAGCCCAGGTATGTGAGCAGGCAGTGTTGATTAGTTAAATATTTGGAGATGGGCTGAGGAGGCACCTGGGACTCTTATGACAGTCATTGCCAGGATTGTGAGCCCCCTGGAGGGATGGGCGGAGCTTCCTGCTGTTTGCCTATTTCTCATTTTGCAAATGGCTTCAAAGAATCTCCTGTTAATTAAAATCAAACGGAGCTTCTTGATACCTTTCTGCTGCTCTGCATTTTGTTGTCATTAAGCATCCTGGGATCACGCCTCTATGCCCAAAGCTGAAGACAAGAAGGAAGGTTAGCAATAGCAATAGCACTTAGACTTACATACCACTTCATAGTGCTTTACAGCCCTCTCTAAGCGGTTTACAAAGTTCAGCATATTGCCCCCAGCAATCTGGGTCCTCATTTTACTGACCTCAGAAAGATGGAAAGCTGAGTCAACCTTGAGCCTGGTGAGATCTGAACAGCTGAACTGCAGCTAGCAGTCAGTTGAAGTAGCCTGCAGTGCTGCACTCTAACCACTGCGCCACCTCGGCTCTTATAAGGTTCAACTTTCCCCATCTAATTACCTTCCTTCCAGGGGTGAAATGCTCCCAGTTCGCTCATGCTGTCGGTCGTTGGAGAGCCGGTCACGAAGGCAGCACGAGGCTCCGCCCACCCGCCGGGACATCGCCATTTGGGTTCTTTTACCCTCTGCGCATGCTCAAAGCATTCTGTGCATGCGCAGAGGGTAAAAGAACTCAAATGGTGGCATCCGGGCGGGTGGGCGGAGTGTCGCGCTGCCTTCGCGATTGGCTCTCCGACGACCAACAGGCATGAGCGAACCGGGACCATTTCACCCTGCTTCCTTCCCATCATGGGAAAAGCCTCGAGTATAGGTGGTCCTCGACTACCATCCACATTGAGCCCAAAATTTCTGTGGCTAAGTGAGACCTTCGTTAAGTGAGCTCTGCCCCATTTTACGACCTTTCTTGCCACAGTTGTTCTGTGAATCACTGCAGTTGCTAAGTTAGTAACGTGGTTGTTAAGTGAATCTGGCTTCCCCATTGACTTTGCTTGTCAGAAGGCCACAAAAGGGGACCCCAGATACTGCAGCTGTCATAAATATGAATCAGTTGCCAAGCATCTGAATTTTGATGACGTGACCATGGAGATAACTGCGATGGTTGTAAGTGTGAAAAATGGTCATAAGTCGCTTTTTTCAGTGCCTTTGTAACTTGGAACGGTCATTAAACAAGTGATTGTTAGTCACTAGAGGACTATTTGTAATTAATTGTACCTTTCCCTGTTCTCAATTATCTGAAGGAGTGAAGAGGTTAACAAGTTGGAACATATATAGCAGGGGTCTTCAAACTAGGCAACTTTAAGACTTGTGGACTTCAACTCCCAGAATTCTCCAGCCAGCTATGCTGGCTGGAGAGTTCTGGGAGTTAAAGTCCACAAGTCTTAAAGTTGCCAAGTTTGAAGACCTCTGATATATAGCATGATGATGAGGAGTATTGAAGCTTCCTATATCTCAGAATGGAGGGCTTTGGATTAGGAGTCCACAATGCTTAGCTGGTTACCACCATCTGGAGGAGGGAGCTCAGAAATCTCTTTGAACAGCTATGGCTAGTTCCAACTCTACAGCAAAACATTTGGCCAATAGCTAAGTGGAAGACTTAGGAATTTCAGGCTTATCCCGTAGACTTCTTGTAGAAACCCAGAATATAAATTTAGCCAACCAATGAATACATGGAGGCAGGCTTCTGTTCGTATTGATGCATCCATCTGAGTGACTTATAATCGGTCTATTAGAACAGCAATGGTACCTTCTATTCTCAACAAGGATATGCAACAGAACTTCGGGGGCTCTTAAACATTTACCCCACATTGCAAAAAAAAAAAAAAAGCAGAGCCTTTATAATATCCAGCTCTCTGCCAAGGAGATCAGGAAGACAAAGAGCTGGTGTGATATCCCAAGCCTTCATTAGCTTGATAAATCTTTTGATGTTGTCCAAAATACTTTAATTCTTGTTTTTAGGATTGGCTTACCTGCTTTCTTCCTGGAATGGTTTTCATGCTCCAGGATTGCTGTCTTGCAATGAGCTGCCGTGCAAGGATGCACTTCACCTCACACCTCACACGTTTGCTCCTGTGGTGTCTCTGTCACATTTCAACTGCTCAGAGTAGTTTACTCAGTGACAAGTTTCTTCCTACACAAAGGCAAATGACCGAGTCTTCATTGTACAATTAGGTGTAGCAGTCAGTCGCAAACATGCCATATTAGGCATACACTCCTATATTGCTAAGAATATGTGGGTGTAAAGCAAATACTTTTTTTTAATATGAGAAGAAAGCGTGTGCAAGCTTAAGAATAGGCCAGTGCTTCAATTTCTTGAAAGGTCACCAATATTGCACAACTAAAACCAGGCACAAATGCATCCTGTTGAAAACAGTAGGATATCCAATTTAAGGCCTGCTCACTGCTGCTAGACTTACTCAAGATTAATGTTTGTTGAACTGTGGCCTGTGGGTGAGATTAATCTGTGTTAAACAAATATCATTTTTTGTGCCCGAAATGCACCTCCCAAAGGGACAATTTTTTACTTAATTAGTTCCCAGTGTTTTCCTATCAGTTTCATAACATATTGACACAAACACTTTTAAAGTTCAGAAATCTAAAACATGTTTCATTATGGTGGATGAGAGGTAGGGTATATGGTGGATTTTTAAAAAAATATGTGATAAGGTAAACTTGCAGGGCAGCAGCAGAAAACAAAAACAAAGAGCACCATAGTGCCCCAAGGGTGGATCACGCCCCCAAAAGTGCTGAGGACCCAAACTTGATTGGTATTTTGGTACCTACTGAAAACCTAATGCTTCCAGCGGGCAGGTACAAATTGTTGTGGCCACTGTGAAAAAAGCCTGCAAGATCGCTGTTTTTTTTCTGCTGTAGATTTTTTATTTTTCTCAATATTATTATATTGTTGTTTTTTATGGTTGACTTGAGTCTATTGCTAGCACTCAGACTCTTTTTTAATGAAGGGAGAGAGGGAGAGGGAGAGGGAGAAAAGAGAGAGAGAGAGAGAGAGAGAGAGAGAGAGAGAGAAAGAAAGAAAGAAAGAAAGAAAGAAAGAAAGAAAGAAAGAAAGAAAGAAAGAAAGAAAGAAAGAAAGAAAGAAAGAAAGAAAGAAAGAAAGAAAGAAAGAAAGAAATAGAGGAAGGGGCAATGCCAACATTACGGGTGTCTCCCGCACTCCGCGGGAAACCCCGAATCCCAGCTGTTTGGGGACCTGGAACCGGACCGGAACCAGGTCAGAACTGCCCTGGAGGGGTGGTGAAGAAGAGAGGCACCCGTCGGTGGTCGGGGGGGGGGCTTTCAAACCCCCAGGGAGCTGGCACCAGCCTCTCAGCCAGCAGCTGTGGAAGACAACTCTGTCGCCATTAGCTGGGACGGCCATGATTGGAAAGATTGGAATAGAGAGATCGTGGATTGCCTGGGTGACAAGATCTAAGCGTTTGTGCTGGAGAGATGTGAAGAATTGTTGAAGCTGGGTGAGTGTTTGGCCAATTTAATGATAAAAAGAAGAAATTCAAAAGGAGACAAAAGATATTTCAGAATGGAGCTAGAGGCTATCTAGCAATTGGAAATACCATAGAGAGAGTTAAAGGAACAGAGTTTAAAAGCCCAAGAAATTTGAGGGTGTTTTTATAATTGGACTTGATGGAAGTTAAAGAGATTTCAAAAGAATAAAGAATTTGAAGAAAATATCCCTAATGTGCTAAGTGGATTTAAAGGATTTTGGAGATTTTTGTAAAAGATCTGTCTTGTTATATTGGGAAACTGGCAACGCCATCTGCTGGCTAAAAGAAAATATTGCAACAGACTGTGGAAAGGTTGAATTTGCTGACAGCTGGAGATTGACCTTGCTCATAAGAAGATAACTAGGAGCTTGAAAGGATTTGAAAGGAGTGTGTGTTGTGCTATTGTGTTTGATGATGTACTGTTTTGGTGACAGAAGATAATAGGACTTTGAACTGGATTGGACTGAAATACAAAGAGATTATATGGACTTAAGCTTCAAGCAAAAAAAACTAAACCACTAACAATTGTGAATTTGACAATATGGAGGTGTGTATCTATGAAGAATTGACTGAGATGTTAAAATACATTCATGAAGATATAAAAACTTACCTTTTGGAAATTAGAGGTGATAAGAAAATAGAAATGAAGTTGGAATATAAAGAACACTCAGAATTTATAATGGTGGTAGATGAAAATGAAGAACAAGGAGATTATACTGATGAAAAAGGGACTGAAAATAAAAAACAGATTGATGATTACACTGGGATTTACAGTGATAAGAAAAGAGTAAGAGAGGAGTATTGGTTTTTGAAGAAGCAATTAAAAACGGGGGGGGGGGGGTAATTGGGAGAAGAGACCAGGGGGAATTGAGAGCAGGTTTAAGCAAATAATACACTCAAAAGGAAGAAAAGGAATTCGGGGGAAAAGAAGTTATTGGTATAAAAATAAAAGAAAGAAAAGGAAAAAGTTAAGAGAAGGGGTTGGAAGGGAAAAACCCACAAGAATTGGAATTTTTGAGAGACCAAAAGAGAATGGATGAAGAGGGGAAGGTCAACAGAAAGGAAGAGGGGTAATAAGATATGTGGTAATAGATTTATTGAAATTTAGGTTATTAATTGGGTATAATTACTTAATGGTGTAAGGTCTTTTTTATAAGATTGTAATATGATGTTAAAAGAAAGAAGGGAAATAAGTGATATAATAGCAGGTGTAACTGATGTAATGCTTAAAATTTTTTTGTATGATATACAAAAAACAAGTGAAAATTAAATCTTGATGATGAACTTAGAAAGGATGAAGGGAAATAAATTACATTATAGTAGATAATTGTGTATAATTAAGTAGGGTATAAAGTTTTAATATAAGATTGGTGGTGGAATGTTATAAAAATTTTAGAATTATTATTTTACATTGAATTGTATCAATATTATTAATTACATATAATTAATTATGATATAAGGTTTTTATATAAGTGGTAAAGAATGATACATATTACAAAAATTGAAAACTAAATTCTGAGGAGGAATTTATTGTTGGAAAGTTATAAAATTTGTATAATTATTATTTGCAAAGGTTTTTGTATAAGATTATGTAATCCATAAATTTGATTTCATGTTGAAGAGATTTTTGATGATTTGTGGGTTATACTATATTGGGAAGTTGGTAATGTTACCAGCCAATGGATGGATGTACAGCAGCAAGATTAGAATATGTTTAAATATTGAGGATGAACTAAAATAAGAAAAATTGAGTAATAAGGGGGATTTGAGATTCGAAATTTAGAGCATTTAGAAATGACAGAATAAACATAAAACGAGTAAAGATATAAATTGAGGAAGGGAGGAGTATGGCCTAAAATTAAAAATATAAACAGGATGGATTTGAAGGATAAATAAGAAAAGAGGTACAAGAGACAATGAATATGTATGGAAGATAAGCTATAGCGATTAATTTGGAAGACAACTGACAATTAAAGGTGGTAGACCCAGGCGACAAAAATAGGTGGCAAGGAGGTAGCATCAGAATAACAGTAAATATATCTAGAAGAATATAATATATATAAAAATATGGATAAAGGAAAAGATACAAGTTTAAGAGTAGCACCAATGCTGGAATGAAGTTAGGGATTTGAGTTGCTCGTCTGCTAACCATAAAATGGATTATGATTAGATGTACTCAGGGAAGGACAAGAGGGAGGAAGAGGAAATAGAAAAGAAGGGAAAAGAGGGAGAGAGGGAGAAAGAAGGTAGAGGGAAGAGAGGGAGATAGAGGGAGGGGAGTAGTATGAAATATAGAGGGAAAACAGACGGGAGATAAAAGTACAAAAGGTGCAAAATTAGGATATTTGTTTATGGCATATTGGACAGAAATGTATAAAGTATTTTTTGGAGTATACGACGCACCTTTTTCCTCCCTAAAAGTGGCTGAAAATTTGGGTGCGTCTTATACTCTGAATGTAGCTTTTTCGGAGCTTTTTCCCAGCCCTAACTAGGTGCTAACGATCTTCCCAGCTCTTACCTTGCAGGCTTTTTCATTGTTATTCTCTCCGAAGAATGTTTTCCCAGCCCTAAGTCTTTGCAGGGGTTTTTTCATTGCTCTACTTGCTCCGAATAAGTTTTTTTCTAGCCCTAACCAGGTGCTAATGATCTTCCCAGCTCTTACTGGCTTGCAGGCTCTTTCATTGTTACTCTCTCCGAAGAAGGTTTTTTTAAGTCCTAACCAGGGGATAAAATAATGTGCTGAAGCTGACCAGACTAAGGACGTTAGCCAGATGAATACCTGGTAGACAGATTTCCCCCCCCCTATTTTCCTCCCCCAAAATTAAGGTGCGTCTTATATTCCGGTGCATCTTATACTCCAAAAAATACGGTAATTATGTATGTTTTGATATGATTTACAGTGTATGTATGAATGTCTATGTAAAGTTGGTGAAAAAATAAAAATTTAGAAAAAAGAAAAAAGAAAGAAGCCAAATAGGCTCAGTCTCAACTGAGTTTTTAAATTCAGTTCCTGAAATTTAGTTCTTGCAACAAGAGGAATAATAGTAGAGCGGAGAAAAATTACCACAGCTATCCCATTCTGGGGATCTTAGCTTGAGCTACCAGGACTGGCTCAAGCTATTTTATAGCCTTAGACAAAGACAAAATGGCACCATCCCCACTCCATGCCATATCACAGAACCTAATAAGACTGGCAATCCAGTCATACTTCAGCCCTGGTGTGTTCCAGCAGCATCTTCACCTGCACTTGAAGGTAATATGGTGACTTCAAGGATGCAGGAAGGACCACACAATACAAACCATTCTGTCATCCAACCAATGGAATGAACGGTGAAGTTAAGAAGGAAGAGAAAGGAGGCTGCATCTTAGCATCCGTTGCTTGAGGTGGCTGCTTCTGTCTCTGATGTGGAACTTTCTTGGATATGAAAGGGATCAAAAACAAGAGTAGATTGCTTTGGTTTCAAAGGACGCATGCCAATTTGATAGTTTTGAATGAGCAACTCTTTCCCCCACAGTATGAGAAAAGTTAAATGTGAAATAGCAGGAGTGTCAAGATGTGTCACAGCTGATGGAGGAAGATATGGAGCTTGAGTATCACTGACCTCCAGGAAGGCCTGCGGAGCTGGGGGAACCTCAAGAATTGAATCAGAATGATGCGGATGGAAGCTGAGGGATGTTGGATAACGCTATGATAAGTGTCAGTTTTTCATGCAACTAGTTTCCTGTGCCACGTGCCAGATCTGTGGGATTGCCGATTTGTACAAAATCATTATCTCAGATTTAACAAAGGAAATGCTGATAGGTAGAGCTCACCTCCCTTGCCTCTGTCATCTCAGCCCTTGCCATGTGAACCAAATCCATCCTAATTATAGCTGATTTGTGTGGGGAGATGAAAATTAATCTATCCTAAATTCTAGTCACTTAGTGAGTCTGCTTCGGCTTGTCTGCTTTGGCCAAGGTGTTGCATGTGTGAGTTGTTGGAGGGGTGTGTGTGTGTGTGTGGGTGTGTGTGTGTGTGTGTGTGTGTGTGTTTGTGTGTTTGTGTGTGTGTGTGTGTGTGTGTGTGTTCTCATTGCTAAGCCAGCGCTAGGCACCCTTATCCAAAGTATGCAACAGCTTTCATCAAAGAGAAGTCACTGTTAATTTCCCCTGTGAGCTGTTCCTCAAAGAGTAGCCAAGATATGATCTGCACAGATGCAGAGGAGCAAATATTCTTGCCTCAAAGAGAAAAGTCTGGTTCTTTTGAAGAGGGAAAGTTTGGAAGCATAGATTCTAGAAGTGAGAAGGACAGTTGGAATCCTTCTTTATGTTATATAACTATATATATTTCATTAGAACCCCTGGATTTAGGACCTGCTGATGGTGGGGAGATCTTACAGAACTTGCTGGGCTGTATCACCACCTAATTAATGAATGCTAGCTTCAGAGCTGCCATATTCTGGATTAAAGCCTCCACTCCCACATACCTGAGACTATGTTGTTTCACATGCTTCTTGTTGTGTTCCCTGTAGCCTAAATAAACTCTGTACATACATAAAACATACGTGTTGTTACATAACTTCACCCCAGTTTCAGAATTCATTTTCCTCAGATGAATGTCTCCTAAAAAATGATGGTGCTCTTTTGGTGCATTGATTACTTTGTTAAATATATACCATGGTGACCCCACCTTTCATCCAGGAGCTGAGCATATGTTGGGATTGAATACCAGGGGTGGGTTCTAACTTACCTCACTGCCAGTTCGCTTTCTCCTGTGCCGTGTGGGCATGTGCGCGCTTTGCGCGGGCGAATGCGCAGTACAAAAAAATCCCAAAAAATTCCAACCCCCCCCCCTGAAAACAAGATGGGGACGCATGCGAAGTGCCGGAAACTCGGCTTCTGCACATGCGCAGAAGAAAAAAAACTGGGACAATTAAAAAAAAAAAATCAAAAAAACCATTTTTGAAAAAACTCAAAAAAAAAAAAACCCATGGTGGCGCCCACGGACCGGCACCGACCGATCCAGTTCTGTGACATCATTGTGACATCGGTTTGCTACTGGTTGGGGCGAATTGGTCCGAACCGGGGGGAACCCACCTCTGTTGTACATCATTAGTATCCCAATAGGTCTCTATTTCTCTATTTTAGGATTTCTCAACCTTAGCTAGCTTCTTCATGCTGATTGGGGAATTCTGGGAGTTGAAGTCCATATAGCTTAAAGTTGCCACAGTTGAGAAACATTGCTGTATTTGTTGTCTACAAAAGGCCGTAGTTCTGTAGGATAGGGATGGGAGGCCACCCTATGATGCTCTACAAGTTGCTGAACAGAAATCCTAGCAGCCAGAGGCAAGAGATGCTGGAAGGTACAGACCAGCAACATCTGGATGGTGCCAGATGTTCTATCCAATTGGATTTCAATTTTTCTGGGTAATGGGACAACTATACATATGCATACACACATGTAATATACTGTATATACCATTTCCCGCCCAGCAATGTGTCAGGGTGGCTCACAAATGAAATATAATTGAAATGTTAACATCAAAATGGAAATGAACACTCTTTAAAGTCTAGAATCACTATCTAAACATCCAGCTTTTAATGAATTAAATTCAAGCAAAACAATAAAAAACAAGACGGGGTTAAAATAAGGTACAGTTCCATGAATATAGCTAAATAGAAGCAAGAAAAACAGAGGAAATTGTTCTGTTAGTTATCTTTGTAATGCCTTTCCCAGGGCAGAGTATATTGATTTTAATTTGATGTGAACTTCTCAAATGCTGCATAAAATGTTCATAATTTGAGGGGTAGTCCCTGGCTCACAGCTCATGCTTGATGAGCAGATGGCAGCTATGGCTAGGAGGGTCTTTGCACAGCTCCATCTTGTGTGCCAATTATGACTTATCCTGGTACAGAAGGCCCTTAATCACTTCTTGCTTGGACTATTGCAATGTGCTCTACACGGGGCTAAACTTGAAGAGCATTTGGAAGCTTACAGCTGGTTGCTCATATAACACTACTATTTCAAATAATTTCCAGATGAAATTCAAAGTGCTGGTTGTCAGCTTTCAAGTCCTTTATGCCTCAGAGTTATCTGAGGATTATCTGATAATCTGAATTATTTAATTATCTGCTGTTCTCATAATAGTATTTTCCCGGCCAATACCATCTGGTAGGGTAGCCTCCCTCCAAGTCCATTCACTCAGAAAATACCAACTCCAAGGTCATGGAAGAGAACCTTGATGATCTCCTTCTGGGATTAGCATTCCCCAGAAATCCAGATGACTGGATTGAAAACTTGTTTTTAGGCATGCCAATCAATCTCAGAAGTCCCAGCGGACTTTGGAAGCTGAGCCGTTCAATGTTGCTTCCTCTGGCATTGGAGTGTTTGTTTAATATATCAGTGGTGGGTTCCTACCAGTGCGGTCCACTCTATAGCACCGGTAGCGGCCTGCTGGTGACGTCACAGTACCGGTGCGGTCGGTTGCCGGTGCCTGGGTGCCGCCATTTTTTTAAAAAAAATATTTTTTAAAAAAAAATTTATTCTGCCCATGTCCAGAAGTCGAGTTTCCGGCACTGCTCATACGCTGCCTTCCTACCCCACAGTGAGTCCAAGCAGGGGAGGATGGCTGAGGGAGCGTGTGAGACGCTGAAAGAATGGGCGGCAGGAGCTATCTCCATTCCCCTCCCTTCAGCAGTCTGAGAAGCCACAAACGTGCGGTGATGATCCTAGGCATTTTCACACGTTTGAGGCTTCTCGAGCTGCTGAGGGGAGGGGGAATGGGCGACAGGACCTATCTCAGTTCCTCTCCCTTCAGCAGTCTGAGAAGCCATGCCCACCTGGTCACATGGCTGGCAAGTCACACACACAAAATAAGCCACGCCCACAGAGTGGTAGTAAAAAAATTAGGAACCCGCCCCTGATGCAGATGTGTTTTGGTAGTTATTAGTGTTATTCTATTTTGGTTGTTCCCTGATCTACAGATACCGGCAACGTACGCCACTCAAAATCATCCATGAGTGGAACAGGATACTCCATGTAAATGACTAAATAACAGATGAACATTGCTAAGCATTTCCAATTTTGTTTCGTTTATAATATGAGAGTTGTAATATCCATAGTGGATTAAAATATAAAGGTTTTCAATATTCTTAATAGGGTTTTTTTTTTTTTAGAATTGTGAAGAGGTATACCAGATGGATTTAATTGGGAAGAAAATCCTATTTATTAAAATAATTGTACTGAGTTTTAAAA
Source organism: Diadophis punctatus similis (assembly GCA_023053685.1). NCBI lineage: Eukaryota > Metazoa > Chordata > Lepidosauria > Squamata > Dipsadidae > Diadophis > Diadophis punctatus. The sequence goes on along the minus strand of JALIGW010000037.1, from coordinate 2,900,804 downwards.
AGTATAAATGATAGCAATTGAAAATAAAACTTACTAACATTTGAAAAAAGCTCTATGCAAAAGACTAAATAATGCAAGCTAAAAATAAAATAAAAATAAGAAATGCAATAATACAATAACATTTCTCTAATTTTATATAATATAGAAATAGTAATACCAGAACTATTACCAACACAGCAATACCATTACTGTTATATAATTTGAATGCTTCAACACTGGAAGTTTTTAAGAAGAGACTGGACAATTATTTGTCTGAAACAGTATAGGCCAGGGTTTCCTACCTGAGCAGAGAGTTGGACTACAAGACCTCCCAGGTCCCTTCCAACTCTGTTATTCTGTTAATTAAGCCTAGACCATACAAAATTGTATTGCCCAATCTTTGAATTCCCCAGTTCAAAAGCTGAGAAGAAAATATTAGGACAGAAGAATCTCAGCTGAGAAAAAGGTCAGGAAATATAGGTAGCTGCCTTATAGCAAGTGAGACCCCTGGTCTGTCTATTTCCATATCTAGAACTAACCTATTATTTATTTTATTTATTTATTAGTGAGATTTATATACCGCCTCATAGTGCAAGCACTCTCTAAGCGGTTTACACCATTAAGCAATGTATATTTATATATTGCCCCCAACAATCTGGGTCCTCATTTTACCTACCTCAGAAGGATGGAGGGCTGAGTCAACCCTGAGCCGGTGAGATTTGAACAGCTGAACTGCTGATCACAGTCAGCTAAAGTGGCCTGCAGTACTGCGCTCTAACTGCTGCGCCACCTCGGCTCTTATTTAGCAGAATAAGGCTTCAGCTTCCTGCCAAGTCTATACAGAATCCTTCTTCTTGGCTCAGAAGGCATCTAGTCTACCTAGGAAACCGTCAATAAGCTTCCTTCAAGCTCAGACGGAATAAATGGCATCCTATCGTGTCAGCCAGTCTTCCAACTACGAAAAATGGCTGCGTCTTGTTCTTGGTTTAGAAACTAAAAGTCCTCACCACAGAGCATCAATGAGAGATCTGCCCCAATTCAGTTGGAGACTAAATCCTGAACCCTCCATGCAAAGTAGGAGCTTTAACACGAAAATCTTCAATTTCATTATTGGTTGGAACGACAACATATACATTTACTAAAGTGAATAAGAACATAAAACACTGTTTTTTTTCAAGATAGGCTATCAGTTTGAACTCTAATGATAAAGATATAGAAAGTACATTGATTACCTGATACTTGAAAGTAAAGCTGAGAACCCAAGATAAGAGTAAATGCAAATTATTATTATTATTGATATACCTGCATACACATCTTCCCCTATGGCTTAATGAGACCTCTTCAACTTGAGAGACAGATGATCCTAGCTGCTGGACTGTATGTAGTCTCTGCCCATGTGAAAGGATATCTCTAAATTGTGGTACAAAATTGTCTACTCCTACTTCTGACAATTCACTACTAAACAGCTGGAATTGAGATACTGCCCTACTATGAAAATCCTTGTTGAATAAAAATGATCTTTTCATCTTTGCTAATCTCATAGGCTGTTGAGATCATCCCATTGTGACAAAACACAAGTGTACCAGCTGACTGGAGACAAGTCATTACTTCATTGATTATGTACAGCCATATCCCCCACCCCCTCAAATATACAGCCTCATTAGTGCCTCTAGTCAAGTAGACTTCAGGTTTGCTTCAAAATTGTGTAATGCTTGTTTATACAGTGAATATAGGTCAAGTAGGAAATACACAGGACTCTATACAAATAATGGTGATTCTAGTCTGTTGTCTTCATCTCTATGGGGAAAAATATCCTACTTGTTATTATGATGTATTAGAGGGAAGATTGATTTTGCCTGCCTTGGGTTAAGTAGATGTGGCAGATTCTAGTAATATAACAAAACCTGTAAAACCCGAGCCACACAGGGAGATTGGTGGGCACCAAGGAATCATCATAGGGGTTTTGGTATCCAAAAGTATAGTGCAGTGACTTTGGTCCAGGCATTCTCCCTCAACTCATCTCACTTTCCAGGATTGTTATAGTGAAGAAAAACAGGCAGAGACAGCATTACCTATACTGCCTCAAACCGCTGTACAAAAAGTGGGTGGGATAGGAATGAAATGAAATCAGTCATCATATTGCCCACTTAGGTAACAATTCTCTAAGGTTAAATAGTTTTCTGCTTGGCTTGTCCCTGAAGCAACCTGGGCACTTTCTGAATGCAAAGTACAAGTTTCCCCATAAGCAGTGGTCTTCCTGAAAGAGTGTGGAGCAGTGGTGAAATCCTCCCGGTTTGGCCCGGTTTGGGTGAGTAGGTAGCAGCAGCGGTGGCTGGTTCAGAGAACCGGTAGCGATGGCAGCGCAAGGCTCCGCCCACTCACCCCGATATCATCACTTCCTGGTTGTTGTTAACTTTTTAAAGCCTTTTTTCCCTGCTGGTTCGCCTGAAAGAAAGAAAGACTTGAAACGGGCCATTTCTGGCCTCCAGAGGGCTCCTGGGGGTGGGGAAGGCCATTTTCACCCTCCCCAGGCTCCTAGAAAGGCTCTGAAGCCTGAGGAGAGCGAAAAATGGGCATGCCATTGCGTGCTAGGAGCGGGGGGTCATGTGCGCATGCGCGGGAGGGGGGGCGCATGGAATTATGGGTGTGGGCATGCACACACACACCGTGCCCCCCCTTTTGGCACATGAACCAAAAAAGGTTTGCCATCACTGTTCTATACGGTCATTATCTCATTGTCTCTATCGGGCAGGAATGTGGAATGAGCTTCAGGCAGGTTTCTTTTTTAGCAGCTTGATTTTTCCTTGTTTTTCTGGGAGCCTTTTCTTATGAGTAACATTTTATTTGGGGAGTTGCTTCTCACAGAAGAAAGAGAAAGGAAGGAAGGAAGGAAGGAAGGAAGGAAGGAAGGAAGGAAGGAAGGAAGGAGGGAGGGAGGGAGGGAGGGAGGGAGGGAGGGAGGGAGGGAGGGAGGGAGGGAGGGAGGACCACAAACCTGGCTGGCACTAGACACAGCTTCAGAAGATGCTTTGAAACAGCACAGCAAAGGCTGGAAGGGACCTCAGAGGTCATCTAGTCCAACCCCCTGCTCCCTGGCAAAATGGACTGCTAAATTGGCTGCACCCACCCAGTCACATGACCACATGCCCATGCCCACCCAGTCACATGACCACATGACCTTGCCACCAAGCCACGCCCACTAAGCCACACCCACAGAACCAGTGGGAAAAAAAATTAGATTTCACCACTGGTGTGGAGGTGTCACATTTCTGGTTTATATTGTAGCAGGAGAGGACTTAGCAGGACATAACTGTGCCCATTTCATGTGTGCCATTTCAATTGTTCCATCTGCCATCAGATGGAGAAAAAAAACTAGATCAGGAGAGACACTGTGAGCAAGTTCACCTGGATTCTAAAGGCAGCACATTTGGAGCACATCCCAAACAGGAGGTCGGGGGGACATGGGGGACGCATGGCCAAATAAAGGCAGAGCTTGCATGCCAAGCAACTTCCCTGTATTCTCATTCAGGAGGAAGGCTCTGGGTTGCGTCCTCTTCAGAAACCTTTCGGCAGCTCGAAATATATGCACTCCCATGATTAACTCCTTCCTCATGCCGGGTGTTTTTAAGCACTTCATTTGTATGGGATGCAGGCATGCGGTCGCTCGGTTCTATTTATTATCATAATGCTTCATGAAAAATTAACCAGCAAGGGAGGATGGAGATTGCTAGCCTCTGCCATGCTGCTTGGGAAAGAGAGGCGACTTTGATCTTGCTTGTGATGGGCGAGAACCCAACGGGATCTGTACTCAGTGGAGACAGCCTTGGGAAGCATGTGGGTGCAGCAAAGGGCAAGCAGTACCAGGGGCAAAGGGTGGGGGAGAGGCAAAAGTTTGTTCCGCATAAAAGATGAACTGCTAACAAAGATGGTGATGACAAAGAAGAAATAGAAAGTTGTAAGAAATTAGGCCGTTAGAACTTTTGAATACATTAGGGCTATATTGTATTAGACTGCAGTATGCAAAGCTCCAGTATTGAAAGCTAGGGCAGTGAATTTGCTGAACATTATGCCTAATGTATTTTCTTTATTCTGGTGAGGTATTTGCAGCCCTCCAGAGGGTGCTGAACGACGGCTTCCAATAGCCCAAGTTGGCATATCCATTGGTAAGAGATTCTGTAGTTAACAACATCTGGATGGTTGCTAGCGCCCCACCTCTTGTAGAGCAAGACCATAAGCTGAAGTGACCATGCTGTTGAAATATACGCAGAATGAACATGTATGTGGACTGCTCAGTCCATTCTGAGATTGAGGCAGTCAACCTAAGGCAATGGCAGAAGCTTGATAAATGTAAACCTGCATCCTCAGCAATGTTCCTTGTAACATCAGAAAATGGTGCGCGGCAGTTAGAAACTGCCGCGCGGCATTCTCTTTTCATATGTGTGGCCGCGCAGGTGCGCAGCCTCTGCCATCAGAAAATGCCATGCGGAAGTTAGAAACTTCCGCGCGGCGTTCTCTCATTACGTGTGTGGCCGTGCGGCCGGGCAGCTTAGAGGGAACAGTGATCCTCAGCCGAAGACTAGGATGGGTACTCCCTTTGCTTACACCTGAGTTTGTATGGCATAATTACAGGGAGGGGACCTGCAATCCCTGCAATCCAGTTGTGCGTCCTGGTTCAACTTCAACTTCTAGTGGTGGGAGGGGGAAATGTGGTAGAAAACCACAATCATCGATCCTTTGAAATACTGGTTCCAAAAATTTGGATTTCTACTGTATTAAGTCATGTGGTGGTGAATATCTGTAGCTCGGGTGTAGGATGAGCATCCCCTGAGCTTGTGGGTTGGTTTCTGAACCTACAATCAGCCTATGAACCCCTCATAATCTAAATCAATCGCACAGTCAATCAGAGACAGCACCGACCCTCAACCAACCCATGCAACCACCTCCCAGTGACCCTGACCTGATGTACTCTCCTGTCAGAAGACCCATCAGAAGACTCACTGATGACTCACACCTGACCCATCACTTGACAAGCCCGCACCTGAAGTCCTTATAAATAGAAGAACACTTACACTGACATCCCCTAAACCCCTAAGCTGAAGACGTTACTTAGCCCGGTATCAAAATGTTCAGGAAACCAACCCACAAGCTTGGAGAATGAACTTTCACCATCATTGTCATGTGCTGTAAATTTCCTTGAAAATACATATTTTTGAAAGCATTAATTTTAAAATAATATTTTCTGGAAATGATCTGGAAGGAAAATAGGGGAAGAATATCATCCATTGCTGCTCCAATATTCCTATAGGATGGTTCATAAAATTGCACAATCATTACCGTATTTTTTGGAGTATAAGACACACCTTTTTACCCCCCAAAAGAGGATGAAAACTTGGGTGCGTCTTATACACCAAATGTAGTCCCACCCACCCACCCACCCCCACCCTTTGGCCTCTGTCTTCCAGCAATTTACCTGTTTGCAGTAAAGAGGGAAGAGTCTGTAAAGCCAAGCAAGTCACTAGCAGGTTCCCGACCTACAGCTGATTAGGTTTGCCACGTGGGAAAATGAAAGTGAAACTAACTACAAAGAGGCAAGTAGCTGGGAGAGACACGCAGATTTTTATTTTTTGCTGAACTGGATGGAAGGGGGTAAGTGAATAACTATAAAGGTCTGTAGAATGTTCACATTATTAGACTTATTTTTTAAAGACGGCTTTATTGTTGTTCTAGAGCCAGGGGTCTCCAACCTTGGCAACTTTAAGACTTGTGGACTTCAACTCCCAGAATTCAACAGCCAGCTTTGTTAGCTTTGCTGGCTGTGGAATTCTGGGAGTTGAAGTCCACAAGTCTTAAAGTTGCCAAGGTTGGAGATCCCTGTAAATCTAGACAACTTAACAAAATAAAGAAGCTTTTAAAAATACCGTATTTTTTGGAGTATAAGACGCACCTTTTTCCTCCCTAAAAGTGGCTGAAAATTTGGGTGCGTCTTATACTCTGAATGTAGCTTTTTTGGAGCTTTTTTCCAGCCCTAACTAGGTGCTAACGATCTTCCCAGCTCTTACCTTGCAGGCTCTTTCATTGTTACTCTCTCCAAAGAATGTTTTTCCAGCCCTAAGTCTTTGCAGGGTTTTTTTCCATTACTCTACTTACTCCGAATAAGTTTTTTTCTAGCCCTAACCAGGTGCTAACAATCTTCCCAGCTCTTATTGTTACTCTCTCGGAAGAAGTTTTTTTAAAGTCCTAACCAGGGGATAAAATAATGTGCTGAAGCTGACCAGACTAAGGACGCTAGCCAGATGAATACCTGGTAGGCAGATTGTTTTCCCCTATTTTCCTCCCCAAAAACTAAGGTGCGTCTTATACTCCGGTGCGTCTTATACTCCGAAAAATACGGTAAATGCTTGCTCTGAAGAGGCCCAGTGCTATTGTATCTTCTTTTAAATAATAGAGAATAATGTATACTTCCAGAAATTTTAATTAATTTTAACAGCTCTGTACAAGTATAGTATGAAATGTAACAGTGTCCTGTTTAGTATTAGAGTTAGTTACCTTGGAGTAGATCTATTTAAATAATTGGGAAGAGTTAGTGTGACTACATTTAAGAAAACATTCTGGCATAATGTACATTTCTCCAATTCTTTGCTATTTCTATGGGTCAGGCACACATGCACAGAAATACACAGCAAACATCTGTGTATCATCTGTGTATCATCTGTGTATCATCACAGCAAACACAGTATATCATCTGTGCTGTTTGCTGTTTGCTGTTTGGCAAATTGCTTGGAGGCAGAGGCCTTTTTCCCTTGTTTTCCTCCCCCAAAACTAAGGTGAGTCTTATACTTCGGTGCGTCTTATACTCCGAAAAATACGGTATATTGGAAGGGGTAATTTGGGCCACCAAATCAAACCAGCTGTTCAGCGAAGGAATCCAGAATGAATGCACCAGAGAAAGGAAATTCACTCATATTGGTGGCTGTAATCTTTCGGAGTGTTTACTAACTGACAACTCCTACTTGTATCTGCTTCCTCTAATACCAAAGTGGACTTACTAAAAGAAGACTGATACCAATGCCATACACTTAGAATTACTATATTCTTTGCACATGATTTATTTTAAATAAACGGAAGTAACTATTTTCCCACAGAAAAATCTACTTTTGATTAATCCCAATTTTCTTTGCTTCAACAGTATAAACTTTGGTGTAGTGGTTAAAGTGCTGGCCTAGAAACCAGGAGAATGTGAGTTCTAGTTCCGCCTTGGGCATGAAAGCCAGCTGGGTGACTTTAGGTCAGTCACTCTCTCTCAGCCCAACCCACCTCACAAGATTGTTGTTGTTGGGAAAAATAGGAGAAAAAAAAGGAATATTAAATATGTCCATCACCTGGAATTACTTATACAGTAATAAAGCAAGGGTAAATAAATAAATAATAAAATAAATCTCCCATATCAGTAAAGATGCATCAAGGATCCAAGTAAAATTCCATGCTATCTGTTTTTGGCCTAAAGTAGCCATTGACTGGTGTAAATATTTTAAATTACAAATCCATAAAATGCAAGCAAAATAGCAAGGTCGTGCAGAGAAGCGGAGATAAACCACAAGCAATTTTTTTTTTGACATTTATGAGAAGAAGGAGTTGCAAAATGTGATTCTAGTTCTGCTCAAATCTCTGATCCTGATTGGTTTGCCCACAAGGCTTGTGGCTATAAATTTCCTTGAAAATACATATTTTCTGCTTGTAGCCAATCTCTTCTTCCCAATGGTGAGATGGGAAATGAAAGCTACCAGGCTCTTTTGTTCTTTTATTCTTAATTGATTCATTAGGCCAAGAAAAAAGATTGCAGGAGAAACGCAGCAGACTTGGAAAATGGAGTCTGGGATGGGGTGTGGAATAGTTTTTGAGTAGATCATCAGAAATTAGAGTTGAAGGCACCTCACTAAAAACTTTGCCTCACCCCAATTAAGTGAAACAGATGCAAAAGAGAACAGGGCTGATCTTCTACAGGTAATCCTCAACTTATGACCACTTGCTTAGCAAATGTTGAAAGTTATCGCAAACACTTCCAAAAGCTATTTATGACCTGATTTCAAAGCTACAATGCCCTCTCTCCACCCCAGGCAACACACATCTGCAGTCATGTGATTGCATTTTGTGTACTTGGTAACTGACTCACTTTTACAACCATTTGCAGCATCGTGTGGTCACATGACCATGATTTTCAAGGGGTTTTTTGGGGGTTGGTTTCCGTGATTTATTTCTGATTTCTGGCAAAAACCACCCATTGGGTGAAATGGATATGTTTTAACGATTGTGGCATTCAATTAATGACCACTGTGTTCATGTAAAATTATGGCATTCACTTAATGACTGCCATAAAATAGTCGTAAAATCAGACCTAGTCACACGATGACTCATTTAACAACTGCAATGACTTATGATCATAAGCCCAACTCAGTTAGAGTCGTAAGTCAAGGACTGCCTTTATCTTTAATTATTGGCCTGGTGTTTGCCCAATGCTACGGTAATTTATAATGTGGTTTATTATTTTTGGGCTTGCTATGGCAAGAATGTTCATCCTCATATCTGTACATAAGTAATGGGGTGGGGTAGGGAAGGAATCTTAAGTATCAGTGTAAAAGTCCCTTTTTTCCAGTGATAACAGTTCTAGGCTAAATCAGATCAATAATAATGTCTGTCCATGTATCTCTCCTGCTCAGCTTTTCCTCACTATCTGACTGACTATTCCAGAATATAAATAAAGACAGAGGAGGACAGTTTTATGATTGGGAGAACTTTGTGTCTATTTTTAGGGTCCCATACTATAAATAAAGAGAATGGAGGACAATTCTTGTGATTGAGAGAACTTTGTGTCTATTTTTAGGGCCAGAATGATCACAGCTCAATGACAGAGCATAGATATTGCATATTCAGGCAAAGCAGAGCTGAGGAAAACTTCTGTTGAGATCATTGCGAACTTCTCATAAATGATGGTCCATGGAGATTAGTGATCCTTAGATGCCTTTCTATATTTTTATGCATAAAGCATGTTTCTATTAGTTTCTTCCTTCATAGATATGCTGCTCAGGATAATCTGTAATATGTGTTTTTTTTAAAAAAAGGAGACCAAAGCACAGATCCCTAAAAAGGATCTTAATTTGCCCATATTTGACAGGGTTTTTCAAACTTGCAATCCTAAAATATGTGGACTTCCAGAATTGCCCGGACAGCATAGAGCCGAGGCGGCGCAGCGGTTAGAGGCAGGTACTGCAGGCCACTTTAGCTGACACTGATCCGCAGGTCAGCGGTTCAAATCTCACCAGCTCAGGGTTGACTCAGCCTTCCATCCTTCCGAGGTAGGTAAAATGAGGACCCAGATTGTTGGGGACAATATAAATATACATTGCTTACTGGTGTAAACCGCTTAGAGAGTGCTTGCACTGTGAGGTGGTATATAAATCTCACAAAAAAATAAAAATAAAGTCTACACATTTTAAAAGTTGCCAAATTTGAAAAACACTGATCTATCAGAACATCTAGCTCAGGGGTCTCCAACCTTGGCAACTTTAAAACTTCAAAATGGGCCGAAAAACAGGTGAGGGCTGGGCCAGCCAGTGGTGGGATTAGTCCGAACCAGTCTGAACCGGCTGAATCCCACCTCTGCCTTTGAGGCGAGTGGCCGTGTGGCGGGGCTGGGTGTGATGAGTGATGTCAAGTTGGCCATGCCCACCCAGTCACATGACCACCTGGCCACGCCTACTCACCCAGTCATTAAGGCAGAGAACCAGTTGTTGAAGTATTTGAATCCCACCACTGGTCCTAAGTCACTTTTTTTCAGTGCCGTTGTAACTTTGAATGGTCACTAAGTGAACTGTTGTAAGTGGAGGACTACCTGTATTGGGCCATATTGACCGCATTTTCTCTTGCCAGCATCAGGTCTTCCTCTGTTTGTTTGTTTCCTTTGTTTTCAACAGAGTCTTCCATTCTTCTTTGTGAATATAAAACACCCAGAGATCATTCAGAGGTATTATGGGGGAAATATTCTTTTTCCTACCAGGTAAAATAAGTACAGTACATGTTTTCATTTGCCACTGTGGGATGCTATATTGTTATATGAAGGTCAACGTTCAGGAAATTGGAAATAAAATTGAAGAACACAAAAGCAGGAGTCTTAATTTAATTGAAAATGCCCCCTTAATAGAACATTTTAAAGCAGGAGTTATAATGTTGAGTGTTTGAAATGTTTTTTGACTGGGAAACTTTGATTAAGTTCTGGAAGATCACAAACAATATTGTGATTGTGAAGAGAGGCTTTCTAGACTGTTGAGAAGGACAAAGTTCATCTTAAAGGTCTAAATAATTTTTTTACAAATATAAAATATGGAAATATATGACTCATATGCCGCTGATTGAAATAAGAGGCTGATATACATTTTTAAATCTTGTAAAGCATTTGGGTGTATATGATGGCTATTACCTCTCAACAGATTTTAATATGGACTAGAAGTAGGGTTTTTTTTACTTTAATTTGCAAAAAAACAAAAAAAAAATCCCACCAACCACCTTGAATTGTGAACATTTATATCAAGTGAAGCTCGATATTTTGGGGCTATATTAAGATTTATGAAGCATCTGACAGATACGTTTATATTCTCACTGCAGAGAATTTACATGCTATTATGGTCTATCTCCTGAGCATGTGTTTTTAAGTCATTAAACACCGCATAGTTTTAAGTAATGTGAATATGAAATGCAATCGTCTAAACAAATTGTAATTAAAGGTTGCAGAAATTCTATATATGGTATATTTTGTATTGTGGTATTATATGTTTAATCGAGGATCAAGATATAACTTTCTATGTAGTTTGGAAAAGTTCAAATACAGGTAATCGCTGTATATCAAAAGCAACATGGAATATTGCCACATTGCACAAAAATGCAAAATGTTGTTGCATTTTGTTTACTAAATGCCTTTATTTGCTGGAAATTAGTTTGCAGCCCTTTCTATATAGTTTGTGAACTCTGGCTTTTTTAAAAATCATATCTTGCCATGATGCCTGGACTGAGAATTTTAACTTACACTTGGTTTGGTTTTGTGCTTGATCCATTATTTCTGGACACTGACAAAAGAAGTTGAGAAATCCAATCAGGAATTGGCCTAAGGTAATGAATGGTCTATGGGTCTGCAAAGCTCATTTGTCTGCCAAGACAAAGTTAAAGCAAACCTTACTTAGCATAATATTATTTGTCAACTATTGTGGAGAAGTGGGAATTTTGCCTGAGGAAACTTACTTGACAGTTAGTGATTAAGGTGTCGTACTTGGTTCCAGGAGATTACGGGAAGACTCTCTGTCTTCTAGTCTATTTACCTCACTAGGACATACACAGAACCTCTGGAGAAAGTGTTATGTATTCCCCCCTCCCCTTCTCCACCCATCGAAATCTATCATCTGTCTGTCTGTCTATCTTCCATCTGTATCATTTTTATAAATAACTTAAGGCTGCAAAAATACATAATGCTCCTTCCTCTTCCTGTTTCCTCCAGAAAAGCAGCCCTCTGAGATAGGTTGAGCCAAGGTCACTGACCCAAGTCACCCAGCCAGCTTTCATGGTTAAGGTGTGACTAGAACTCACAATCTCCTAGTTTATGGCCTGGTGCCTTAACCACTAGACCAAATTATGTCTTTCCTTCAGTTCCTGAAGAAAAATTATGTATCTTTCTTTATCAGCAGCAATTTTGCAGAAAAGGAATAACATCTTCCATTCTTTTTTAAAAAAATTAGGAATAGCTTATTACCTGCTTGAGAGCTCCCCATAGATTAAAAATAAATAAATCTGAGAGCACAGTGTAGCTGTTCTCAGTATAAGCATCTTTAACATCAGATGTGGTACAGCAATGAGAAATTACAAGAGGTGTTAGATCACAGTTAATATGGCTGAGGTGGTAAGAAGCCCATACTTAGACTAAAGTTTTTGTTACTGCAAAATGTTGTAGTTTTTTAAAATGTATTACACCAAACTAATTATTAGAAGAAAAATATACATACAACAGTATTGGTAACATAGTGTAAACTCAAAATTTATCATCTTGACAATAGAAACAGACTGGGGGTGTGGGTAGATCCTGAAAAAAGATGTTTTTCATAATTTACCTTTAAAAAAATATGTACTGTGAGAAAGTCTTCTTCCTTGGAATTTGGTTGAAGTCAAACATTAATACAAATTTTGGAGACATACATCAACAATCCAGTGCTGAAAATTATTGTAGACGTCTCCTTCCAACATTGCTTGTTAATTCGTTTTACTAGCCTTTGGAATAGTGTGACATAATATTGAGGAAAACTATAAAGAATAAGCTTACGAATCTTTTTTTTTTATTGTGATGACTTATCTTACTTCTGGAATCATAGGCAGTTTCCTTCTAAATGCAGTTCCTCAAGGATCAAGGGCAGGAATCTGTAGCGATTCCAGTAACCAGCATATGGTCTTATGGCAGGCAATCCATTCCAACTTGTGGGCAGCTCCATGTTGGTTACCTCATTTGATAGGTCTTTGGAACCATCCAATTGCAGAGCTTCCACAATATTCTTATAATGGTTTTATTGTCTGGAAGAACAATAAAAGAACTCCTTGTAAAATCAGTCTGGGAAAAGGTAGTCCACACCTAACCGAGTCACATTTTGATATGAACAAAATAATTTCAGATGGGACTTTTCCATCTCAATTATAGTATCTGGAAAAGGTACTGTACATTTGGGACTAACACTGCTGAGATTTGTGTTCCCTAATATCTACAAGACATTCTGGTGTTTCCAGCTGATAGCCAGTTTGGTCTAGATCAGGGCTGTTAAACTCGCGGCCCGCGGGCTGGAGTTTACCAAAGGGGGAAAAAGTCACGATACATCACGTGATGTCGCCATGATTACACCCCTGGTTTAGGTTTTAGTGGTTAAGGCACCAGGCCGGAAACTAGGAGACTGAGTTCCAGTCTTGTCGTAGGCATGAAAAGCCAGCTTTGAGCCAGTCACTTCACAGGGTTGTTATTGTGAAGAAAATAGGAGGAGGAAAATGTATTTGTATGTTCACCACTGCAAATCATTTTATAAAAATAGTAAAGGTGTGGGGGAAATATACCCCCTTTAATAATAAACTGGTTATTTCTTAGCCTTTAAATAGTAATCCAAAAGCTGACCTAAGATAAGAAGAGTATAATGGCCTAATGTTAGAGCTGGCCATCACTCCCTTCGAGTTTAGCTGTTCCTGCCTATATAATTTTCTGGCCCAGCCAAGCTCATTAGAATTGCCTTGGTAAAGACACCTAGCATACATTAAACTAGGAGCCACCATTTTATACCACAACCTGCCCATTGGTCTATTTTTAGGCCAAATCGTCTTCATTATAGTCAAAAAAACTTTGTTAAAAAATTAAAAGTCATTAAGGTCATTATATATACTGCAAGACACAAGCGCTTACTTGGTTCTCAATTTGTCAGGCCCTGACAAGTTGCAGAGAAGAACAGAACTTTGCCACCATGAGAGAGACAAAGGCAAAACAAAGAAAGCCCAGTTGCCTTTTGAAAAACCACCTTTGGAACTCAGTACCCAAGGTAATGTTTAATAGCAGAAAGTAAGGCAGAGACAGGTATTGATATTAGGTGGCTACATAAATTTGTTGATAAATACATCCTGTTTCTTTTCTGAAAGACATGGTTTTGCCAGCGGGCCTGGGAACTAAGGATGGATTAGAATTAGAATAGCAGAGTTGGTAGGGACCATGGAGGTCTTCTAGTCCAACCCCATGCTTAGGCAGGAAACCCTACACTACTTCAGACAAATGGTTATCCAACATTTTCTTAAAAACTTCCCGTGTTGGAGGCAAGTTGTTCCACTGATTAATTGTTCTGTCAGGAAATTTCTCCTTAGTTCTAAGTTGCTTCTCTCCTTGATTTGTTTCCACCCATTGCTTCTTGTTCTACCCTCAGGTGCTTTGGAGAATAGCTTGATTCCCTCTTCTTTGTGGCAGCCCCTGAGATATTGGAACACTGCTATCATGTCTCCCCTAGTCCTTCTTTTCATTAAACTAGACATACCCAGTTGCTGCAACTGTTCTTCATATGTTTTAGCCTCCAGTCCCCTAATCATCTTTGTTGCTCTTCTCTGCACTCCTTCTAGAGTCTCAACATCTTTTTTACATCGTGGTGACCAAAACTGAATGCAATATTCGAAGTGTGGCCTTACCAAGGCATTATAAAGTGGTATTAACACTTCACATTATCTTGATTTTATCCCTCTGTTTATGCAGCCTAGAACTGTGTTGGCTTTTTGGCAGCTGCTGCACACCGCTGGCTCATATTTAAATGGTCATCCACTAGGACTCCAAGATCCCTCTCACAGTTACTACTATTGAGCAAGGTACCACATATACTGTACCTGTGCATTTTGTTTTTCTTGCCTAAATGTAGAACCTTACTTTTTTCACCATTGAATTTCATTTTGTTAGATAGCGCCCACTGTTCAAGTCTGTCAAGATCCTTCTGTATCTTAAGCCTATCTTCTGGAGTGTTGACACCTGCAAATTTGATGAGTTCCCCATCCATCCCCTCATCCAAGTCATTGATGAAGATGTTGAAGAGTACTGGGCCTAAAACAGAGCCTTGGGGTACTCCACTGCATACTTCCCTCCATGTAGATGCAGTTCCAGTGAGGACTACACGTTTAGTGCGGTTGGTCAGCCAGTTATGAATCCATCTAGTGGTGATGCTGTCTAACCCACATTTTCTGCTTTATCTAGTAGTAGGTTATGGTCTACTTTATCAAATGCCTTACTGAAGTCCAAGTAAATTATATCGACAGCATTCCTCTGGTCCTAATTTTGTCACTTTTTCAAAGAATGCAATAAGATTAGTCTGGCATGATCTATTTTTGACAAACCCATGTTGGCTTTTGGTTATTACTTTGTTTGCTTCTAGGTGTTCGCTGATTTGTTGCTTGATTATCTTTTCCAGAATCTTCCCTGGTATTGAGGTCAGGCTGATAGGTCTGTAGTTTCCTGGATCTATTTTTTCCCCTTTTTTGAAGATGGGAACTACATCAGCTCTTTTCCAGTCTTCTGGCCATTCCCCTGTGCTCCAGGATCTTTGAAAGATATAATTCAGTGGTTCTGAGATCTCGTCTGCCAGCTCCTTCAGAACCTTTGGGTGTAATCCATCTGGTCCTGGTGATTTGAACTCGTCTAGGGTAGACAGGTGTTCACTTACCATTTTTTCCCCTATTTTAACTTGTGTTCCTAATCTGTATTTTGTGGTGCTGTTTTTGATAGGTTGGACTGTTTTTTCCCTTTGTGTAAAGACAGATGCAAAAAATGAGTTAAGTAGTTCTGCTTTCTCCCTGTTGCTTGTCACTTTCTTGCTGTCAGGCCGAAGCCATTTTATTTGGAGTCTTTGGCCTGCCACACTATATATATACTGTATTATTCCATCATGCATTTTCTATTGTGGAAAAATGGGAGGGGGGATAGTAAGAGGTTGTTAGTATGTAGTCATAACAAATTCCTTTCTAGAAAGCCAAGGTCATCCTTTGTCTTTGCGCCCCTGCACCTGCACCAAAGGAGATGGGTAGATTCTGCCAGCACGGCACTTGGAGATTGGAGAATGTGATGAACTTGTGGGTGTGGGGACATGGGATTGAACTTTCAACTGGGTGGTGAAATCCTGGGGACTTCAGATTCGGGTTTCACCCAGATGTGCTAACATGACTCTACTAATAAATTGGAACTTTGAGGAATACTTTGCCTTGGACTCTGATTTAATTTTGGATGCTATTTGGAACCCTGACACTTGCCACTTTCTCCCAGCAATAGACCAATTGTTTCCTTGACTTTTTTCTTGTTTTAAACATGTTGGAAAAAGCTTTTTTTGTTATTTTTTACTTTTGTCGCAAGCCTTTGTTCATTGTGAGCCTTAGCTTTCCTCACTTCATCTTTACAGGTTCAGGCTATTTGCTGATATTCTGCCTTAGTTATTTGCCCCTCTTTCCACTTTTTATACTTGTCCTTTTTGTGTTTCAATTTGTCAGAGAGTTCTTTATGCTGCCATGCTGGTTTCATTTGAGAGCTGTTATTTTTCTTCTTCATTGGTATTGTGCTAGCCTGGGCTTTTATAATCTCACATTTCAAAATTTCCCAAGCTTCTTGAGTTGTTTTCCCCTTGAGGATTCTCATCCATGGAATCCTTCCCAAACTCTCTCTAAGTTTATTGAAATTAGCTCTCTTAAAGTCCAAGACTCTAGTTTGACTTTGTTCTACTACTTGTGCTTGCATAATGTTGAATTCCAATATTTCATGAATCGGTTGACTTGATTATGTTACCTCTGCCATGGGGGGAGGGGTTATGCTGTGGATATTTAATGGTATGAGTTGCCCAAAGTCACCTATGTGTGAGTTGGGCAGCCATATAATTATATAATTTAATGAATAAACTAAAAATATGCTGATAATGAAACAAGATATGAGCTGCTGATCTGATGATACAGGCAGTGCATGAGCACAGTTGGTCCATGCATGGAATTTTCTTGAATTTTTCTTCTATAACTAATATAGAAAGGCTATTAACATGGCTTGAATACTTATTTATTTATTTATTTATTTATCAGGTTGATATCTTCTTGATTTTGTTCCGCACCCTACATGCAGATTTTAGAAAGGGTAACTACTGTTCTACTACTGCTCGTATGTGTAGATATTAGCTGCTGTCTTCATTTTTTTATTTTTCTATTTTTATAATATTTCATTAAGGGCTTTTTATTATCATTATTATACCTATGAAAGTTTGTAGCTGGAGTTGTATGGTATTGATTTCATATGATTGTATTCAATCTTTGTACTTTTCAGTATACTATTTTAAAATAATTGTGAGGGGGGCCTGTTTACAGGTTTCTAATAAATACAAAAACACCAAAAATAGCTAAATCTCAATGATCTTGTTAAAAAAAATCAGATGTACATTTTATTGAAGACATCACAGTATTTCTGTAACAACAGAAGATCCTATCCAGTGAACACGGAGCACCTGGACAATTTCTGCTGCAGAGTGATTGGATTGACTTCCCTTGGGGAACCTATATTTATATATTGTATTTATATTACACTTAACAAAATTGGAGGCAGTATGTTGACAGCCTGCAGCAATTCCTATTTTTAAACATGTCTGGGAAAAGTAAGTGAGAGCTTCCTCTTCCTGCCTTACACCAAAGCAGCAAAGATGCAACAAAGGCCTCCTGTGGATCAGACTTTCTAGCACGTTTATCCTAATGCTTTTTTGATGACTGCATTTTGTGCCTGGCAAATAGAGTATATAAAGTGAAAGCAGTTTGGGGTGGTGGTTAAGACACCAGACTAGAAACCAGAAAATCATTTAGTGTAAAGTCAGCTGGGTGATCTTGGGCCAGTCACTCTCTCTCTCACTCCTAGGAAGGTGTCAAGGGCAAACCACTTCTGGAAAAAAACCAAGCCAAGAAAACTGCAGGGATTTGCTAAGGGAGAAGGAACACCTTGGCTTTTCCTGTTGTTTCATCCCCCGACTTATTTTGCTGTGCCTGGATTCTAATTGAACAAGAAGAATATTTCAAGCTGCAAATCCTGGGCAGTTACCTTGAAATAACCCGTAATAACCACAATAAGATTTTCTTCTAACAGACAAGCAAAGGGGATGGCACAGTAAACATGATCCTGAACTGAGAGATTCTTTGCTCATTCCAACTTCCATTCTGGCATGTCATCACTTTAGGGCTACTTTTTTAAAAATGTATTGTTAGAATGAAAGTTACAATGAGATCTAAAGCGTATGTTTTGTACACAGTTCAGCATTTTGTTTTTTTGTTTTTTTAAATCAGCTTCCAAAGCTACTCCAAAATCAAGAAGGAAAGAAATCAAAAGATCAGAAATTTGAAAGCCTTGCTCTGATATTAAAGTAAAGGTGGTATTTCTGTGAGCAGGAGAACTTTGGTTAAAGTTTGCATCATGCAGTCAGAAGTAAGTGTTGGTGAATTATGTGGCGTTTACCCATAAAAAGGACTATAATGATACTTATTCCAAGTAACTCTCATGCTACAGAGAACTATTCTTAGGTACCTATGTGCCTTTGCTATGCTGAGTGCCTTCATTTTAAAATTTACCAAAGCTCCATTCCTATTCTGATTGGAACTTGTTGCAAATATGGGGAATATTTCCTGTATCTCTTGTTCAGTCAATACACATCCATGAATCCCCATACATATACCTCTTGTTCAGAGGGAGAAAGAAACCTCATTGCTTCCTTAATCCTAGGGACACAGATGACTAAGAGAGTGGTAAACAACGTTCTTCTCCATCCAGATAGCCCTCTGAAGATGTATGCATGGCACACAGAATTCCCATCAGGGGTGAAATCCTACCAGTTCATGCGTACTGGTAGTGGCAGGTGCTGGTGGTTCGCCGAACTGGTAGCAATGGCTGGCTGGCCATGCCCCCGAACCAGTCCCCTGGTTGCCATTCGCTCGCTCGCTCGCCCTGCCCCGCCCAGTCTCTGCTCTGCGGCTTGCCTGCCTGAAGCGCTGCACCCCTGATCTGCCTGCCAGGTAAGCCTGCGAAGTCGCAGCCTACCTAGCTGCCCCTGTCCCCCCCCCCACCATCCCAGCCTGTCTTCCCTACTCCATTTCACCACTGATCCCTATATAGCAATAGCATTTGGACTTATATACCACTTCACAGTGCTTTACAGCCCTCTCTACGCAGTTTACAGAGTCAGCATATTGCCCCCAACAATCTGGGTCTTCATTTTACCAACCTCGGAAGGATGGAAGGCTGAGTCAACCTTGAGTCGGTCAGGATCGAACTGCCGAACTGATGGCAGTTGGCAGTCAGCAGAATTAGCCTGCAACACTGCATTCTAACCACTGCGCCATCACGACTCATATCCAGAGATTTTCCTCTCCATTCTCCTTCTGGGTGTGTTGAGACATCTCTGTTGATCTTTTGAGTCTTCTATCCCCCTCTAGGTTCTAATCATTATCATTAGTTGTCTGCTGCTGCTAATGGAAAAACAGCTATTTTTACCAAGATTTCCGGGAAACCTTGCTTGCAAACTCTGCTAATTATTGCAACGAAAACCAGCAATCTTGGTTTCCCATTGTGATTTGCACCCTCCTCCCTCTCCGGGCTTATCAGTGGCTGTGGGGAACCTGCAATTTCTCCCCTGCCAGTCTGGAGTTAGCTAGTGTAGGCAAGCTTCTGGAGGGTTGGGTGGCTTGCAGAAAAGATAGCTAATCAACTATAGGGACCTTAGGTTGCAAATCCCTGATTTACAGAGTACACAGGAGGGATGTGCTTGTTGATTATGATTAATGATTGTGTTTCATTGAAGATTGAGCTACCCAAGAGGCTTTTGAAGGATGATATAAACAATAAATTAATTAATGTTTTACAATAAGTGCTCATTAGGGTGAGGTATATCATGCATGTTTTTAAGCACCCCATTCTTACTTGGTGTATTTTTTTCAGAGGGGAGCTGAAAACCCAAGAAAAAGGGGTTGCTAGGCATGGCTGGGATTGTTTGATTGCCAATCATATATGTCCATTGGTCCATATATTAATTTTAATTTTTTTAAACAACTAAGGCACCTTGTTGTCAATACACACTGGATAATTGAGAAGGCCAACGAAACCAAAAAGTCAAATATGTGCTTCATTGGTTATAGAAAGGTCTTTGATTATGTCGGTCATGTCAAGCTGTGGAAATCTGCTTTTTGAAAATAGGCATCCCAGAACATCTCATTGTCCTTGTGTAAAACCTATACACAGATCAGGAAGCCACGCATGATTCTCTACAGAGACAATATGGAAAAGCAGACTGACTCCAGGTTGGCAAAAGAGTGAGGCAAGGCTGTACCTTATCCCCTTATTTATTCAATCTATATGCTGAATATAGATATTAATGGAGAATTAGATTGGAAGAAGATCAGTGTGGTTTAAAACTGGAGGAAAAACATTAAAGAAACCCATGCCTTATTCTGATAACACCATCACTGAAAATGCAAAGGATTTCCAAAATCTAATAGTTTATAAGTTAGTGAACACAGTGAAATAGTGGAACTAAAATTAAATATAAAGAAGACCAAAGTAAAGACAAGTATAACAATCAGCTTTAGAAATGACAATGAATATATTGACATAGTAAGTGATTTCTACCAGGGGTGGGTTCCTAATTTTTTACTGCCACTCTGTGGGCGTGGCTTATTTTGTGGGTGTGGCTTGCCAGCCATGTGACCGGGTGGGCGTGGGCCTTGGGAGTTTGGCAGCGGCCGGAGAAGCAGGGGGGCATTGCCCACCCGCAACGCAGCCCCCTGCAGCGGGAGCAGCAAGACCGCGGCAGCGGCTCTTCTAGGAGGCTCTGTCCGGCCTGAATGCTTCTCCCCATTCGATGATCCTAGGCTCCTGCCACCCATTCCCGCTCCCCTCAGCAGCTCGAGAAGTCTCGAATGTGCAAAAATGCCTGGGATCATCACCGCACGTTCGTGGCTTCTCGGACTGCCGAAGGGTGGGGAATGGAGATAGCTCCTGCCGCCCATTCTTTCAGCATCTTACGCGCTCCCTCAGCCATCCTCCCCTGCTTGGACTCACTGTGGGGTAGGAAGGCAGGGCATGTGCAGTGCCCAGGCACCGGCAACCGACCGCACCGGTACTGTGAGGTCACCAGCGGGCCGCTACCGCTGCTATAGAGTGGACCGCACCAGTAGGAACCCACCCCTGATTTCTACCTTTTAGAATCAACCATCAGCAGTAAAGAAACAAGCAGCCAAGAAATATGCTGCAGAGTAGGCAGAGTAGCATTTGGTAGGGTAGCCAAAAACTCAGTGGAAAAGACATGTAGATGTCATGATGTATCTGTATCTAAAAAGATCAAAATAGTGTGGGCAATGGAATTTCTTATAGCACTCTGTGGAAGCAAAAGTTGGTGTTTTAAGAAGCAGGACAGAAAGAATATTAATGAACTTTAGTGTTGTTGAAAATATCTGAGACTACAACGGATAGCCAAGAAGACAAATGGATTGTTGAATAAATCAACAAGTTTGAGGCACAAATCACTAGGTTCAAATCAGTCCACTTATGTAAAGGCCATAATTCTGGGAAAAGTAGAAAGAAGAGAATGACCAGCAGCAAGAATTCAGTCACACTGACAACAAATACACTGTTGGAAGAGCTGAAAGATCAGGTTGAGGACGAATCATCTTGGTGAACATCTATATATGCAGTCACGAAGAGAAAACACCAACGTGTAGGCACACGATCCATCTAGCTAAGCACCATGGGCTGTCAGGTGAAAGGTTAAGGCAACTGCATGCAACAACAGCTGTGGAATATATGCATACATTTTATCTGGAATTAGTAATGAAAGGGCAAAGCTCGTACCATTTTCAGAATTTCATTTGTATCACCACATCAGTCGTTTTGGAATAAGAAGAGTTACCTTTCTCTAGCAGCAGGAACAGTGTTAACATAAATCATTGTAATTCATGACTGCCGTATGATTTCTTCAAAATGCCACCCAGATATTGCATTGATGCCTTTCAGGAAAAAAATGGGCAGCCAAACAGGGCAGGCATATCATTTTGAAAGAGAAGGGCACAATTTCCCTTCTTAAAGCCTTCTCTGGCTGTTGGATTCTGTCTCCCTTGCTTCCCAGCTATGCTGGTGAAAGTTGAGTGCACTGGAGGGTGCAGGGTTGGAGAAGTCTGCCTGAAGTTATGATATCGTAAGAAGAGCCATGGTGCCGCAGTGCTTAGAATGCAGTATTGCAGGCTGACTCTGCTCATTGCCAGGAGTTCGATTCTGACCAGCTCAAGGTTGACTCAGCCTTCCATCCTTCCGAAGTCAGTAAAATGAAGACCCAGATTGTTGGGGGCAATATGCTGATTCTGTAAACCACTTAGAGGGGGCTGTAAAGCAGTATGAAGTGGTATGTTAAGTGTAAGTGCTATTGCTATACCAGGGCAAAGCAGTGCCCAATAAAAATGAATCTAAGTATTGCAACAAAGCACTTGTGCAAGTGATCTACAAAGTGCCCCCAAAGAATTACATTTGACTAAACCAAAGACTGATTCCCCCCCCCCCCCCAGGCAGGTGCATACTTTAATTTTGGAAATTTGAGGGACTACAAGTTGTAATCAATGTTATCATAATGTCAGCAAAAGGCAGGGTTGTAAAATTTTGCTCTCTTATTTCACATTTGAGGAAGCTAAAGGTGCAAAACAAAAATGTAAAGTAAGTTTGGCACCTTTGTTTTACATTATTTGGAGGCAAACAAAAAGACAACTGGTGAAAATTAATTTTGGCAGATTGATTTGTCCTGCGTATGTTGCCTGCAAGATAACGAAATAACAGAATAACAAAGTTGGAAGGGACCTCGGAGGTTTTCTAGTTCAACTCCTTGCTCAAGCAGGAGACCCTGTACCATTTCAGACAAATGGTTGTCGTCTCTTCTTAAAAGCCTCTGGTGATGGAGCACCCACAACTTCCAAAGGCAAGCCATTCCACTGATTAATTGTTCTGTCAGGAAATTTCTCATTTCTAGGTTGCTTCTCTCCTTGATTAGTTGGCATTCCCGGGATTAAACAACAACAAATCTGAACTGAAAAATCACCCACCACAAAAACCAAACTGAACCATCTCCATATACACCTTTCTGACTGGTGAGAGTAATCACGCTATGAAATTATCCCAGGAATTCAAGAAATGATCCCTCCTCTTTCTTTTGGGGTGCTAGTGTTGGTTTACTAGCGGCCCCAAGCATGGGGGATGGGGGGGAGACTGTTCAGAACAGCCAAGGTGATAGTCATGGCAATGTGAATGATGTCCCGCCTCTTTGTATTGTGTTGACAACCACAGGGGCGGGGCTTTGGTTCATTTGGAAGTACCATTCAACATTCAAGGACAGGGGTGTCAAACTCGCGGTGTCACAAGGTCATCATGTGACGTATTGTAACTTTTTTCCCCTGGCCACATCCAGGGGTGGGTGTGGCCAGTGCGTGACACATCTGGCCTGGGGCCCGCGAGTTTAACACCCCTGTTCTAGGACCTCAATTGACTTCAAAAGCATTTCACTGATATTGTCAGGCTCCATGTCACATCTTTCCTCAACCCACTCCTTCCCCACCCCCTAAAACCCTTTCTCATAATTTACACTTGGGCACTGGAACCATCAAAATGATGAAATCAACATCTTTGATTTATCTTTAGATTCTCCATCTTCCCTTTCGATGCCCTATCTAAATTTCTGCACCTTGTTAATTATACCAGTAATATTCAGTTTGAAATACCTGCAGTTTTCAACAATACAGTGATTTTATATACAGTCTTAGCCATTTTTATTCAGTCGTTTTAGCACTGTATAGATTTATATAATAGTATGCCTCTTAGAAGTTATAGTCATATTCATAGCTGATTTTGAAATACTAATTATATAGAATACAGTTTCTCTCTCTCTCTCTCTCTCTCTCCCTCCCTCCCTCCCTCCCTCCCTCCCTCCCTCCCTCCCTCCCTCCCTCCCTCCCTCCCTCCCTCTCTCTCTCTCTCTCTCTCTCTCTCTCTCTCTCTCTCGTATTGATTTGTTCATATGTTTATGTTAGCCTTAAACCTTATTCTTCTTGTACTATTCCAGGTTAAACTATTGGCATAATCAGATGACTTTCACTTTAGCACTGAATGTTAATGTTGATGATCAATGAATGAAATAAATCACTGATGGATTATTAGGTTATTTGTTTATTTTTTTTATCTTATTGTCACATCAACTCACCGAAGGGCTATAAATGGCAATAACCCAACATGTGAATAGGGAGTTATTTGAAGATGGTTTCCCCCCACCCTGGGAGGGCGTATAATGAAAAATGTAAAATATAATTGTTCTGGAGTTCCACATACCATGATTTCATATTATATAATCACAATGTTATCTTTGCCATTTCTTTGGAGAGTTATTTAACTCTGCCTCTCTCAAATGAACTACAGAAAGACCAACCTTTCCACTCAGCATTTTGAATGCTCTCCTCATGCAAAAAGTACATGTGAGAAACAAAATGGCAGCCGCTCTGATTATCTTCTTCCTTCTGCCTCTAGGAAAGAATTACATTTCACCCATTCTCCTTGAAATACAGCCAAACAATACTTAATTGTTCACATAGTGACTGCCACTAGAATTGTATATGCACAAAATTGGAAGTTGAATAGAATACCAACAGAACGAGAAGTATTAAGAAAGATAATGGACTGTGCGGAAATGAATAGACTTACAATGAAAATTAAAGATAAAGAAGACTCAAAATTTTATAAAGTTTGGAGGAAATTTTATGAATGGGTTGAAAAAGAAGATAGATAAACTATTCAATGTAAATTTAATATATAAGAGATAGAGAAATGAGAAATATGACGGTGGTAACTCGGATGACAAAAAGAGAAAAGGAGGCAGCATTAGATAAATATGTATATATACCAGAAATTTAGAATAGATTGAGAATAGAAATTAACATTTAACATTTAAGGATATGAATATTAGAATTGGAAAGTGAGAAAAATTGCTTAGTCTGTCTTTTATTAAATTATTTATTTATTTATTTATTTAAATGGATTTATATGCCGCCCAACTCCCAGGGAAGGTATAAATCTTATGAGAAGGTATAAATTTTATGAGTTAAAAATTAGCTATTGAATTTATACTTTTGTTTTTTTTAGACAGGCTGAAAAATTAGAAATTTGAAATGTGATTTAGGACACTCTATTATTCTTATTTAAGAGACATTATAAATATATGTTTACTTATTGAAGGTATATATGTTGTTATGAAATGTGTTTTTAAGGTGGAGAAAAATAAAAAACTTCTTTCAAAAAAAAAAAAGAAATACAGCCAAACCAAACCAGGCTGGGAGATAAGAGTTAAGGAATAATGTTGGCCAATTTAGTTCAGTCTTCCTCATGGACGTGTCCTCTATCTGCCATTGGTCCTAAGATGGTTTGTATCCTTGGGCCAGGAGACGATACTCAATGTGATCCAGAGCTGTTTCCCTTCAAAACAGTGAAATTATTCTGGGACAAACTGCTAAAGAGGGCAAAGCAAGAGAGCTGTGCCCCTCCTAAGATGAAAGAGGATGGTTATGGGTCTCCAGCCTTCCTTTTACGGGGATGGCATCTCCGTTAAACCTGGCTGCACCTGCCTGTCAGAAGGAGAAAGGACATGCAAGAACCACCAGAAAGGGGAGTGAGGTGGACTGTCAAGTGACAGCCACCCCAGGAAAGCCTGCAGGGGGATTTCAGCCTGGCTGACAGGCACCCAGACCTTTGCTACAACAGCTGTGGAGGAGACTCACATTAGCAAGTCAAATGAAAGACACTGAAAAGGCAGGGGGGAAAGGCATCTACCAAGGTGCCAGAAATAGGGTATCTGATGGCTCCTGAACAAAACTGATTTAGTTAGAAGGAGGATTCAACCAAGAGTGAAGAAAAGGCAGACTTCACACAAGGTCAGGTATTTTAAAGGAAGTCTGTGTGATGTCATAGAGAACGTGTCAAGACCATGTCACAAATGGTCCCACTCAGCCAGGAAGATTATTCAGTGACTTTTGACCACCAGAAATGACCACTGTCACAAAAAAGAGTAGCCAAAATGTCAAAACCTCACATTTCAGAGAAAGTGAAACTGATAGCTTTAGCTCTAAGCTGATGTGGCAATAAGTGCTGAACAATTAAAATTGAGCTTCTATATATTCAAGTTTGTGATCCTAAATTAGCATTGCGAGTTACTTTTTTATATGAATTTTCAGACACTTGAACATTTCTTCATAAATGGGATGGAACAAATTTCAGATATAAATTGTTGGAATTGAGCAGAAAATACTCCTGACTAATCTGCTCTTTCCCACCGCTCTCTGATTTTAACCAATGCTATAGGATTGTTTAGAAGACAAAATGAAAAGAGGGAAATAAATGTACTTTACACTTCCTTGAGGAACATGGATTGCAATCACCAAATATATTCCTTCCATGTTTGAATAATCTCAGATGAACTTCATCTATTGTCCTAAATGCTGAGCTGTTTATTCTTCAGTTTTGTTCAGTGAAGAAGGTGATAAGAATGAAAGAGAATGCTGAGGAAAGAGGTGATATAACAGAATAAGAGAGTTGGAGGTCTTCTAGTCCAATCTTCGGTTCAAGCAGGAAACCCTATGCCAGTGATGGCGAACCTATGGCACGGGTGCCACAGGTGGCACGCGGAGCCATATCTGCCGGCACGCGAGCCGTTGCCCTAGCTCAGCTCCAGTGTGCATGTGCGTGCCCGCCAGCTGATTTTTGGCTTGCGCGGAGGCTCTGGGAGGGCGATTTCGGCCTCCGGAGGGCCTCCAGGATGGCAGGGGGAGCGTTTTTGCCCTCCCCAAGCCCCAAAAAAGCCTCTGGAGCCTGGGGCGGGCAAAAAATGGGCTCACCGGGCCCACTGGAAGTTGGGAAATGGGGGAGTAGTGGGGTTGCGCACGCACGTGCAGGAGGGTGGGGCAAGTGAGGAGCTTTGAATTATGGGTGTGGGCACGCACGCGCGTGCAATAGCGCGCACACGCACTATTTCAGCACCCGAGGAAAAAAAGGTTTGCCATCACTGCCCTATGCCATTTCAGACAAATGGTTGTCCAATCTCTTCTTAAAAACCTCCAGTGTGGGGGCACCAGGGGTGGGTTCCTCCTGGTTCGGACGGGTTTGCCTGAACTGGTAGCGACACTCTGGTGATGTCACAATGACATCACAGACCCGGTTCGGTCGGTGCCAGTCCGTGGGCGCCACCATCTTTTTTTTGAATTTTTTTGAATTTTTTTTCCTTCTGAGCTTGCGCAGAAGCCGAGTTTCTGGCACTGTGCATGCGGTCGCCATATTATTTTCGGATTATTTTTGGATTTTTTGGCACTGCGCATGCATGCAAATGTGAAGTGTGCAGGTGCCCATGCAGTGCGCCCACGCAGCGCAGGAGGAAGCGAACCGGTAGCAAAGTAAGTTAGAACCCACCCCTGGGGGGGCTCCCACAACTTCTGCAGGCAAATCATTCCACTGATTAATTGTCCTAACTGTCAGGAAATTTCTCCTTAGTTCTAGGTTGGTTCTCTCATAGATTAGTTTCCATCCATTGCTTTTTGTCCTGCCTTCAGGTGCTTTGGAGAATAGCTTGACTCCCTCTTCTTTGTGGCAACCCCTGAGATATTGATACACTGCTATCATGTCATGTCACCCCCTAGTCCTCCTTTTCATTTAACTAGACATACCCAATTCCTGCAACCATTCATTGTATGTTTCAGCATCCAGTCCCTTGATTATCTTTGCTCAGGGGTGGGTTCTAACTTACCTCGCTGCCAGTTCGCTTCCTCCCACACCACGTGAATGCACCTCATGGGCGCGTGCATGCGCAGAGCCGAAAAATTTGAAAAAAAGTAAATTAAAAAAGAGCCAAAAACAAGATGGCGACTGCATGCACAGTGCCAGAAACTCAGCTTCTGCACATGCTCAGAAGAAAACATAAATAAAAAACATTAAAAAAAATTCAAAAAGAAATTTAAAAAAAATTCAAAAAAAAGATGATGGCGCCCACGGACTGGTACCGACCGAACCGGGTCAATGATGTCATCGTGACATCACTAGTGGGTCGTTACCAGTTCAGGCGAACCGGGAGGAACCCACCCCTCTCTTTGTTGCTCTGGATATGGATTCCATCTGGAATTTAAGAGAAGTGCTAAACCAGTGGTTCCCAAAGTGGGCTGTACCGCCCCCCAGGGGGTGGTGGAAACCCTTAGGGGGGCAGTGAGAGGCAAGAGAGGCAACAGGGGGGCGGTGAGAGGGGCCAGGGGGGCGGTAGGTGGTTTGCCATGCTTTTGCACTTGAAGCTCCCTCGCATTCCTCACTCTTGTGTGCAGGGCAGCCCATTCTGAAAGAAAACGTGAAATGTTTTCTTTCAGAATGGGCTGCCCTGCACAGAAGAGCGTGGAATGCGACGGAGTTACAAGTGCTAAGTATGATGCCCGTCTCGCGGCCCGCCCAGCCCCCGCCCAGGCTCCACTCCACTCCGCCCTGCCCAGCACGACTGGTCACCCCAAACTGCATCCTACCTAGCACTTGAATCTCCCTTGCGTTCCTCATTCTTGTGTACAGGGCAGCCCATTCTGAAAGAAAATGTCTTTCTCATTTCTTTCAGAATGGGCTGCCCTGCACCCAAAAGCGTGGAATGCGATGGAGTTACAATTGCTAGGTACTGAGCATGGCACAGTGACAAGGGAAGCCAACTGCTCCTGAAGCTGCTCAGGCAAGCGCTTGCAGACCCGCAGGAAGGCCCTGCTGCGGAACCTGCACGTGCGCGGACTTTCCCGCCCGACGTCCCTGTCACCTAGCAACCCGGCGCGTGCAATTCGGCGGGCTCCCCTCCGGCATGGAGCACCCGCGGATCTCGGCCCAGCTGCCCCCCGACATCGACCCCACCAAGGCGCCTGTGGCCTTCGGCCGCCGAGGCCTCCCCAAGCTCAATGAAGAGCTGCAGCACCCCGAGCTGCTGACGTGGCAGCCGGTCTTGATGGCTCTCTGCGACCTGGTGCACGACCCGGAGAACGCTTACCAAGCCATCAGCCTGGGTGAACGGAGGCGGCCTGGCCACGGCTGGCGGGAGGGAAGGGAAGGGAGGGAAGAAGGAAACAAAAAGGAAAGAAAGAAAGAGAGAGGGAGGGAGGAAAGAAGAAAGAAAGAAAGAAAGAGAAAGAAAGAACAATGGTAGAAAGGAAGGAAGACAGAAAAAGAAAGGAGGGAGGAAAGAAGGAAAGAAAGAAAGAGGGAGGGAGGAAGAAAGAAAGAAAGAAAGAAAGAAAGAAAGAAAGAAAGAAAGAAAGAAAGAAAGAAAGAAAGAAAGAAAGAAAGAAAGAAAGAAAGAAAGAAAGAAAGAAAGATGGTAGGAAAGAAGGAAGACAGACAGAAAAAGAAAGGGAGGGGAAGGGAGGGAAGAAGGAAAGAAAGGAAAGAAAGAAAGAGGGAGGGAGGGAGGGAGGGAGGAAGGAAGGAAGACAGAAAGAAAGAAAGAGAAAGAAAGATGGTAGGTAGGTAGGAAGGAAGATAGACAGAAAAAGAAAGGAGGGAGGGAAGAAGGAAAGAAAAAGGAAAGAAAGAAAAAGAAAGAAAGAAAGAAAGATGGATGGATGGATGGAAGGAAGGAAGGAAGATGGTAGGAAGGAAGGAAGGCAGACAAAAAGAAAGGAGGGAGGGAAGAAGGAAAGAAAGAAAAAGAAAGAAAGAAAGGAAGATGGTAGAAAGGAAGACAGACAGAAAAAGAAAGAAGGAAGGGAAGAAGGAAAGAAAGAGGGAGGAAGACAGAAAGAAAGAAAGATGGTAGGAAGGAAGGAAGATAGACAGAAAAAGAAGGGAGGGAAGGGAAGGGAGGGAAGAAGGAAAGAAAAAGGAAAGAAAGAGGGAGGGAGGGAGGGAGGAAGAAAGAAAGGAAGAAAGATGGTAGGAAGGAAGGAAGACAGAAAGAAAAAGATGGTAGGTAGGAAGGAAGACAGACAGACAGACAGAAAGAAAGAAGAGATGGTAGGAAGGAAGGAAGACAGACAGAAAGAAAGAAAAGAAAGAAAGAAAAAGAAAGATGGTAGGAAGAAAGACAGAAAGAAAGAAGGGGGAAGGTAGAGAAGAAAGAAAGAACGAAAGAAAGACTTATGACCACAATTGAGCCTAACATTTTGGTTGCTAAGCAAGAGCATTGTTAAGTGAGTTTCACCACACTTTACAAGTTGGCCACGCCCACCCGGTCACCTGACCACTAAGCCATGCCCACCTGAGGGGGTGGGGTGAGGGCGGTGAGGATGAGTTTGTAGCATCAAGGGGGCGGTGGACTGAAAAAGTTTGGGAACCACTGTGCTAAACTAATCTGTGCTTCAGTTAAAAACTATCTGCATATATTTGAAGCAACTCAAACACTTTGCACCATCATATTCCTTCTTATAATGATTATCTGGAGCCATAGGCAACTAGACAAGATCAGGGGATCACTTGTAATGAAAAAGACAAAGATAGCTCTCAAGCAGAGGTGGGTTTCAGCAGGTTCTGACCAGTTCTGGAGAACCGGTAGCGGAAATTTTGAGTAGTTCAGAGAACTGGTAAATACCACCTCTGACTGGCCCAGCCCCCATCTATTCTCTGCCTCCAGAGTCCCAGCTGATCGGAAGGAAATGGGGATTTTGCAGTAACCTTCCCCTGCCACGCCCACAAAGCCACGCCCACAAAACAACACCACGCACACAAAGCCACACCCACAGAACCGGCAGTAATAAATTTTTTGAAACCCACCACTGCTCTCAAGTCATGGTGTGAGATTATGTGACGGTGTGGCAGCAGTGGTGTGCTAAGGAATAACAAAGGGGAAATGGATTCATCAACAGAATAGGGCAACCTTCTTCTACATTTTTTAAAAAACAGAATTAATGCACGCTCTGATTCAGCTTGACATTAGTTTAACTTGACCACAGTACTTAATTTTATTTGCAGGTTTGTGAATACTGTTCTCTGTCCAAATAAGCTACAATTTGGACTAAGGCATGTAGAATTGGATGACCTGCAGAGATGATGGAACTGGAATAAATTTGCAGACTTTCTGAAATGTTTGCATAAATTATATTGATTGTGCTGTCATGAGGGTAGGGGAACAAAGACAATGAAGTCCTTCCCCCAACTAATGAAACTTATTTATACCTCTTTTCTTGTTTCTGATATGCGATTATGGCTTGCATAATTTTGAGGATACATCCTTAAAAAGTACCATCTCTGGTGCTTTTCCTGCACTTTCACAGAACTGCTCTATACACGTTATTCTACAGTCTTCTAACTGGATCAGGAATGGAAAATCTATGGTAGTGATGTTTTTTCACATTCCATCGTCCCACTCATCATAGTCAATATTATAGGTTTATTAAGTCACTGAATATTTGTTCAAGAACTTCTGGAGGGCTTGGCTTTCTTATGGATTCAGTAATATCTCTTGCACTTGTATGTTTTTCAGATGAAACGAAAGAGTTGTCTTGGATTTCTCCTTCTGAGCATGGAGTCAGAAAGTCATATGCTAGCAGCGTTTCCCAACCTCGGAAATTTTAATAAGTGTGGACTTCAACTCCCAGAATTCATCAGTCAGCATGCTGGCTTGGGAATTCTGGGAGCTGAAGTCCACACATCTTGCTGAGGTTGAGAAACACTGTTCTAAATAACTATTTGGGGATGGGAAAATTTTTTATCTTGATATCCAAAAAATTGGGTAAGACAGGCATTTGTAATGTGAGCGAAGATAATAAAATGAGGAGGGGAACAAAGACTTTTTCATCCAATGAAAATAAAGAAGGACACAAAGCAGAAATAAGTAGTTCTATAAAGAGATGGGATGAGAACAAATATATTTCCTTGTCTCTTCAATTTATTTTTACTGACTAGGACCGTGATGGCGAACCTATGGCTTGCGTGCCACAAGTGGCACACGGAACCATATCAGTGGGCACGTGAGCTCAGGTCCGGCGCGCATGCATGCGCCGGCCAGCTGATTTTTGGGCCTTCTGGGCCCACTGGGAATCAGGAAACAGGCTGTTTCCAGCCTCCGGAGGAGGTGGGGAAGGCCCATTTTTTGCTCTCCCCAAGCTCCAGAGTCTTTCTAGGAGCCTGGGGAGGGCGAAAATGGCCTTCTGCACCCCCCCAGAGGTCCTCTGGAGGCCGGAAACATCCCGTTTGCCGACTTCCAGTTGGACTGGAAGGCCCATTTTTTTGCTCTCCGCAGGTTTCAGAGCCTTTCTAGGAGCCTGAGGAGGGTGAAAACGGCCTTCCCCATACACCCCAGAGGCCCTCCGGGGGCCAGAAATGGCCTGTTTCCCAACTTGACACGGGCCATTTCTGGCCTCCAGAGGGCCTCTGGGTGGGTGGGGAAGGCCGTTTTCGCCCTCCCCAGGCTCCTAGAAAGGCTCTGAAGCCTGGAGAGAGCGAAAAACAGGCGTGCCATCACGTGCTGGGAGCGGGGGGGGGGGGGATCACACACGCATGCATGGGGGGGCACATGGAATTATGGGTGTGGGCATGCGCATGCGTGATCCTCCACATGCCCCACCTTTTGGCATGTGAACCAAAAAAGGTTCGCCATCACTGGACTAGGAATTCTCAGCATGTTGCAATCATGTCACTATAACATCCACAACATAATATGGTATGTAAGCAATCAAGTAAACAAACATAAAATAAGAATCATAAAAGTAACTAACTAAAGGTTTAAAAATTAGCATTGTTTAAGAACCAAAGGCTTCCTTAAACAATTCTATTTTAAGTCATTTTCTGAAGCCTAATAAAGTAGGAACTAATTAAATTTCAGGTTCATAGATAAACCAATAAAGAGCCACCTCTACTTACAGTATAAGATTTATGTCTCTCTCTTCTGGTGTATACAGAAGGTGGTTATCACCATCTTAAAAACAAAAACAATGTGTACAATTACATGCTAAATGCAGGCCAGACACAATTCTTGCGGAATTGCCTGGGACCAAAGCAGAAGACCTTCGTTTGTATGCTGGAAATATGACCCCTTGAGACTGGGAATATCTTCAAAAGGACTTTTTCAGCTGATTTTAGCAATCAGGCAATGGAACAGGGAGTCCCATAGTCCGGTCTTCAACTATTTAAAATGTTAAAGATGTTGATTACGTCTTCCCTGTCCGACAAATTGTTTCTTTAATGGTGCAGAAGAAAGGAAGGATTAGCGGCATCCTATTTTCCATCTCTAGTCTGCTACTGTTGTGTACACATTCTGTGATGGATTCTTTGGTGCACTCTGAGCTTGCTTGTTTGCTTGCAGATATTTCATTACTCGACAGTGATGTTCAGTTAAACGGGGATTAACACCAGACAAAGAATCAAGCAGAAAACAATGTCCTAATCAGGGAACTACGAAAAACAAAACCATACCCACACTAACACTGGCAAGGCAAGCTACTATATATGAACAGGGAGCAAATACTTACTACCATTGATGATGTTACCTCCTAGGGCAGTGTTTCCCAACCTTGGCAACTTGAAGATGTTTGGACTTCAACTCCCAGAATTCCTCAGCCAACATTCGCTGGCTGGGGAATTCTGGGAGTTGAAGTCCAGACATCTTCAAGTTGCCAAGGTTGGGAAACACTGTCCTAGAGTAATAAAATGTCTGCTAGCAAACAGCAAAACTCAGAGAGCATTAAAGACTTCACAATTCAACCCTGAGCTACATATATTCTCTTCCATTAGTACTGTATATGCTGTTATGTCTGTTACTTTGACTGGGAATACTGAGTGCAAACTAAACTGGAAATTACCCATAGTCACTTATGGGTCATGATAACTGCATCTTAAAACAGCAACCAAATGTTAATGGTATGTGAGCCGCCCAGAGTCCTTCAGGTGTTGGGCGGCATAGAAATGTAAATAAATAAATAAATAAATAAATAAATAAATAAATAAATAAATAAATAAATAAATAAATAAATAAATAAATAAATAAATAAATAAATAAATAAATAAATAAATAAATAAATAAAATTAAATAAATAAAAATAAATAAATAAATAAAAATGAATGAATGAATGAATGAATGAATGAATGAATGAATAAATAAATAAATAAATAAATAAATAAATAAATAAATAAATAAATAAATAAATAAATAAATAAATAAAATAAACGTATCATTTGGCACAGGCAATATATCATTTTTATATTTTCATCAGTCACTAGCCTAGCAGCTATGCTTTATGACAAGTTTGACTTCTGGATTTTTCAAGGATGGCTACCCCAACAGCACGCTGCAGTAGTCAAGCCTGTTAGTTTCAACCAGATTCCCATTTTCCCAACATCAACTATTTCTGCTCCATTGTCACATTGCTTGCAAATTTGGTCAAAAGAAAAAAAAACTGTTATAAAAATTGTCTATTGCCCTGTGCCAATGACACATACTCATACATTTAAAAATATCCATATTGTTTTTCTTGCTTCTCATTTACACATTCTCATTTTCTTGATACACACTTTTTGCAAGTAATATTCCCTGAAATAATGTGTTTTATGCATATCATATGTATGTTGTTTGAGTTAAGTGCTACACTGCAACATCCCGGAAAGGGGGGAATAGCAATGCTCACCAGATTACACAGAGTATCCACAGGGATAAATAAGATGAGTTCCTTCAGAAAATTCTCCAGTATCCCTTTGTCAACTCAGTCAGACTTCAGTCCCATAGTACCCACTGCAAGATTTCTGTTCTTTTCTATTTCTTTCTCCAGAGAGCTCACCCTGCTGGATTCCAGTCATTCTGTGATGGTCTGATCCCACATTCTCATATTCTCACCATTCTCTCCACCACTGCAAAATGTCAAATGTGCAATTAAACTACTTTACACATTCAGAGCTTTGTGTGTCTGCCAAATTACTGGATGTGATAAGGCAGCAAACAGAAGTAGCAGAGTTAGCTTTCAGATTAGACTTTTTATTTTTCTGTGGTTTCCTTCCTAGCGGATACGCACCTCTTTACCTGTGTATCTTCAGTAAACACTCAATTAGGACCGTATTACTGTACCTGTCTCCCAGTAGCTGCTGGTAATTATGTAGGTTTTCCGTGTCAGCACAGCAGGGAGGCACTATTAGAGCTAATTAAAGCATCTCAGAAGCTCAGTGAGTCCTGAACTCCCGGCAGCTGTATCTAGTGGCATTTTGCAAACAGCTGCAAACACTGCCAGCCCCATCATTTTTTCTCTCCCTTTCTTGAGGCCACCAACACAGGTGTCAAAAACTGTTGATAGAAAAGGAGCTCATGAAGTATGTGTTGTCCCCTGCCAGCTGGACAAAAGAAACAGGAAAATTTCACTCATGATGCACAGTTGAAAGCACACCTCCTCAGCCTCAACAACTTTAAGACGTGTGGACTTCAGCTCCCAGAATTCCCCAGCTGACAGTGGTTCGAAGCAATGGTTTGTCTTAACAATGAAAAGGCAATGGTAGTCTGATGCTAAATCTAGGATACCTCAAATCTACTCCTAGGAGGACAGTGTTTATCTTTCTCAGTAATTGTTCACTAAGAACAAAAAAGACTCAAGAATGTCTCCAGAAATTCCTGATGAACATCTCTCTCTCTCTCTCTCTCTCTCTCTCTCTCTCTCTCTCTCTCTCTCTCTCTCTCTCTCTCTCTCTCTCTCTCTCTCTCTCTCTCAATCAATCAATCAATCAATCAATCTGAGTGTGTTTACTACCAAAGATGTAGCCAACTTTGTTACTCTATTGCTACCAAAGGAGGCTAAATTATATACATGGATGGCAGCATCCTAAAAGAAAGGTTGTTTGTCATTCAGAAATATGCCGATGCAGCAATATGATCTGTCTTCTTTCTAAGAATCCTGCTTTTTGTTCTTTTTCAGTTTTAAGCAAATTTCTAGATCTCAGTTTTGACAATTAAATGTGAAACTTGTGGTTACTGAATACTCTGAAGAAATAAAAATCGACGTTCTTTAAAATGCTGAACCTGCCTTTCCTAAACACAATATTCTAGGATGCTTATTCTTATCTTATAGATGGGACTCCAACTGTTGTGATTTGACAATATTGTGAGCAAACATGACTGAAGAAGCTTGGTTGCCTAGTGATGACGTCATTCCCTCAGACAATTTAATCAAAGAGATTTAAAGTCATGCCCGACTGCACCCCAGTCTCCCAAGGGCAAATGAAATAAGTTGTGCTGTGTGGATAGATTTACCTGCCATGCTGTTGCAGCAAAACTTGTTGTGAATGTCACACAAACATTAGCCCATTCAGTCCTTATCACAAGACATTCCAATATTTGAAACATCTTCTTCCACTGCAGCTTCAATATCCCGAAAACTCTAGCTATGAACACATTGGTGAAGTAATGGAGACCAGAATAGGAAGGATGAGGCACATCTAGCTTAATCTTTCTTATGACTGCCGTATATTCCTCTACTTATAATCACAACTGAGCCGAAAATTCCCATTGCTAAATGAGACAGTGAATTTTGCCCCATTTTATGAGCTTTCTTGTTGTTGTTAAGTGAATCACTGCAGTTGTTAAGTTAGTAACACCGTTGTTAAGTGAATCTGGCTTCCCCATTGACTTTGCTTGTCAGAAGGTCGCAACAGGGGATTACATCCTGAGACACTATAACCGTCATAACTACGAGCCACTTGGCAAGCATCTGAATTTTGGTCATGTACCATGGGGATGCTGCAATGGTCGTAAGTGTGAAAAATGGTCCTGTCACTTTTTGGTGCCATTGTAACTTTGAATGGTCACTAAATGGTTGTAAATCAAGGACTACCTGTATAATGAATCACTACTATTTGTATGAACAGAAGAGACAAGTGAAGAAATACATGTGGCTTCTCTCATTGTAAATGCTTTGACACATCAGAGTAAATGTCCCATTTTGAAAAACAGGAGGCAGGCGAAAGAAAAAGTGCTATATTTGTATTTGTATTTGTATTTATTTGTCAAGCATATATGATTATAAGCAAAGTATAAACAGTAAAACATGATTGAATATATATGTAATAGTACAAGCATGAATAAGAGTAAAAGAGGTAAGAATATATGGGTATATTAGGACAGGAACGGTAGGCACGATTGTGCGCTTATGCACGCCCCTTACCGACCTCTTAGGAATGGGGTGAGGTCGATGGTAGATAATCCGAGGTTGAAGTTTTTGGGGTTAGGGGAAGAAATCACTGAGTCAGGTAATGTATTCCAGGCATTGACCACTCTGTTGTTGAAGTCGAATTTTTTGCAATCAAGTTTGGAGCGGTTTATATTAAGTTTGTATCTATTGTGAACTCATGTATTATTGCGGTTGAAGCTGAAGTAGTCGTTAACAGGTAGGACATTGTGGTAGATAATTTTGTGAGCTACACTTAGGTCAGATCGAAGGCAGCGTAGTTCTAAATTTTCAAGTCCCAAAATTTCAAGTCTGGTTTCGTAAGGTATTCTGTTGTGAACAGAGGAATGTAATATATATTGGCACTTTAAAAAAAATTACATCATGGACATAAGCAAATGAAAGAAAAATGGTTCTGCAATGTTGCTTTAAAAAAAAAGCAATTAAATTTTGAGAAGAGCAGTTGGGGAGCAATCTCTTTTAACTGATAACACCCCCCCCCCCACATATACACACTTCTTAATTCAGAACTCCCCCTTCCCCTAATATTGTTCCCCCGTGGAAATTAAGGTTCATAGTTTGATGGAGATATGGAATTCTGTATAGGGGAGAAGCAATAGAAAAGTTAAGTTTTCAGCAGAAAATAAGAAAATTATTTTGTCCCTTTCTTGCGTTTCTGCTCCATGTATAAAGCTCTCGGGTATTTTAATTCTACTGACATTTCAATTGTTGTGGACAAATTAGATATAGATAAATAAATCCTGAAGATTTTTCATGTAAATAATTTTTTTAAACTATTGGGATTTTGGGATGTCTACTTTCAGGAAGTTTTACCTTTGGCTCACATTTCCTTTAGATTTTCCTTCCCTTTCCTTTCCCTTCCCTCTTTCCTTTCCCCTTCTCTTCCCCTCCTCCTTTTTCTTTTCTCTCCCTCCCTTTCTCCTTCCCTCTTTCTTGCCATCCATCTCACTAATGCAGCTCTGGGCAGCTAACTGCAAGTTAAAAATCAAAAGCAACAACTGCTCCAAATCATTAAAAGCAATTATGATAAAATCAAACACAATGTGCCTGAGGCTGAAAGAATCTCACCCAGCTTGTGAATCAAAGAGCAGGCAGACAATCAACCAGGTCACCTAACATTTTGGCCCCAGTGCTTGAGGGAACAGCCAGCCTTTCAAAGCTGCTACGAGGATCTCTGGGGTGAGGGCGATGATGTTCTATAGGGCAGCTCCGTGCTAAAGAAGTATAGAATTCTGGGGTAAGAATCTAACAATCTGGACTCTTGCCAAATTTACAAGATTCAGATTTTATTTTTGTGTAGCCAAAGCCACAGAGAAAATGGTCCTGGCTTTGGTGGATTTGGTGGAACTGGGTGGGTTTTCTGAGACTGGCCCCAGGCTATTCCACCAAGGATCAAAGGAACAGATCTGCTATAAATATTACACCTCTTTTCTTGACCCCACTGTTTGTACCAAACTCTTGTACTTCGTCTATGAATTCGGAAAGACCAAGTCACCCTGTTTCATTAAAGCCTTGCAAAGGAATACTGAATTCATTGATTAGGTTCACATGCTTTATTTTAACTGAATTTGAACATTTAAGCAGGGGTGTAAAAACTGGCGGCCTGCAGGCTGGATGCGTCACGTGCAGGCCACGCCCACCCCACAGGGGTGGGTTCTAACTTACCTCGCTACTGGTTCGCTTCTTCCCACCCCCTGTGGGTAGATGAGTTGGTATATGGGGGTCTCCCATGGATGCAGATCCTGAATCACGGAGGTGTAAAATGGAGTCAGCTGCTCTTGGCAGCTCTCAGGTGAAATGCGTGCAGAGAAACCTTTTCTAAAATGTTGATCAAAGATGTCTTGTTATAGATTCCCATGGATAACTTCTTGACTAATGTTATCCTTCTTTGTTACACTCATCCATTGAGTTCCTTTTTCTCTGGAGGTCAGATAACTTATTCAAATGATTTTGAATCTTGATCTGTGCCTCAGTTTGCCACAGGTGAAATACCCAATGATTTCTTTTCATCTGCCTTACGGGTATCATTCCTGCTGTTAATGTCTTTGCCAGTTTGATGCACATAGGCATTCTTATTATCTCTGCTTGTGTTTTGGAACCAACGATAATTAAAATAAATTGCAAACTCATTCCTTTCTAGATACATTTCATGGATTTTATTCCCCAATAGAGAGATAGGACAGTAGTACCTTGATCCCGCTGCGAGTTCTAGAATTAATTTTCTTTAAAATGACAATAGCACTTTTCACAGGCTTTTGCTGCCTTTTGCTGTTGGAAAGGGCGGTAGGCATCCTGCAAGGAGATCAGGCTCGGGAAAATATAGATCAGTGATGGCGAACCTATGGCACGCGTGCCACAGATGGTACGCATAGCCATATCTGCCGGCACGCGAGCTGTTGCCCTAGCTCAGCTCCAGCGTGCATGTGCACGCCGGCCAGCTGATTTTTGGCTCACACGGAGGCTCTGGGAAGGTGTTTTCGGCTTCCGGAGGGCCTCAAGGAGGGGGGGGGCATTTTTGCCCTCCCCAGGCTCCAGGGAAGCCTCTGGAGCCTGGGGAGGGTGAAAAACGGGCCTACCACGCCCATCAGAAGTTGGGAAATGGGCCATTTCTGGCCTCCAGAGAGAGCCTCTGGGGGTGTGGGGGAGGCCGTTTTCGCCCTCCCCAGGGATTGAATTATGGGTGTGGGCACTCACGCATGCACAATAGCGCGCACGCACGCGCTTTCGGCACCCGAGGAAAAAAAGGTTCGCCATCACTGATATAGATCAAGATGTACTGCCAATTTATCTGAAAGCAGCACCAATCCTAAATTAGGAGTACAAAGATCTAGGTGACCACTAGAGGGCAGCAGAAACAAGGACTCCTGATGGCCAACTAGTGCTCATTTTGGTTTTAGCAGCAGAGGTGTAATATGTAGTCCATTCCTGAATGAGACTATTAGAGTGACGCAAGCTTGCATAGAAAAAAGCAACAAAGAGATGGATTGTAACCTCCTTTCTGATATACAAACAACACCCGATGCTTAGTATATGTTCAGAGATGATCCATTCCTTAATTGTGTGCACATCTGTCTGCCTCTACTTTGCACCTGTTCTGGTGGTGGACCTCGATGTTCTAAAACACACATAGTTTTAAAGTAGATCCTGCAAGTCTGAAGCCTACCCAGGGTTCACTTGTGCTTCCTGTTCTTATAAAGGTCATCAGCCTTGTTTTTCCTTGTCACCAGTGCTGAACAGCCACTAGGGGGAAGTACAAGACAATGAACCAACCCCAACTTAGAACCTCAGTAATGGGGTAAAAGAACCATCAAAGCTTTTGTCAGTCCATGGCATATTGATGATGGATGAGCATTTGCTGCTGAAGGGCCCAATCCAGAGGTGGTTTCCTCCCGGTTCACACCGGTTCTGTAGAACTGGTAGTAAACTGGTGGTGATATCACGGAGCCGGTTCTGTCGGTGCCGGTCCGTGGATGTCGTCATCTTTTTTTGGGGAAATCTCCAAACTGAAGGTTTGGAGATGCACACCTCCCCTTCACACTTCATGCATTTAGTGTAAATTGGAAAAAAAATGGGGGATTTTTTGCTGGTTTTTGCTTCTGCACATGCGCAAAAGCCCAGTTTTCGGCACTGTGCATGCGCTGCCATCATGTTTTCAGCTTTTTCTTCTTCTGTTTTTGCTTGTTTTTCGGCACTGTGCAATGCGCGCATAGCCACGAGGAAGCGAACCAGCAGTGAGGT
Organism: Diadophis punctatus similis; assembly: GCA_023053685.1. Lineage (NCBI taxonomy): Eukaryota > Metazoa > Chordata > Lepidosauria > Squamata > Dipsadidae > Diadophis > Diadophis punctatus. The sequence goes on along the minus strand of JALIGW010000037.1, from coordinate 2,860,325 downwards.
AAGTTAGAACCTACCCCTGGCCCAATCCCCTCTCAGAGGTGCATTTCTTGCTCTGTCTGGTTGGAACTGTGCAAAGCCCTTGGAAAGAGCTGCTTCGCAAAGCATTTTAAGCTTTCACTTCTGAAGACGCCTCCTATTCAGAAAGTGAAAAACAGCACCCCCCCCCCCAATCTGTCTCCATATGCATGTTCTGGCATAGCCATTTTGCTTTCTGGGCAGTCCCAGTATAAGTGTTGTGGGTGCACTTCCGTTGCCATTGTATATTTCTCTATTTAGTTCAGAAAATTAGAATGTCCCTTTAATCCAAATCTTGCAAAACAAAGCTGAATTCATTGACTCGTTTAACATATACACACACCGGGGTCCAGGGTGGGTACAATTTTCAAAGAAGCCATATGACCTGTGGAAAGAAATATCCATTTGGTTCAGTTCCAAGCCAGGAGAAAGGCACTGGAGACAAAATGGAGGCTGGAGGCTGATTGGAAAGCATTTATTGATGAACAGGTCCACATGTTTGTGGTCCTGGTGTAGTTGACAAAATGGAGCTGAGAGTGGGGAGTTTTTATACCTTCTCTTGGGCTTTGCACTTGAGCTTCCTGTTCCTGTGCAAGAACATGTATTCTATTGGCTGTTGTCAGACTCCCATGGGGCCATGTAGGGGTTATGTAAGGGTCATAGCTGTCTCTATAGGCAAAGTACAAATCATAGGTAGGTGTTTGTCTGAGCTAAGTTTGGTTGAAGTTCTTGAGGGTGATACAAGGTCTGAAAGGGTGTTGGGTAATTCCTATTGTGGCTTAATGGCCTTGTCCTGGTTTGGCTCTTGGGTGAGGCTATTCGCTTATGAATAAAGCTATCTAGTTTTCAATAAGCTCTTTATCTCTTAAGTGTGACATTTGCCGAGGGCTATTAAGAAAGGTGGGGGCTGCTTTCTATCTCCAAGAGCATGTTTCTCCATTCCTCCTTTAGGGAAATATAATATTCTGCCTTTTTAAAAAATATTTCCCAAAATATTTCATTCTTCTAGGAGGGGAGTGGCTTCCCACAGACCACAGGATGCAGATGTTTTAACAAACAGAAGTGTTTATATATGGGTACATTTGGACAGGAACGGTAGGCATGATTGTGCGCTTATGCACGTCCCTTACCGACCTCTTAGGAATAAGGTGAGGTCGATGGTAGATAAACTGAGGTTGAAGTTTTTGGGGTTTGGGGAAGAAACTACTGAGTCAGGTAAAGTGTTTCAGGCATTGACCACTCTGTTGTTGAAGTCGAATTTTTTTAAATTTTGTTTATTTACCTGCATTCTAGCCACTGAGCCGTGGTGACGCAGTGGTTAGAATGAGTATCGCAGATTAACTCACTGCTCACTGCCAGAAGTTCGATCCTGACTGGCTCAAGATTGACTCAGATTGCCATCCTTCTGAGGTTGGTAAAATGAGGACCCAGATTGTTGGGGGCAATATGTTGACTCTATAAACTGCTTAGAGAGTGCCGTAAAGCATTATGAAGTGGTATGTAAGTCTAAGTTCTATTGCTATTTGCTCACATAATTTGCAAAGACCCTCCTTTGAATGTTTGCATAACCCTATGGGTCAACACCTGCTTTGTTTTTCAGGGACCTTTTCAAGGTGTGTTGCTACCGGTTCGGATCGGTTCGAGCGAGCCGGTGGCAGAAATTTTGGCCCCGTTCGCCGAACCGGTAGTGATGGCCGGCTTGCCACGCCCCCCGAACTGATTCCCCGGTCACCGCTGCTTGAAAGCGGCTGGCAAAGAACCCTCTGCACATGTGCAAAGGCTTCTGCACATGCGCAGAGGGTCACTATCTGGATGTGATGCGTGCATGTGAAGCACGCACCTCCAACGCGATGCACGCACTTCCAAACCGGTAGGGAAGGTAAGAGAAACCCACCACTGGGCCTTTTGCTTGGTTTTCCAAAATAACCTGCACAGCCATTGATGATTTAACCAGGGCCAGATGTGCACAGTGCTAGCTGCTTGGTCACACCAAAAACAACATGCTCAACACTTTCTTGTGCATGTACTTTCTTGTCCAGCTTGGCATCTGGGAAAACCTCTGTCCACACTTACATGTCCGTGGCTGGATAAATAAGATGAAGTGCAAAAGGAAGATGTAAATAAGAATTAGTGAGTCACTGACAACCAATCCCTGAAGGTTTGGAGATGCACACCTCCCCTTCACACCTCATGCATTTAGTGTAAATTGTTTACACTAAGTCAGCAAGCAGTAGGATATCCTGCAGAGCCACATAAGTGTGAAGCAGCGCTGAGTTTCTTTTTTTGGGAGTAAAAAACAAATCCCATCTGTTCTCTTTAATAGACCTGAAATGTAATGGAACTTGGGGGACTCCCACTGTTTCTTGAATTTTAGGCCTTTTGTTTCTAACCAAGAGAGTCGTCCATCATGGGAAAGTAAATATCCAGCATCTGCTCTTAAGCCCAAGCAGCACAATTGAACAAATACTTCCCTTGACTAAGGGCCATCAAGTTGCTTTCATCAGAACATAACTACCCAACTAACATGCTGTTGGATTGGGATCCTACTGAGACCAAGGAGAATTTTAAAAATCAAGTGCCATTGATTTTAATGAGGCCTCGGGACTTCTTTTTGGCGTGTCCTTCAAAGATGCCTACAGAAATCTAAAAGAGGAATCTTCCTTGTGCTGCAATTTAAGCCTTTATTCTACAAACAGGAAGACTGCTGCTTAGATATACAGTGTGCAAGCTTGTTCTCATTTTTCTGGGGCTCTTGCTGTATTCCCTCCTTAGGTTGCTGAACTGGCAGTTCTGGGTAAGTTTGAAGTAGGCTGGTCCTTTGTGGTGGTTGTGGTTGCTGGTACTTTGGCTGCTCTGATAGTCACTGTAGCCTTAGCTGCTTAGTTATTGAAGTTATTGAAGAGACTTCTGCTGGAGAAGAGTGGTTCTGGACAGGCCGAGTTTCTGACAGAGGGAAAAAAAATCTCTGTTAGAGGTATTATTTCTTTATTGTAGACGAAGAGTGAAATATCAGAAGGAATAACACATCTTGCAAAAGGACACACATACACTTTAGAAAAAGAATTCTATATTAGGATGGGGAAATGTGGATCAAGGCAACAACAGAAGGCCTGGTAATTTTATTTATTTATTTTATTTATTTGTTTGTCAAACATGTACAAGATAGTAGGTGTTTGTATAAACATAACATAAGCAAAAAAGTACAGATAAATGAGGACAATAGGACTCTTGTGAAATATTTCTGGACTCTCTCGATTGTGTTAATGTCCGAAATGCAGTGCGGGTTCCAGACAGGTGAGCTGTATTCAAGAATTGGTCTAACAAATGTTTTGTATGCTCTGGTTAGCAGTGTAATATTGCCAGAGAAGAAGCTACGCAAGATTAGATTAACAACTCTTAGTGCCTTTTTGGCAATGTTGTTACAATGGGCTCTGGCACTTAGGTCATTAGATATGAGTACTCCAAGGTCTTTGACAGAGTGAGGGTCGTCTGCACGGTCGTGTCCTCCAAGTTTGTATTTTGTATTCTGATTCTTTTTGCCAATGTGTAAGACAGAGCATTTGTTGGTTGAGATTTGAAGTTGCCAGTTGTTTGACCATTCTGATACATGGCCAAGGTCTTTTTGAAGGGTAGCAGCATTGTCGGTGGTGTTAAATAGTTTAACATCATAGAATAGATAAGCATAGAATGTTGGCTAATGATTGACAGCAGGTCAAGTTGGAATGGAATATCTCAGAAGGTGGTGTGGTTTGCAGGAGTTCCAAACATGGGTGCAGCGCACTGACTCATTTGCTGCAATTCCCAGTTTTAGGTCAAAATTCAGGAAGGATGTCTTAACCATTCTCCTCTTTGCCACCAGAAAGATAAAATTACTCTGGATTTACAATCCTGGATTACAGATATAGGCTCACTTTCTGTTTATGAATTGGCTCTCTGTCGATGCAGTTGAAAGTGATGAGTATTATCTTATGTGGTCAGGGTTTAATGATCTGTTTAAAATTAGGCTGAATTATATTCTTTTCTATGCAGTGCATTTTTGTGTGTCTGGCTTTTCTCGTCTCCTTAAGCAAGGGGAAAAGACAAGACAGAAATAATAGAAAAGTTCAGTGTCTCCATCCACCTGATTTGTAATTTCTTACTATTTCATTGTGGAATTATAAGGAACAGCTTGGTTAGACTAAATGGAATTCTTTGCTAAAACCTCTTTTAGAGATTAATGGATTTGTTGCCTTTGTCTAACCTTGAACAGCAACAAGTTGTGTTTTCTGTTCCTTCAGGTCTGGCTCAAGCTCCACTATTACTTTTTTAACCATTTAAAACATTTTTATCCTGATTTTATACTTAAAAACTCCCAAAGCAGCTAACAAAGATAATTAAAAACAAGATTAAGGATGCAGCCTACATTTAAAACACAATTAAAAATACAATATATACATATATAAAACCCCAATCATTAAGAAGGGTAAGAAACAATTAGCAGAGCAACTAAATAAACCAGAGGAAACTACAGTGGGAAAACCAGCTTTTCAATTTACACTAAAAATGGGGATAGAACTACACTGTCACACGATGTTGGACTTGGAGCATCGTGTGCCACATTATTACTCAGAAGGCTGCAAACTATGGGAACTGGGAGGGGGGATTGCATGAGAGGGCAACTCTAGACATAACACATTCTTGCTAGATCCTCAAGGTCACCGTTTGTCCAGCACCTGCCCGGAAACTAGGAGGAGATTGGCCACGCTGTCAGAAGATGAATGGACAACGTGACCCAGTTGGGGGTGGGTGGGACAAGGGGTGCCAACTTCCTACTGGGTGGGAACTGGGGGGGAAAGTCAGATTCGGCTTTTTCCCTGGATGTGCCAACATGGCTTCAGCATTAAATTGGAACTTTGGTGAACTCTTTGCCTTGGACTCTGAATTCTGCTTGAATGCTGTTTGGAACCCTGACATACACATTACACAAGCTTCAGGCAGGAAGATGTTTCACAAAACTAGTAGCTGTTGAAAAGGTCCATTTCCATGTGGTTACTAACCTAGCTTCAAGGAAATGGGTGGAACTTGCTTTTCTAGTCCGGATTTCCCCAACGTGGCACCCTTCAGTTTTATTAAGGTTGCAATTCCCAGAATTCTCCATCCAGGATGGGAACTGTAACCCTAACACACCTGGAAGATGCCAGCTAGGAGGAAGCCTGCTTTATCTGTTCTTACAGGATGAATGTCCCAAAGGTGCTTTTTCAAGAGGCAACAGAGCTGAAGAAGCTTCTTGGATGAGAAGCGAAACGTCTTCAAAGAAAAACCAAAAAGTCCAGTTGCCTCTTGAAAAAAGCACCTTTGGGACAACCATGACCTGAATGACTGAGAATCTCCATAGACATACAGGATGAATGGATGGATTCACGAGGGAGCAGAGGATCATTTAGATGCTTTTGTTCCAAGTCATTTAGGGCACTGAAAATAAAACATTGCAACCCAAGATTTAGAACAGGTGTGGACAGAAAGAAGTTTTAGGAACTAAGGTGATATCTCTGGAGCAGGGGTGGGTTCCAACTTACCTCACTGCCGGTTCGCTTCCTCCCGTGTTGCATGGCCACGCCGCGTGCGCATACGCAGTGCAAAAAAACTGAAAAAATTTTAAAAATAAAAGTAAAAACGCTGAAAACAAGATAGCGACCGCATGCACAGTGCTGGAAACTCAGCTTCTGTGCATGCACAGAAGAAAAAATGCGAAAAAAATTGAAAAAAAAAGATGGCAGCGCCCACAGACGGGCACCAACCGATCCGGTTCGGTGATGTCATCGTGACATCACCAGCGGGTTGCTACCGGTTCAGGTGAACCGGTCCGAACCAGGAGGAACCCACCCCTGCTCTGGAGGATTTCCATACGGTTTAAATGAAAAGGTGTCTTTCTTCTGCTTACTTAAGATAGGGAGAGAATTAGTAGTTTGGGGTGTGAACGTGTTATGTGTGAGCTATGACTGGTGTTGAAAGCTATGTGTTATGTTGCGCATCTGCTCAGGGAGAGACACCTCAATATTATTACTGATCATTTACTGCATGTATTCTGGAAGCTGGGCCAAGGGGTTCAAGAAAAAAAACCCCAGATCCCTCAAATCTTCTCACCTTCAGAAGGATATTTTCATTTATTTATTTATATTAATTTATATGCTGCCCAATTCCCTGTCCAGTGACTCTGGGCAGCTTATATAACCTCTTAAAAGCGCAATATAAAAACAATGAAAGCATTAAAAACATTTTGCCTTAGAATTAAAACATTAATTAAAACATTAACAATTAACAAGGGATTCAATAAAAAGGGTTCAATAAGTGAATGGGGTAGAGGTGGAATATTCTCCTATTTGGTGTGTGTGTGTGTGTGTGTGTGTGTGTGTGTGTGTGTGTGTGTGTGTGTGTGTGTGTGTGTGTGTGATTTCTCCCCCTTTCCAATAATGTATTGACTGTAGAAGCATCTGCTCTGAGTTTTTGGTCCTCGGATGGAGGCGCTTCCATCTCCTCCTCTGAAGGGACCCCTTACCAACCTCAGAGGGAGAGGTCCCCACCCAAATCCCTTGGCACTCAAGATTGCAGCCTTACTTCACAACTTCTGACTTGTAAAGAGCAGTGTGCTTTTCCATATTAATGAGGATAAATTTAACTAGAATTTTAACTGCAGGCCTTTTTTTTTTACACACATGCACGCACACGCACACATACACATACCCCCATCATTTTCCATTTTGAAAAAAGCTCTCTTTCTAGCTTCTCTCTTTTAAGGACTTCGGTTAATTGGCACAAATTCCTGTCGTGGCATGGGACAGCCTCAGGTAGCAACAAAGTGGTACTTTTAAAAGGAAGCCACATTTAACAAGCTAATTGGCCGGTAATTATTGCTTGGTAGTTTCCAGGAAAAGAAGACACGGGGACAAGGCTTGGCAGGCTCAGAAATGAGGCAGGCTCTCATGACAAAAGGCCTCCATGCCTTTCCCCCCCGCCCCGAATATTATGTTGTCTTCAAGCTCCTGGAGCTGTGAGCTGGGGAGGGGAAGCGTCACAATATGACACAGTCGAAGGTGTGAAAGCATTAGGTTTGCAGAGCAACTTGTTATCCGGTGGGTGTCTGCAATATGACAGAAGGCAGCCCATCGCACAGTGTTATCCTACGGTACAACTAGCGGAACTGTGGGATGCAGCGGAGCAGACAGTGAAAAGATACAGTGAAGGGTGAAGGTAGATATATTGGTTGAGTTATTATCACTTTAAAAAAAATTCTACTCTGTCTGCAAAGAGTTCAAAATGGGATGCTAGATTTCTCTCTTCCTGTACTTATAACACTTCTAGCTTTATAGCCACCTGTTGTTGGTGAGAGAGAGAGGAACCACTTAGATCACTTCCTCTGCAACAATTTGGAATGTCTTCTAAAGTCACCCAACGATTGTGGTACCAAAACAATGGTAACAAAGACAGGCTTTCTTTTGCTTCACTGAAGGATGGAATAGAATAGAACAGAATAGAATTCTTTATTGGCCAAGTGTGATTGGACACACAGGGAATTTGTCTTTGGTGCATATGCTCTCAGTGTACATAAAAAGATAAGATACATTCGTCAAAAATCATAAGGTACAACACTTAATGATTGTCATAGGGTACAAATAAGCAATCAGGAAACAATCAATATTAATATAAATCATAAGGATACAAGCAACAAGTTACAGTCATACAGTCATAAGTGGGAGGAGATGGGTGATAGGAACGATGAGAAGACTACCGGTAATAGTAATAGTAATGTAGCCTTAGTGAATAGTTAGACAGTGGTGAGGGAATTATTTGTTTAGCAGAGTGATGCTGTGCGGGGAAAAACTGTTCTTGTGTCTAGTTGTCTTGGTGTGCAGTGCTCTATAGCGTCGTTTTGAGAGTAGGAGTTGAAACAATTTATGTCCAGGATGCGAGGGGTCAGTAAATATTTTCACAGCCCTCTTTTTGACTCGGGCAGTATATACAGGTCCTCAATGGAAGGCAGGTTGGCAGTGATTGTTTTTTCTGCAGTTCTGATTATCCTCTGAAGTCTGTGTCTGTCTTGTTAGGTTGCAGAACCAAACCAGACAGTTACAGAGGTGCAGATGACAGACTCAATAATTCCTCTGTAGAACTGTATCAGCAGCTCCTTGGGCAGTTTGAGCTTCCTGAGTTGGCGCAGAAACAACATTCTTTGTTGTGCTTTTTTGATGACGTTTTTGATGTTGGGTGACCATTTTAGGTCTTGAGATATGATAGAACCTAGAAATTTGAAGGTCTCTACTGTTGATACTGTGTTGTCTAGTATTGTAAGAGGTGGTAGAATGGGAGGATTTCTCCTAAAGTCTACCACCATTGCTATAGTTTTGATTGTGTTCAATTCCAGATTGTTCCGGTCGCACCACGAGGCTAGTTGTTCAACCTCCCGTCTGTATGCGGTTTCATCGTTGTCTGAATGAGACCAAACACTGTTGCATCATCTGCAAACTTCAGTAGTTTAACAGATGGATCGTTTGAGATGCAGTCATTGGTATAGAGAGAGAAGAGAAGTTGTGAGTGTACACAGCCTTGGGGGGCCCTGTGCTAATTGTACAGGTATCTGATGTGATTTTGCCTAGCTTCACCTGCTGCTTCCTGTCTGTTAGGAAGCTTGTGATCCACTTACAAGTGTGTTCAGGTACCGCTAGCTGATTTGGTTTAGTTAGAAGAATGTCCAGTATGATGGTATTGAATGCTGAACTAAAGTCTACAAAGAGGACCCTTGCATAGGTCTTTGGAGATTCAAGATGTTGTAAGATGTAGTGCAGAACCATATTAACAGCATCATCTGTCGATCTATTTGCTCGGTATGCAAATTTCAGGGGGTCTAACAGTGGATCCATGATGGTTTTCAAGTGGGACATCACTAGCCTTTCATGGATGGATAATATTGCAAAAAAAAAAATACTGTTAAATCACTTCTGTGAGTATTTAGGTTGAGTAGCCAGCTGAATCAAAATGTCCAGGGTCAGTTCCAACCCTGATCTGCTGCGCTACAATCCAGTTTATCAATTTATTTCGCACACGAAGACCAAATGTAAGGTTCTCAGCCTTATCGCAAATTATGTCTATGTATTTGTATTTATTAGTTAGTTTGTCAAACATGTACAAAATAGCAGGTATAAATATAAACATGGATATGAACGAAAGAAATGAATACAAATAAATGGGGACAGTAGGACAGGGACGGTAGGCACGCTGGTGCGCTTATGCACGCCCCCTTTACGGACCTCTTAGGAACATAAATTTGTACACAGATTCACATGTGTATGTGAATCCCGCCCCCCCCCCCCGTATATGCATACACACATTCTCCATTGAAGTCAGTCTGTGAGAATGTTGCCAACAATTCTGTTCAGAGTTTACTCCAGAAGAAGGGTGGGGGAGGTACATTTGGATGGAACGATGCAAGGGCTATTGCTCCATGGTGGGACATATTCTTTCATGTAGAAAGTTCTAATTTAAGCCCTTGTATTTTCAAGTAAGGGTTGGGGAGAAAAACAGTCTGAAATTCTGGAGAGTTGGTCCCTGTCAGTAAATATAAGATCGAGTTAATTGGACTAAAAGTCTGCCCTATAAGGCAGCGTCCTGTGTTTGTTTGCCTTTGAAAAGCCATTAAAGAGCCAGATGGCACCCATTTTGATTAGAAGAACCACTAAGTGGATTGATCTTTTTAATCAAGCTCTGCACGCTGGCTGAACTCAAAATGACCATATCTGGAGACAGGTAGTTGGGAAATGCAAGGGTTCGTAAAGGCGAATCTTGGTCGGAAAGGTCTCTGTTGAAAAAAAGGAGCACAATGTATCGTTCCGCATAAAACGAAAAGAAGTTAAAATGCATTGATAAGTGAGAATACAATGCGAATAGACTATACTTTAAATGTGTAATCTATGAAGAAGAAAAACATTTAACACAATAACAGAATAGCAGAGTTGGAAGGGACCTTGGAGGTCTTCAAGTCCAGGGGTCTCCAACCTTGGCAAATTTAAGACTTGTGGACTTCAACTTTCAGAATTCTGTTGCCAAGTCTTAAAGTTGCCAAGGTTGAAGACCCTTGTTCTAGTCCAATCCTCTGCTCAAGCAGGAAATCCTATACAAAATAAACTTGATACCAACTAGTACCCATCCTCATCCACAATCAACACTTAGCTAACAAGCCATTCCAGAGTTCTTACTTGTGACATAAATGACAAGGTTCAAATTATCCTACTTTGGATACATTATGCAAAAACCTAGATCTTTACAAGAGACTAAGGGGTTGTCTTGAAGCGTAGGTACATTCCATGTGCCAATGGTGAGTGGTGTCACCTTACGTTTCCTTTGAAATTTTGTTATTCGACCACATGAAATGGGATCCCCTCCAACCGCGGCAAGCTGGACAGGGTTCTATACAGCAACAATGTTTAGGGCACCCTTTCTAGCCCCTTCCTCTTACTATGGAGGTGAGCAGTGTGGTCCTAAAGAGGGCTGCTCAGTCACTCAGGTAGACGCCGAATTCAGCTGTTGCTTTGGTCAGCAAGAAGACGACCATTAGACCTGAGTCGCCTGTGTGTAGGTCCGCAACTACAGCTCCCAGTGTATCCACACCTGCTGCTTTGTCGCTCGCCCATCGCCACAGGACTTTTCGCGGGAATTGGGGGGGGGTCAAGACTTGCGCGTGAATTGGATTAAAGTGAAGGAGAGGTGCGCATAGTCAGCCTTACTCTCTCTTCCCAGATTCCATCTTGCTCCAATAGTTAATGCTGGGGAAGGGGAAGGAAAGATGAAAAGGATGACTAGCAAGTAGGTGGATTGACTCAGAGTGGAGATGGAGGCACCATTGGAAAAACTGAAAGACAAGACTGGGGACAGATTGTCATGGAGAAGATCTCTCCATGTGGCTGCTAACAATTGAAAATGACTTGGTGGCATCTATGTAAAACTGAGTGATGGCCTCCAATGGGACATTTGTGAGGCTAGCCAACAGCTACCCTATACAAGTCTCTAGCTACTATTTTGAAGGCCAAATTCTGCCTTGGAGGTTATATTCAGCAAGCGCCCGAAAGTTTTCCCCCTGACATTTTCAAAATTAAGTATCTGTTCCAAGATACCTCCCTATCTAGGATTCTCTCATGTTCAGATCTTGAAATAGGTGGGTTGCTATGTCGCTTCAGACTGCATGGTCAGTAGTGAGAAAACTGGAAACTAATACAGCATCATTGCATTCCTTCTTCAAAGAGTGCCAGTCTTGCTTATTTGATCTTTTTGATCAAATGTAGCCCTTTGTAGTGATCTGCTTTTAAGTTGTCTCTGAACTATGGATTAACTTGGCTTCTTTGCTACAGGACCTAGAACTGTTTCCATTTAAGGTGGAGGGTGGGGGAATGTTACTTAGTTCTTGCCGTTTCCATTATTTTTCACCTTTGGCTATTTAGGAACCGTGGTGGAGCAGTGATTAGAATGTAGTATTGCAGGCTAATTCTGCTGACTTCCAGCAGTTCAATTCTGACCAGCTCAAGGTTGATTCAATCTTCCATCTTTCTGAGGTCAGTAAAATAAGGATCCAGATTGTTGGGGGCAATACGTAAACAGCTTAGAGAGGGCTGTAAAGCACTGTGAAGCGGTATATAAGTGCTATTGCTATTTAGCTGGTGTTGATGAGAATTGGGTGCAGCAAGATCCAGCATGCTTTACAATGCTCATGTCTGATTTAGACCAACTGCAGAGTTGCTTTAAATCATGGGTGTCAAACTCGCGGCGTCATGTTGCCGTCACGTGACATTTCGCGACGTTTTCCTCCCTTCGCGAAGCTGGGGTGGGCGTGGCCTGTGCACGACGCATCTGGTCCGCGGGTCGCTATTTTGACACCTCTGCTCTAAATTGTCAATGTTCTTCAGTGTTTGCTCTGATTTTCCAGAATACATTCAGTCTGAGAGTTAGCCTGAAATCAGGCTGTGATTCATAAATTCACACTTTTCAAAGCTGGGGGTGGGGAAACGCCTCAAAGTTGGTCCCCGTTGCACTTCCACTAAGGTTGCCAAACTTTTTTTTAATTGGTTTTTCTTTCCACACACTTTTAGACAGCTGCTTGATTTGCTGACGTTACTAGGTGAAATATTTCAGAAGATGGGGATTGGTGATAATTCAGGATCAGAGCTCATGTTTTGTACATTGAAGGTCCCAGATTCAAGCCTCGGCGTTTCTCATAGAAGCTGGAACAAGACCCCCTTCTTAGAGAGAAATAAAAGGTAGCTGGCTACCAGCCAGTGCAGAAAAATACTGCTCTTAATGGTGAACAGTGTGACTTCATTCATTTCAGCCTCTGCTTGTGGGATAAACACTGTCACCTAATCATTTTGGCCAGATAACATTGTTCTAACACATCTCAGAGGGCTAATGCAAAGAGTAAATGAGATAAACACACAGCACACACAAACAGCCTGAATTCAAACCACTGGTAACATTATTGTTCTCTTCAAGGGGAGGAGAACTAGCCTTTTGGAATGGGACCACACCAACATGGATAAGAAGGGGGTTAAGAGTCATTCTTATTTTGTTAAACGAGAAGAACTGAAATTCAATTAGCTGTCAGAAATTACAGTGCAAACTGTGGTTTGCGTAAACATGTTTATGAGGGGGGACAATGTTTGCAGATACTGTGCTCCAGGTCAAAACTGCAAACAAAATGTGTGTGTTAGAATAATAGGTTCAAATGTTCATCTAATGTGTAGTGTGACTTTTTTTAAAAAAAGAATATCCCTTGCATAAATAAGAGAGAATAAATATAGGAAACAGAAAAATGAAAAATTGAGAGAGAAAATGAACGAGATAAATTTACAATTTTTTTAAAAAAGCCTTGAAATTTCTCTCATTTTCTACAATGGGGAGAAGAGTGAACCATTTTCCTCATTATTTTCTCTAAACGCCTCCTTTCCCAAAATATTGCAATTAGCTGTGCAAGCAGAAAAATTATACTTCTCTTTTCACCATCCTTTTCCATCCCATTTCTTCTGCAAATAGTGTGTGTGTGTGTGTGTGTGTGTGTGTGTGTACGTGTACATACAGAATGATTTGGATCAGAATGAAAATGTAGAGAAAATATTCAGTCTTAATTCTCTCAGCGCTGTGGCCCTGATCTAAATCAGCTCTGCCTGCTTTTAAAAAAAATGCTCAAAAGTCACCAGGGGAATCTTATTAACGGTTCCTTCATATCACATCTGCTTTGTTCTGAAGCTTCTTGGAAAAAGGAGGACGTACAGCTGCGAGACATCTATTCAGCCACCATCTTGCCAGCTGTTCTGTGCATTCTGTTGCCTGTGAAAACCGAGACCTGCCAATCAATCACCTGATCTCTTGGCTATCTGCTCCCCATTTGGTCCCCATTGCTATTAAACAGTCTATTGCAGATTTCATTGGTGACCTGGCTTAATCTTGCATTTATTCCAAGCAGCCTTCATTTCTGCTTAAGGAGATATAGTTAATTGTACAAAAGCTGGATTCAGGGTCAAGTCAGAGCTAGACAGCACAAGACCCTGTTCAAATCTGAATTTTTGGTAGCATCTACTGTACATTCTCCAAAAGGTTCATTCATGTTACAAATAATTCTCCCCTATCAGAAAAGAGCACAAAGATAATTTCAGTCTTCTTCTTTTTTTTTACAATATACCATCTTAAAGATGGAACTTTTCTGGAATTGTTGTTCCTACTGGGGGATTGAAGACTTTCAAGCCTGAGAGACATAAAGTAGATTGACATAATCCTCAACTCGATCAATAGCTTCCCTCTTTATTTTAAGTGTGCACAACATCAAGGGATAGATGTTCTTGATCTAACCTTTGATCATGTTCTTGAGATCCAAACCTCAAAGACCGATGGCTGTTATTGAGAAGAGCAGTCCTTTGCTCATAATGTCTTACCTAATAGGGCATTTCCGTGGCTCCTCATCTCTCCTCCATTTTATTAACTGCATTTTACTATGGGCACATCCGGTCGACTTTGGTAGGACTGCAGAGCATTGACTCGCCTGGCAAGCAGAAAGAGAGAGTCATAGAATCAGAGAATGTGAAGACTGGGGGCAACTTTAGACATCATCTACTCCATCCCACTGCAAGAATACACTACTACAGGATTCCTAACAGATGACCATTCAGCCTCTATCTAAACACAGCGAAGGAAGGTCCAGTACTTTCCAAGGCCATCTGTCCATTTTAATTCCATTAAAAGCAACATTTTTAAAATAGAATTCTTAATGTCCATTGTCTAGGTGCTTTGCAGAAGGTCAGTGGTATATTCTGAGAACCTGCAATGCATTTCTGAAGGTAAACAGCTCTATGCAGGTGTTCATCTAGCCAGTGTTTGAAGCTGCTGTGGCCTAGAGGTAGAGCTCTTGCCTCACAATCAGGAGGTTGTGAGTTCAATCCTAGGTAGAGGCCAGGGGCGGGTTCCTAATTTTTTTACTACCACTCTGTGGGCATGGCTTATTTTGTGGGTGTGGCTTGCCAGCCATGTGACCGGGTGGGCGTGGGCCTCGGGAGCTTGGCAGCGGCTGGAGAATCAGGGGGGCATTGCCCACCCTCAACGCAGCCCCCCGCAGCGGGAGCAGCAAGACCGCAGCAGCGGTTCTTCTAGGAGGCTCCGTCCGGCCTGAATGCTTCTTCCCATTCAATGATCCTAGGCTCCTGCCGCCTGTTCTTTCAGCGTCTCACACGCTCCCTCAGCCATCCTCCCCTGCTTGGACTCACTGTGGGGTAGGAAGGCAGCGCATGCGCAGTGCCGGAAGCTCGGCTTCTGGGCATGCGCAGAAGAAAATTTTTTTAAAAATTAAAAAAAATTTTTTAATGGCAGTGCCCAGGCACCGGCAACCGACCGCACCGCAGGAGTGAAATCCTCCCGGTTCGCCCAGGCCAATCCTTCGGTGTATAGCCGATTGAACTGGTGGCGGTCGCGGCGTGGAGCTTCTCCCGCCCGCTTTCCCGGCCCGGCTGAACGCCGCCATTCGGGTTTTTTTTCCCTCTGTGCATGCACGCGCATGCACAGAGGGAAAAATAATCCGAATGGCGGCGTTTAGCCTGGCCGGGAAAGCGGGCGGGAGAAGCTCCGCGCCGCGACTGCCGCCAGTTCAATCGGCTATACGCCGAAGGACTGGCCCGGGCAAACCGGGAGGATTTCACCCCTGCCGCACCGGTACTGTGATGTCACCAGCGGGCCGCTACCAGTGCTATAGAGTGGACCGCACCGGTAGGAACCCACCACTGGTAGAGGCAGATGTAAGGGTCTCCTGCTTGGGCAGGGGGTTGGACTAGATGACCTGCAAGGTCCCTTCCAACTCTGTTAATCTGTTAACTCTCTGTAGATACTACTTGACAGGAATGAGACAGAGAGGGAGAGAGGGAGAGGGTGTAAGACACTCCAATTTATATTGATCTGTAATGAGGTTTAAAGGAGAGCCAGTTTGGTTCAATGGTTAAGACAACAAGTTAGAAACCAGGAAAAACCATAAATTTGAGTCTCACTTTAGGCATAAAGCCAATTGGGTGGCCGTGGGCTAATCCCTTTCTCTCAACCCCAAGGAAAGAGGCACAGGTCAAAACACTTCTGAAAAACCTTGCTTATGACTTCATTTCTACTGAGGTCATTAAGCAAATCGCCATGTGTCATTAAGTGAAACATGTGTGCCCGCAAATTGTGATTTCACTGCTGGTTTTCTTCATTGATTCCACTTGTAGAAAGCTGGCTGTGAAACAGCCAAAGGTTGACCGGGAACACTGCAACAGTTGTAAATTGAGGACCATTTGTATAATTAGTGTTTCAGTGCTATTGTAACTTTGAACAGTCACTTAACAGGGCAGTTGTTAAGTGAGGTCTACTTGTATGTACATTTTTAAAATGGGAATATTGGAGTACAAAATGTAATTTTTAAAGCTATACTTACACTATTTTGCATGTTGTGAAGGCTTTAAAAAAAAACGGTGATTTTATTATTTAATTCAATCCACTGGCTTGTAACCAATAAAAACAAAAAATAACTCATCAGACCCATAAAAAGGACTAGAAAGAATAGAATAAAACTCTTTCGGGAGGACAGTATAGCACGAATTAGCAAAGCTGAATATGTCCATGACTGGTCAAAAATTATGGCTAAGAGGGTTCATTTGTCTTGGAAAGTCACAAGACATATCACAAACTGTCTGATTATATAGCACATTGCATCTATTTTAATTGAAAAAAAAACAACCAAATGACCAAGTAATAATTTTAGCCCATTCAAAAATCCTGAATAATTTGAATGTTTGTATACTCCTGTTTTGGTGTTGGGTGCCAACAATTGTTTGGTCTCCAAATTCTTTTCTTCATTGCCTGAGTTTACCTCCCCCCCCCCGTCTGTCCGTCCCCAGATTGCTGCCTTATTCTGGGGTGGGAGGTGGGGGGGGGAAGAGTCAATTGTGGGGGATGATGAGCCAGTCATACCGAGACTCCCCATTGATTTCCTATTATGAAGTTCAGTAAGAAAAATGACATTATCTTGTTACAGAACCAAAGCTCTGATTTGTTGCATTCCATTCGTGTCCTGGCTGGAATAGGAATTGATTTTGTAGACTCCGGTACCAAATTACTCATTGGTGGTGTGAGAAGCGGCTGAGGAGGAAAGGAGATGGAGAGGGTCAGAGAGGCTAACTGACTTCGTTTCGGGCATAATGGAGACCTACAGTGACCCCTGGCAAAACATCAGCTCCAGGTGCTTAGCCAGAAGCTCTCGGTGCTCTCTACTTGTAGTAGGGGCAAGACAAGATGAAGAACGAGCGAAGAGCGGAGAGGGTCATGTTTATAAGACCAGGTCTAGGCTACTTGGGAGGGAAGCGCTTGCTACATATTGCAGATCACATTTTAGAAGCATTGTCAAGGTTCGGACTCTAAGGAAAATGAGTTACATTAAGATTAAGTCAATCATGCATCTGTCTAATCCTGTATTGCCTACCCTGAATGTCTGTGGCTCTCCAGTAATTTTCAACATCAGTTTTTCCCCAAACCAAGCAGAATATGATAGGGACTGGATCTGCGATCGAGGAAGGTGGCTCTCCCATGGAACAACAGAGAATCCCCAGTCCCAATTTTAAGGACACCATGAATACTATACAGCAAGATAGACATTAACAATTGGGCATCTTCCAATTATTCCTCACCTTTGCAATGTTTATCCTCTAGTTCAGGGGTGTCAAACTCAAGGCCCGGGGTCCGAATCTGGCCCACGGGGTGCTTAAATCTGGTCTGTGGGGCTGCCCTGGAAATAGCGAAGGACCGGCCTGCAGTGCCTCTGCCAGCAAAAACAGAGCTTGGGAGGGCTGCATGCGGCCCTCCCAAGCTCCATTTCGCTGGCAAAGGGTTGCAGGAGGCAATCGCAGCCATAAATGGAGCTTGCGAGGGCTGCGGGCAGCACTCCCAAGCTCCGTTTTCACTGGCAGAGGGTTGCAGGAGGCCATCACAGCTGAAAATGGAGCTCGCGAGGGCCGCAGGCAGCACTCCCAAGCTCTGTTTCACTGGCAGAGGGTTGCAGGAGGCCATCGCAGCCGAAAATGGAGCTTGTGAGGGCTGCGGGCAGCACTCCCAAGCAGAGGTGGGTTCCTCCCGGTTTGGACCAGTTTGATGGAACTGGTAGTAACTTGGTGGCCTGAGTTGCTGGAACCGGCAGTGACCCAGGCCTGCCATGCCCCTGAACCAGCTTTCTCGGCGGCACCATAGGCGGCGCCATCTTGTTTTTGCTTCTGCGCAGAAGCTAGTTTTTGCTTCTGCACATGCGCAGAAGCTGTTTTTTTAGCACGGCACCTGTGCATGTGAGCAGCACGCAACACACACATGCGCCTGCGTGGCGCATCAAGGAGCAAACCAGCAGCAAAGAAAACCAGAACCCACCCCTGCTCCCAAGTTCCGTTTTCGCTGGCAGAGGGTTGCAGGAGGTCATCGCACTGAAACTGATGCCCACCTCATCCCCCCAAGGTCAAACACAACCCTGATGCGGCCCTCAATGAAATCAAGTTTGACACCCCTACTCTAGTTTTATGCTTCTTTCCAGATATGTGGAATTATTGCATAAATGGGGAGTCTGAAATACAGCATCTCGTAATCAAATGATACAATTGTCGCTGACATGGCACTGAATTTACTAGGACATACATCATGATAAGTATTCGTGGGACACCAGATTCACGTTCCACCTTCTATTCTCTTTGGTAGAATAAGCTTCAAGATCACCCAGCATTCTTCTTCAAAATCAGAAGCCAACTATGCTAACTACAACTATGAGCAATTAATAAAAATACATCATTCACTCCGTTTTGAATCCTATCACTCTTTCCAAACAATTGAAGTACCAGCTACTCCTATAATGATGGGCCACTTTGTTTAGTTTTCTGACTATAGGGAGGTGGCTTATACCAAGCCAGAGCATTAGTCCAACTAGCTCAGTAATGTCTACAGTTGTGACTGTAGGACAAGGAGAAAGAGGTCCTCCAGGTACAGGAGCTGCAATTTCCACAATCCCCTGTCACACAAGCTGGGGCTGACATGGATTGATTCAAAACTTCTGAAGACACCATAGCCAGATATCCAAATGAACATACCGTATTTTTCGGAGTATAAGACGCACCGGAGTATAAGATGCACCTTAGTTTTTGGGGAGGAAAATAGGGGAAAACAATCTGCCTACCAGGTATTCATCTGGCTAGCATCCTTAGTCTGGTCAGCTTCAGCACATTATTTTATCACCTGGTTAGGACTTAAAAAAACCTTCTTCTGAGAGAGTAACAATGAAAGAGCATGCAAGCCAGTAAGAGCTGGGAAGATTGTTAGCACCTAGTTAGGGCTAGAAAAAAACTTATTTGGAGCAGCTTCAGCACATTATTTTATCTCCTGGTTAGGACTTAAAAAAAACTTCTTCTGAGAGAATAACAATGAAAGAGCCTGCAAGCCAGTAAGAGCTGGGAAGATAGTTAGCACCTGGTTAGGGCTAGAAAAAAACTTCTTTGGAGCAAGTAGAGCAATGAAAAAAAACCTGCAAAGACTTAGGGCTGGAAAAACATTCTTCTGAGAGAGTAACAATGAAAGAGCCTGCAAGCCGGTAAGAGCTGGGAAGATCGTTAGCACCTGGTTAGGGCTGGAAAAAACCTTCTTTGGAGCAAGTAGAGCAATGAAAAAAAAACCTGCAAAGACTTAGGGCTGGAAAAACATTCTTTGGAGAGAGTAACAATGAAAAAGCCTGCAAGGTAAGAGCTGGGAAGATCGGTTAGCACCTAGTTAGGGCTGGAAAAAAAGCTACATTCGAAGTATAAGACGCCCCCAAATTTTCAGCCACTTTTAGGGAGGAAAAAGGTGCGTCTTATACTCTGAAAAATATGGTATATGTGAAACATCTCAATTATAATCGCCCCCCCCCCCTTAACAAACTTGGATTAATTTCTAATCTTGCTAGAAAATAGCAATAGCAATAGCATTTATATACCGCTTCATAATGCTTTATAGCCCTAAGCAGTTTACAGAGTCAGCCTATTGCCCCCAGCAAACTGAGTCCTCATATTACTGACCTCAGAAAGATGGAAGGTTGAGTCAACTTTGAGCCAGTCAGGATCGAACTCCAGACTGTGGCCAGAATTAGCCTGCTATACTGCATTCTAACCACTGCACCAACACGGCTCTTCTCTTCAATTGCTCCTGAGGCCCTTCACATGTATGTTTATCCATCACTCATTCAGATGATCTTGCTTGGCAAGCGGGGCTGATTTCTCATTTCTGGTTTAGCTGTCTGGGAAACCATCCTGAGAAAATTCAAAGATAGATCAGAATCACTAGACTTCAGCAAACTCTTAGAAAAAATACCCTGTGTGAATTGTCTTCTGTTAAAAGAAGGTACTTCAAGGTCACAGTTAACATTTTCTAGAAAAAAAAACCCCATTGGTGTATTTTATTTCCCAGAGAGCTATATATAGTGACTTATTTATTTATTTATTTATTTATTTAGTTAGTTAGTTAGTTAGTTAGTTAGTCAGTCAGTCAGTCAGTCAGTCAGTCAGTCAGTCAGTCAGTCAGTCAGTCAGTCAGTCAGTCAGTCAGTCAGTCAGTCAAGTACGTATTTGATAATATACATAGGTATAACATTATTTGAATACATAAGATGAGAACAAATAAAAGGGAACATTTGGACAGGGACGGTAGGCATGCTGGTGCGCTTATGCACGCCCCTTACTGACCTCTTAGGAATGGGGTGAGGTCAACAGTAGACAGTTTAAGGGTAAAGTTTTGGGGATTTGGGGAGGAAACCACAGAGTCAGGTAGTGAGTTCCAGGCATTGACCACTCTGTTGCTGAAGTCATATTTTCTGCAATCCAGTTTGGAGCAGTTCACTTTGAGTTTGTATCTGTTGTGTGCTCATGTATTGTTGTGGTTGAAGCTGAAGTAGTCATTGACAGGAAGGACATTGTAGCAGATACTTTTGTGAACTACGCTTAGGTCATGCCGAAGGCGACGTATAGTAATTCTAAGTTTTCTAAGCCCAGAATTTCAAGTCTGGTGGTGTAAGGTATTCTGTTGCGAACAGAGGAGTGGAGGACTCTTCTCGTAAAATATCTCTGGACACGCTCTATTGTATTAATGTCTGATATGCAGTGTGGGTTCCAGACATATGAGCTGTATTCAAGGATTGGTCTGGTGAATGTTTTGTATGCTCTGGTTAGTAGTGTAATATTACCAGAGAAGAAGCTACGTAAGATTAGGTTTACAACTCATAATCCACTCGAGCTCACCCCAAGTATGTATGGTTGTTGAATGAGTATTGGATGATTTTAAATATTGTGTTTTTAATTTTTATATCTGTTTTTTAATGTGATATTTATGAATTGGTGTCTTGTATTTTCTCTGTTGTACGCCGCCCTGAGTCCTTCGGGAGTTGGGCGGCATATAAGAACACCATAATAAATAGACTTCCGGTTTTGGAGCGCTTCATCGCAGACATCCCTCGTTGGATGCCTTTCCGATCTTTGTTAAAAGCCGCCAGAACAGCTGTCTGGCGGCTTTAAAATCTCTTCCCCGGGCAAAGGGGAGAGATGAGAGCCTGACAGGAGGGGTAGAGCCCCCCCAGCGCCTTAGGAGCCATCTGGTAGGGCACGAAGGGAGAGCTCCCCATGCAGCCTGTCTCCAGCTCCGAAGATCCGGAAACCTCTGCCTTTGCAGAGCTAGATGGAGTGACCAGCCGCTGCTTCAAAAATGGGATTTATAACTACATTTAAACTATAGAAGCAGACAGAGAGAAACAGGCGTGAGATGGGCAAGTACTGAAACCTCTTTTTTCCTTTTTTTTTCAACTCCTGGGTAAGCTTTCACTTCGGCAAGGGAACAAAGGAAACAGAGTAACAATATGGCGATTGAGAAGTGAAAGTGACTTTCGTTTCCCCAGAGGCTTTTTTTTTTCTCTTTCTCTCTCTCTTATGGAAACTTTTAACTTGGAAAAATGGTTTTTTCTTTCTCTGTCTCCTAACTCTGGATTAAAGTTATAATAGAAATATTTTCAATAATAAAAGACTATCTGATTTTTAAACTGGAAAGAACTTTAATCAGGCATCTGGCTTTCTTTCTTTTTTGTACTCTTTTGAAACACCAATGGCTTCAAAGTTTGGAAAGATTGTTTTGACTAAAAGAAATGACTATTCATCTGGATATATTTCTAAAATGCAACTTAACACTGAGCTAACACCTCCACAGCTTTTGACACCTGAAAATTTATTAAATAATTTAAAGATTATGAAACATGAACTTACTTTGGAATTTAACCAGAAAATAAGTGAGATAGACCATAAGATGCAGGCTGCTTTGAAGAATATGAATCAACAACTAAGATTTGATGTGTTAGAGGTTTGCAAAGGCTTAGCAACAAATATTGAAGTTTTGGCAGAACGTATTGAAACAAATAAACAAGCTTTGGCAACTTCGGTGAATTACATAGATAAAATCCAAAATGACATTGCAAATTTTGAAAAAGAGGTCTTAATGACTCAGTTCAGATCTATGGAAGTTGCTATAAGGATTAGAGGTTTGAAAGAAGGATTATATGAAAATTTAAAAGGCAGGATGGTTGACATATTGGATCAGGTGTCTGGAATTTCTAAAGCAGAATTGGCTACACAAATCGACAAAACATACAGAATCAACTCGTGGTACGCCAAACAAAAGCATCTACCAAGGGATATTGTCATATATTTTACCACAAGAGCTCTACGGAACAGAATTATACAAGCAACGTTTAACAATAATCTTATGGTGAATGGTCAGGAACTAAAGATTTGGAAAGAAATCCCCTCTAAAATGCTTAAAGCCAGGAAAAGCTATACTTTTTTGATTGATGAATTTAAGAGATTAAATTTACAATATAAATGGGAAGCGCCAGTTGGAGTAGCAGTGAAATTTTCTGGAAAAAGATACCGGCTCAACACGATAAAAAAAGCTACTGAATTTTATGTCAATGTTCTAAAGGCTGATATATCCAAGATCCCAGAGGAAGGATGTATGAAAATAAAAGAGGAGGAGGAGGGGAAGCCACCTTCGATGGATCAAAAAGAAATAGACTCAAAAATCCAAAAGGAGTGCCTGAATCAGATAGCTGGGGAAAAGGAGATGGAGGTTTGGGAGTAGACGGGAGACGACTCGACAAATTTGAATCTATTGAACTATTAAAAGATGAACTATCAAGATACAAAACGATGTGATGTTGAAATATATTGGATGGATAGAGACTAATATGATTGTATTTTATCTTTTCCCTATCTAATGATTACTTATGCAATATTTAGTTAAGTTTTATATAATTTTGAGGTTATTTTTAATGTTGATAATATTAGATATATATAGTTTGTTGAAGATTTGTTTATTGTTTATTCTTCTTTTATTTTCTTTTTTTGTTTATTGAAGTTAGCGAATTAATTTAGAATAATATTATCTTATTAATATCATGACGAAATTTAATATTTGATGATCACTTATGTAACATTTAGTTAAGTTTTATCTTAGAGGTTATTTCTAATGTCAATAATATTAGTTTAAGATTTGTGTATTTTATATTTAGTTATTACTTATGTAACATTTACCTTGTATAAGATAGAGGACTGAAGGGAGGAGGTAGGAGGTTTGTTTGTTTGTAGTGTTAAAGAGTTTTCTCTTTCTTTCTTTCTTTTTTTTTATTCTCTTTCTTTTTTTTTCTTCTCTCTTTTTTGTATCTTTACTATTGTATACAAATGTGATATATTAGTACTGTATAATTTGGAGTTGAAGTTTTTTTTAAAAATAGTGTTCTTTTTTTTCCTTTTTTCTTTTTCTTTTTATTAACAATTTAAACTTATTATTATGCCCTGTATTATCTCTGGGAAGTCCGGGGGGGAGGTGGGGAGGGAAGGGGGTGGGTTTGGGGGGGGGAACAAAAATGTTTGTACTTTAGATTTAATATTTTGTTACCACTTATGTAAGTTTGTACTAATAAAACTTTTTTGAATAAAAAAAAAAAGAACACCATAATAAATAAATAAATAAATAAATAAATAAATAAATAAATAAATAAATAAATAAATAAATAAATAAATAAATAAATAAACAAATGCCTTTTTGGCAAGGTTGTTGCAGTGGCTTTGGCACTTAGATCATTAGATATGAGTACTCCAAGGTCTTTGACAGAATGAGGATCGTCTGCAAGGTTGTGTCCATTCAGCTTGTATTTGGTGTTCTGATTCTTCTTGCCAATGTGTAGGACAGAGCATTTGTTGGTTGAGATTTGGAGTTGCCAGTTGTTCGACCATTCTGACACAAAGTCGAGGTTTTTTTCAAGGGTAGCAGTGTTGTCAGTGGTGTTAAAAAGTTTTACATCATTGGCGAAGAGAACGCAGTTGCTTATAATGTGATCGCAAAGGTCATTTATATAAAGTATAAAGTGTGTTGGTCCTAGTATGCTGCCTTGGGGAACACCGCTGTTAACAGGTACGGGATTTGATAGGGCACTCCCTATTTCGACCACTTGTTGTCTGTTTGACAGGAACACAGCTATCCAGTCATGAAGGGATCCAGAGATGCCGTAGGATTTTAGTTTCAGAAGTAGTTTGTCGTGTACCACTGAGTCGAAGGCTTTACAGAAGTCTATGTAAATTGCATCTATTGTTTTGCCTTGGTCAAGTTTTGAAGTCCATATGTTTTTGCAGTGTAGTAGTTGTAGATTGCAGGATATTTTTTTCCTGAAACCGAATTGCTTGTTTGAGAGTAGGTTGTTTGTTTCTAAGTGGAGGGTAATGGATTGGTTTATGATTGATTCCATGACTTTGCAGGTGACGCAGCATAAAGAGATTGGTCTGTAATTTTCAACTAGGCTGGGATCTCCCTTTTTGAAGATGGATGACCATAGTGGCCATAAGTTTGGTAGGGAGCTGGTCCTGAAGGATTTTTCAAAGATTATGCTTAGTGGTTCAACCATAGCGGTGGAGAGCTTTTTTAGGAAGTATGCACATAGTCCATCAGGTCCGATTGATAGACATGGTTTTAGGCTGCATAGTGCTTTTTCAATGTTTTCTTCTGTGAAATCTATTTGTGTTAAATGTTGTAATTATTTGTGGTACGACTAGGGAATTTTAGGCATCAGCCATTGCTGTTTACAAAGACTGAGCCAAAGAATGTGTTGAAGAGGTTGGCTTTAATTGTTTCATCATTGCATTCTTTGCCATTGGATCCTTTTAGTGGTGGGAGGGATCTCAAGTCCTTAAGTTTGTTGTTTACAAAATTGTAGAAGGCGCAGTTGGATTGTGTGCGCAGAAGGTTTTCCTCTTGTTTGATGTGGTAGTTGGAGCATTCAGTCTTTATTTGGTGGCATATATTTTTGTAGCAGTTTTTAAAGTTTGCTACATAACCAGATTTGTTTTTCCACCAGAGGAATTTTTTTTAATTGAAGCTTCCTTATTGATGTGGGCAGTTTGTTTTTCTTGGTTATGGTGGTTATTAGTGGTATATGTAGTCTGATAGTTCTTTTGACTTCGAGCAAGAAAATGCTATAATGGTCATCGGCAGTGTTACAGTCAGAGAATAGAGTTTGCCAGTCTTGAGATGAGAGGTCGGCATCTATGAGTTCATAGTTGGCTTTTTTGAAGTTGTAATTGGGTATCCCATCATTAAGGTGATTTTTGCAATGGTGTAGATTGAGACAAAAGTCAATCATGCTGTGGTCGCTGTTGGAAAAGCATTCTTTTATTTGTAGTCCATAAATTGAGCTTAAGCTGTTGCAGAAAATGAGATCAAGGCAGTTGTTGAGCCTAGTGTTGTTAGTTACTAGTTGATCTAGTCCCAGATTAGTAACTGTGTTGTATAGGGTTGCATGGATGGGTTCAGTCATACATTCATTTAGGGTCCAGTTAATAAGAGGTAGATTGAGGTCACCAAGATTGATAAGAGGGTATGGGCAGGAGGCTGCCCACGTTAGTTAGTTAGTTAGTTAGTTAGTTAGTTAGTTAGTTAGTTAGTTAGTTAGTTAGTTAGTTAGTTAGTTAGTTAGTTAGTTAGTTAGTTAGTTAGTTAGTTAGTTAGCTAGCTAGCTAGCTAGCTAGCAGTTAAGGACAGTCAGGAAAGTTTTCATAAAGCAGTTGCTCTCGGTGGTCACAGAGCCCTGCAGCTTGCTCCAAACCATTTACCACACAGACAAATCAGGCCTGCTAGCCCTCACCTCTCTTAGTCCTCCCTGAATCTTCAAGTGAACGAACAGTAAAGTAAGATACAAGGCAGGTAGCAGCCACACAAGATCTTAGCATGTTTCCTTCATATTACATTTCACACAGAAGTGGCTGGACACTGATTTATATGTGGCTAAATTATTCATAAGCATATGTATTGATCTACTCAGCACAGCTAAGGATTGAAGCTCTATGTATGAATATGTGCACACAGCTACACATACACAGAGTCAAGGGCCATCTAGAGAGCATTAAATCCCCTAAAAACAAAATGAATGATGCTCCTGCAATATATAAATATGGGAAAAGAAAGATATGATAGTGGCTTAAGGTTTACCCTTTATAAGGAATCTGGATCCCTTCAGCTAAATCTGTTCGAAAGATATATTTACTTCAAGGGTGATTAATATGGTCTTTTAGTAAAAAAAAAATCTAATTTCATGCACTGCTATAAAGTTTGACACACCCACGTAGATGACTTCCTATAGTTTTTTGAAGTGAATACAGTTTCTCAAGTCAGATTTTGTTTGACTTTTACTTTGTCTCCATATGTGTGGGAAAGGGCTTCCTATTATTCCCAACCCTTATGCTCAATCAAAAAGGAGGGAGGTTGTCGCTCAAAATAGTGTATGGATTATTTTTCAGAGGCGTTCATTCCAGTAGCGAGTTCTAAAACCCTTTGTTACTGGTTCACGCAGGCACTCGCATGTGCAGAAGCGTCCCGGGCGGGTGGGTGGAGCAGAACTGGGCCAAACCAGGAGCAACCCACTGCTGGTTCATTCCCTTCTAAACAAGCAATACACTCTTGGTGCTTTTTCTAGATCATCCTGCACAATCTGGATGATAAGAATGGAAAGGAATATATCTGAAGATTAGATGTATCGCAAAAGAAACAAGTCCAGGTAACGCAAGCTAAATGGCATCAGATTGCTGCAGAAATAAAGTTAGCAAAAACAAACAAACATGGGGTGGAGAGAATTCTTTCCTAATAGCTATGGCAATAAATCATGCTCTGGGCATCACCAAATCTCATTTAACCATCTTTCAGAAATATTTCTAGAATGTAATTGGTTACACAGTCTTTTTAAAAATCGTGACAGTCAATGATTTATTGATTTGCATTTAGTCCCCATCCCTCCCCAAGAAGCTATTTTTGACAGCTATAAGTTGCTTTTCTCTTGTATTTTATCCTCACATACCTTGCAGTAAGTTTCATGGATGGGAGACATCTTATCCAAGATACAGTATCTTCAACCGCAGACCCTCCATTTCATCATAGAGAGCCTTATAATGTACTAGAAAAAAGAAGAGGGTGAAATTTAGAATCTGCACCAAGAACAGAATTATCTATTTTCAGATATACGAGGGTGAGTCAAAAGGTAATGCCATTGTCTTTATTTCAGGTGAAGTTTTTGATAAAAATACCTGACATTTTTCCCAGTTATAAATGATTATATCATTTACGTTCTGAAATATTTTGTTTCTTACTTTTCAGGTTTTTAGACTCGCAAGGAAAATTCAAAATGGCTGCCCCCTTAGAGTTGCATCAAAAACAAAGAGCAGTGATTGAATTCTTTGTTGCTGTGGGGGGAAACCCCTGTGAACATTCACAGACGATTACAAAATGTGTTCGAGGACAATACTTTAGATTACAGCCCCATGAAAGAGGATTTGAGAGGCAAACATTATTCCAGTGATGAGGAAGTGAAAACTGCAGTGAAGAAGTGGCTCAAAGAACAGTCAACAAAATTTTACAAGGCAGGGATATATGCTCTCATTCAAAGGTGGAACATTGCTATTGAGAGAAACGATGACTATGTTGAGAAGTAGGGATGTGATCCACAGAGGACCAGCTTCATTTTGATGTATACTATATGTTCCTGTGTTGGTAATTATACCTGTCCTAAAGAAAATGGGATTACGTTTTGACTCACCCTCGTACTTACAGCTCTTGAACCCTAAGATGATATTTCTCCTAGAGCTAATTCAAAAAGACTATCCCAGTAATATACATGACCAATTATTTTAACTATTTCTTAATTATCAAAATTACGTTGGTGGAGATTGATGTATATGGAACCCATATATTGAATCTGGTTCTGAAAGGTCAGGATGGTCCAGGAATGAAAAAAGATACTGCAGGAGAAATGATTGCAGCTGTGATTCACAATGTTGTTATTTTTTCCCAGCACCATATACTGTACTTGGTGATGGCTGCCTTCAAGAAGTTCATTTACATGTTCATCTAGCCCAGGGGTGTCAAACTCAAGGCCCATGGGCCAGATCCGGCCCGCAGGGTGCTTAGATCTGGCCCGCAGGGCTGCCCTGGAAACAGTGAAGGACTGGCCCGCAGTGCCTCTGCCAGTGAAAATGGAGCTTGGGAAGGCCATGTGCAGCCCTGCCGAGCTCCGTTTTCACTGGCAGAGGGTTGCAGGAGGCCATCGCGGCCGGAAACAGCTCAGGAGCCCGTTTTTGCTAGCAGAGTGCTCGGGCCACCACATGCATCCCCGATACGAGTGACATTGAGCTGGCCACGCCAACCCTGGCCACACCCATCATGCCCCCCCCCAAGGTCAATTACAACCCTGATGCAGCCCTCAATGAAATCGAGTTTGACACCCCTGATCTTATATGCAACGCCAGCTAGAAAACGGAAGCTAAAAGGAGTTTTAAAAGAGTGTATAATTTGTATACCTGTGGCAAGATTCCAGTTTCAAAAATATGGTGCAAATTCTACCCACAAGCCCCCTTTGGAGAGCACTACTCTATTCATAATATCATGCTCTCTCTGCAATGAATAACTCCCCCCCCCAAAAAAAACCCCAACCCTCAAGACTTGCACATTTCTAGACAGTAGACGACACTCAAGAAATCAAAAGATAGATCCAAGTCAGTTCTAGTAAAAGTCTACACATGCAGAATTCTTTTACCTGCATGGAAACAATAACTTCTGCCAAGTGTAGCTGCAGCATTTGCAGATTATTTCATAAATTCACAGGACTATAAAAGCAATGCAATTTTGATCTGATCCTGTTTAAGTATGATCCTAGGAATTCACTGTGAAGTTTTCTATATATCTGAAGCATAAACAATGCTTGTTTCATGCAAGGTATTACGACCTGCTTTTTTTTTAATGATTTTGTAACACAGAATGCTCCACAGAGGATGCTCCACATTTAAACTGAACATTTGATTTTAAAGCAATTTTAAAGGAAGTTTAAACTTTAAAGGGACTCTGGTGGAATGTAGCATTCCAGAGGCCAGGGAGAGATAACTCAACTAATAGAATAGAATAGAATAAGAATAGAATAGAATAGAATAGAATAGAATAGAATAGAATAGGATAGGATAGGATAGGATAGGATAGGATAGGATAGGATAGGATAGGATAGGATAGGATAGGATAGGATAGGACAGGACAGGACAGGACAGGACAGGACAGGACAGAACAGAACAGAACAGAACAGAACAGAACAGAATTCTTTATTGGCCAAGTGTGATTGGACACACAAGGAATTTGTCTTTGGTGCATATGCTCTCAGTGTACATAAAAGAAAAGATACATTTGTCAAGAATCATGAGGTACAACACTTAATGATTGTCATAGGGTACAAATAAGCAATCAGGAAACAATCAATATTAATATAAATCGTAAGGATACAAGCAACAAGTTACAGTCATACAGTCATAAGTGGTAGGAGATGGGTGATAGGAACGATGAGAAGACTAATTAGACAAGAACTTTAATTTCTTATGTTCCTCAAATAGTTAGTTCACTCTTCTACTTTCATTGCATACTGTCCATATATTTCCACATCCTTTCCCTTTATTATCTAGCACTTCCCAATACATTAAATGCAGGGGTGAAATGCTACCTGTTCGGCCCGCTCCGGGCGTACCAGTAGTGGCAGCTGCCGGTGGTTTCGAGAACTGGTAGCGGCGGCAGCGCAAGGTTCCGCCCACCTGCCGGGATGTCACCATTTTCTTGTTTTTAACCCAAAGCGCACTTCCGAATCGGTAGGGTTAAATGTTTTTTTTAAAGATGAGTTGCATGATCGACATCGTGGAAATTGGTATAACTGATCAGAAAAATATTGGAATTCTGAATTCTGAGAGAAAGAATTGGGCGTGGACCAAAAAAGTTTTTAAAATGCAAATTTCTTATTGGGAATCATTACAAAAGGAAGTGAAAATAAAACTACTATTTTATTGATGCTTTTATGTAAATTTCAATTATGTGATTACCGAAGTTGTGGGTGCTTCATCGCTGGAGGCTTTCAAGAAGAGACTGGACGGCCACTTGTCATTAATGATATGGGGTCTCCTGCTTAAGCAGGGGGCTGGACTAGATCAGGGGTATCAAACTCAAGGCCTGGGGCCCAGATCCGGCCGGTGGGGTGCTTAGATCTGGCCCATGGGGCTGCTCTGGAAACAGCGAAGGACCGGCCGGCAGTGCTTCTGCCAGTGAAAATGGAGCTCCATGAGTGACGTCGAGCTGCCATGCCCACCCTGGCCACACCCACCCCAGCCCCCTGAGGTCAAACACAACTCAGATGTGGCCTGTAGGAAGTTAGCACCAACCCCTCTCCTAGAAAAATGAAATATTCTAGGAAATATTAAAAAGGCAGAATATTATATTTCCCTGATGGAAATGGAGAAACATGTTTTTTTAGGCAGGAAGCAGACTCACTCTTAATAGCTCCCCACCCTCCTCAATAGCCCACAGCAGATGTCCTCACTTAAGAGATAAAGAGATGGCTAGGTTTATTCATAGGCAAATGCCCTCACCCATGATCCAACAAAGGTAGGATTAGTCCTCTACCCATCTAGCAACAGAACTCACCACATGGCACCTGGGAAGATTACATCACCCAGCAAGGCTCAACCAAGCTTGGGACTCAAAACACAACCTACAAAGTTACCCCTGCATGGCCCCATGGGGGTCTGACAACCAATCAGAATACAAGCTCAAATTCAAAGCCCAACAGAGGGTATAAATCTCTCTCTCTCTCTCTCTCTCTCTCTCTCTCTCTCTCTCTCTCTCTCTCTCTCTCTCTCTCTCTCTCTCTCTCTCCTCCCTCCCTCCCTCCCTCCCTCCCTCCCTCCCTCTCCCAGGAGCCATGTGATCCTGCTCACCAATAAACCATCCTTCCAAGCAGTCTCCATGTTTCCAGTGTCTTTCTCCCCACTTGGAACTGAACCCAGATGGACATTTCTTCCAACAGGCCC
Organism: Diadophis punctatus similis; assembly: GCA_023053685.1. NCBI lineage: Eukaryota > Metazoa > Chordata > Lepidosauria > Squamata > Dipsadidae > Diadophis > Diadophis punctatus. The sequence continues at coordinate 2,829,318 of JALIGW010000037.1, read as the reverse complement.
TCAATGAAATTGAGTTTGACACCCCTGGACTAGATGATCTACAAAGTCCCTTCCAACTCTGTTATTCTGTATTCTCTCTTTGAACTTCTGGGGGGGGGGGGAGAGAATTCCTCCTATCCAGGTTCCTGTTACTAAGCTGGATTTAACTTCTTGAGAATGGAAAATTATACAAGCTGAGTTTATATAATAAGGTTGGCTATGCCAGCTGGATGTACCATATACATTAGTTATCATTATTTGGGAGCATTTCTCATTATTTTTAATTTGTCCCCTGAGCCTATGCAGGAACCGGAGCCCGTGGCCCTTGCAACAAAAGAGAGGTGTGAAGAAGAATTAATTCTAACAGCACAAAAGTTTTCTCTGTCCTTGGAAGCTACATTCTCATTTGTGGGGCTGAGGAAACTATCACAACTGACTGCAAATAAAGAGGTTGGGGGAGGGGTGGGGAGGGGAGGAGGAACGATGGGAAAGAATAAGAAGGAGGAAAGTTCATAAAGTTTTCCAGTGTGAGGTTCAGAAGTCCCCCCCCTACCTCATTTTTCTTCTCCTTTTGTTTCATGACACATAAAGACTGTCAAAATAAGTAATTAACATGAGGGGGGGAAAGGAGAGATTTCATTGCATGCCTATAATTGCTCACCGAAAAAAGAAAAAAAAATAACTCTTTTCTATCATTGCCAGATCCCAGGCATCAGGGTGACATGAAGTTCCTTGTTTGGCAATAAGCACTTTCAGAAAAGGCCTAATTGCTAATCCACATGAAGGTTGTCTGAAGGTTACTGTGGAGAATCCCTGCTCCGGATGGCACTTTGTCAAGAAGAGGAATGAATTCTCTCATCCTCTCTGCTTTGCATTAATTTATATCTCGTGGTATCTTTTCAACCTGACCTGAAGCAAAAAGGGAGGTACCCCCGCAAAAAACAACCAAGTGGACAAATGTAACATTGGCACATGACCCGCTTCATTGATTCATTCCGGGGCGGGGGTGGGGTGGGGAATCCTACTACTATATGGATGGAAGGAAGGAAGATCCTGTATGAAAATTGGCTATTGATCCATTCAGATTGATATAATCTCCATGCCTTAGCAAGGCCAAGCACCATCTAAACTTGCAATACATGTCGTCTCTGCACAGAAACCCATGCCGCAATCCCATGCCACGCGTGTATTATCTCGTGATGTGCATTTATCGGGCAAATAGGGTAGTGTGATGTGTTTGTGAATTACCACTAGGCATGTACTCACATCCTTTTTAGGCTACAGAATCACCAATTCTCAGTGCCCTGGGATCAACATTTCTGATTACTGCGAATGATGTGTTGTGCCCCCTACCAACTCTTCCTCTTTTTGTCTTATGTACACAAAATTTTGGGACTGGCACTTCTTGTCACGTAGGGAAATGTAAATTATACAATGCTAAATCTTATAGCGATCTGGCAAGTAATTGAGGCGTGACACGAGGGTAACAACTCATAACTCTTTATTCAGGCTTGAACATACCCAGAACTTGTCTGAGGGAAAAACACATTTGACAGCTCCTTAAATACCGGCAGAACAACACGAGCAGCCAATCAGCGATTACCAGCAACTCTCCCCCTAGAGCGGCCCCTAGAGGGACGCCGGAACACTACATACAATACACCTTTTTCTTCTCAAAGAGGAAGACAGAGACATTTCAAAGACAAAATACAAGCTGCATCCCAACACTGCTTCTAATTGCTTCAATGCCCGTCGCCTTCCTTGTTCCTTGCTTAAGAAAGGCAAAAGGCAATTCCCAGCATTGCCAACTGAGATATTTTTAAGGGGGATACCTCGCTGTGGCCAAATCACCATGGGATAATTTGCCATGGGACAATTCAATGTGGGATAGCACAAGAGAGGGTCAAGTAGAATTGCAGAGCATCTCAAACTCGAGGATTTCTAACTTGAGAAGGTTCAAACCAGAAGCAAGACAAGGGCCGCTGCAATTTACTTGTCCCTCCCTTGAATTATCCTGCATTGAATTGTCCCATGGTGAGCTGTCCTGCGGCAAGATGGCCGAGGCAAGTCAGTTGCGAGTTGTCCTAGACCCCTTTTAAGTGGGAGATGCACAGGAGCAAACCTAGCGCATTCTGTAGGCAAAGTAAATATTTCATCATAAGTTGCAACCCATTATTATAATTTTTATTTTATTTATTTCTTAGATTTTTCTCCCTTTATTTTTATAAATAACTCAAGGCAGCCAATGTACCTAACACTCCTTCCATCTCCTATTTTTCTCACAACAACAACATTGTCAGATGAGTTGGGCTGAGAGAGAGTGACCGGCCCAAAGTCACCCAGCAGTTTGCATGACTAAGGCAGGACTAGAACTTGCAGACCCCTGGTTTCTAGGCTGGCACTTACAGTAACCACTGCACTAAACTGATCCTCTCCATAAAGTTTCATTAAACAGGATATAAAGAACCATTTTGGTGTAGTGGTTAAGACATTGGGCTAGAAATCGGGAGACCATGTATTCTAATCCCACTTTCACCACAAAGCCACAAAGCTTTATTTCACCACAAAGCCAGCAGGTGATGTCTACACAATGCCTGTATATCTCTTGTGAAACTATGAACAACTTCAGAGGAGAGCCAAACCAGCAAAATAGCAACAGGATTCTGCAGTGTTCAATAAATAGAGTGGTACTGTTGGATTTTTTTTGTGCATCAGAAAAATTGTGGTTGTTTTAACAGGTGCTACAGTGTATGTGCTTCCAAGATGGCTTCTAGGGCATGATTTTAGGCAAAAGGATAGAATAAAAGAATTTTAAAAAATGAAATAAGCACAGAAAATTCTATACGGAAAAAAATATTCCACACACTTTTTTGAAACATATCATTAAAATCTGTCCATATAGAATAATGCTGACTTCAAGAAAGAGCTAGTTCATAAAAAGAAAGTGAACACGTACAATCAATCCAAGATTGTAGTCCAAGGGTCACGTTGTGTTTCCAGCTTCAAATTTTCATGCTTAACGAAGCCACATTTCTCCCTATAATGATAAATACAAATGTTTGAGTATGTAATTCAAAACTCGATTCACATTCTTCAACTGCATGGATTTTCGCAACCCCTTATTAACCAATTTATGGACAACAGGGCAAAGCAAGCCCATATTATACAGTATGTGGTTCCTTACTCATTTGACACTTCCATCATAAATGAAGTTGCCAACCGGCACTTTTTGAACAGTCTTTGGGGTCTCTAACAAACATGAAATACATTTTTCATCAAGTGCATCTTTAAGATCGTATGTAGTATTCTCTAAAAACTTTTAACCAATGATTTGTTAAGATTGAATATTCCAACTTTTTATTCCAGAATTCTTGCAAATAATGAATGTCCACCTCTATGTTACTCTTTCATTATAAATAAAGGAATACTGTAAATTTAAAATTAACCCAAGACATACACTAACATTAACCAGATTCCATTGCTCTCCATAAACCTGTCAAAATCTCAGATATCTAAAGTCACCAGGAGAGAGGATTGATCTGTACGGGACTTCAAAGAGAAGAAAAACAGCAGTACAGAGAACACAAATGAAGACTTCATTTCTACCTTGTCAAGGTTCTGCCCAGAGTGCCGAAGTTTCTTTGGTATCATAAAAACGAAATCGGCTCCAATGTAGCTTTATATCCCTGATGGGTAGCTTAGGAGCAACCTTAGAATTCCACACAGGTACCAAATGCTTTGCCCAAGAATAAAGCATGCCAATACATCCGCATCCTAATTCTGGAAACAATACTGCAACTAATACGTTGGGATAAGGATGATTTACCGGGCTGTTCTTTCATAATGAAATTGATCCCAGCCTCCCCGAAACTATCTTATTCATACAAGTGCGGTGTCTGGAACACACGCATTAATTAGATACCATATTCTCTTGGAAGATTTTGTGTACTGTAGAGAGGGAAAGTTGGTGGTCCAAAAAAAAAACCCACCACAAAGCCAGCAGCATTCTAAGCACACGTATCTTCTGTGCCGTTCTCTTTTGAGAGAGGAACTGTTGTGCAAAGCTCAGAAAAAGAATGAGTAGCAAACCCCCCAAAAAATCAAAGGCAGGAAATAAGAGGAAAGAAAATCTCGTTTATGCCTGGCCATTTGCTTATATGCCTGCACCGTAAGCTGATTATTACTGTGCATTTGAGCCAAATTTAGCTAATTTGTGCATATTGTAGTTGTCTGCATTACATAATCAGTGCATTGTTTCCCTGGTATTGGAGGAAAACAAAGAATTAGCTCTCCTTGTCATGGGGATTCCTGCTCATAGCCAACCGTTTGTCCATATGCTTTGGAGCAGGACTAAGCCTTGCAAATGTTTTAGAAGATCGTTCTTCAGAAATCCTTCCCAGTGGCCATGTTGGCTGGGCCAACCAGAATTAAAGTTTAATATATTTGGCAGCAGCAGTATATTTATTTATATACAATAGCTGTATATCTTTGCATCTGGGTCTCGCTTTCAAGCCCTCAAGATAATACATCTTTAAAAAGAAATGGTGGATTTGGGAAGGCATTGTATAACTCAACCTCTAAATCATGGCCGTATGACACTTTGGAAACTGGGGGTGGGGTGGGGGTCACACCATGACTCGAAGTAGAATGTACCATCACCATTGAAGGTGAGATCAGGCAAAGCTAAATTTGACTCCCCCCCTTTAATTAACGGTTCTTCTTCTTAACACTTGTCCCATTTTGTTACAGGGTCCACCTATCTTGTACTACTCTCACGTTGCTGTTGCAATAAATCTTATCAATGCATGATTAAGATTAGATTAGACTAAACTAGACCAAACTGATGATGTTCGTCCATCGTGTTCGAAGAGGACCTTGACATCTATCAGGTTGTGGGCTGTCCACGATATGTCCGCAGGTGGCTGGTGAGGCCTATACGGGCACGAAATGTTCTGCCACATGTTGGGGAGACATGTGTGGGCACCATTGTCGCAGCATTTGCAGCTCTGGCGGAGTGCTCGCTTCTCTTCTGCTATGGCTGTTCTTCTGTCCTCAGATATTTGGCAGCCTTGGTGGATCAGCATGCGCCATGTTGATCGATCTTGTGCCAGGGTTTCCCAGGAGGTGGTGTCGATATCGAGGGAATTGAAGGAGGTTTTCAATGAGTCTTTGTATCGCTTCCTTTGTCCCCTGTGCAATCACTTTCCTTAGATATCTCACCATAGAGGAGCTGTTTAGGGATGTGATGGTCTGGCATCCTTGCAACATGGCCTGCCCAGCATGTCTGGGCTTTCATCAGCAGGGTGGGAATTGATGGCAAGCCTGATCTGGACTAGACTAGACTAAATGAGACTGCCACTCCAGAAGACTCTTGTTGTCTTACAAAATCCAGAAAAGAAAAAATTAAAAACCATTAGATTGGTTGAAAACTGCATATGATGGGAAAGGTTTTGTTTTTCAGCTGGCTTTTTGCAGACCTTAACGCTGATTCGGATTTTGAGAACTCAAAGCAAACCTAAAATCATCCCATCAGCTTCATTGCTAAAATGAATCTGGTCTCTTAAGATTTAAAATCTGGTCTCTTAAGATTTAAAATTCTACACAATTCAAAAGAAAGAGAATTCTTTCTCACATTCCCTAACATGCGCAGAAGCATTCCGGGCGGATAGGCGGAGCGCCGCCAGCACTACCAGTTCTAAGAACCGGGCCGAACCAGGAGCAACCCACTGCTGCTTTAAATTATATTACTATCCTGCCTATCATGGATAACAGAATGGATAAAATCCACAAATGATAGAATATCAAGCATAGAAGCAGCTGGCTTAGCCAACGGACTTTATAGATACTCATGGAATACAATCAGGAAACAAGAAAAGAATGGGAAAGGAACATTATAAGACATTTTAAGTTTGCTAAAAATATGAAATCTTTTAAATATAAAATTGGTGAAGCTAATGGCAACTTCACCGTTAACTTCACCATCCAAATTCCTTTTTCTACAGGGCCGACTATTACAAGAAAGATTTAATCACAACATATATCAATATAATGTCTTTAAGGCTCAGAAAACAGGCGAAAGACACAGTAATAACTGCTTAATGAAAGTAGAAATGTACCATGGCTGATAATTTATCATTTATCAAGTTACCATCAATTTATCCAGCTCTTAACAAAATGTTGGGAGAATTAAAAATGGTCTTAAGAAAAAAGAAGGCCTTTAAGAAAGTTTATGCAACCTAAAACACTTATACAGAATGAAGCTCACTGATTAGGATGTACATAAAACATAAAGTGTTATTAAAATATGACATGGAGATGGAACAAATAAAAAGCTGTATGAAAAAGGGGATGTAAAACCTCAAAGAAATAATCATTAGACAACTATGGAAGAGCTACGGGTGGAAAATCAATAAAATTTATTCCAAGTGATAGTTTTATAGATGGTATATAACTTCATCCATAAATAGACAAATTGTGTAATAATAATTATTAGAAATGTCATAAAAAAGAAGGTACATTTATCATATATGGTGACTGTATAAAAATATTGAAAAGAAATAGATTGAAATATTCAGAATCTCCAAAAATAAAATTTGAATTAAAGCCACAAATTATTTTTGTTAAGTATAATCCCAGGAAACATAAATGAAAAATATCACAATTTACTAAGATATATATATTGATAGTTGCAAGAACAAATATGGCATAACTTCAGAAAAGAAGAGCTTGCTAACAATATCATATTAGGAGACCAAATACACAAATACACAATAATGGTAAAATTGGCTCTCTCTCTCTCTCTCTCTCTCTCTCTCTCTCTCTCTCTCTCTCTCTCTCTCTCTCTCTCTCTCTCTCTCTCTCTCTCTCTCTCTCTCTCTCTCTCTCTCTCTCTCTTAATATATATATATATATATATATATATATATATATATATATATATATATATATATATATATATATATATATATATATATATATATATATATATATATATATATATATCTGTCTATCTGTCTATCTGTCTATCTGTCTATCTAGATATAGATATAGATATAGATATGGATATGGATATGGATATGGATATGGATATGGAGATAGAGATAGAGATAGAGATAGAGATAGAGATAGAGATAGAGATAGAGATAGAGATAGAGATAGAGATAGATAGATAGATAGATAGATAGATAGATAGATAGATAGATAGATAGATAGATAGATAGATATAGATAGATAGATATATAGATAGATAGATATAGATATACAGTATATAAGCCAAATACCACTCACTCATCACAAAATCTCCAGAACTGTAAAACCTACAAACTTGAAACTTGGCACATACATTTCTCTTGGCTTCTAGGTGCTCACTAAGAAAGGATTTTTCTAAATGACCATCAGATCATTAGTATTTCTTATACAGTATTATATTAACATGCTAAGGAGTTAGACGTTCCACTCCCCCTCCCCACCTGAAAAGAACTCTGTTCCAATTGCTAGTTGCCTTATATTAACACGCTCTGATGCTAAGGAGTTACACATTCTACATAAATTTTCAAGCTTTAAGTGTCAATGTATCAGGCCCAATTGTAACTATTCATTAATTTTCAAGCTTTAACTGTTAATTTATCAAGCCCGATCACATAGTTTCGTAGTGAAGCACGGGTATCCAGTTACTAGTCCGGAATATAAGCTTAATCAAATTTAAATCACTCTATGTATACTACCCATTACACAGTAATTTTATGAAGAAAATTATGAGACCAATCAAAAACAATAAACAAAAAATATTTAAATAAATGCTAGGAAAACAGTATAAATATATTGATTGTGCAAAGTGACCAGATTTTTTTATTTTTAAGCGGGACGGGGGGGCACCTGGGCGCCGCCATTTGTTTTGCCCTCTGCGCATGCGCAGAACGCTGCGCATGCGCAGAGGGCAAAACAGCAAATGTCGGCGTCCAGGTGAGGTGGGGGGGAGAGGGGGGGAGGCGGGAGGGCGCTTGGATGCCTGCAGCTCGCAACAGGTAAGTTGCCGGCTGCCTCCTTTCCCCGTCTCCCGCCTCCCATTCGTTGCTTGCCAGCCCGGCCGAAGGGAAGGCGGGAGGCGAGGAAAGGCCTCCCGAAAGGGAGGCGGGCTTCCGAAGGGCTGCCGGCTCCCTTCGGGAGCCCGCCTCCCTTTCAGGAGGCCTTTCCTCACCTCCCGCCTTCCCTTCAGCCGGGCTGGCAAGCAACGAACGGGAGGCGGGAGACGGGGAAAGGAGGCAGCCGGCAGCTTACCTGCTCCAAGCATCCAAGCGCCGCGGTCTTCCGGTCTCCCGCCCGGCCCCAGGGCAATGGCGGCAGCGAGGCGACGGGGGGAAGAAAGGGGAGGGGGACGAGGAAGGGCTGTTTGCGCCGCTCGTAAACTCAAAGCAGCGACGGCTCCTCGTCCCTCACCCCTCCCAACAGCAGCGGCGCCTCCGAGGGCGGGGCTAGGGATGGGGTGGGGGAAGGAGAGGAGGAGCAGCCTCCCTTCCCCCTCCCCCCAGCTTCCAGCCGCCGCCGGAGGAGTCAACAACGCGGGACGCCCGCCCGCCGCCAACGCCGTCCACGGCCGGCCCGAGCTGAGAGGCCTGCTGCCTTTCAGGCCGATTTTTTGAAAGAATGCCCTAGTCGTGCATTCTTTCAAAAAATCAGGACTTTTTAGAGGACGGGCGGGACGCGGGACAAATTATGAAAAAGCGGGTCTGTCCCGCCAAAATCGGGACGTCTGGTCACCTTAAGATTGTGGTTAATAGTTGAGGAAGTAAACAGAAGGGAAGGAGAAAATCTGCTAGTAGAAATTTTTCCCATAATATTTTTATTTATGCTTAGTAGTTGTTGGATAGTAAAAGTGGTGTTATTCAACTCTTACTATCCAACATAGACCATTTTCCCCCTTTGCATTTCATTATTCTTACAATAAAAATATGGTTTTTATCTTTAAAAAAAAACCTTCCTGCTCCTAGTTAAGCACTTTAACCATCAGGGCTTCCATTTAATTGCAGAACTTTATTTATATTGAACAAGATCATTTCCAATGTGTATAGTAAGTTGCCCCTTCAGTCATGTATAAAAAAATATATGCACAGAATTTTGCTAGCATTTTTGGACTGACCTGAAGATGGCTGAACCTAGAAATGCATGTGAGCCTTAGAATTTGCTGTTTTGAAATATGTGCGGGTTTTGTTCTGTCAAGGAGGAGGGGGAGGAGGGGGAGAAGGGGAGGGAAAGGGGGGAGGGGGAGAGGGGGAGGGGGAGGGGGAGGAGGAGGAGAAGGACCAGGGGAACAAGGAAGGGGAGGAGGGGGAGGAGGGGAGGGGGAGGAGGAGGAAGGAGGAAGGAGGAGGAAGGAGGAAGACTTGGTCAAAATATCCTAGGAAGCATACAGTTAAAACATCATTAAAAATATAAATGCATGACCACGGGAGCTTCCTATTTTAACCCTGATCCTCTGTGGATAGATAGTTGCGAATGGACTTGAATTATCTTTTTTGGTTGATTGCTTTTGAAAATCACTTCAGACAAGGCTAGTGTATTTAGTGCACTTTAAAGACACAAAACATACAGATAATATCAACCTTGCATATAGAATACGGAATTAGCCCATTCATTCATTCATTCCACTCAGTCATGGAGGCGACTATAAACAGTTTATAGATTACAATTACAAACCAGATGATGATGGTCATGATAAACAAACTATAAGCAATAATAATATAATAAAATAATAGGGCATTATAGCACTAGCCCCTTGGGGGGAAATAAACAAAGCAAATCCCTATCATAATCACAGAGCAAATGATTTATAGGCGGATGAGACTAACTGAAGATGTACCACCTGCATAAAAGTAGCTTCGGGATAAAGAAGTTGGAAAGAACGCAGCAATTGTAAAGTGCTATGGCATAACGCAATAGAAGGAGCTTGCAGAAAGTGTGTGTAAATTCAAATGCTTCTGTCTGAGTTCTTTTTCTAATGTTTTATGAAGCACAGAAGGAAAAAATAATGTGGAAATTGCATAAAAGATCCAGTCATGTATTTAGAACTAACTGCCTGTGACTTTATCATGAAATTGTTATGTGGCTTTCCGAATTTTTCCACAAAATGCCCTGTAGTTATGGCAGGGGTGGGTTCCAGTTACCTTTGCTATTGGTGCGCATTGTGACATTTCACGCACGTCCCATTGCACGATTTTATTTCCACGCATGCTCAGAAGGACGTTTCAGCCTGAAACACAGCTGAGGAACTGCTCAGCTATGCTTCAGACGAAGCAATTAAGGTCAGTATTAATCCGAGGGTGGGCGGGAGGGCTTTTTTTCAAAGCAGAGGACGAGGAGAAGCCATCCAAACCCGAAAAAAATCACCGAAAATTCAAAATAAATGGCGGCACCCACGGACCGGCACAGACAGGATTACGTCACCAGCAGGCCGCTACCGGTGTGCACATACTGGTCCGCACCGGTAGGAACCCACCCCTGAGTTATAGCACTTGACAATCTCAGCCTCATGGAATTTCATCAACATTAAATGGATAAACACAACAGGGAAAATATCAATATGGCAACTTCTCCAGTGCCTGTCGATTCTAGTTTTGGGACCCTGTCCTACCCTGACAGCAAATACCAACTTCATAAAAGAGTCAGAAACTATGCAAATTCCTCTTGAAATGACCCAGTTAGAGCACAGGTAGGGAAATGATACCAAACGTATCCATATCTGTTAAAAACAGAAATAGCAAAATCTTGGAACCCCTTGAATGCTCAACAGAGTGAGGACTGATTTGTGTGAGAAGGTGAGAACTAAGTGAAATTTACACATTTGGTTGGAAGGAGAGGTGAAAGCAAGTGGAAATGTGTGTCTGATTTATCAACAGAGGATTTCAAATTCAATCCGTGGCATCTGCAGCTAAAATGATCAGGAGACTAGCGATGGGGGGGGAAACTGAAAATTTGAAATTTGATTTCTGTTTGAAATCATGGCAGAGTTATTCTCCATCAGACAAGATGGACAAATAGGTCAGCCTGTATAAAATACAGTTCATTATCAGAGGTGGTATTTGTTAAGTTCTGGTACTGAAGAGGCTGGAGGCAGTATTGTGACTAACAGCTCTTTATTGTATGAGACACAGATCCAGCAAAGGAACCAGCCTGGAAGCTCTCTCTTAAATAGAGGGCTGCCGGCTGGTTCAACCAATCAGCGGTCTCCATTTTCCCACGCAGAAAAGCGGACCTTGGTGTAAACAGTTTAACTTCAGGTTTAACCTTAATACATAACAGTATTCACCTACCTTCCCTACCGGTTCGCAAATGTGAGCACGCGACCGTCCACACATGCGCTTTGCTTCAAAACATGCAGAAATAGGACAGCATAGCACCGGGGCGGGCGGGCGGGTGGCTGGGCGGGCGGGCGGGTGGCCAGGCCCACCCACAGGTCACCGCTACCGGTTCGCCTGAACCGGTCTGAACCGGCAGAATACCACCTCGGTTCTTTATCCATCCAACGAAGCCTTTATGACTGCCTTTTTTGAGGGTGGGGAGAGATAAAGAAGAGATAACTTTGTGAGAATGTAGGAAGTTAGCACCCACCCCTCTCCTAGGAAATGAGATATCCTAGGAGATATTAAAAGGTAGGAAATATTCTGTGGAAGGAACTTCTTGGTGCTTAAAATATCACACTCAGTGGCTTTCTCCCCTACAGAGGTATTTGGAAGAGTAAACGTGCATCTGGATTTCTGCAGAAGGAAAAGCACTGAAAAAGATGGGAAGAAGGAGGTAGCACCCTTTCCCACCTCCAATTCCCTGTTTCCCAGAGCTATTTCTCATGCCTAAAGCAGATTATCAGGATTTCAAAACCCTGCATTTGTGTCTACAACGTCTGGTTTGGCCCTTGGAGAAGGCCATAGAGGAAAAGAGACAATGTTTAATTACAGAGGGCCAATTTCTGAAATAATCATTCTGGGGAAACAATGCAATGTAGTAGTAGTAGTCATGCTTCCTTGTGATTTGCATTACTTTATGTCAGGCTTGTGATACTAATGCATTTATTTTATTTATATTTAGAACAGTGTAAAAGCGAATTAGTTCTATAGCAAGCCATTCATGAACAGTAGGAAATGAAGAGCTGTTAACTCAGATTGCAAGGGGAAGCAAGGGAAACACCAAACTTCTGTTGCATTCTGTTCTTTTCTTGAATAAAACTTATGCATCACTCAAGCAACTATTTTACTACTTTACTTCTCTAACACTGTGTTTGCTTGGTTGGTTATTTTTTTTAATTTATGTGCTATTCAATACCAATAATTCAAGCAATTTGCTAATGAGCTCTCAGTAAACTTTGGAGTTGTGATTCAACAGATCTGGAAGCTCTGAGAAAAGATCCTCGAGATCATGGTTTCCCAACCTTGGGAACTTTAAGACATGTGGACTTCAACTTAGAACACAGAGCAATAGAGTTGGAAGAGACCTTGGAGGTGTTCTAAACCAACTCCCTGCTCAAGCAGAATTTCAGAATTCTTCCAGAATTCCCTAGTCAGACTGTCTACCTGAGGAATTATGAGAGTTGGACCATGTGTTTTAAAGTTGCTAAGGTTGGAAACTCTGGTCTAGATCTATAGAATGGTATGGGGTTTTTTTTTCCAGTTCAATGTCCCTGAAAGTTCTAGTCCATGCTGAGTGCTCAGTACAGAAAGCCAAGATGAAATTATTGCCGGGGCAGCGGGAGGCAAATGGAAGGATGGAAATAAATCACAAGCCCACATTGTGCCATCTTTCCGATCTTAGCTAAATTATGCCTCCACTGACTTCTTTCAAAAAGTAACTTTCATGATCAACCCAGAAGGCAAAAACAAGGACACTACCAAGGACATAAATTATTTTGCTTGAGGTAAAGGTTACTAGCCCTGGTCAGACCTGAGACCTGCCAGTCTCAGGAAGTGATGTACTGTAGTTCTGATTTCTTCTGTGTGCTTCAGAAGAACTCTGAATCAATAGGGAGATTTGTTTGTTTGTTTATTTATTTGTTTGTTTGTTTGTCAAACATGTACAAGATAGTAGGTATTTGTATAAACATAACATAAGCAAAGAACTACAGATAAATGATGACAATAGGACAGAAGGACAGGGACGGTAGGCACAGTGGTGCGCTTATGCACGCCCCTTACAGACCTCTTAGGAATGGGGTGAGGTCAACGGTAGACAGTCTAAGATTAAAGTTTGGGGAGTTTGGGGAAGAAACTACAGAGTCAGGTAGTGTATTCCGGGCATTGATCACTCTGTTGCTGAAGTTGTATTTTCTGCAGTCGAGTTTGGAGCGGTTTACATTAAGGTTGTATCTATTGTGTGCTCGTGTATTGTTGTGGTTGAAGCTGGAGTAATCATTGACAGGTAGGACATTGTGGTATATGATTTTATGAACTACATTTAGATCAGATTGAAGGCGGCGTACTTCTAAATTGTCTAATCCCAATATTTCAAGTCCGATGGAATAAGGTATTCTGTTGTGAGCAGAGGAGTGGAGGACTCTTCTCGTGAAATATTTCTGGACTCTCTCGATTGTATTAATGTCCGATATACAATGCGGGTTCCAGACAGGTGAACTGTATTCAAGAATTTGTCTAGCAAATGTTTTGTATGCTCTGGTTAGCAGTGTAATATTGCCAGAGAAGAAGCTACGCAAGATTAGATTAACAACTCTTAGCGCCTTTTTGGCAATGTTGTTACAGTGTGCTCTGACATTGACAACTTCCCAAACTGAAAGTTGGGTTCAGCGGACACAGAGGGAAGTGAGAGAGAGAAATTGGGAGCATAAAATAATGTGGGGGGGGGGTAGAAAGGGAATGGAGTATCCTAGAAGAGGGCATGGTAGTCTCCAGTTTGTGAGTCACAAGAGAAGGGTGGGCATCCAAATATAGAAAAATAAAGGGGTGGAATTAAGAATAACTATAGTGCAACAATTTCATCAGGAAACTCAAACACCACGGAGAAAGATTCCTGCTCTATTGGTTTCTCTATCTGTAGGAAGTGTTTAAAGTAAGGAATCGCTCAAGAGTATGATGTCCCCAAATCTACCTTTGACGAGTGTATGCTATTACATCTTGCCACTTTTACATGGAATAGAAGCATGGACAATGATCCAGAATGATAGAATTCCTGTCAGAAGCCTTGAAGTGTGGATTTCAAAAGATAACCAAAAATATAATGGGTTGAAAATGTCCTTCAACGGAAGGACAACAATGGCAAAATTGTGAACAACAACAAGAAAATTATCTGGAAAATTTATGACATGTGATATTTAATGAAAAATACCAAGTTCCTCCATTAATTATATGAAGGAAATATATGTATTATTTAATCTATATTATTAAATGCAGCACTGAGAGATGCCATATATCCTGGCTGAAAAATTTATGTATGTGGTTTGGCAAAAATTTACACAGTTTGTTTCAGACTGTAGCAGCAATACGCTAATAGCACTGATACACGCCAACCTTGAATAAGAGAAGATGCTAGAAGAGGAAGTAGTCCACTTGCCTTCTGAGATGGCGCCTGTCCATTTTACCACCTCTGAACTCTTAACAGAATAACAGAGTTGGAAGGGACCTTGGTGGTCTTCTAGTCCAACCCCCTGCTCAGGCAGGAAATCCTATACCAGTGATGGCGAACCTTTTTTGGCTCGTGTGCCAAAAGGGTGTGTGCGCGCCAGGGACGGGTTGCTCACTTACCAATACCGGTGCGCTGCGCGTGCATCTCCATGTTTCGTGTGTGCTCACACTCGCTAAGCGCGCGCGCCCCCTTATGCAATTTTGTTTCTGGGCATGCGGAGAAGCAAAATCTCACCGAAATCTCGCGAGGAGATGCACGCATGCGCGCAATTTCAACGAGATTTCAGCGAGATTTTGCTTCCGCGCATGCGCAGAAGCAAAAAAGCCCAAAAATTCTTTTAAAAAGATGGTGATGCACGCGACGGACCGGTGAAGATGGCACCAGAGCGGTCACGCGCAAATTACGCAATCAGCCACTCCCTACCAGAGCTACGCACCAGACCGCACCGGCAGGAACCCACCACTGGTGCGCGCGCGCTAGCACACACCCACATACCCACACCCATGCCCTCCCCCCGCGTGCTAGAGGCAAAAACTGAGATAGGACATGGGGAAGACCAAAAGATAAAAGGAAACTTTCTGCTAGAAATTCCCTAATGCTGCATTCAGCATTTAAGATGGTACAAATGTGTTAAATGGCTCAAAGCAATTTAAGCGCCATAAGCCTTACCTGCTGCTCATTGAAGGTTTCACAGCATTTAAAAATAACAGCATACTTTACTTTAGAGTAGACTGCCTCCTTAGGTGATCTCTGAAAAGCAGTTCAATACACAGAACCACAAACAAGCTGAATGTTTACAGTGGAGTTTCTCTCTCTGCTTCCATAGCTCTGGAAAGGAATTCCAGGGGACAGACGTATTATCATAAGTACAGGTGGGCCTCAACTTACAACCACAATTGGGACCAGAATTTACATTTGCTAAGCAAGGTGGCTATTAAGCGAGTCACACCCAATGTTATGACCTTTTTTGCCATCATTGTTAAGCAATGACGCAGCCGGATGTTAAGCAAATCCTGCTTCCCCCCATTGACTTTGCTTATCAGAAGCCAGCTGGGAAGGTTATAGATTAGAGGGTGAACCCCTGGATGCTGCAATCATCATAAATACTGGCAGGTTGCTAAGCACCTAGATTTTGATCTTGCGACCATGGGTATGTTGCAACAGTTGTAAGTGCAAGGACTTGTTGTATTTAATTTGTTTTCAATGTTGTAACTTCAAACAGTCGCTAAGCAAATAGACTAACAGAATAACAGAGTTGGAAGGGACCTTGGAGGTCTTCTAGCCCAACCCCCTGCTTAGACAGGAAACCCTATACCCGTGATGGCGAACCTATGGCATGCGTGCCACAAGTGGCATGCGGAGTCATATCGGTGGGCACGCGAGCTCAGGTCTGATTTTCTGGGCCCACTGGGAGTTGGGAAACAGGCTGTTTCCAGCCTCCGGAGGGGGTGGGGAAGGCCCGATTTTTGCTCTCCCCAAGCTCCAGAGCCTTTCTAGGAGCTTGGGGAGGGCGAAAATGGCCTTCCCCCCGGAGGCCCTCCGGAAGCCAGAAATGGCCCGTTTCCCAAGTTGAAATGAGCCATTTCTGGCCTCTGGAGAGCCTCCGGGGGGGAGGCCATTTGCACCCTCCCCAGGCTCCTAGAAAGGCTTTGAAGCATGGGGAGAGCGAAAAACGTGCGTGTTAACGGAGAAATAAATCCTCCGGAGGTCGATGGATCGGGGCTTCCCTTTTGAAGACATTGTTACTTAGAAAATAAAACCCGAGATTCAAATCTAATTAACAAAATATTTATTTCAGTAGAAAAATAATAAAGAATTCTTATTAGGACTACATTTTATCGGCTAAGGAAATAAATCACTTCTACCTCCGGTAGAGATGGCGATGAGAAAGGAAAGGAGTAAACCTCTGGAATGCAGACATGCGTAGTAGAACATATCATACGTCTGTTTGACCATAGATACAAGAAACAGAAAAACATAGAGATGCACAACTGGCAATATTTCACATCGTGACAGTGCGTGCCATCGCGTGCCGGGAGCAGGGGGGGTCACGCGTGCATGCGCAGGGGGGCCACGTGGAATTATGGGTGTGGGCACACGTGCGCATGACCCCCTCACACTCCCCCCCTTTTTGGCACGCAAACCAAAAAAGGTTCGCCATCACTCCCCTATACCATTTCAGACAAACGTTTGTCTGATCTCTTTTTAAAAACCTCCTGTGATGGAGCATTCACAATTTCTGGAGGCAAGTCGTTCCACTGGTTAATTGTTCTCACTGTCAGGTTTCTCCTTAGTTCTAGGTCTCTCCTTGATTTGTTTCCATCCATCGCTTCTTGTCCTGCCTTCAGATGATTTGGAGAATAGGTTGACCCCCTTCTTCTTTGTGGCAGCCCCTCAGATATTGGAACACTGCTATCACGTCACCCCTTTTCATCAAATTAGACATACCCAACAATGTCAATTCCAACAACCGTTCTTCATATGTTTTAGCCTCCAGTTCCCTAATCATCTTTGTTGCTCTTCTCTGCACTCTTTCTGCACTCTAGAGTCTCAACATCTTTTTATATTGTGGCAAGCAAAACTGGATGCAGTATTCCAAGTGTGGTCTTAACAAGGCAATATAAAGTGGTATTAACACTTTGTGTGACCTTGATTCTATCCCTCTATTAATGCAGCCTAGAACTGTGTTGGCTTTTTTGGCAGCTGCTGCACACTGCTGGCTCATATTTAAGTGATCGTCCACTAGGACTCCAAGATCTCTCTCAGTTGTAAATCAAGGGCTAGCTGTATGCTCCCTATTGAAAAGAGCATTGGGTTATGAACTTCTTTTTAATTCTGATATATGTATGCCAGTGGTGGGTTCTAAATTAGATCGCCACCGGTTCGTGCACGCGCTCGCATGCGACACTTCTGCGCATGCGCAGAAGCGTCCCGGGCAGGTGGGCGGAGCCTCCCGCTGCCGCTACCAGTTCTAAGAACCGGTCCGAACCGGGAGCAACCCACCGCTGATGTATGCATATGTAAGCTGAGTATGTGGAAGCAAACAGATGTGTAGACAATACTTATAATTGAAACACGAGGTAGGACCTTGTGGCTTTGCTGTGATTGTTCTGAATTACAACTTTCAGCATCCCTTCAGATTGGCTGGCCTGATGTGAGTTGTAGTTCATCAACACCTAGAAAACCACCAAATCCCACACTGTATCTTAAAAAGCAGATGCACAAAATTATTTTTAACTGCTCTAGATAGTATTCAAATTATCGGATGCTGCAACCATTGTAACTAAAATGCGGGTTGCCAAGTGCCTGAATTTTGATCATGCGACTGTGCGGATGCTACAATGGTCATTAGTCGGAGGTCCGGTTGCAAGTCACTTTTTTTATTGTCGCAACTTCACATCGTCACTAAACTAATGCTAATTTATGTAAATAAATAAGGAAATTGCTATGTCAATCCCAGAAATGGTGAGGAAAGTGATGAATGATTGTGGGGAATTTCTGGTCATTGCAATTCCTTGGCTGGCAGGCAAGCTGGGGAAGAGAATGAATTCCTTATAATGTGGTTGGTGTCACAGATTCTGTTCCGGTGATCTATAGTATTCAACTGTTTCTCCCTCTCCCTTCATCCCTGCATTTAAGAAGAGATTGGATAACCATTTGTCTGAAGCAGAGGTTGGTTTCAGCAGGGTCTGACCAGTTCTGGAGAACCAGTAGTGGAAATTTTGAGTAGTTCAGAGAACCGGTAAATACCACCTCAGACTGGCCCCACCCCCATCTATTCTCTGCCTCCCGAGTCCCAGCTGATCGGGAGGAAATGGGGATTTTGCAGTAACCTTCCCCTGGAGTGGGGAGGGAATGGAGATTTTGCAGTATCCTTCCCCTGCCATGCCCACCAAGCCATGCCATGCCCACCAAGCCACGCCATGCCCACCAAGCCACACCCACAGTAAAATTTTACAGGTAGTAAAATTTTGAATCCCACCACTGGTCTGAAGTGGTGTAGGGTTTGCTGCCTAAGCAGGGGGTTGGCTAGAAGACCTCCAAATTCCCTTCCAGCTCTGTTATTCTAAGAGAAGTACCTTCATCAAGAAAAGTTTCTTTCCAATTCTGATTATGTAGGGTCCTTGATGCGCTCTGAGATTGGTAGTTTTCTTGCAGATGTTTCAGTGAGAGCAACTCCACTCCCTATGAACACTGATGATGTTACCTAGTTGGGTAATGAAATGTCTGCAAGAAAACTGCAAAGCTCAGGGAGCACCTAGGACCTCACAGTTCAACCCTGAGCTGCAAGTGTTCTCTTCTATCGATTCCTGATTATGTTCTCTGTCATTTATAGCAGCGGTCCCCAATCTTTGCGGTTGGCGTTGTGGCTAGGGTGGAGAGGCGAAAGGGGCCGCGTGAGTGGTGGGCTGGCGCATGCAGCTCCACTCACACACGAGAGAAGAAAAGCCTTTGGGGCAGGGGTGGGTTCCACTTACCTTAGCCACCGGTTCGCATTGCGACATTTCGCGCGTGCGCACATGCTTCACTCACACGCGTCCATCCCCTCATGTGATTTGGCTTCCACACATGCTCAGAAGCAGGAATGAGACCAAAACACAGTTGAGGAGCTGATCAGCTGTGCTTTGGGCGAAGAAATAAAGGTCAGAATTCACCCGCGGGCGGGCGGGAGGGCCCTTTTTCAAGCCGCGGAAGGGGAAAAATCCGCACAAAATCCCAAAAAAAGATGGTGGCATGCACGGACCAGCACCGACAGTGATGTCACCAGCGGGTCGCAACTGATTCGGGCGATCCAGTCCGAACCGGGAGGAACCCACCCCTGCTTTGGGGGGGCGTGGTTTCATGCTCCTTCAGGCTTCTCCGTGCCAAAAGTTTTTGCAAAGTGACGGAAGGCCTGAAGCAGTAGGAGATCACTCCCCCGAAGCCTTTCGTCTGTTTGCAAAAGCTTTTGGCCTGGATAAGAGAAGCCTTTGGGGGCACGGTCTCCTGCTCCTTGAGACTCGCCGAGGTTGCCCGATGCTCCAAAAGCGGATCAGGTGTCCTACAAAAGTAAAAAGCTCAGGGAACACCTAGGATCCCACAGTTCAACCATGAGATACAAATTGTTCTGTCCCCACGAAGCACACAACCACACGAGCAGTTTGTACACACTTATTTAATGAAACAAAGGCTACTAATAAAACGTCTTAGTAGTAAACAAGATGCACACACCAATTTACAAACAAACTGTTATCAGCAAGCAACCAGCTATCAATTAAACTTCATTAATAGCTGGTATCAGTTCAAAGAGTTCGAAGACAATGACGAGCAATTGAATCTGTTTATCTTACGGAGTTTCCAAGAGGTGGCAAAGTTCCTAGAAATTCGTCCTTGATAATCCAAGCCAACGCAGAGAATGCCAAAACAAGAGTCATGGAGCAAGCTATGATCACACAGGTCTCTTTTTCAAACATTGTTCTCTGCAGCTTGTTAGCTGCAACTGATGACCTTAAATAGACTAGGGGAGTGGCCAATTAGCCCCAAGTCTTACTCCCGAGTAGACCTCCTCTGGAGTAAACCTTCCTGCCTCTTAGCAGCCCGGCGTGCTCTTTCATTCAGGAAAGGAGTAGCCCCTCCTTTCTCAGCACTGCCAAGAGGTACTGGAGGTTCCAAAGGCTCATGCTGCACAAGCTGTGGGCGGGCCACAACACAAATATTCTTGTCTATCGATTCCTGATTATGTTCTCTGTCATTTATAGCAACAGTGCCCAAACATTGTAGCTTGGCAGCCCAGCTGGGGGAGGGGGAGGGGCAGCCCAGTTGGGCTGCACGAGTGGCGGGCTGGCCCACATGCAAGTGCAGCTTCACGCACACACAAGAGAAGAGAAGCCTTTGGGGCGCCATTCATGCAAGTGGAGGTGTGCCTCTCTCATGGCCTGGTTCCGAATAGGCCACGGCCAGGTAGTGGGCCACGGCCCAGGGGTTGGGGAATCCCTGATTTATAGGAATGTCAGCCTGAAATTCTTCTTGAAAAGTTCTCAAAGGAAAGTTCTTTCCAATAACTTTTGCTTACCTTATTATTTAGTTTACTCCACTACAGGCAGGCCGCTCTTTACTCCTTGTGGTTTTCACCCATTTTGATTAATATTCCTTTCGTGTACCTTCACCATCCCTTGAAAAAAAATGCAAATGAAGGGAACATTAATCAAAAAATAAACATAACGAAGAAAACAAGGATTTGTGAATATTAAATATCTGTGCTAGGATAAAGAAAAGATGGGAACAGAACCTTCCCCCTGCTGCAGAATTAGAGTATTAAGACAATTTTTTAAAAAATGATTGCAGCCTGCTGCTGAATATTATTCCCAATGGCCACAATCTCTAAAATAAAAAAAAGTGGGGGGAAAAAACCTTTTAGAAGGAAAAAAAATCAGATCAGTATAGAAAGTATTCACTAAATAACAATGAAACCTATATTCCTCGAACAGTAATCGTGAGTAGTTTCTTGCATATATCAATGTTTATCCACATTTATTTCTTTGTTAAAAGGTACAGTGTCCCAATTTCCCCACTCCCGGGCAAAGGCAATACTGATTTTTTTTCCAGATTATACATGTGATCCGATCTTAATGTATGTAGTATGCTAGGATTACCTCAGAGTTAGGCATCTCAGAAGGGTCTATGTATTCTGTCCCCAGTTACGAAAGTAACAAAAACACACCGTTTGAATGAACTTAGTTTAATTAATGAACCACTGCTAATAACTGGCTTAGCAGTGGCGAAACACACAAATCAAAAGAAGCAATCCTTGCTTGCAGAAAGTCAGTTGCTAATTAGTATTCATTAGCAGCTGCCATAAGTTCAGTCAGTCTTGGTTCAAAATAATACAATTAGTTCTGGTTATCTCACATAATTCCGAAGGCTTGGCAAAATGCTCAGGAGTCTTTCCTGATAAGAAATCCGAAGCAGGGAAACAGGAATTCACAAGTCAATGCACAACAGCTACTCAAGTCTGAACTATTGTTTCCTGCAGCTTTCCAGCTGCCTCTACTGTTCTTAAATAGACTAGGAGAGTGGCCAATTAGCCCCAAGTCTTACTCCCAAGGAGACTTCCTCCAGAGTAACCATTCCTGCCTCTTGGCAGCCCTGCATGCTCTTGCATTCAGAAGAGGAGTAGCCCCTCCTTCCTCATCACTGCCAAGAGGTACTGGAGGTTCCAAAGGCCCTGGCTGCACGGGCTGCTGGCGGGCCACAACACTATGGCAATTCGCCACGGCCAGCTCACCATGGCCAACTCGCCACAGTCAATTTGCCGTGGCCAACTTGCTGCGGCCAACTCGCCATGGGAGGGACAGCTCGCCACGGCCCGCTCGCTGTGGGACAACTTGCTGCAGGACAAGAGTTACACTAATATCAAAGAAATGGTGAAGTGGAAGCACTAAAGAAAGGATGCAAAAGGAGGGACAAAATGAAATGTGAATGACAACAGTGAGAATATTTTTTATTTCTTTGAAATAATTAAATTGAAATTGTTAAATTGTCACGCGGCAAGTTGGATGTGGCGAGTTGGCTGCAGCAAGTTGTCCCATTCCGTTCTCAGAACCCTGAGAATCTTACCTGTTGCAACTCCTCTGGTGTGTGTGTGTGTGTGTGTGTGTGTGTGTGTGTGTGTGTGTGTGTGTGTGTGTGTGTGTGTGTATGCATGCATGCATGTACACATGCAAATGCTCATGCCCTCAAGTCAGTCTTGACTCCTGGGGATTGCCTGCCATTTTCTTGACAACATTTTTGGAAGTGGTTTGTCATAACCTCCTTAGGCAGGACTAAGCTGACTCATGCCTGAGGCAGGGCTCAACTCACGGTCTCCTAATTTGTAACCTGATACTTTTAACCTCTACACCAAACTGATTCTCCCCAAAATCTTAAGATTGGGCACACCACATCCCTTAGCTCAGTGGTTCTCAATCTTCCTACTGCTGCGACCCTTTAATACAGTTCCTCATGTTGTGGTGACCCCCAACCATAAAATAATAAAATTATTAGGAAACTCAGGGGGTGGTTTTAACTTACCTCACTGCCGGTTCACTTCCTCCTGCGCTGCGTGGCTGCGCCTCGTGGCTGTACGTGCGCTTTGCGGGCGCACGCATGCGCAGTGCCAATTTTAAAAAAAAATGCAAAAAAAGGCAAAAACAAGATGGCAACGCATGCGCAGTGCCGGAAATTCGGTTTCTGCACATGCTCAGAAGTTCCCATGGTACAGATATATATTTTTTGCAGTAGTCTATTTGCATGTGGGTGGACCCGCCTGGAGATGGATAGAGGAGCGGTGTCTCGGTTCCTAAGCCCATCGGAAATATGTGTTTTCCGATGGTCTTAGGCGACCCCTGTGAAAGGGTCTTCCGACCCCCAAAGGGGTCGTGACCCACAGGTTGAGAACCGCTGCCTTAGCTTGAAGGTCACATCAGGCATTGCGTGGCTTATTGAAAGAAGGCCATGTCCCATTTGGAATGGGGTTGCAGCTTTATCTGCTTTCAAGGATGCTGGGAGTCACTCAAGGATGTTGGGCAACTACATGCTATGCCTGCATTGCACTTTTTTACTCCTCTGCCTTAAAATATCCTCCATGAGAGCTGGAGTTTTCTTTTGTTGTAATTTGATAACCGTGGCTAAGTAGCACTCATCTAAGATCACTGGATGAATTTCCCATGAAGGACATTAGCTGAAGATCCACCCTTAAAAGAGAGAAAAAGCAACAACCCCTCTGGACAGTCCTACTCAAAAATAAGGATGGAAATTAGTCATGGATATAATTGGAAGCAAATATCTAAAATGAGATAGAAACCAGCGCGACCAACCAGAACTCATTACTCAGAATCAGTGAGAGATTATCCAAGAGTTAACATCAAAGGGTAAGTAAGATTTTATCCTTTGATAAAGGAGAAATAGGAATAAGAAGTAAGTCCAGATCAGAAAGCAACCAAGGAACACAAGTGCGCTCAGGATTATATACTACTAGCATATATCCTGTACTTCCTATCCAAGTGAATGCAATGACCAGTCACCAGTGTAGGCCAATTAGGTAGAGGATGACTAATGTAGCCTGCCCCAGTTGCTCCTTGGACTCATCTGAATGGGAATTATGAATGGATCACAGTCTTCTTCACCCCTAACATTCTGCTCTGGTGTGTAGATCTGAAGGAAGTCATAGTCCAACACTATCTGAAAGAGCATGCCTTTAAGAAATGGCCATATACAGTTCTGTGGCACATTAGATGGGACAGTTGTAAACAAGTCCAAGCAGTTCCTAATGCCTCTTGAGTGATGGCAAGGCCAAATGAAATGGGACAATCAGGAATGGTTGTTTCCTTACACCATCATTCATAACATATCAGTGCAGCTTTCCAGTATTAAAAATGATCTGTTCCAGTTTCTTGTGCACATTTAACAACAGAAGCTTACAAGCTCTGGGCTATTAACGTGGCTAATTAAAACAGCACTTAATTTCATAACATTAGCCTGCCATGTGCCATCAAAGCTATGTAATTGATTTGAGCTTTATAATGGATTATAAATGCTAATTTTGAGGAATATATTTACAGTGAGAGAAGAAACAATTGTACAATGCCACAACAATATTGTTATTGAGCAAGAAGGATCTTAATACATTGACTGGGCCAAATTGACTGGGCCAAATCAATCACATTTTACAACTGAAACACAATTGTTTGAATCAAGACATAAATAAAATATATACCAGGTTCATCATAAAATGGGTATGACCCTTGCGTTGGTATCCATGTAGCTCTGGGCCATTTTGTTTCACATTTCTTGGTTTAAAAGACTATATATTATGGTGAAACAAGGCTCCTTGGAAGCTTATCAGCAATCTTCTAGAAAAAGGTATTTTGTCAACTCGCAAACCCTGACCTTAAAAAAAAAAACAAAAGTATATCCATCTCTCAAAATATGCACTTAAAACACATTTAATTGTAATAAACAATAAAATTCAAATATGCAAAACAAAGGTAACATAGGTATTCACACAAAAATATCCCATACTTAAAGCTATCTTAAGGCTTCCTTCTGATGCATATTTACCTTAGGTTATGTTCCATTACATTCAGAGTGAGGTTCTTCTGAATAATTGTGCATAGAATTGTGCTGTCAATTTTCCAAACATCCCCCCACCCCCTATGTGCATTTTGAAAAATATTTTGATACTTTATTTGAACATTTTGGAACCATGGATGTTCACAACAAATACCTTATCAGGTCTTGGCAAGTTTAGGAAACAAGAACTATTTGGAAAGATTTAGAAAAAATATTTACTGATAGTAATGTAACAGAAACTTGAAAGTCTATCAAATAATTTTTTTTACTACAAAACTTCTATGTAGTGTAATTAAGGTGGAGCTCCTCTATGACCCTTCTCTACTTCCCTATCCTGGAACAAGAATCTCTTCGGAAAAACATTCTCTTACATTTCCTTCTACTTCTTCTATGTTCTTAAGGTTGTTAGGTATTCTATCACATACATCCTAATTTGCACATTAAAGTTTGCATTAGGTCAATTTGCATAAGAATTCACAATAAGATCAAAATCTTGTAAGCATTGTTTAAGATCCAGTGCAAATGGTAACATCTAGCCAACCTTGGATGACCTCAAAACTGCTGAGCATCACAGAAGAAGGTAGCAACAAACTAAATATTACATAGACATACCCATGTAGGAAGAAAAATTGGACTCAGCTTGAGGTAATATTTACCATGTTTTAGGAGAATATTAGAAATGCCCTTCTCTAGCTGTTGACCTTCTGTTGCACCTCAACATATTAGGTCATTTTACATAAGATAGGATAGGGACGCGGTGGCTCAGTGGCTAAGACACTGAGCTTGTCGATCAGAAAGGTCGGCAGTTCGGCAGTTCGAATCCCTAGCGCCGCGTAACGGAGTGAGCTCCCGTTACTTGTCCCAGCTTCTGCCAATCTAGCAGTTCGAAAGCATGTAAAAATGCAAGTAGAAAAATAGGGACCGCCTTTGGTGGGAAGGTAACAGCGTTTGGTGCGCCTTCGGCCTTTAATCATGCCGGCCACATGACCACGGAGACGTCTTCGGACAGCGCTGGCTCTTCGGCTTTGAAACGGAGATGAGCACCGCCCCCTAGAGTCAGGAACGACTAGCACATATGTGCGAGGGGAACCTTTACCTTTACCTTTTACATAAGATAGGAATTAAGCCCAGCAAACCTAGCCAAACTATTCATGCCCTAAAATATCTACTATGGCAGATGCCCCTGCAACGATGAGGTTATCCATACCATGATCTTTATGATTCAGAACTGTCACAATTAACTGGAGTATCTCAAGTTTCCTTTCTGTTCCTTCACATCCTCCTCCTTCCTTCTCGTCCATGTTCTGCTGCCTTTCCAAATACAGCTATTCTATGTTTCTGACCACACAGTCTTGTCCATGATGTTCCTTATTCCCCTGAGTCCTCATTACCCAGTCTTGATTTTTCCCTCCTCAGGGTCATGGCATCTGCTTTGCTTTATCTGCTTCCAGCCATCTTATTTTATTTTCCTTACAGCTTTCTTTGCTTCACATTTGCAATCATTCTGCTATTTCACGGAATGGAAGTTTCCTTGGAAAGTGGAGAATTTCAGTGGGACGTTTGGTTGATGTGCATGCTTTCAAAAACAGACATCATTTTCTAATTTAAACAATTCTAACATGTGGAGGTCTGTCTTAGTAAACTTGCATTCACAATCATCCTTGCTTGAAATTATAGGAAAATATTGTCTTTCACTGCTAAAGCGTTCTGCCAATTTGTGTGAAATTGTGGTTGCATCAGCTAGGGTTGATAGGTACATCGGAGGACGTTTGGTGGTTTGAGCGAGAGAGATTTTAAAATCAAATGTTTTTTCAAACTGTGAACTTTAATGAACTTTTCTCTTGTCTACTTCTGTCACCTGTTGGCAAACAATATTTATTCTGGATATTTTGGGATGGGACAGAGAGGGGATATATATGGGATATGTTTTCAATATAAGTATTGAAAATATATGTTTTCAATGATTCCAGATCCTTCTGAAAATACTGTACAGCAGAGCAATTAAATAATCTTGCTCATAGCAAGATCTTTCTTTCTCTAGTTACATATTCTACTATTTTCCAAAACAGAGTGGAGAATTGGAATGTTGTTGAGTGCTTTTCTTTCTGATGAAGGTAGCACAGTATGTACATGTAAGTATATATTATACTATTTTTAATCTTTCATTAAATATGATATAACATCCCACACAACACCTCTGACACGCTATAAAGAGGATATTTCCTTTCCACCTAAGTAGCACGGATGGCCACTCATACCACATGTCATATCAAAAGAGGTCAAATGTGCATTAAAAATGTCAGCACCATGAACTCAGGAGGAAATATTGGCCTTTCAAGATGAAAACAACAACTCAAAATGAGTGGCATTTTACCACAGTATTGCAATTATTGCTCCTCTGATTAATAAAGTGATAATGCATAGCTGGTTGGCCCTTTCATTAAGCACAAAGGTACAGCTATAATGACTCAACAGTTAAATGTGGGTGTCATAAAGGGGCATCAGATTGTTAGTTATTAGTCATTTATTGTTCATTTATTCTTGTAATCTTTTGCTTTTCTCAAACCTGGAACAGCTTTCAGTACACCGAACCTTGCCAGGGAGAAAAATAACATTTCCTACTTCTATAAAGGCAGCAAAGCATCTTAAGCCACTCCTGCTATTATAGCATATGTAAAGATAATTTTAAATAATATGAATTGATAAAAAGAAAGAAAGAAAGAAAGAAAGAAAGAAAGAAAGAAAGAAAGAAAAGAAAGAAAGAAAGAAAGAAAGAAAGAAAGAAAGAGGGGAGGGTGGGTGGGTGGGTGGGTGGATGGGGGTAGGGAAAGAAGGAAGGAAGGAAGAGGGAGGGAGGGAGGGAGGGTGGGGGTAGGGAAGGAAGGAAGGAAGGAAGAAAGAAAGAAAGAGGGAGGGAGGGAAGGGGTAGGGAAGGAAGAAAGAAAGAAAGAAAGAAAGAAAGAAAGAAAGAAAGAAAGAAAGAAAGAAAGAAAGAAAGAAAGAAAGAAAGAAAGAAAGAAAGAAAGAAAGAGAGGGAGGGAGGGAGGGAGGGAGGGAGGGTGGGTGGGTGGGTGGGTGGGTGGGGGTAGGGAAGGAAGGAAGGAAGAGGGAGGGAGGGAGGGAGGGGGTGGGGAAGGAAGGAAGGAAGGAAGGAAGAGGGAGGGAGGGAGGGAGGGTGGGGGTAGGGAAGGAAGGAAGGAAGGAAGGAAGAAAAAAGAGAAAGAAAGAAAGAAAGAAAGAAAGAAAGAAAGAAAGAAAGAAAGAAAGAAAGAAAGAGGGAGGGAGGGAGGGTGGGTGGGTGGATGGGGGTAGGGAAAGAAGGAAGGAAGGAAGGAAGGAAGGAAGAAAGAAAAAAAGAAAGAAAGAAAGAAAGAAAGAAAGAAAGAAAGAAAGAAAGAAAGAAAGAAAGAAAGAAAGAGGGAGGGAGGGAGGGAGGGTGGGTGGATGGGGGTAGGGAAAGAAGGAAGGAAGGAAGAGGGAGGGAGGGAGGATGGGGGTAGGGAAGGAAGGAAGGAAGAAAGAAAGAAAGAAGGAAAGAAGGAAAGAAGGAAAGAAAGAAAGAAAGAAAGAAAGAAAGAAAGAAAGAAAGAAAGAAAGAAAGAAAGAAAGAAAGAAAGAAAGAAAGAAAGAAAGAGGGAGGGAGGGAGGGAGGGGGTAGGGAAGGAAGGAAGGAAGGAAGGAAGGAAGGAAGGAAGAAAGAAAGAAAGAAAGAAAGAAAGAAAGAAAGGGAGGGAGGGTGGGTGGGTGGGTGGGTGGGGGTAGGGAAGGAAGGAAGGAAGAGGGAGGGAGGGAGGGAGGGGGTGGGGAAGGAAGGAAGGAAGGAAGGAAGGAAGGAAGGAAGGAAGGAAGAGGGAGGGAGGGAGGGAGGGAGGGTGGGGGTAGGGAAGGAAGGAAGGAAGGAAGGAAGGGATAGAAAGAAAGAAGAAAGAAAGAAAGAAAGAAAGAAAGAAAGAAAGAAAGAAAGAAAGAAAGAAAGAAAGAAAGAAAGAAAGAAAGAAAGAAAGAAAGAAAGAAAGAAGAAGAAAGAAAGAAAGAGAAAGGCAGACTAGGTGGGAATGAGCTCCAGAGAAAGAAAGTTTGTCCATTGATTCTGACTTAAATTTAAATTGTGTTGGATAAATTTAGAACCATGATCTATAAACTATGATTTCTGGATTAGTGAGATGAACAAACACAGCCAATATCGGCTTATTCAAGAAACACTGTTAAACAAAACAACGGCTTAATTTAAAGTGTAAATTAGTTCGCCATGTGTTCACGCAAATGGTCCAACTCTCTGCCGGAAAAGATGCTGCTGCATGTTATGTTGATTTCAGCAATAACCAATGTGCCTCGGCCTCCGCCAGCACATGACGGTCCTAAAGCGGATCACCTCCCCAATCCAATAATCTTAGTACAGAGAGGGGTGCGTGTTTTTTCTCCTCTAGCCCACTGCCCCGACCTTTGCAACTCAACAGCCTTGCTTCCCAGGCATCAGACCGACAGCTCATTTAAGTGACAACAGTGTCATTTAAAACACAATCAAGGAGAAAGATGCACAATAAGCATAATGTACTGCTTCTGCCCCGAAGGATGATGCAAAGACTTGCGGTCAAGATGGACAATAAATCATCCCGAAATGGAGTTTAACTTGAGTCATAATATAAGAGCGGGACTGCAGCAAATAACTAATTAAGCAGGGAAAGCCAGACAAACTTGGAGCTACAGAAATGCCATCCTGCTAAGCAAGACCCTAATCTGACACTTTGGAGCAGGGGAACATTCCCATTGTGCCACCAGGTTAGAGAGAAGAGATGACCTTCCTTATCTGATTTGCATGCCTCAAGCAAGGGGACTTGACTTGGTTATTTGCTTAAGTGTTCTGGAGCTCCTGCTATCTGACAGGCATCTTAAAGTGGTGGCTCAAGCTTATTTCTACCCTGTTGATGAAGCACGTTGAATTAAATCGGTTGAATTAAATCAAAATGTGCAGCAACAGCCGTAAATGATGAAAGATGTAGATGGAATCTGTGGACACAGGAGAGGAATTTTGGAAGTTTATTCCTCTAACAACTCTACAACTTTTATGTGTTGCAGAGGTGGAGAGAATGTCTTCTCTCAAGGTCCACAAGGCACTGGTTGCGGAATCCGAAAGTCAGTACTGACGGGACTATAGAGTCTCATTTTACCTTGCTCTTCCTTCTCATCCAGAGAATCCCAGGGCAAAACAATTATATAGTCTGAAGTCTGACTGTATAATTTGCAGAGGAGCTTTGAAATTAGACTGGAGGCCGTAAACATCCTAAATCTTACATATTGTAAATTTCACCCAGAAGCAAGGCTGGTTGGGTAATTCTGGGAGTTGAAGTTCACACATCTTAAAGTGGTTGAGGTTGAGAAACACTGATATAGGCTAATAGCCTAAGGCAAGGGTGGAGAACTATGGCCCCTTTATGACCCATGGACTTCACTCCCAGAGTTTCGGAGCCAGACATGAATTCTGGGAGTTGAAGTCCACAGGTCATAAAGGGGCCATCGTTCCCCACCCTTGGCCTAAGGCATGAACAATAGCCACCCAGCACCACCTTCTGGACACTTCCCAACAGAAAAGACTGCAAAAAGAGGGTCTCCAAGGTTAAGACCTACTAGATCCGTGATGGTGAACCTATGGCACATGTGCCGGAAGTGGCACACAGAGCCATTTATCTGGACATGCGAGCCGTCGTCTGTTACTCTTCCGGGTTCTGGCACACCGCCCAGCTGGTCTTCACACGCGTGGGAGCGCTGGAAACCAGAAGAACAGCCGCCCGGTGCGCATGCATGCACCGGGAAGATGATCTTCTGGTTTCTGGCATGCGCATGCGCACTGGCCAGCCGGTCTTTGCACACACATGCATGACAGAAACCAGAAGACCAGGTGGCCAGTGCGCATGCATGCACCAGAAATGGGAAGATCATCTTCCCAGCATGCACATGCGCACTGGGCGGCTACTCTTCCGGTTTCCGGCACACACACGTGTGCACGCACAGGCCCCTGTTTCAGCACTCAGTGCCAAAAAGGTTTGCCAACACTGTACTAGATAGTTTATATGGATACAAACTATGGCCAATGGCCTCTTAGGCCATCCAGAAGCCCAAGAGAACTACCTGGATTCATACAGGAAGCATTTCCCTATGGTAATTATCTCAACACAGGTTTCTACAGACAGCATGTCTTGTTAAATGCTAGAATTCCTCTCTATGGAGATTCTCAGTCATCCAGGTCATAGTTGTCCCAAAGGTGCTTTTTTCAAGAGGCAACTGGACTTTCTTGTTTTTCTTTATTTTGGACAGAGAGGACCGCTGGTTTGAAAGAGGGGTCAAAGAGGCGATCTGTGTCAAAATTGAACAGCCCTCTCTCAACAGAGGGAGAAGGGATACAACATCGTCTATCTCCAGTCTACAACACAGTCTTTTCAACAGTTCCAAGAAGGCTCCACACCTATTTGCACTACTCAGGTTACCCTGAGGACACAGATTAACCTCCAGGTGGCCTCAACCACTCTCTAAAAAGAATGCAAATGACCAGCTGTCTTCAAGCAGTATAAATCCTTCCATTCCCCACCATCCAGTAAGAGCTGAAGAAGCTTCTTGGATGAGAAGCGAAATGTCTTCGAAGAAAAACAAGAAAGTCCAGTTGCCTCTTGAAAAAAGCACTTTTGGGACATACAAGAATTCCTGGGGTTTTTTTGGGGGGGGAGAGGGATTTTGAGGCAATTAGTTTTACAAAGAGCTGTGCTATGATCAATCCCCTATTTATCTTACATGCATTACAGTAGGCTTACCTCATCCAGTATCTAGAAGGCATCTAAGAGACTCTGTTTGTTTGTTTATTTATATATTTGTTTAACATATGGCATTGTTACATTAGCCAGGACACTACAATGCAGAGCAGTAGTTTTGCTGCTAATTTACTAGCTCTGTTGTGGTACACAATTGTGCGCTTCCCCAGGTGCACCACATGGGGGTGAGCTATCTTCGCACCAGAGAGAGAAAGATGAGCGGCCCTTCCTGCAGCAGCATCCGAGGCCCTCTCCCTCCACTGGAGCCAACAGGTGTCACAACTGGGGAAATTCAGAGCCTGCAGTAATCTGACTGCCTGCATGGAGCACCAATTCATCTCCCCATCAAAGTGGTACCTATTTATCTACTCGCATAGAACATGCTTTCGAACAGCTAGGTGGGCAGAAGCTGAGGCAAGTGACAGGAGCTAGCCCCGCCATGCAGGGCTAAGGCTTGAGCCGCTGGAGCAGAGATCATCTTTGGCGTCATTAAACCACTGAGCCGCCGCACCTTCAGGAGCTCAGCCGAGTAAGAGAGATTAGACAAGTTGCTTTTATCTGCCTGCAGTGACTTCTTGAAGAAATTTGGGGCAGTCTGATAACTGAGTGAAAGAGGGTCCTTTAAAAACGGACGTTGGAAAACAATCTGCCTTTAGGACTATAATCTATTGGGAGACTTTGCTGTAAAGATCCAGAGAGGTAAATGAGACAGTGGAAAGTATTTCCCTAGGAGCAGAATATTCTGTCCTATGGCCTTGCCTGCTCAGCTTTAATTTAACTCCATCGGCTAAAAATAAAGCAAGTGCAGTGGAGAGAATATCACATTTCCCCAGCAACGGAGATGTTTGTGATTCCTTCCGAGTGACTCCTTACAAACGACATCACTAGTTTTTACAGAGTAAGAAGCCCTGGTGGATTTGGGCAGGGTCTGGGAGTCAGGTCTTCTGAGTTTTCTCTTTGTTTGGACCCTAGCTTTCTGTTTGACCTCATCCGCTCTTCAAGCCGGCGATAATAAGAATGACGTCTCCCGTTGGTTTGTAGAGCTTTGCTAATGAAGGCTGGGTAGCATTTCAGCGTCCTCTGGAGAACAGGGTTGGGGTGGGAGGGGGTGAGAGGCAGGAGCAAGGAATTAGCCCCAACTATTTATAGTATTCACATTAGCATAAGCACTGCTACATCTCTTTGTGCAAGTAGGCTTTCCGTTACAAGCTTGTGGTGTGGCTGGAGTTTATTCCGTTGCATCAGTCCAATCTGTACATTTAATTCTGATTGGAATTTCCTTGTATAGGTGCATTTACACACCTGCTGCCCAGATTGTGCAAAGGAAAGAGTCACACTGAAATTTTGAAGTGAGCTGCACATTACAGAAGACTCTGCCCCCTCCCATCACCACCTCAGTTCTGTACTGTTTTTATTGCATATGGCACCTTCAGGGAAATTGCCACTAGGGGGGAGATATAATTTCTGACTGGAAAATGGTTTTAAAAGGCATTAATTGGCGAGATGTCACTCCGTGAGGTCCTCTAGGCCAGCGGATCTCAAATACGTTGGTCTCAGGAACCCTTTACGTATCTTTTCTTTTATGTACACTGAGAGTATATGCACCAAAGACAAATTCCTTGTGTGTCCAATCACACTTGGCCAATAAAAAAATCTATTCTATTCTATTCTATTCTATTCTATTCTATTCTATTCTATTCTATTCTATTCTATTCTATTCTATTCTATTCTTTACATTCTTAAAAATGATGAAGGACTCGAAAAAGATTTGGTTTATGTAGCTCATGGGTGTCAAACTCAGGGCATCACGTTGCCATCACGTGACATTTTGCGACATTTTTTCCATTCGTGGAGCTGGGGTGGGCGTGGCCTGCGCATGACGGATCCAGCCTGTGGGCCGCCAGTTTGACACCCCTGATGTGGATTGTGTCTATTGATATCTATTGCATTAGAAATTAAAATGGAAAATGTTAAAAGTATATATTTGACTTCACAGAGTCTCTGAAACAGGGTCGTGCGTCAGAGACAGCCATTTTTGTTGGTTGTGGGGGTGCAGACCCAGGGGTGAAATTCAAATTTTTTCCCTACTGGTTCTGTGGGCCTGTCTTGGTGGGCGTGGCAGGGGAAGGATACTGCAAAATCCCCATTCCCTCCCCACTCCTGGGGAAAGGATATTGCAAAATCTCCATTCCCCACTCCTGGGGGAAGGATACTGCAAAATCTCCATTCCCACCCCACTCCTGGGGAAAGGATATTGCAAAATCTCCATTCCCACCCCATTCTGGGGCCAGCCAGAGGTGGTATTTGCGGTTCTCCAAACTACTAAAAATGTCCGCTACCGGTTCTCCGGAACCTGTCAGAACCTGCTGGATTTCACCCCTGCGTGTTCCTTTTGTAGGGCATTCTTGCATTGCCCTGCAACCTCTCTCCTGGCAATGGTGCCTTTTGCCTGATTAAGAAAAAGAACCCAATGCAAAATTTTGGGTTTGTCAGTATTACAGGCAACAGGAGGCTTGCATTTTTAAAAATACGAACATTTCTCCTAACTATTGTATGCTTTGTCACAGACCCTTTGCCCATAGGTCTTTGTTCTAGTAGTATACATGCTTGCTTGCATGGATACAAGCCTGCACATGTGGAGGGTTTCTATATATGCACCAGGGGTGGGTTCTAACTTACCTTGCCGCCGGTTCGCTTCTTCCTGCACCGCGTGGGTGCGTGTGCATTGTGCGTTGCACGAGCATGCACACGCTTCGCATGAGCACATGCGCACTGCCGAAAACTCAGCTTCTGCACATGCACAAAGCAAAAAACAGCTTCTGCACATGAGCGCAGCCGGCCATCGCTCCCGGTTCGGCGAGCGGGAGGAAATTCCTGCTACCGGTTCTATAGAACCAGTCCGAACCGGGAGCAACCCACCTCTGATATGCACCCAGTGTTCCTATTTGCAGGTGCCTCTTGGATATATTGCATCCCTGTGATGTGATAGTATATCCTTCTTGACACCAACCTCTCTCACTCAGCGCTTCTGGCACAATGAAGAAAGAGGCTATTATGTTTATTAAATTGTACTGAAGCTACATTAAAGCAACTGGCAGCTAGGACGCCTGGTTATTTATGAAACGTACATCTGGAATCACAGCTTCCTCTGTTGGGCTTTAGCTTCTAAGAATATGGAGAGGAATCAGTATTGCCAGACACAATCCAATCTGGTTTTAATTTGATATTCACTTGAAAAGAACATGGCCAGCTGATTTCTTTTGATGTCAGGGGCCAAGAAAATAAATTAATCTTTCCAGCCTGTCCCAAATCTTTTCTATCACCCAACAGCATCTTAACTAACTACACTGTTTATGCACCAGCTTATTATAATATATAAAATACAGTATAAAGTACATATACTGTATATACTATAGTAAATTTATATAGTTTTGATTAGTTTTAGCCTTTACTATTTTGGGGGTGGTTTGGTGAGCTGTGTGAACCCTGCTCTTTCAGTCAGTTGAAGATTCAATGTATTATTATTATTATTATTATTATTATTATTATTATTATTATTATTATTATTATTATTATTATTATTATTATTATTATTATTATTATTATTATTATTAGCATTTGCATTTGCATTTGCATTTGCATTTGCATTTGCATTTGCATTTGCATTTGCATTTGCATTTGTATGCTGCCCACTCCATAGAGACTCTGGGCGGCTCACAACAATAAAAATTTACATGCAACAATAAATATAAAAAGCATGTACTCAGCAAATCCAGAATATGAATATATACAGTATTCACTAGTAACCTAGTATTGGAAGAAAAATCCATCTCGTTCAGTTCCAAGCTGGGAGAAAGGCGCTGGAAATAAAACAGAGGCTGATTGGAAAGAAAGTTGGTTTGTTGATGAAGCAGAACCAGCAGCAGCATGTGATTCTGGGACAGCTGACCAAATGGCTGAATGAGTGGATGGATCTTTATAGCTTCTGTAACTTTGAAGTTTGGGATTTGTGCAATATGGGTTTGTGTTCTGAAAGGGTGGTGGGTAATTCTTATTGAGGCTGATGGCTATGTCCTGTGTGTTAGATTTTTTGGGGCGAGGGGCTGCTTGCTGTAATCCTTTCACTCTGCTTTTGTTAGCTGTCAAAATTGCTGTAAGGGGTTTCGAAATATCCTGTCTTGAAAGCAATAGCACTTAGACTTATATACCGCTTCACAATGCTTTTACAGCCCTCTCTAAGCAGTTTACAGAGTCAGCCTATTGCCCCCAACAATCTGAGTCCTCATTTTACTCACCTCAGAAGGATGGAAGGCTGAGTCAACCTGGAGCCGGTGAGATTTGAACTGCTGAACTGCAGCTAGCAATCAGCTGAAGTAGCCTGCAGTACTGCACTCTAACCACTGTGCCACCTCGGCTCTTCTGCCTGCAGTATTTGCTTTGCTTATGAATGGAGCCATCTAGATAGTTGGCTCCCTCTTTCAATAAGCTCGTTATCTCCTTAAGTGCTGGCATCTGCAGTTAGCTTCTTGTTACAATATTTTCTTTAGGCATCTGGCTGGAATGTGGAATGGGCTTCGGGCAGTTTTTTATTAGTGTCTTGGTCTTTTGGCTTTTCTGAGGGTTTTCCTTGTGGTTAATATTTTATTTGGGATAATGGGGTGGGTGGGTGTTTGATTTCTTCTTACACTAGTTAATGACATTGTACACTGCAAACATAACCTCTCTTTCCAGAGTAGACCAAAGATAGTAATTTGAGGCAAATAGCAAAGGGTATTTCTCAGGAGTTGCGAGGGTGTCGCCTGTCCCCCTCCAGTCAGGTTTGTTGTTTTATATGTCTTGGTAGCGTAAAATAGTGCTCAGAATAGATTTATGTTTAATTTTCTTTTTTATATCTCCCTGACCAAGGGTAACGCCCTCTGTTTCACTTCTCTCTCCCCTTAGAGGCTTGATTTTACTGTTACAATATCCCTATGCTCTGCAGAATTGCTTAAGATAGACTTTATGTGAGAAATAGAAAAACTTTGACACGTTTCTTGAACCAACAAGGAAACAGTTTATTTAAATACAAACTTCTCAGTAAATGTCAAGTAAATTTCTTACAGCCACAACCAGCTATTCAATTCCTTTACACCTTTTCTTCCCCTCAGAGAACTTTCCTAGCTTTCCTGACTAAATCTAAGAAAACCCAGTTCTTCTTTGGATTAAGGCCTATAGATTAGAGCACGTTTCACCATTTATCTCTATCTACAAATAACACAATATATCAATCAATAAAGTCTCCTGACCCTGGCACCTGCTTCTCACAGAACTGCCTAGAGCCTATTTTCTCTCCTGTTAACTTCCCTCTTGGACAGTTAAACTCAGGCAGAGAATCCCTATAAACCTTCCCACTTGGAAGTTAACACAAACAGAGCTCTCCTCAGCTCTTCCAACAAGGCCTTTTATAGTTCCTGGCCCTGCTATCTATGATCCGATTGGTTGACTCCTTATGATGTAATCTATCCCCCCTCCCTTCTGGAGAACTGGGATAAACACCTCCCCCTTTCTACTTACCATACATTTAAAAGCTGTTTGGCTCCATACTTACTTGTGTATACAATTCCTTTTAACCACACTTTAACTTTATACAACAACTTAACTCTTTTACATTCAGTACCTGTATGTCGGCACCACAGGAGGCAAGGCTTGTCAACATTCCCTCACCATTCTGTTGCACCAAGTGGTAGCTTGGTTATTCCCAAGCTATGCAAACTCACAATTATTGAAAAAGAAAGAGAATTCTCCCTAGCCTGCTGAACTGGACATCAGAAGCAGGAAGAAAACAAAGAAAAAATTCTAACTTAGCTTCCATCTAACAGTAATGAAAGAGACCATATAATCTCTGA
Organism: Diadophis punctatus similis; assembly: GCA_023053685.1. Lineage (NCBI taxonomy): Eukaryota > Metazoa > Chordata > Lepidosauria > Squamata > Dipsadidae > Diadophis > Diadophis punctatus. Next base: position 2,791,946 of record JALIGW010000037.1, on the reverse strand, counting down.
TGTTCTACTCTACAGAAAGATGCTGGTTGACACTTTGATGTCTGGTTTGTCCCAGATGTGGGGAACCTTTGGTTCATGAACTACAACTCCCTGCAGCTTCAGCCTCTGTAGCCAATGAAGAAGGATGCCGGGAATTGTAGCAAATATTAGCAGACCCAAAGCGTCTCCATTCTTGAACTGCTGAAGTCCTCAATGGTCCTCAATAGTACAAGGATTGCAGAAAACCTCTCCTTCCATATGCTGTAGATTTTCTTATGCATTAAGCTCCCTGACCAATCTGGATTCCCCACTCCTACCCCACTATACTGATGGTCTTTAGCAGGGGTGGGATTCAAAATGTTTAGCAACCGGTTCTCTGCCCATGGTGGGTGTGGCCTACTCAGCCTCCTACACCACAGCAGGGGGGGCATTTTCATCCTGCCCAGGCTCCAGAGGCTTTTCTCGAGCCTCTGGGAGGGCAAAAACAGCCTCCCCCAGGCTCCAGAGGCCCTCCGGAGGCCGGAAACGGGCCCTTTTCCGGACTTCCGGAACTTCCCAGAGGCCCATTTTTCACCCTCCCAGAGCCTCTGCACGGGCCCTGCACTTACCTAGCATCCAAAATGGGCTGTGTGGAGACTCCTGGGAGGGGAGGGGCAGGGTGACCGGGGCCAACCAGTTCTTGCAACTACCGGTTCGGCGAACCAGATGTAAAATTAGGATCCAGTTCACCCAAACTGGTCCGAACCAGCTGAATCCCACCCCTGTCTTTATGGAAATGTCCCTTTCCCCTTTGAATGGATTTTTCTCTTTTTCAGAGCGCGTATTGAAATAGTGTATAAAAATAGTGGTAGCAGTTTGCTCTTGATTTAGATTTTGGGCAGCTAGTTATAACAATTGAAATTAATGATGGATTAAGACTTAGTTAAATTTTAATATGCTATTATGGGGGGGGGGGAGTCACCAGTTTGTTAAGAACTGTTGGTTTGGTTTATGTATGAAGAATAAACAAATAAAGGAATTAACAGGTCTTGCTTTAACAGGATTCATAATAATTGAATCTAAAGTCTGCATTGATCAAGATCCTTCTTCATATTGTTTATGAGCTTTTTTATTTCCTCTTCCATGTAAAAAACACAATGAGAGGGCATGTAAATAGAGAGGAAAACTGGCTTTTAGCCTACCTGTCTTTCAGATTCATGTTTTCAGGCAATTTTAAGAACAAAAAAAAAATCCCACTGGCACATCTGAAAGTAAAAACTCAGAATAGATAAATGCATAATAATATCCATAAAGCACTGCACTGGTAAACATTGTAATTGGTGCCACATAATTATATATGCCTCTCTCAAGAAAGAGAGGCAGGATTTTCAAAGAAATGGGACCCTGAGCCTCACCTACTAAGAAATTTCCCATATAGACAAATGTGCTTTTTCAAGAGGCAACTGGACCTGTCTTGTACTCATCCAAGAAGTTTCTTCAGCTCTGATTGGCTGGTGGGGAATGGAAGGATTTATACTCCTTGCAGATAGCTGGTCATTTGCGCTCTTTTAGAAAGTCATTTGGTGGGATTCAATTTTTTTACTACCGGTTCTGTGGGCGTGGCTTGGTGGGTGTGGCTTGGTGGTCATGTGAGTGGGTGGGCATGGGTGGATGGTCATGTAAGTGGGTGGGCGTAGCCAACTCAATGTCACTCCCACCCAGTCATATGACCCCCTCCAGTCACACCTACCCAGGTTTTCTGGCTCCCGGTGTTTTCTGTGGGAAATGGGTCATGTGATTGGGTGGGCGTGGCCAACTTGATTGGTCTCACCCTTAGGAAATTTCTCCTTAGTCCAATTCACAATAAAATAGCACAATAAAATAGCAGTGTTCCAATATTTAGAATAGAATAGAATAACAGTTGGAAAGGACCTTGGAGGTCTTCTAGTTCAATCCCCTGCTTAGGCAGGAATCCCTACACCACTTCAGACAAATGATTATCCAATCTCTTCTTTAAAACTTCCAGTGTTGGAGCATTCACAATTTCTGGAGGCAAGTTGTTCCACTGATTAATTGTTCTGTCAGGAAATTTGAGGGGCTCCTACAAAAATGAGGGAGTCAATCTATTTTCAAAAATACCAAAAGGCACAACAAGAAACAATGGATGGAAACTAACCAAAGAGAGAAGCAACCCAGGACTAAGGAGAACTTTTCTAAGGGTGAGACCAATCAACCAATGGAATAGTTTGCCTTCAGAAGTTGTGGGTGCTCCATCACTAGAGGCTTTCAAAAAGAGTGAGGGTAGTACACCCCAAAGGGACAGTGCCAGGAACCACTAAAACAATGCAGAAAACTTAAAACAGCCATTCCCCTAAAAAAAAAAAGTCAACCCCAGAGAGGGAAACTAAGAGCAGCTGCTCAGGCTAATTGAAAGCCTGGGTGTGCTGCCAAAAGCCATTAACCCTTCCAACTCTATATTCTAGGTTCTCTATGTTCTAAATTGGGTGTTTCACAACAAAAACAATACAGCTGGCTGGACCACACATGCATTAAATTCACAGCCTGTATGATCAAGCTGCATCATTTTCCCCTCCTGTATTTTTCCCCCAGGGAGAAACAAGAAGTAGCCAACACTGCAGCAGCTATAAAAGGTCTTGGGAAACTCAAGAGAGTATCAGCTGATCACAGAAGTGTAACTTAATACTCTTTATAATGAAAATGTTTGTAATCTTGTCCTTCTTCCTGCAAGGAAGAGGTTAATCCCATCCCTAGATGGGTGATTGATGGGTTTCCCTGCCATAATCCTGTCAGTTTCTGTTGTTTATTGACTTGTATGGCTGTATACCGGCGCACGCCGGTTTCTGTCATGCGCCGGCAACCAGAAGATCATCTTCCTGGTGCGCGCATGCGCACCAGGCAGCTGCTCTTCCTGTTTCCAGTGCTACCGCGCACATGAAGACCAGCTGGCAGGCGTGCCAGAACCCGGAAGAGCAACGGGCGACGTCTCGGATGCCTGGAGAGATGGCTCTGCGTGCCACTTCCAGCACACATGCCATAGGTTCGCCATCACAGCCTTAGACCAAGAGATATATTTGAGTCAGTGTTGACTTTTGGCAACTGGCTGGACTACTACCTGCAATTTTCTTGGCAATATTTCAGAACTGGTGTACCATTGCTTACTTCCTAGGGTTGAGAGAGAGAGAGAGAGACTGGACCATCCAGTCCTCACCTTGGCTTTGTACCTAAAACAGGATTAGAATTTATGATCCCTCTGTTTCTAGCCTGGTGCCTTAACCACTAATATACAACAAACTGACTCTCATTGACTAAGAGATGGCCTAAACACTCTTCCGGAAGACGCTGAAGACCTGGTTCTGCCAGCGGGCCTGGGGAACCCAGAGAGGGATGGAGCCCATTAAATGGCTTGTATAAATATGTGCTGTCGCCGGGATGGGGGTGGGTGGGGGGCTATTATTTTATTATTTTATTATTTATTATTATTTTCTTTTATTATTCTTATTGTTATATGATGCTTTTATATTGTGTAAGCCACCTTGAGTCGCCATGGGTGAGTAGGCAGCAATATAAATTTTCTAAAATAATAAATAAACAAACAAACAAACAAACAAACAAACAAACAAACAAATAATAAATGGATGGTATCAAAGCTGTGAACTGATATAGGGAATCTCCAATTGCTATGGTACACAGGTCTCTATGGTGGGTTCACCACAGTGCCAAATAAGTACTATAAATCCAGACTCCCAACACTATTGAAAGTTATTTTATCTCAAGCCAGATCATCTAACTCTCTTGAATTTATGTATTCTACACTGATTCAATCTAACCTAAATTAGATTGTGTTCCAGCCCTGATTCAATATAACCTAAGTTTCACCACCACCACCATATAAATATGCGGTTTATAAAGGAAGTATAAACGATGATAGCTTTAGGAGTAGGCAGATCAAACAATTGCTTGGGGCCACATTTTTTAATCCTCCAGTTTTGCCATAATTTCTGTAAATAAAAAGGGAAACTTACATAAAAATAGGAAGAAATCTTCAACATTAATGATATGATTACCAGAATTAGATGATTTAACTTACTGTAACTCATAAACAAAGGCAAACAATAAGAAGTACAGTAACAGACTTCCATGATTAGATCAAAAGTTGAAAATCTTAAAGTAAAACCAGATTTATCATCTTGATTGAATGGTTAAAAAAGTCAGCCTTCCATTAGGGGGGTCTAACTAATAATCTCTCACCTAGAATCCAAAAACCCCTAAGATCATCACTGCCAACAAATGCCAATCTTGGCTAAATAGGAATCCCACATCTGAATTTTTTCTAAGCCCATTTAAATGTAATTAGGAATTACATTTGGGACAACTGTGAGAGGAAAAACACAGCTACATCCCTTCCCTTTTGGCTGCACCCAAATTGTGTCAATTCTCTTATATAAATCCATCTGTCCATCTTCCTGTACAGCCTAGAGCTCTTTTAAAATACTCGCAGCTTATAAAATGGTAGTGCCATCTTATTAAAAGGTGAGGAACAGTGCCCATTCTCTCAGTCAATCAACACAGGCTGAAGCTAGCCTAGTCAATACTAGGAACCAATAACCTCTGAGAGAAATCAGACATGGTAGAGTGGATGCATTTGTCTGTCCTTTTTGAAGAGCTATAGATGATATTTGTGATATATGTGGACCCATAAAATGGCCTTAAGTAGATCTTGTTTCTAGTTACTGTCTATAATAATATATGAAGTGTACAGGTACATTTGTATAAATCCAAACTTCCAAGTGTGGGAAATTCTGATACACATACCTACCAATAGAGGTCTCCTGCAATTTTAAAATATAGCTTACTGAAAGATTTGTGAATATCACCATACTGTACATCATGATCAAACCAATAACAATATCTGCCATTCTTTGTTATCCAATTAAGTTTAGCCAGAACGCGGAAGTTGGCATAATGAAGAATAGTGCAAGTCAATTAAAAAAGAGTTAGACTTAGAACTTAGAATAATTTTATTGTCACTTTGAATGTACACTAATTGGTATACATTAAAATGAAATTTCATTGCGTACAGCTCTCAAAGGGTCACCACCTCAAAGGAAAGAAGGACAAAGGAAGGAAGGAAGGAAGGAAGGAAGGAAGGAAGGAAGGAAGGAAGGAAGGAAGGAAGGAAGGAAGGAAGGAAGGAAGGAAGGAAGGAAAGAAGGAAGTTGGATGGCCTGGTTGGAGAGAGATATCATTTCTGACTTAGACATAAAAGGAAAAAAAGTATCACAAGTGTTAGATAGTCAATTAGGGATTTTATAAGAAAGAAGTCCATAGAGCTCACGGAAACTCCCACTTTAATGTATTTACTAATAAATGGAGAATGCTTATTTAGTTTCCATGATTCTGTAATCTAGTTCTTTCTTCCTCATATCAAAATGGATTATGAAAACTCTGTGTCAATCATGCTTCCTTGATCATGTGCTGGTTTCGAGGGCTTGACACCTATTTAAATTTATTGCAGATCACATTCTGAAACATTCCACCAGTCTGTCCCAAAGGTGATTTTCAAAATGCAGCTGGACTTTCTTGGGGCGGGGGGTGGGGTGGGGGGTTTCCTTGAAAACATTTTGCTTCTCATCCAAGAAGCTTCCTCGATTCTTCTTCTTCTTGGATGAGAAGCGAAACATTTTCAAGAAAAAAAAGAACCCATGGGGAAGTCCAGCTGTGTTTTAAAAAGCACGTTTGAGACAACTATGACTTGGATGATTGAGAATCTCCATAGACATTAGAGCAGCCTCTTTCTACATGCCAGGAAAGAGGGGAGTCTCTCTCCCTCTCCCTCTCCCTCTCCCTCTCCCTCTCCCTCCCTCCCTCCCTCCCTCCCTCCCTCCCTCCCTCCCTCCCTCTCTCTCTCTCTCTCTCTCTCTCTCTCTCTCTCTCTCTCTCTCTCTCATAGCCCCTTCTTAATTGTTGGAAGACAGAGAGCTGGATGAGTGTTTATCAAATAGGTTTATCAAATAATTGCAATTTGGCTCCCTGGATGAGACTGTCCTCACTTTAACATCAGTTTACAGCAGGGGCGGGTTGCTCTAACCTCGCTATCGGTGCGCTGCGCACGCATCACCACGTTTCGTGCATGAGCACGCTTGCTACGCACGCATGCCCCCTCGCATGCCCCATGCGCAGGAAGCAAAAAATTGCTGAAATCTTGCAAGGGAACACGCGCAAACACAAGATGTCAGTGATTTTTTTGCTTCCACGCATGCACGGCAGCAAAAAATTGCCGAAATCTTGCATTCGCGCGTGTCCCCTCACAACATTTTGTTTCTGAGCATGTGCAAGAAGCAAAAAAAAGCCCAAAAATTTCAGGAAAAAGATGGCGCCGCGCGACGGACCGGCGAAGACAGCGCCGGAGCCGTCGCGTGCAAATTGCGCAATTGGCAGCTCCCTACCGGAATGGTGCACTGGACCGCACTGGTAGGAACACACTACTGGTTTACAGCCATGTGATGATGCAACCAGACCAATGGTTATGGCAACCCAGCTGAAAGGAATTAGACAGGGATGAGGCATAACTCTCTGAGGGTCCCATTAGGGATTACGTTCATGGGAAAGTGGGTCATCCTGAGGCTGATGGGTAGATTCCCTGCCCTGCTGGTCTCATTGTTTGTAGTTCGCTTTCTGTTATTGTCCTAAAGCCAGGAGGGGGATGTCTCAAGAAATTGCACAGTGCCACGTTAAGCCCCAAATGATGAATGGATGGAATTACTCTGATAATAGCCCTTTAAATGAAGGTGCCACTTGGGGATGATGTATTTCTGTGTAGAGATGATGGATGCAGGCAGATTCTATTCCTTGTTGCCAGAGGCAGTTTGTGCTTGGAAACAAGTTAACAGTGGAACTGGGAGAGGGTGAACAATACAGAGGGTATTAGGTGCATGATGGCAGATGGACCTCCTAGGATCTCTTAAGTCTGGACTTGCTACCAGTGATGGCATCTAGAATCCAGAGTAAAAAATACATAATACTCTGTAATACGAGGCATTATACGGTCAGAAAGCGCCGTCTGAAGGTTCAAGAGTGACATGGCTTATATGTGTTGATGATCCTTGTTGATGATCCTCACTCAGTAAAGGACCTTGGAGTGCTCATCTCTAATGATCTAAGTGCCAGAGCCCACTGCAACAACATAGCCAAGAAGGCATTAAGAGTGGTTAACCTAATCTTGCGTAGCTTTTTTTCTGGTAACATTGTACTCTTAACCAGAGCATACAAAACATTTGCTAGACCAATTCTTGAATACAGCTCATCTGTCTGGAACCCACACTACATATCAGGCATTAACACAATTGAGAAAGTCCAGAGATATTTCACAAGAAGAGTATTACATTCCTCTGTTCGCAACAGAATTCCTTATGAATCCAGACTTGAAATTTTGGAACTTGAAAATTTAGAACTACGCCGCCTTCGATCTGACCTAAGTGTAGCTCACAAAATTATCTGCCACAATGTCCTACCTGTTAATGACTACTCAGCTTCAACCGCAACAATACACGAGCTCACAATAGATACAAACTTAATGTAAACCGCTCCAAACTTGATTGCAAAAAATTCGACTTCAACAACAGAGTGGTCAATGCCTGGAACACTTTACCTGACTCAGTGGTTTCTTCCCCTAACCCCAAAAACTTTAACCTTAGATTATCTACCATCGACCTCACCCCATTCCTAAGAGGTCTGTAAGGGGCATGCATAAGTGCACAATCGTGCCTACCGTTCCTGTCCAAATGCACCCATATATTCATAATTCTTCGTACTTTACTATTATATATATATACAATCATGTTTATACTTTGTGTATACTTTGCTTGTTATCATATACGCTTGACAAATAAAATAATAAAAATAAAATAAATAATAATAATAAAATGTGTTTAAACCAAAACCATCCTGGCTGTAGACATTAAGCAGCATCTATGAGCAATAGTAATAGCACTTGGATTTATATACCACTTCACAGTGCTTTACAGCTCTCTCTAAGTGGTTTACAGAGTCAGTATATTGCTCCCAACAATCTGGATCCTCATTTTACCGATCTCAGAAAGATGGAAGTCTGAGTCAATCTTGAGCTGGTCAGGATCTAACAGCTGGCAGTTGGCAGAGTTAGCCTGTAATACTGCATTCTGACCACTGCACCATCACAGCTCATCTACAACACAAAACTAGCTTCACCACCCACTTATTTATATTATTACAAGCTTCAGGTTGCATCGTGATTTTGTAGGTGATTAGTAAAATGGTATGGGCATCCTTGAAGGATGTATGGATGTATATCCATTCACAGGATTCAAGCAGACACTTAAGACTATAAAGAATCAAGCCAGCAAAAGCAGCCAGGAAGTTATATGGCAATAGACACAGATAAGCAAAAATAAAAGCTTGAAGTTTATATACTGTAAGTGGCATTGGAAAATGTTTGGCTGCTCTTGATCACCTAATTTTGAGCATCATTCTTGCCACTATGGGTTTGTGTAAAGACTAGAGACACAATATTAAAAATGATTATATTTTTGTATCTTTTAAAATAAATTAAAAGCTTTAAAAGAACAATGTCAGTGTTCCAAGTAATGTACCCATAGAAAGCAGAACTCCGAGGCAGGTAGGTTCCTCAAAGAACAATTTTATTGGATACATCATATTGGCACAACTGGTGAAAACTGACTCTGAAAGTTCCCGCAGTTTTCACCTAATTAAAGAAAAAGTTTTTCCACTTTCCCCAAGTCATCAGTCACATGGTCCAATAGCAGTGCTGGCCAGTTGCTTGGTTACTTCGATCCTCCTTTCCCAGCCAACTGTTGGAATGACCTTGGTTCCCACAGGAAAACCTTTTGTTTTGACTGCAAAACCCTAGTTAACTATTTCCCTCCCCCCTCCCATCTAGTGGCAACCCTGAAGCCTCAAAGATGGCCCCAGCCAGGTTCGCTTCAGGGTTGACAGTCAATTTACAACTTTCTGCATTTCCATTACAACTTTACCAACTTTCTATGGGCTAGTTTTGTCTAAACCAGAGGTGGGTTCCTACCGGTTCGAACCGGTTCGATAGAACCGTTAGTAACTTGGTGGCCTGAGTTGCTGGAACCCGCAGCACCCCAGGCCTGCCATGCCCACGAGCCGGTTCTCTCGGCGGAGCCATAGGCTGCGCCATCTTGTTTTTTGCTTCTGCACATGTGCAGAAGCTTTTTTTAGTACTGCACATGTGCTCGTGCGCTGCGCACCCACCCACGCGGCGTGTCCCTGAGCAAACCAGCAGTAGCAGAATCCAGAACCCACCTGGTCTAAACTGCATCTTTAATCCTGTATTCTGTATCCATTTTGTCCTTATGTACAAATGGGTGGAAGACAAGCCTTGCTTTGGGGTCTATTTTATGGCTTTTCTGCTGACCAATGAACCTAATACAACTAGTAAACCTGGTACCACAAACAGAGAAAGGAGGGCAATAACAATACCAAAGACAAATTCCTTGTGTGTCCAATCACACTTGGCCAATAAAGAATTCTATTCTATTCTATTAAATGCCTTTGATTATATCAGGATATAGCCTATTCTTTTAATTAGGCTCCAGGATCATTGAAATAACAAATAACAGAGTAGCAGAGTTGGAAGAGGCATTGGAGGTCTTCTAGTCAACCCCCCATTGAGCAGGAGACCATTTCAGACAAATGGCTGTCCAATCTCTTCTTAAAAACCTCCAATGATGGAGTATCCACAACTTCTGAAGACAAACTGTTCCACCGATGAATGGTTTTCACTGTCAGGAAATTTCTCCTTAGTTCTAAGTTGTTTCTCTCCTTGATGTGTTTTCATCCATTGCTTCTTGTCCTGCCTTCTAATGCTTTGGAGAATAGATTAACCCCCCTCTTTTTTGTGGCAGCCCTCAAATATTGGAACACTGCTATCATGTCACTCCTAGTACTTCTTTTCACTAGATTAAACATACCTAATTCCTGTAACCATTCTTCATATGTTTTAGCCTCCATACCCCTAATCATCTTTATTGGTCTTCTCTGCACTTTCCAGAGTCTCAACATCTTTTTTTATATTGTGGTGACCAAAACTGGATGCAGTATTCCAAGGGTATTACCTTACCTTACCTTACCTTACCTTACCTTACCTTACCTTACCTTACCTTACCTTACCTTACCTTACCTTACCTTACCTTACCTTACCTTACCTTACCTTACCTTACCAAGGCATTATAAAATGGTACTAATACTTCATGTGATCTTGATTCTATCCCTCTGTTAATGCAGCCTAGGACTGCATTGGCTGTTTTGGTGGCAGCAGCACACTGCCGGCATATAAGAACCAAGAAATAAATAAATAAATAAATAAATAAATAAATAAATAAATAAATAAATAAATAAATAAATAAATAAATAAATAAATAAATAAGTGGTTGTCTACTAGAACTACTAGATCTCTCTAGCAGTTACTGCTATTGAGCCAGGTTCTACCTATTCTGTACCTGTACATTTGGTTTGCTAAGTGAGAAACCTTACTTTTCTCTACATTGATTTTCATTTTGTTAGATAGAGCCCAAGTGTTTAAGTCTGTCAAGATCCTGATGGATCTTGACCCTATCTTTTGGGGTGTTGGCTATTCCTGCCAGCTTGGTGTTGTCTGCAAATTTGTTGAGTTCTCCTTCTATTTCCTCATCCAAATCGTTTATGAAGATATTGACAAGTACTGAGCCTATGGCAGAATCTTGGAGTACCCCACTGCTTACTTCCCTCCATGTAGATGTAGTTCCATTAAAGATTACATGTTGAGTGCAATTTTATAGCTAAAAATCCATCTGGTGATGATGCTGTCTATCCCACATTTTTCTAACTAACTTACCAAGAAGTAGGTTCTACGTTCTACTTTGACAAATGCCTTCCTGAAATCCAAGTATACTATGTCCACAAGCATTTCGCTGGTCCTCTAATTGAGTCACTTTGTCAAAGAATGAAATAAGTTTTGTTTGGCATGATCTGTTTTTGGACAAACTCATGTTGACTTTTGGTTATAATTAGCTTGCTTCTAGGTATTCACAGATCTGTTGCTTGATTATCTTTTCCAGGATCTTCCAGGAATTGATGGCAGGCTGATTGATCTGTAGTTTCCTGGATCCATTTCATTCTCTTTTTTGGATGGGAACCACGTCAGCTCTTTTCCAGTCCTCTGGTAGTTCCCTGGTGCTCCAGGATCTTTGAAAGATATGATTCCATAGTTCCAATATCATGTCTACCAGCTCCTTCAGAACTCTGGAATGTAATCCATCTGGTCCTGGTGATTTGAACTTATCTAGGGTGGACAGTGTAATGTGTGGATTTCAGGTTTGGATTTACCAGTCTGGGTCCAATGTGAACTAACTTTCTCTGTCCCTCTCTCTGTCTCTCTCTTTCTGTTGAGCTCTCTCGCGCTCTCTGTTGACCCCCCCACCTCTCTCTCTCTCTCTCTCTCTCTCTCTCTCTCTCTCTCTCTCTCTCTCTCTCTCTCTCTCTCTCTCTCTCTTATTCTCATTCTCTCTCTCTCTCATATTCTCTCTCTCATATTCTCTCTTCATTCTCTCTCCATTCTCTCTCTCTCTCTCTCTCTCTCTCTTTCTCTCTCATATTCTCATTCTCTCTCTCTCATATTCTCTCTCTCATATTCTCTCTCTCATATTCTCTCTCCATTCTCTCTCTCTCTCTCTCTCTCTCTCTCTCTCTCTCTCTCTCTCTCTCTCTCTCTCTCTCTCTCACACACACACACACACACACACACACACACACACACACACACACACACACACACACACACACACACACACACACCCTTTCCCCAATGGCAGCCATATGTGATATGTGAACTAGAATACTGAAGGGGACGGAAATTCATTCAGTTGTTGCAAAAAGGGAAGACTATTGAGAATGTGAAAGTTGACAGGTTTAACAGATTATCAGAGTTGGAAGGGACCTTGCAGGTCATCTAGTCCAACCCCATGCCCAAGCAGGAGACCCTACATCTGAATTCCGGGTGCTAGGCTAGGCAACCAACCCTACACAATTCATATGAGGATGTGGGGAAAAGTTACCAAGGCAGCAATCCACTTCATGGCAGACATAGGAGATCTAAGTGATCACTCCGATCCTCTGAGTTGCTCAAAGAGCTGTGTACCCGCACCCATCCGAAAGGGACACTGAGTATCCATTAAGCCTCCGCACAGCTGCAGACTATGTATTTTTTTTATTTCAAGTTTTGGGTTTGTTTGTTTGTTTGTTTAATGTACTGCTTCCTGTTATGCTCTCTCCTCCTTCCCAAAGAAAGGGGAGGAAAGGAGGGAGGCAGAGAGAGAGATTTACTGAAGAGGAATGCAATTTGATGCAGTATTTTAGCCTCTGCCTGCCGCGTTTCCAGGATTGGAATAAAGAATCCATTAAAATAACAAAGCGCAAAGCAAAAAAGGGAGAGAAAGAAAAATAGAGCTACGTGCAGAACAAACAATGGTCAATTTGGATTCTAGATAGCAACAGGCAGGAAGGCAGGAAGGCTTGGGGTACATCAAGACAGTGATGAAGGAGTGTGCAATAAGCTGGAGGAGCCATTTCTTTCTGGCTATTGTGACTGGCTTCAAATTTAAAGATAACAGAATAACAAGAGTTGGAAGGGACCTTGAAGGTCTTCTAGTCCAACCCGCTGGTCAGGCAGAAAGCCCTATACCATTTCACACAAATGGTTGTCCAATCTCTTCTTTAAAACTTCCAGTGTTGGAGAATCCACAACTTCTGGAGGCAAGTTGTTCCACTGATTAATTGGTCTGTTAGGAAATTTCTCCTTAGTTCTAGGTTGCTTCTCTCCTTGATTAGTTTCCATTCATTGCTTGTTGTTCTGCCTTCAGGTGATTTGAAAAATAACTTGACTCCCTCTTCTTTGTGGCAAACATTGGAACACTGCTATCATGTCACACCTAGTCTTTCTTTTCATTAAGATAGACATACCCAATTCCAGCAACTGTTCTTTATATATTTTAGCCTCCAGTCCCCTAATAATCTTTGTTGCTCTTCTCTGCACTCTTTCTAGAGTCTCAACATCTTTATTATATTGTGGTGACCAAAACTGGATGCAGTATTCCAAGTGTGGTCTTACCAAGACATTATAAAGTAGTATTAACAATTCACATGATCTTGATTCTGTCCCTCTGTACCATTTCTCCAGGGATAAAAAAGCAGCATATTTGATCTATTGTATTTATACGCATGTATGAATGGATGGATGGACAGGAGCAGGTTATAGCTGTCCAGCCAGCACACAAGTAAATAATTCAGCAGGATTCATTTATAGAAGAAACTTCTTTATATACAATAATATAAAACATGATGCATGTATACAATACCCATGCAGCTCTTGCAACGTGGTAGCAAGTACAAGTGCAAGAAGTAGAAGTAAAGACCAGAACTAGAAGCAAGGAGTAAGGACAAACAAACTCTTATATACACAGAACAGTTAAACTAAGCCACGCCTAGGCTCCAAGCTGTCTGACATGGCTCACAACAAATCCTGTGTCTCAGTCACCAAACAGTTCCCATTGGCTGACTTGTTGTTATGGCTATTCCAGTTTATAAATTCTTATATACTGACAGGTTATATGTAGGACTGCCTTTCCCAAAGAACAACTACCTGTTCTACCAGATCAGATAGGGTGGACATGTTCCTAGTCTCTTCCCTTAAACAATACCATCTGATGGGATCTAGGAAGCATGCCTTTTTGTGGCAGCCCCTGCCCCTATGGGACATCCTTCCCCTTGAAGTTCAGCAGGCATCTACCCACCAGCTGTCAAAAACAAAATTACTTAAGATTTGAATTTTCCCCCAGGTGAGGGGGATTTAATGATGGACTGCATGTGGAAGCTTTGGTGCCAGGTTTTTAATGTTTATAATTTTAATGGATGTATGAATCAGGTTCTTTTATTATTGATGTTGTTTTAATTGCTGGTTAGGAGCTGCTCAGAGTTCAATATAAGATGGGGGACTATATAAATATTTTAAATAAATAAATAACTGGGTTACTTAGTCTGAGTAATGCAGAGTTTAAAAAGACAGGCTCTTTTGCATAGGTATAATTCTCTTCCTTCTTCCCTGTTTTTCCCCCACTTCATCTTGCCCAAGCAAAACTCTTGAAACAAAGAGCAGGTTTAAAAAAACTAAGCCTGAGGCTCAAAAATTAAAGGAATGAAACAGTTGCTAAACTTTTCTTCCACCGTCATCACAGATCTCTACTGTAGCTGAATGAAAAGAGCACCAGGACAGCAAGATTCTCAGATCTGACTTTGGGGATCATTAGGAAGAAGAGATTCCATTATTTGGGAATGTATCACCAAGATCTGTCTGCATTCTGATGTTGCAGAGAGAAACCACCATTCTTGAAATAATGATTTGGAATGATTCAGACATCCATTGACTACATGAACAAATTCATTCCAAAGTAACAGTCCATCTGCTGTGTAACTTTGATGTCAGCATCAACTTTCATAAATAGACCAGTTTGGTCTAAAAGTTAAAGTCCTGGCCTAGAAACCAGGAGACTGTGAGTTCTAATCCTGTTTTAAACATGAAAGCCGACTAGGTGACCTTGGGCTAGTCATTCTCTCTTGGTGCAATCCAGCTCAGAATGTTGTTATTCCAGGACGAAGGAGTTTTAGGTATGTTCGTCACCTCGAGTTATTTATAAAAATACTAAAGGTGGGATGTAATTTCTTTTTCTTTTTATGACCCTGTAATCCCTTAATTTGGGGTAGAGTTGGGGCCGCAGTGGTGAAATCTAAAAATTTTGCCTCCCGGTTCTGTGGGTGTGGTTTATTTTGTGGGCGTGGCTTGGAGGTCAGGTGGGCATGGCTTCAGGTGGGCGTGGTTTGGTGGTCAGGTGACTCGTTGGGCATGCTTGGTGGTTATGTGACCGGGTGGGCATGGCCAACTTATAAAATGTGGTGAAACTCACTTAACAACGCTCTTCCTTAGCAACCAAAATTTTGGGCTCAATTGTGGTCATGAGTTTCCTTCCTTCCTTCCTTCCTTCCTTCCTTCCTTCCTTCCTTCCTTCCTTCCTTTCTCTCTCTCTCCCTTCCTCTTTCTTCCTCTCTTTCTCTTTTTCTTTCTTTCTTTCTTTCTTTCTTTCTTTCTTTCTTTCTTTCTTTCTTTCTTTCTTCTTTCTTTCTTGTCTCTTTCTCTCTCCCTTCCTTCCTTTCTCTTTCTTTCTCTCTTTCTCTCTTTCTCTTTCTTTCTCTATCTCTCTCTTTCTTTTCTCTCTCTCTCCTCACGCAAAACGTCACGATGCGAACAGGTGGCGAAGGTAAGTGAAACCTACCCCTGGGCTGGGGTTGAGATGAAGAAGAACCTTATGGAAATACATTAGAAAAAAGATATTGCCAGGGCAAGCTTTGGCCATAGTTAAGTATAAGTGGAGAATGCAATGAATAAATTATCCCTCCCACAATAATAAATTTGGAACAAAAATAGGGCATGAGATACAAATCTCAATAATTGACTCTAAAAAGCCCATAGCAAAATAGCTATCTCATTGGAAGCAAATGGTGATGCTCAGAGAAACATTTGAACTGTCTGGATATAAAACACATGCCACCATCACTGAAAAAATTAGGCAATACATATAGGTAGCCTATGGAGGAGTGGTGTGATACCCTAGTGGTGGAGCTCTTGCCTCACAATCAGGAGGCTGTGAGTTCGATTCTAGGTAGAGGCAGATATTTCAGCACAATGGGAATATATCTGCTGAAAAAAATTCCACACTGGCAACAGGAAGGGCATCCGGCCAGTAAACACTCAGCTCCATTCAGTTGCTCAGACTCCACCCTGCAAGGGATTATGGGTCATTAAAAGATGATGATGATATACAGTAGGTAGCCTATGGACAAAAAAGCCCAAACACAATCATACAAAACCAAACTAAACCAATTAGCACATGTACAGTATATATACACATACACAATTCATTTAGTGACCATTCAAAGTTACAACAGCACTGAAAAAAGTGACTTATGACTGGTTCCCACACTTACAACCGTGGTGGCATCATGTGATCTAAATTGTAAAATCTAAAAGGCCTCCAAAAATTATTCTGTTCTCAGGGACATGATAAATTATGGGACGTTCACATCTGTGGCGTGGCTATCTTGCAATTAAGCAAGCGCACCAATGTCATTTTGCACCTATGAGCATTTCATTGAAATTTGCCTTCTGTTTGAAACAAAATTTAAAAGCATATTGTCTTACCTCAAATTCAACGAGGGCTGGTCATCATCTTCTTTTAACGACCCCATAATCCCTTGCAGGGTGGAATCTGGGCAACTGAATGGAGCTAGCAAAGTGTTTTACTGGCCGGATGCCCTTCCTGTCACCAATGCGGAGTTTTGTCCAGCAGATATATTCTCACTGTGCCCAGAGAGAGAAATATCTGCCTCTACCTAGGATCGAACTCACAGCCTCCTGATTGTGAGGCGAGAGCTCCACCTCTAGGCCACCGCACCACTGCCAATGAGGGCTGGTAAGGGAGGAAAATGTTTATTCCCACACTAGGACAGACAGATTAGAGACACCAGACTTATGCAACAAACCATAATCACATTATCATGGTGAAATATGTGTGTGATGGCATCATTCAATGAACAACAAAGTTACTTGTTTGCAATTAATGATAGATGCAAGTAGATCAGGGGGATGATATCATCACAAGCGTGTTGTCCTTTGCCCCTCCCCCTGACCCGCCCACAGACACACATGCTAATTAAAGTTGAAATTCTGCAGTAAAACCCACTGATTAGTCCCTTTAAAGTCAGTGAAATTTCAACAGTGCACTTGATTGTACAATAGCATTTTTGATTATGTGACATCAAGTCAGTGTCAACTGAGCGGCCATGAAGATAGACCCTCTCTAGGATTAGAACAAGCGCTAATCTTCCTTAATGTTGTCTCTAGTCGTGTTCATTCTGAAGAAGTCAAAACTAAATGACTACCCTTGGACAAACTAGTCAAACAAATGATTGTAGAAAATTGAAGAGTCTGAGTAGGCAAATATTGAATATTTAAGCCTACCGTAGAAATGACTACTCCGCTAAAGCAATGGCTGATATAAAATAAATCACTCAAATCTATAATGAATCATAAATTAATTAAACAAATGTCACTGATGAATAGACTCCCTGAGCTAATGAATGGAAAATATCAAACTTTTTGAATTACTAAAGTTGGACTGAACAGAGTTTGGTGGGGGAAAAATCACTCCCAATGTGATCTGCGACGTTGCTGAGATGCCGACATAGGGACAGTTCTCACTGCTGATTGCTCTCCTAGCGATTTGGTTTCTTTTATTCCGTTTTAGTATGAGATTTCTCAACACCCCCCACTCCCAAGGCTCCAGGCAATGTACAAAATAAAGTCACGTCATCATAATAATGCTACAAACAATAACCATAAGTTATAATTTGAACTTTTAAAAAGTGCCTTCTCCAGATTAGTGTTAGAGATCTTCTATCTCTATACCTTCAGCCTGGAGGCAGGCAGGCAGGCAGGCAGAGAGAGGTGGGGGGGAAGGAAGGAAGGAAGGAAGGAAGGAAGGAAGGAAGGAAGGAAGGAAGGAAGGAAAAGAAAGGAAGGAAAAGAAAGGAAGGAAAAGAAAGGAAGGAAAAGAAAGGAAGGAAAGAAAGAAAGGAAAAGAAAGGAAGGAAGGAAAAGAAAGGAAGAAAGAAAGAAAGAAAAGAGAGAGAAAGAAAGAAAGAAAGAAAAGAGAGAGAGAGAGAAAGAAAAAAGAAAGAAAGAGAGAGAGAAAGGAAAGGAAAGGAAAGGAAAGGAAAGGAAAGGAAAGGAAAGGAAAGGAAAGGAAGATCAAAGTCAGAGTTCTTGACCAAATGGGATCTGGTGATGCTTCTTATGAGAACAGGTGAGCAAAAAGATCCAAGTATGTCAGGCCCAAGCCCAGAGATAACACAAAGAAATCCAAATGAATTGATCCTTTGTTTACTTACATCTAAAGCTTACAGTAACCTTCTAACCTACCAGATATATCCTGAGAGATACTAGAGGGCTAGTCTGAACCTCTTCTCCCTCCCCCATCTAACCTCTGAATCTGAGCCTCTCTCTGAAAAAGTTCTGTGTTGCAAAAAAAAAAAAAAAAACCCACCTCCCCCATGGTCCTCTAGATGCACATTCGATCACAAAGTGTTCCCCTAATCTATACTCCTCTAGAAGCTCATGATCACTGCCATTTTGATTATAACCCCAGGCCAGATCCTAGAAGTGTGCTAGATCAGTGCTGTTCTAGGTTCAGAAAGGAGGAAGAGTGTGAGGGGTCTTTGTTCTCCAAAGACAGGATACAACACAGCATAGCAAATATGTGCACGATACTTTATTGCAGCACACACTTTCTAACATTCTAACATCTAACACCACAAGGTGGTGTTTCCACTTTGTCTCTTAATACTGAGTCTTTTATACTCAATCTGTCACTACAAATAGAATGGAATGGAATGGAATGGAATGGAATAGAATAGAATAGAATAGAATTCTCTTTATTAGCCAAGTGTGATTAGACACACAAGGAATTTGGAATCAACATTCCAATAGAATAGAATAGAATAGAATAGAATAGAATAGAATAGAATAGAATAGAATAGAATAGAATGGAATGGAATGGAATGGAATGGAATGGAATGGAATGGAATGGAATGGAATGGAATGGAATGGAATAGAATAGAATATGCGGGACGAACATTACCAGCCTTATAAATATTCCCTGCAACATAAAATGAAGTATCTTTTGAGGAAAACCTTACATTTGGTACCTACATGTGTGTAGAAGAAGAGCAGGCAGAGCTGGCGTGGAGACAGAGTTAAGCATGTCATCAGCTTAGAGTTGTTATGTTCCCACAAATGATTTAAGTCCGACCCCTCTTGAATTCCATTTACCTTTATCTGCACCAATTTAGTATTGAACTTTAGTTGACTAGATTCTTGTAAATAGGCATGAGCAATAAATGTTCTGAACGCAACTTAATGTATGATCCTGATCAGTGATGGGTTCCTACTGGTGCTGTGCGGGATGCCGCAATGGTAGGAGCCTGGCGATGATGTCATTTTTAGGCGCTTTTTTCGGCTTCTCTGCATCCTGAGCTGTCGGAAAAAAGCCCTCCCACCCACCCTTGTTTCAATACTGACCTTTATTCTTCCTCCGAAGCACAGCTGAGAAGTTCCTCAGCTGTGTTTCGGCTTGTAATGTCATCCTAAGCATGCACGGAAGTGAAATCGCCCGATGGAACACGAGCTCACTTCTGCGCATGCTCGCGATGCGCACCGGTAGTGAAAATAACTGGAACCCTCCGCTGGTCCTGATCCTTTGCACCTATTTTTTCAACTTCCCAGTCTAACTGGGAAGAACATGGGTACATATAGACATCCATACTCAAGCGGGGATGCTGGCTTTTAAATGTTCTCCAAGGGGGAACAGCCACACCTCTTCTCTTCCCCCACCGTTCCATTGGGATTTGGTGTAATCTGAAACCTATTTCCTACCCGGCTTCAGTAGATTAGTTTGCATGCAGAAGCATCTTTTGTATCTGTCTTAAAATAAATAAGCTACCGACTCAGATGCTCCCTTGGCTAGCATGCCAATAAATATCTTTCTTTATTCTCTCTCCCCACCCGCCTATTCCTTTCCTAAACAATTAGCCTGAAGAAATATTTGAAGCAATTCAAAAAGCTTGCTCACTTTAATTGGTCTTAATGAAAGGGATTACTCCCAGGATGGAGAATTTGTAGCCCTCCAGGCATTAAGAATCTCTCTCCCATCTGCTCCAATCAGCTTGGCCAACGGTCAAGAATTGGTGGGAATTCTCGTTAAGGAGCTTCTAAACCTGGATTACACGCCCAACCTAGCAAGTGTTTTCTCCCTGTTTGGTCTCTGATTTTCAGACTAACAGGCACAATTTCCCGGTGCATTTCTCTAAATCCTTTTCAAATTGCCGGTAGGGTGGAAAATCAATTCCACGTAAGGTCGCCTGCCCGCCAGGCCTATCCATACCTTCTCAATATCTTACGGCCTCCTTCCCTCTCTGCTAAGTCCTTTGGGAAGCTTTGCTGAATGAATCTGCCTCCAACACAAGCTCATTTCTCTCCCCGAGAGCTGGTGGCAGCTTAGGAATGAAGCGCAATCGGCAAGCAAGGACAGACTCATCAAAAGGACCATAATACAGACAGGGGGAAGTGAGAAAGAAAGACGGGGAAGAGGGAAGAAAAATCAAAGAAATATTAGTGCAGCGTAATAGCCAATACACAATGCGAAATAGGAACCGGGAAGGGTGGCTTTATGAGCTCTTGGCTGCAATGAGAAAAGAGAGAGAGAGAGAAAGAAAAAAGCAACCTAAGGCAGGTGTGCAAAAGGAATGCCACATCTCCATCTTCTAGATGAGACAGGAAACCCGGCCTCCCATTAATCAGAAACATCAAAGGCGTTCTTGTTCTTATTGCTAAAGTCAGAGAAGTTAATAGACTGAATAAAACCAGGGCAAGTGGAGGAAGAATTACAGACTCTTGAGTTTCTCTCCTTTGCGACGGGATCAGGAAGATGAGAGCACTTCCAGGCATTTGGGTCACGGCTTGCAGTAAGACAGCTGGGCTACGCCCCACAGACCAGCCTGCGTTGAAATACGGTGTCAACCCTGGAGCTGACTTGGCCAAAGCCATTTTGAGGCTTCAGTGTTGCCACACTGGAGCTGAGGGATAGGGAGGGGGGAATAGAGATAGCTGGGGTTTTGTAGTCAAAACAAAATATTTTCTCCTGGGAATCAAGGACATTTCCACAGGTGGCCGGAGAGAGGAGGAGTGAAGTTACCAGGAAAGCGGACGACACCTTGATTGGACCATGTGACTGATTGTTTTAGAAAGGGGGGGAACTCTTACTTTTTTAAAGTTTTTTATTTATAAAACAAATAAAAAGACAAAACATACATAAAACATAAATACAAGTACATGACGAATCTTCATCTAGTATACGTATTTACATTCCTCTGATTTTTACATCGTTATTCATCTTAAAATACAAAGACAAAATCACAATTTTTCCTTACATCTCCACCAATTTAGTTTTTAATCTTGGTTCTCCTTTTCCCCCACCAATAATATATAATTTATATAATTTATTCCAGGTTTCAAAGTATTCAGTTTCGTCTTTTCCCTTCATTTCTAACGTTAGCCTGTCTACCTCCGCAAATGATAGTATTTGGTGTAGAATTTCTTCCTCTGTGGGTATGTTTTTATTTTTCCAATTTTGAGCAAAAGTTAACCTTGCAGCAGTCAATATATGTAACATTAAGTATATTGTACTTTTATCGTATTTGTCTATTGTTATCCCTAATAAAAAAAGCTATGGTTTAAAGTCCAACTTTATTTTCAATATTTCTTCCAGCCATTGTTTAATTATTGCCCAGAATTCTCGTGCTTTGTGACATTCCCACCACATATGATAATATGTACCAGGTAACATGTTACATTTCCAACAGATTGGTGAAAGATGTGTGCCCATTTTGGGGAACTCTTACTTTTAATTTGGTGAAAACCATAGGAACATTCAGAGTTGATTTTCACCAGCCTGTGCCAATATGATATGTCCAATAAAAATATTCTTTCAGGAACCTACCTGCCTCGGAGTTCTGTTTGCTATGGGCGTATTACTTGGAACCCTGGCATATAGATGTTGAAAGGAAGCAGGCGTCTACATGTTTCTCAAAGGCAGATCACTGGGTTTCAAATTTCGGAGATGCCTGCCTGGGTAGAGCATCCTCTTTCCAATGTCAATAGCCAGTGTGACTGTTAAAGTATGTGCAGAGCAACCCTTGAGTTATCAAGGACATGCACATAGAAACGGGATATTGCAGAAGGTATGAATTCAGTCACACACACAGATACATTAAAGTGCATATAGTTTTTACTTTAAGAGTTAGCACAGTCCAATAAACAGTCCAAGTCATACACCTTCAAATCAGTCAGTATCTAGAAGTACAGATTCTTCTTACCAGTTTGTCTTTGTTATATACATTAAACAAAGATATTACCGCTTACAAACATAACAGAATATCAGAGAGAGTATCAGAGATATACAACAGAGAATCACAGAGACAGTAACAGAGAGAATAAGCTATGATCTCTAGCTCCCTCTTATGGCAACTTGCAACACTACAGCCAATCAGAACAAAGCATACATTTAAAGCTATATTGCCTCAATATATACAAACATACATTGTTGGTTTATATATTGCCAACCCAACCATTTGGACAGAGTCCTAACAGTGACAAACCAGAATTGGGAAGCAGAGCCAGTGTGAGGGCATGGATAGGGGGCAGCAGGTGGATTCTCAAATGAAGAGTACAGATAGTCCTCAACTTACAGCAGTTCATTTAGTGACTCTTCAAAGTTACAACGGCACTGAAAACGTGAGCTTTGACCGCTTTTCACGCTTATGACCGTTGTAGCATCCCCATGGTCACATGATAAAAATTCAGACGGTTGGCACCTGACTCATATTTATGATGGCTGCAGTGTCCTGCGGTCATGTGTGATCATTTTTTGCAACCTGACAAGCAAAGTCAATGGGGAATCCAGATTCACTTAACAACCATATTACTAACTTAACAAATGCAATGATTCACTTAACAACTGTGGCAAGAAAAGTCGTAAAATGGGGCAAACTCATTTAACAAATGTTTCCCTTAACAACATACATTTTGGGCTCAATTGTGGTCATAACTCGAGGACTACCTGTAATTCTCCTGGAAGGCTTCAAGGTTCTCATCCAAAGATTTATTTATTTTTAAAATAGAAGTTAAAATGGGATGTTTCAAGTCTGCTGGGCTAACGAGCTGAGCAAAATACACTTTTTCACCAGTTGGTTAGTTAGCTTGGTTTTTATTTCCTTGATTTTTATCTTGCCTTTGTTTTCAGACAACTCAAGACAACATGCATACCTTGCATAGATATTTTACACTCCTCCCTCCTATTTTCCCCACAGCAGAGACCCTGTGTGGTAGGTTGAACTCAGAGAGAATAACACACCCAAAGTTACCTAGTTAGCCTATGGAAGGACTAGAATTTATTATATATGTATATATACAATGATGTCCATCCATCGTGTTCGAAGAGGACCTTGACATCTATGAGAATCGGGGGGGATGTCAAGACTTGCACATGAATTGGATTAAAGTGAGGGAGAGGTGCGCATAGTCAGCCTTACTCTCTCTTCCCAGATTCCATCTTGCTCCAAATAGCAGGACAAGAGTCGAGACAGTTGGAGATGGGCTGGGCGCAGTGGTTGACCAGGGCGTCTTTCATGTCTTGCCGTGCTCTTAGCGTACCACATCGCTTGCAGAGACCACCTTCATGACCGTTGTCCTATTCTAGTAGGTTTCATCCATTCAGTCCGCCGGTATCTGACTTCAGATGCTTGGGATAGACAAGTCCCTATCTCACCGAAGGTCGATTACCCAACGGCTACTCTCAACCTGGTTTGGCCAGCCTGTTGAAGCTGTGGCCGCTGCGCATGCTACAGCTGCTAGGAGCCACAGGTGAGAGCTGAGTGACAGGTGGGGACCAAAGGTGAACGAGCTGCCCTAACAGCTGGCCTAGAATGAGCTGCTGTAAAAGGACACGACATGCCTCTACACCAGAGGTGCTACCCCTCCCTGAGCACCCCATACACCTCATATATATAATATACACATACACACACACATATATATACTTTCTAAGCATCTGGTATTGTACCAAACTGGTTTATAGATTTCCAAATATGTATATGTACACCTAAATGTTTTTATGGGATTTTATGATGATTTTAAAAGAAGCTTAATTCTGAAATGGGGCAGAATGGGTCTGCATATAAAGGTTGAATGCAATAGAAAAGTAGTATGAAAAAAGCATTGTTTTTCTATTTCTACTTCCCGGTGACAACAAGAGAAATGCATCTGGCTGCTTCTTTGTAGTGTCTGAAAGGCCTCACCAACTAAAAAAAACATTGCTGTGTGCAGAAATCAGCTGAACAGTGAGGCTATAAGGAACAATTCTCCCATGGAGTTCCTATATCCCCACTAAAAAGTGGCTTCTGTAGGTAGAATAGGTTGTGTGCTTCTTCCAGCCTTCAGCTACTAGGCGTCCGGGTACAAAAAGACAGATTTTCTCTCCACTCATCCCATCTCTCAGCCCAAGTCATCAATGGAAATAAATCATTTTAATTCACTGTTTAATTATTGCCCGGTGCTTTATTGTTTGTTTGTATTAGTTCATATGAATTTTTTATTATCGCGAGACAGAAAATAAGCCACTAAGATTTACAGCTCAAGGGATCCCATTCTGGAGCAAGCCGAACTAAATAACGGAAGAGACAATAGGTGATTTGTTACACAGAGGGAGAAAGAAATAAATAATCATGAAACAGAAGCTGATGGCACCCTCTCTGAAATATATAAATGGAAACTCTGAAATGCCAGGACATTGTTTATAGAGTTACAGCAAACTCCATCACGTTGTGGGTTTTGATTCATTCAAGTCAGAATGCCCTAAATATCATTGCGGCTCCTGACTGCCGTTTCTGACTGTTCTTTATACACTGAATGGTCTGTCAAGGGACATGAATGTATTTGCCATTGGTCCTATGGGTGTCTGAATAAGGGGTGCTTGATTCTTACTTATGCTGTGAGCCTGGGTTCGAGATCTGCCCTAGATGTACGCTGCCTTGCAGGTGAGAACATCTTGAAACAGAATCTTTATCTCTTGAGGATCAATCACAAATGCCATTGAGCAGCCTTTGACCAAGCCTGGAGCTCCTGAGACCACATCCCAAAACATAGATCAATCAGTGGTGAAATCCAAATTTTTTTACTACCGGTTCTGTGGGCATGGTTTAGTGGGCATGGTGTGGCTTAGTGCGTGTGGCTTGGTGGGTGTGGCAGGGGAAGGATACTGCAAAATCTCCATTCCCACCCCATTCCAGGGGAAGGTTACTGCAAAATCCCCATTCCCTCCCCACTCTGGGGCCAGCAGAGGTGGTATTTTCCAGTTCTCTGAACTACTCAAAATTTCCGCTACCGGTTCTCCGGACTACTCAAAATTTCCGCTACCGGTTCTCCGGAACCTGTCAGAACCTGCTGGATTTCACCACTGAATCAATCCATAAACATGCTTGTTCCTAGCATAACCATTTTCTACCCCAGCTTTGCTGTCTGTTAGACTACAAAACCCATTCCCTTCAGCCAGCACAGTTTTCTTCAGAAATGACGTTGTAAATGCTCGTAAGCATTTTATAGAAGCCATTACCTTCCCCCTGTGATTTGACTCTGTCTTCTGGTACTTCTGAAGATGGAGGTACTGTTTAGCATTTATTATTTGATTCCAATATTTGTAAACTATTTACAAGAGATGATAGTCTGAAGCCCCATGAAAGAGGGTTTGAGAGGCAAACATTATTCCAGTGACGAGGAAGTGAAAACTGCAGTGAAGAAGTGGCTCAAAGAACAGGCAACAAAATTTTACGAGGCAGGGATACATGCTCTCATTCGAAGGTGGAACACTGCTATTGAGAGAAACGGTGACTATGTTGAGAAGTAGGGATGTGATCCACAGAGGACCAGCTTCATTTTGATGTATGCTACATGTTCCTGTGTTGGTAATTATACCTGTCCTAAAGAAAATGGAATTACTTTTTGACTTACCCTCGTATGTCCAGACCATAGGCAATCCCCAAGATAATAAAAGACAGAGTTAAAAACAATATATGGTTCCAGAATCAATATTAAAATAAGAGCAGAGAATGGCATGAATCAGAGCTATGCAGCAAATCAACAGAGAAAACTCATTCAAAGGAAAGACCATGTAAGGAAAATGAAACCTTTGAGTTTGGCAAAATGATGATGATCAGGAGCTTCCAAGGATACAGCATGAAGGGTATTCCATAAACTTGGAACCCAATGAAGGAAGACCTATCCCCGCTATGTCCAACAGCAACAGGGCTACTTAGCATGGAGTGTGCAAAACCATAAGCATCCTGGCCGTATTCCAAAGAGGATGTTTGAAGGCAACTTTTACTTCTATTTTCCTAGCCTCATGTTTACATCAGGACAATTCACAGCCCAAATATCACGGAAGAATGATAAAACTGAAGACCATGGAAGGCCTTGAAGTTGTCAATCAAGACTTAGCACCAGGAAGCAGGTTAAAATAGAAACATGCCCATTATCTGGTCACCATCTATGAAAAGACACTTCAACTTATGGTAATTCTTTGCAAATTTGCATTGGGCAAATAGAAATTTAAGTTCAACTCATTAATTCATTTTTACTTTCCCACAACTGCTTGTGAAAACAGCTTACATGCTAAATTATACTACAAATCAATGGAATGTAGTTTTGATGTCCCTAGAAGCTCTAACCACCTCCCAACTTGAGGCACACCTCAGAATAACAATGCAGGTGTTCATTTCATTGACAGCAAGGTCATCTCTTTGGGACACACACGTGCGTCTCTCCCTGACATCAAATTCAGGTCACATGGCTGAGAAATGTGTGAATTTGGAGTCATGCAGCATACAGAACTGCACCTTTATTTTGCTTCTATACTCAACCATATTATCCAGAAATGAAAAGTCAGAGAGCAGCTTGGTCTCAGCAGCAATTCCCACAGTCTCTCTGAGGCTGGGAAAAACTACCAGTGTGATTGCAAATGTTGCTGTTGAATATCCACAATCTCTTGGTTCCCTGTTGGCATTCCAATAGAAGTTAATGTAAGGAAAGTTTGATAATGATTCCAGGATTCTAACTTGGAGGGTTCCTTAGCGGGACATTCATCTCAACCTACATACAAGATAGTCCTCAATTTACAACCATTTGTTTACTGACCATTTGACATCACAATGGCACTGAAAAAAGGTGACTTATGACCATTATTTCCACCTTCAAAATTTGGATGTTTGGCAACTGGCTCATATTTATGACAATTGCAGTGCCCTGGGGTCATGTGATGACCTGCTGTGAACTTCTGACAAACAAAGTCAATGGGGAAGCCAGATTCACTTAACAACCGTGTTACTAATGTTACAACTGCAGTGATTCACTTAATAACTGTGGCAAGAAAGGTCATAAAATGGGGTGAAACTCAGTCTTGCTTAGCAACAGAAATGTGGGGCTCAATTCTGGTTGTAAGTTGAGAACTACTATAACCGCCTTCCCTACTATGTCTCCCCCAGATGGGTTCAGACCTGAATTCCTGCCTAAGAATTGTAGTCCAACATGTCTGATGGGCAACAACCAGGGGTGAAATTCAGCAGGTTCTGACAGGTTCTGGAGAACCGGTAGCGGAAATTTTGAGTAGTTTGGAGAACCGGCAAATACCACCTCTGGCTGGCCCCAGAGTGGGGTGGGAATGGAGATTTTACAATATCCTTCCCCCAGGAGTGGGGAGGGAATGGGGATTTTACAGTATCCTTCCCCTGCCACGTCCACCAAGCCACGCGCCCCCCCCCCCCCAGAACCGGTAGGGGAAATTTTGAATTTCACCCCTAGCAACAACAGATTAAAGGATACTGAGGTACAATGAAAAGTCCCCTTTGGATTTAATAGCACTGGATATTTCACAGTATTTTCACGATGGATTTACAAATGTGTTGTTTAAACAAGGATTATGGGCAGCTACAGAAAAAGCAAACACACAGCAGGCTGTTCTAGTCGCTAAGCAGCATTTAGTATCCTACATTTTCCCCCCCTAAATAGTGCATCTCCCGAAACCTCTTAGCAATACTGTCAGATAACATTCCCCTAACTAATGAGGTTTCCCCCAGAAACCTAGAAGGAAATTGTTATGTGCCCTCCATTTGCTACCTGCTACTACCCAGCAGTACCCATTTCTGCCGCCTCAGGCTGTACCAAAGCCATTTTTCTGAGATTGGACAGTATGATTCTAAGCATTTTTTTCTTAGGAATGAGCCCCTAGTACTACCATCTTGCTGTATAACTCTTCCCTACTGGCAAATCACTATGCTATATGAATTCAGTTTAATAGCCTCTCGGGAATGAGAGGCAGATGGGAGCTCCTATAAGGATATGGAGGAAGGGGGTTTGAAAAAAAAATGGATGTATGGGCATGTCAGGTGTCAGGGAAGCTGTTGAATCAGGCAGCATCTGAGCTGTTGCATTTCCCATTAATGAAGCATTTTATCACGGTGCAGAGTGAGGAATCCCAATTCGGGATGATATATGCCCAGCGATGGCTAGCTGCCTCCACAAGCTATGATTCTCCTTCAACTTGAATAATATTTTTGGAGAGGCCATAAAACATGCCATTCAGAAGTGGTTCGGTGGAGAACACCAGCACTCTTAGACTTAGCAGCCTTAATGGTGGGGCTTAGCCAGCAAAGCACTCAAGAGTTTGTTAGAAGGGTGTTGTTGAAGGGAACAGCTCAGTTACACTTATAATAAGCCCAAACTCTCATGCAGAACATTTAGCTAAGGTCTGTTCCTAGAATAATATATAAGGTCTTTATTTCATCCTGTCCTGTGGTGTTTGCAATTTACCTGCAATTCACCAAATAGAATTTTCAAATCCATTACTGAAAAGTTTACAGATTATGCTAATCTCAGTTTGTTTACCATAAATTACAACTGGCCAGCTCCAGATAATATATTAGGCTTGATTCATAGATTACACTAAGCCAAAATAACACAAATCCTCTTATAGAAAACAGAATATGTGACCCAAGCAGCTTTGGTGTTCATTTAACTGGTTTAATTCCTCCAATTGTTCCCTGTTTTACGAATCCAACATTGAAGCTAGTCTATGAGCTTGGCAATTCAGCCATAACAGCAGTGAATGATCAAGGAAGCTGGATTCACATAGTCTTCTGAAGCAGGTTTAATGCAAAGAAGAAATAGCTGGGTTGCAGAATCTTGGAAATCACAGAAGTCATATGCAATCCTTATTTATTAGTGAGTATATTAAGGTGGTGTCTCTATGACTCCTTTGATCATCTTTTTCACAGACTCCTTTAAGGGATGGACTAACTACTTATGTAATATATAACATTGGAATGTCCACCTGTCCCTCATTTGCTACATTTCCAAAATTTCCTTTCTCTTTCCCGGAGAATTCCATTACAACTCTTCTCATTAAAATCCCATACTGGGGATTTTGCACAAGAAATATATCAAAGGGGACGTGGTACAATAGCAGAGCAATCACTTTGCCAGCAGAGAGTTCTATCTTAGGTATCTCAAATTTGAAAAAGGATTTCAAATAGCCAGCAATGTGAAACCTTGCAGAATACCTGTAACCAAGTAAATAAGAATCAGGGTCTGATCCCCATCTATACTACTTGGAATAGCCCTTGGGAAAGGAAGAGGACCATCACACCTCCTACTACTAAACATTGCAGTTGGTCCAGAAGGTACCATGATCAATGATAACAAGGGTGCAGAAGGGTCAAGGAGAACCATGACAGTTGCACCACTGCTATCCTGTTCTGCCAGAGATTAACAAGTTTGATCAATATGTCTCATACTACATCCAAGTCTGACTTTTGACCCAGATAATCTGCTTTCCTCCAGAGATCTTTACAGATCCAACAAACTTCCTTATAATGGGAAAAATTGTTTATTTTTTTTATATTCTATGAAGATTCTTAAAAAGCATCTTTGGACAACCATGACCTGGATGACTGAGAATCTCCATAAACTTTTAGCTCTGCACTTTGGGATGAACATATTTGAATGGTGTGGGAGTATGAACGGATTTCCAGAAAAACTGCAGACCACAGGAACCATTTGAGCTTCAGTTTGAGATGCAGTTTAATATGCAGACAACACAGACTCATCCCCAACAGTCTGTGCCTGTCTTCAACAGGGCAGAAAACATCCTGCAGCCAAGAAGTCACCACACCCATTTGCACTACTAAGATGACCCTGAGGACACAGATAAACCTTCAAGTGGCCTCAATGACTCTCTAAAAGAATGCAAATGACCAACTTGTCTGCAAGGAGTATAAATCCTTCCATTCCCCACCATCCAGTCAGAGCTGAACTGGATCATTCTTGAATGAGAAGCGAAACATCTTCAAAAAAACAAACGGAACAAGAAAGTCCAGTTGCCTCCTGAAAAAGCACCTTTGGGACTATTTTTTATATTGCGTTCCTATTGCTTGTAAGCCACCTAGAGACGCTGTGAGTGAGTAGGCAGCCATATAAATTTACTAAATAAATAAATAAATAAAAATTGAAGATTGGGCAAAACTAATTCAGTATCACTGAGTGCATCAATAGTTGTTGTTTTTTCTAGTTTGTTGCTGTGAGAATGTGTGTGTGAATCTGTCTTGTACTATGCCTAGATATAAGCGCATATGAAATGAAAATGCTAATACTGTAACTCACTACATAGTAATGAGAAGGTGGCTTTGAAATCTGGTTTTTGAAGAAAGGCAGGATGCTGAATGAATACAACAGTGCCTTCAATGCCCTATTACATGCTACAAACATATCATCCAACTCTATATGGACTTCCCAAAGGTGCTTTTTCAAGAGGCAACTGGACTTTCTGTTTTTTCTTTGAAGACATTTCTCTTCATCCAAGAAGCTTCTTGGATGAGAAGCGAAACGTCTTCAAAGAAAAACAAGAAAGTCCAGTTACCTCTTGAAAAAGCACCTTTGGGACAACCATGGTCTGGATGATTGAGAATTTCCATAGACATCTATATGGACTTTTATTATAACCATGAAGGCTGCAAAATTATAGGAGGTGCAGCTGGACAGATCTGGAGGGAACCAGGTTGAGAAAGACTTTCCTGCAATCAAAAACACTTATTACCTCTGTTGGAAATATTCCAAGGACTTTGGGCTCTGAAATACGTACTCAGTTTTGTGTGGTTTGCCAAATGTTGAGGAGGGTATTTGAAACAATTGAAGCTTTTACCTCAGAACGGCAAACCATTTTTTTTGTCTCTATTTTTAGGAATTCCTCATGCACCATTTCACGTACAAATGATGGCCTTCAGCAAGGAAGAGGGGTGATGATCACACAACCAGTTTTGTAATTCTAATTTTGTAGTCCCCACCCTTTCATTTTCCTCGCTTGACAAATGGCCGCCTGTGAAAAAGGAGACCATGCGAGAGAAGGAACCCTGCTCTCTTCCCTGAAAAGGGCCATAAGGGAAACCTCTGGGTGCAGAATGATGGAAATATCATGAAGTCAGCTCACATTGCCTCAGCCCCAACATCTCTCCATCACCGGTGTGTTTGGGTGTATGCGTCTATGTGTGTGTGTGTTTGTGTGTGAGGAGAAGCAGGTACATGCACCTGTTTCATGTCATTATTTTCTCTGTCAGTTCCCTCGCTACTCTCACCCCTCCAAAGCATTTTCCTGGAAAGTGTATATTTTACCTTGACACCTCTTTTTTATTTATTAGCCTGCGGCTGGTGGTAGTAATAACATCCCATGGCTGTGTATGGATCAGGAGAATGGAGAGAAAGCAAACGCAGTTTCCCCCTCCTCTCCCCTCTTTTCTTCTCTCTTTTTTCATCCACATCTGCTTGGGCACTTGAGGGGGGGGGGAGGAAGGATTGAATCTTATTTTGAATGGTAAAATTAACATAAAAACAAACGTTCATGCAAGCTTCCATTCCAGAGCTGAGGAGAGGACCAAAACAAAGGAATGCAACTTGGAGAAATTTCCTTTAAGTGTGTGCTTTGGTTTAAATTTGCAGGTCAGAGAGCCACGTGCATCATTCCATGTTTGTTCCATGTAGGGAATAAATGCTCAACAAAGTAGACAATAGTTGGTACAATAGATGGACAGCTTGCTTAAATATAACGCAATTACACATGCCCATAGAAATCAAAGGGATTGTGGGAATTTACACTTTTGGCATGTGCTTCTTACTTGTCACTTGTCCTGCATTAAAATCAGAACTATGAGACAGGATTGTGGCAAAGAATAACAACTATACAGGTAGTCCTCGATTTACAACAGTTCGTTTAGTGACCATTCAAAATTACAACAGCACTGAAAAATGTCCACCTGGCCCTCATTTGCCACATTTCCAAAATATCTTTTCTTGTTTCATAGTTTTGTTTTCATAATTACCACTTTTGCAAGCATCCCCATGATCATGTGATCAAAATTCAGATGCTTGGCAACTGATTCATATTTATGACCGTTGCTGTGTCCCAAGGTCATGTGATCCCCTTTTGTGACCTTCTCACAAAAGCAAAGTCAATGGGGAAGCCAGGTTCACTTAACAGCCGGGTTACTCATTTAACAACTGCAGTGGTTCACTTAACCACTGTGGCAAGAAAAGTTGTAAAATGGGGCAAAAGTCACTTAACAAATGTCTCACTTAACAGCAGAAATTTTGGGCTCAATTATGGTCGTAGATTCGAGGACTATCTGCATTGTTATTTAGAAGAATCTGTGCTTGTTTATTCCACTTTCAACCCCATATTTTGAGTTGGGGTAACCAGTCAGGAGAGTCCCATGGCCCAGGCTAAAGGAAATTATCTACCCGGAAGAGATTCAGCTAATGAATTCAAAGATAGCTGAAGGGTGTAAGCACTTACCCGTATTTTTTGGAGTATAAGACGCACCGGAGTATAAGACGCACCTTAGTTTGGGGGGAGGAAAATAGGGGGGGGAATCTACTTACGAGGTATTCATCTGGCTAGCGTCCTTAGTCTGGTCATCTTCAACACATTATTTTATCCCCTGGTTAGGGCTGAAAAAAACCTTCTTCGGAGGGAGTAGCAATGAAAACAAGCCTGCAAGCTGGGAAGAGCAGGGAAGATCGTTAGCAGCTCATTAGGGTTGGGGGAAAAAAAGCTTCGAAAAAGCTACATTCGGAGTATAAGACGCACCCAAATTTTCAGCCTCTTTTAGGGGGGAAAAAGGTGCGTCTTATACTCTGAAAAATACGGTAATTTAAACAGAGGACCTGTGTTTTATAGCTACCCCACCTCTTTCATAAATGGTTGTAAACACCACTTGAAGCAGTCTAGTTTGTCACGTCAACTAAATTATTTGGCCGCCAAAGGGAGAAAACCTCATAATCTTGGCAATAAAAATAATACAGTAGTAATAATATATTAATAATTATGAATTTACAGCCTGGGTGTGCCCTTTTCCCTCCATCCTATTTCTCCATTGCTCCCTTTTCCATATAGAGCTGACTTGTAGGGCTATGTAAATCCTTCAGAAGGAATGCTTTGCAAAGTACGGGAGCATATAAAAAAAGCACCTCTCTTTAAATCAATGAAGAAGCTACTGCTTTTTCTAAGCTGACGTAGCTGTTTTATAAGCCTTTCCTGGTTGCCTCCACATGCTTGCATAGCTTCTGAGGAAAAAGGAAGACTGATCAGAGACTGTTAGGCCATTTCTATTAGCACAGTGGTTCTCAACCTTCCTTATGCCATGACCCGCGACCCGCCCCCGCGACCCCGCCGTGACCCGAGCTGCCCTTGTGCCCGCCGCCGCGACCCCCACCCCGCCTCCGCCATTTGGGTTCTTTTACCCTCTGCGCATGCGCAAAGCGTTCTGCGCATGTGCAGAGGGTAAAAGAACCCAAATGGTGGCTTCCGGGGGAAGTCTCCTGACCCCTGTGAAAGGGTCGTTCGACCCCCAAAGGCATCACGACCCCCAGGTTGAGAACTGCTGTATTAGCAAGATACAGTATAGACATGCATGCACAATGCTTGTATTGTACTTTTCAAAAAAGAGCAATTTGAAATTAGTAAAAGTCACAAATCTCAGTACTTATAAAAGTAAGCATAGTTGAATAATAAAATAACAATTAAAATAATAGCGAACAATACCACACACTGAAAACAACGACACAAACACAGATACTTTACAGTTATCCTTGTTTACAGCTTGTTTGTCTTTCAAAAAGTAATCTGAGGCAACTAGCGATCGTTTAGTGAAAGTGATGTTACACCGACACTACATAGACAATCAGATTTGATTACATCCTTACAGCTAACTGAGAACAAGTACTTTTAATTAAGGTAGAAACTTGATGTTACAAAAAGCTCTGATCTTCTGGTTTAACAACAACAAAAAGCCAAAATCTCCCAGTCATGATAAAGAAAGAGAGATGCTTAACTTCTTCCCTTTGATTATTTTTCGACTATTCACAAGAGGAAAAAAGAATATTCCTTGTATTTTTTTTAACTCTGCGGATTCATTTCTCAGGAGGAGGAGGAGGAGGAGGAGGAGGAGGAGGAGGAGGAGGAGGAGGAGGAGGACGAGGACGAGGAGGACGAGGACGAGGACGAGGACGAGGACGAGGAGGAGGAGGACGAGGACGAGGAGGACGAGGACGAGGACGAGGACGAGGACGAGGATAAGTGGAGGGGGACATTAGTTGAAGGAAATATCTTCTTAGGCTGATGATCTAGATAGAAGATCTTGCTCACTGCCCATCAAATTTTATTTTTTAGATTATTTTGCTCTGAAGCAAAACAATGAGAAGCTAATTTGCTGCAAAGCAAAGCACCACTTTGGCATAATTTGCATTTTCAGCAATGTCTTTGGGCCCTACATTGACCTCAGAGATAGGGGTACACAGATTGGAATCTAAAACAGTAGATGCTTCAGATCTGGTTGAAGGCATTTTTTTTGTACCAATCAACTGCCTAAGAAAGGATGCAGTACCCTTGCCCAATACAGAACACTACATACCTCTATTCAGAGACCTTCTTAGAAGATAACATGGTGGATGGCTGGAGCCCAGGAGATTGGCTTCTGTCAGCCAGGTGTTTTATTCCCGGATGCTCCCAGCAAAACAACGCCTTTGAAAGAATGACCTTACATGTTCTCAACATTCCAGATGTGCCCGGTGGTTGGAAAAAAAAGTTGTGAACTCTGAAAGGACATGCAGAAAGGCGGATATTTTTATTGCCTTTGCAATAGGTCTCATCACAACTCTCAAAATGAAAGATGCCTTTTAATTGGAATAAAAACATTCCCAAATATACCTGCACCATGTGTAAATAAATGGTGTTCTCTGTTACGTTTCACTTTTGAACAGAAAGAGACCAATTTGCCCAAGGCTACCCATGCAAATTCAGGGTCATGATAGGGTTTAAAATGTGTAATAAATAATAAAATACGACAGGAATGTGATGGCTCAGTGGTTCAAGATGCTGAGCTTGTCATCTGGAGAGCTGACAGCCCAGGTTCCAGATCTGAGCGCCGCATGTCAGGGTGAGCTCCCATTCCTGCCCCCCAGGTTCTGCCCACCTAGCAGTTTGAAAGCATGTAAATGTGAGTAGACAAATAGGTACCATTTCAGTGGGAAGGTTACAACATTCCATGCGCCTTTTGTATATAGCCATGCTGGCCAGATGACCTCAGAAAATGTCTTTGGACAATGCTGACTCCCTTGGCCAAGAAACGGAGATGAGCACCATGCCCTAGAGCAGTGATGGCAAACCTTTTTTGACTCGGGTGCCAAAAGGGTGTGCGCACGCGCGATAGCACGTGCATGCGTGCCCACACCCATAATGCAATGCCCTCCCCCACGCATGCGCACAACCCCCGCACTGCTCCCACACATGCGCACAAACCCCCCCATGCTGCCCCCCCCCCGCGCATGCACACAGGCCTCACTGAAGCCTCCGGACTTCCGGTAGGCGCATTGGGCTGTTTTTCGCTCTTCCCAGGGTTCAGGAAAACCTCCTGAAGCCTGGGGATGGCAAAAAACGGCCCAACAAGAAGTTCGGAAATGAATTTCTGGTTGGCTCGTTGGGCCGTTTTTCACCCTCCCCAGGGTTCAGGAGGCTTTCCTGAACCCTGGGGAGAGCGAAAACAGCCGAAAAGAAGGCCGAAAATCAGCTGGCCAGCGTGCACATGCACACTGGAGCTGACATAGGGCAACGCCTCATGTGCCCTCAGATATGGCTCCATGTGCCTCCTGTGGCACGCGTGCCATAAGTTCTCCATCACTGCCCTAGAGTCAAACATGACAGACAGGGAAACCTTTACCTTTTACCTTCTGGTATGTGTGTTCTTCATGTATTTACTGTATAGTCACTGAGCAGACTATATTGACTCTATTAGTTCTTTTGTCCCAGAAAACTTTGAATAACCAAATCTCCCTAGTTTGTCCTTTTGCTTGCCCACAAACTGCAGTGTGACCCAACCAAGGTTTATGAAAATGTAAATATGGTATTTCCTTTTCAACTTGCTTTCTCCTTACAAGTGGCATGAAGGAAAGCATCACGATTGCCAATTGTTCTTATCAAAGAAAGACATTAGAAAGAAAGGAAGGGAAGGAAGAAGTGTTTCAACATAATTGATGCAGAGGTGGTATTCAGCTGGTTCGGTCCGGTTCGGGCGAACCGGTAGTGTCGACCCACGGGTGGGCCTGCACACCTGCCCCAGCACTATGCCGTCCTATTTAGGCACATTTTGAAGCCGTCCGCATGCATGCAAGCTGCGCGTGCGAGCAAAGCGCATGCTCGGAAGGCGTGCGCATGACCGAAGCGAGAGTGCATGTGCGCGCGCTCACATTTGCGAACCAGTAGGGAAGGTAAGTGAACCCTAACCTCTGAATTGATGGCAGAAATAAAATTAAACATCATAGCCAAGTGGCTCACAATTGAAATCCCATTGTTCAGTGCTATTATTGAAGGAGAGGGGGTTTTTTTTGGCTCATTGGTTCAATATCAAAACAGCAAAAAAAAAAAACCTCAACTCAATCTATTTTTTTTCCTCCAGCTTCTGTATTTTTATTTGTGTGTGCAGATGTGTACTGCTGAGGTCAGGCACAATAATTCTTTCATCTCTGGAGAAAGATTCTCAACGTGTCTCTTGCCTTTTTTTCCTCCCCAAACTGCTGAGCCATCAGATCTCAAAGGTAACTCGGAGCAGAGAAAGGAATCCATAAAAGAATAGGAAATTCAAACAATTCCATTTTGTCTGATATTTATTGCACTCCATATTGAGGGGGGGGGGAAGAGAAGGTGGGGGAGGTTTGTGTGTGTTTGCTTATTTTCCATTCAGCCATTTCAAAGTTGAACTGTAAAAGTTGCTCTTGAAAATATTTCCCTTCCAAGAAACAGAAGAAACAACCTGCTTCCCACCTGTAATTAACAAAAAAAAGGAGGAAGTGACTAGGCTAAACTGAAGCAGAGCTTAATTATAATAATTAACAATGGAGGTTACAACTGCCTGAGGTTGT
The DNA here is from genome assembly GCA_023053685.1 of Diadophis punctatus similis. Taxonomy (NCBI): domain Eukaryota; kingdom Metazoa; phylum Chordata; class Lepidosauria; order Squamata; family Dipsadidae; genus Diadophis; species Diadophis punctatus. The sequence continues at coordinate 2,754,682 of JALIGW010000037.1, read as the reverse complement.
GAGTAGCACCTAGGAATTAAAGATTTCCATATGCCAGTGGTGGGAATTTTGTTAGCGACTACCTAACTGATTTGGTTCTTTTCTCACTACTACCACCGGGTGTCCACCCCCTCCTGTGTCCGAGCATCTTCTGAGGGTACATTAAGCAACACAACTAACATCTGTCATGTCTGATCTGCAGCCTTGTTATGGGAAGGCCAGCCGGTTTGGGCAGTGGGCCGCAAGTCAGGAAGATCTGGGCTGGGCTCCAAGATCTGCCATTGGCGTGCAGAGCACATGACCTCAAGCTGGATTTCCAAGGACATTAAAAAGTTTCAAAGGCCTGTTCTGAACTGCCCAGCATCTGACAATCTGCTTTTATTCTTCTCAAAAAAAATCCAATATTTATAACAGAGGGGTGGGCCTAGAGGGACTATGTATGCTAGGCAGCCTTTTCAGTGCCTAAACAGTGTCCATCTTCTCCATTATTCTCTCCCTCCCAGTCCACCTCCATCTGAGCGTATTGTTGTAGGATAACCAGGCTGCCAGACTGTAGAGAAAACAGCCCTGCCTTTCAAACCCTTGCAATACGTTCTCCTGGGAACAAATATTCCATCTAAGCGCGTTCAATGCCAGGCATTTCTTAGCAAGATCCGCTTTTATTCATTTGCTGCCATTTCCCCCATTTCTGATTCAAGGGGAAAGTGCAGCAAAATGTGGCCACATGTAAGGCACCCGTTCACGATGCCAGATGGCTAGTCACCGTCTTTGCTAGAATATTCAATTCTCCTCTATCCACTCCTTCATTCAAAAGTAAAAATGGCAACTTATAAATGGCACCTTCTCCTTCAGCAATCAGCTAGCATTCAATGCCACTCACCTTGAGGAGTTCTCAATTGGCTCAGATGGATGATCTGCTATAATGTGTCCCCCCCTTTCCTAAAAATGTTTTTGAACTTCTGCCAATCTTTGGGTTTTCCGCAGAGCTACGGATACCTTCTTCTTTTGTGTGGATGGTGCTGGGAAAAACATTTAAACAACGTCCTTTAGCTCAACAATTGATCTTTTTTTTTCAATATTCCCAACCACCACTAACTGCTTCCTTCCAATCCCTAATCTACCAAGGCACAATGCAGGACAGATTGCGGATCAACAGTGGGATCAATGGGGAGAGAGGACGTGGCCAAATGCCGTGGCGACACGGAGTTCTCCCACGCTCCGTGGGGAACTCTGATATCCCTGTGGCCTGGGGACCTGGTTCTATTAGAACCAGGTCGGAACTGGTGGGGCAGTGAAGAAGAGGGGCATCATTGGCAATCTGGATGGGGTCGGCAAACCCCACAAAGAACCAACATAGGGCCCTCGACTGGCGGCAGTAGAAATTGGCTTGTAAAAGCCGTCCAAGCCGCGGCGGTCACGAACGGAACGATTGGTTGAGTTGAAGTACTGAAGTCATCTGGAAAGGAAAGTGAATTTAAGCAACATGCTGGAGGGAAAGCAGAAGAATAGACATTGAATTGGTGAGTGATTTTGCCGAAGAAGAAAATGGAAACCTTTTAATAAGCTTAAAAGAGAAACAAAAGGACTGGGAAAAAATTTTTACGAAGCAGCTAATTAGCAAGTTTAAGATTATTGGAGAACGATTTGGAAAGCTGTAACTAAAACCCAATGTTTGAAAATCTGGTGAATTTGGATTTAACTATGAAATAAACAATATTTGATTTATTGCATACGGATTTATGCCGAACTAAAATATATAAACATACTGAATATTTTGAATAGAAGGAAAAGACTTTCGGGACCAACTAAGAGTGCCATCTGCTTATTATTTCTATGTTAACTGTGCTCTAGTGACTATTTACACAGGTGTCGACCTTGAACTGAAATTGACTTTGGATAGCTTGAGTATAAGCAACGAATATCTTGTTTTTGACTTTGCAAAAAAAAGAGGACAAGGAAAACTACTATTTCCATCTGCTGGTTGATTAAACTTTAAAAGAATTTTTTAAAAAGATCACAGGAAAAAAAGGCTTGTGAATCAACATGGAACCGAGTGTATAAGAGATATTGCAGCTCTTTATAAAGATTTAAGAAGAAGCATCATGGGGTTTGAAGACGAAAGCAGGATGAAAATGGAGAAAGTACTGGACAATGATGATTTTAACAAAGATATTAATAAGGCCAATGATAAAGAATTTGAAAATTTGAGGGCACAAAACATAAAACAAAATATCAGAATAGAGAAGAAATTGGAAGAAGAAAAACAGGTGGAAAAAGACATAGAGAATAATGGGGATAAAGAGAAAGAAGACTTTGTAAATGGACAGATTGATAATTATATTGTATTTTATGATGATTTCACTGGGAAGAGCAGTGGTAAGAAAAGAATAGGGCAAGGAGAGAAGTACTGGACATGGCAAATTAAAAAGGAAAGGGGGAAGGGATTAAGAAGAATAGAAGGAGGATTTGTACAATTGGCATACATAAGGAGGAAAGGAAGAGAAGGGGAAAGAAAGTGGGGGTTCAAAATGACCCAGAAAAAAATTGAGGAATTAAGAAAAAGAGAATGGAATCTTAAAGAAAATTGATGCTTTTTTATTATTTTTATTTTTTAGTGTGTTTGTTAGCAAATATGAGCTTTTTGAAAAAGTATGGATAGAAATAAGCAAATATTTAATATAATCAGATATAATTATTAATAGAAATAGATGGTAACTTTGGGAAGTTATAATTACAGTATAAATTGATAGAAATGAATGAAATGTGTTAATTTGTGAGAATTTATAGAATGTGATTATTTCTTTGTGAAAATATTAATTAATGAATATAATATTGATAATGAAGAGGTTTTATAGTTAAAGAATTGGTACATGTGTAATTATGATGTAAAAATGGAAATGAAGTATTATGTGGAATTTTGAAATTTATTATCCTCCTTAACGTATAAGTTATTACTTTGTAATAATATACAAAGAATTTATAATTTGATGTTTTATTGTTAAAATATGTAAATGTGGAATCCTCCTTATTCATTGCATAGGATATTAATTTGAAATAACGTATAAAGAATTTATAATTGGAAATTTTATTGTTAAAATAAGTAAATGTGGAATTTTTAGGTATGGGTTTTTAGTTTTTGGGAAATTGGGGGGGGAGAATGATGAGTAAAGAAAACAAGGATAGATGAAAGCACTACGGCTTGGATTTAAGGATAAAGAGATAAGATAATAAAATAATTAACAAAGAAAATAAACAATCTAGTTAAATTAATTAACTAGAAGACTATTTGTGTAATCCAGATGACGAAGCTAGACAAAGGAGGTAGCGAGAATTAAATAACATATATTGAAAGTAAAGATTTAATAGAATAGATATGTGATTGAAATATATATGTGTGTGTGTGTGTGTGTGTGTGTGTGTGTGTGTGTGTGTGTGTGTGTGTGTATGTGTGTGTGTGTTTTCTGAGGTTTTCGTGGGTGTTTGTATGTAGGTCTTTGGTTATTCGTGTTTTCTCCCGCGTGAAATTAGAAGTGTCTTGGTGACATTTCGATGAAGTCTCATTCATCATCTTCAGGCTGGTGTCTTCTGCTTCCTGCTTCTAGGAGCAATGTGAGATTGCTGCTGTTTCTTCCTTTTAACTGCCAGTGGGGGTTTGAACTGATAGGGTGGGAGCTTGGCTGTGTTCTGATTGGTTGGAGGTGTGTTCTGATTGGTTGGGGGCTTGGCTGTGCTCTGATTGGCTGGGGGATTGGCTGTGTTCTGATTGGCTGGGGGTGTGCTCAGGTTAGTCTGACTTGCAGGGGGATTTGAGCTGGTGAGCTGCATTGCTATTGTTTGGCTTCAGGTTCGTGGTTGTGCCACATCTTCATGGAGGGTGTCAGTTTGCTTCATGTATAGATTGGAGGGGTTTAAAGTGACTAATGATGTAGCTGTAGTATGGCTTCTGGTTTGTGGTCGTGCCTCATTGGTGTGGGTTTGGGTTTGCTTATTGCATGGATGTGTGGTGGTGACATCCTGCGTGGTTTTTGTGAGTGTGGGTCTGGTGTCATTCTTTGTGTTAGGGACTCGTTTGTCAATAAGGGCGGGTTTCCAAATGGCTGGTAGGGGGAGGTGTCATCTCGTTTATTCATGCTGTGTGGGCGTTTTTCTATCTCGATGGCTTCTCTGATTATTCTGTTGTTAAAGTGTTCAGTTTTGGCAATAGTTCTTTTTAAAGTCGATTTCATGTCCTGTGGCTTTAAGATGTTGGACCAGGGAAGAAGTTGGTTCCTCTTTTTTGACTGTGTTCTTGTGTTCTTCAATGCGTGCACTTATTCTTCTGTTGGTTTGTCCAATTTATGTGGTGGGGCAGGCGGTGCATGGAATTTCATATATTCCTTGATTTTCTAACTCAATTTTGTCTTTGGGGTTTCTTAGGATGGTGGATATTTTTTGGTTTGTGCAGAATGCTGTCTTGATGTTGTGTTTGTGGAGGATCTTGCTGATTCTGTCTGTGGTGCCTTTTATGTATGGGAGGAGGGCTTTGCCATTTTCTTGTTCTCTGTCTTGGATTTTGGTGGGGAGTTTTTTTGAACCTGGCCTGCCTGCCTTGTAAGGCAGCAGCTTAGCCATTAGGCCACAGGCTCTATTCCCTATCAGCTCTTCGCCAGGAAAGGGTTATATATGTTTTTCTGTCGTATTATCCTGGTGTACCCAAATATGGGAGAAAGCATCACAGCTTTCATTTTGCCTTTCGGCCCCTCTCTGGGACCATCCAGGCAGTTTCTATAGCCGACACACTATATTCTATATGTGTAGCATTTTTTGCTGATAAATGAAAATAAAGGGAGACTATTATAGATCTATTTCGAGCTACTTAGCTCTCGTCAGATAGCCCTACCCTTACTGGGATTTGAACCTGGCCTGCCTGCCTTGTAAGGCAGCAGCTTAGCCATTAGGTCACAGGCTCTATTATATGGAGAGTTGGAATGCAATGTGGTTCATTGTATTTAAAAGATGATATATGTATTAAGTTTCATTGAAGGTATATGACTTTATATGTATGTATTGACTGTGGAGAAAAAATAAAAAAAACTTTTACTGGAAAAAACAGTGGGATCAATCTACCCCCGATTCTTGCAGTATGAGGTGGCAAAGCTAGCTGGAAAATAGAAAATTGGAGGATAGACAGTGCATAATGTGTGGATGGTAAAATGCAGGACTTGAGTTAGGAACACCCAGTCCCTCAGCCCAGTCCTGTTCCTGATACCCCAGCTCTATCCAATTGTGCCTTAAATTGTTGCTCAACAAATTCAGTTCTGAGGAAAACAATACAATGCCGCCACACTTTTGTCATATCACATTTCTCAAGGCCCAAAAATTTCTCTTGGGAAGAAGACTGCAGTCCCATCACCTCACAGATGCTGACAATTATGTAGACAGCAAACTTCTGCATTTCCTGCGTCAGATGAGGAGAGCACATCTTTCTCCTTCTGTCCTGGCCACTTTTTATAGAGGCACGATTGAGAGTTATAACAAACTGCATCACTGTTTGGTTTGGTGGCACTAGTGCCTCAGATAGAAAGTCCATAAAGAGAGTGGTAAGGACAGCCGAGAAGATTATAGGAAGCTCGCTTCTCATTATTCAGGACACTACTTACAAGTGTTATGTGCTTAGAACTCAAAGAATTGTCAGAGACTTCACACACCCACTTTACGGTCTGTTTCTGTTGCTTCCCCCTGGGAGGAGATTTCGAAGTATTTCTAGCAGGACTACCACATTCTGTAACAGCTTTGTTCCATATGCTATCCATCTGGTAAACTTGCAAGATTTGTTTTTCTCGCCATGTACATGTATACATCCAAACTACACTGTGTTGTTTCTCTGTGTCATATAATATACAGTATATGGGTATATGCATAATTTTGTATTTATCTATTTATTTATTTTGTCATGTTTATGTAGTGTATATTGGAGGTGGTGACCCTTTGAGAGCTTATGCAATGAAATTCCATTCTAATGCATGCCGATTAGTGTACATTCAAAGTGACAATAAAGTTATTCTAAGTCTAAGTCTAACTTTTGCTCCATTCCAGAGACTACTTGAAGAATCAATGGGGCCAATTACATTTGAGTGAAGCAGCTGGTGAAACCACTTCCCAAACCTGTGCTAATCACTCTCAGACTTTACTCCATTAGGTCTTTGCCTCTGCCTTGGCTTCCCAACTTTCAGCCACCATTCACCTGTTGCTGCCACTGCCACCAGAACTCCCTCTGAAAGTGGGAGAAACGAGGAGCAGTGGGAACATTTTTGGTGGATAACGCAAACTATGATCACATCTCCATTCCAAAAACTCACACAACTCAAACCAGTTCACCCACACGACTCCACTCAGTTCCAGATTTCTGCCAACCCAGTCCTTTCACTTGCCATCTTGACATGAAGTGTGATGAAGAGCTTTTAGCATGAGGTATCCTTATCTTAATATATTCAGATATTCGCCTGACCTACGGCATCCTGGGAATTCTGTTCAACACCGGAAGGTGGTGGACAATACAGTACACTCATCCCACCTTCAAAGAGAAAACCTAAATCCAAGGACATATAGAGAGGCTGCCTCCATTATAATAACTATTGTCATTTTCTCTATGGTACTGTAACTGAGCCACTTTTCAGATGAGCCCATGCAGAGCAAACAAGCAGAGTTAGCATTGGGGGGAGGGAGGGAGGGAGGGAGGGAGCAAGAACAGCTGTGCTATTACCTTGTCTGATACTTCAGTGAGAGGTCAATTTCATGATTGTTTAATCAATAGATTAATCAACTAAAGATGCAATTAAAGAATTGAGGACCAGCTTGAATGAGCTGTAAGTTAAAAGTATCCATATTAGCTTTTTCAGAGGTAATTTGGATCACCCCCTATGTGACTAACATAGGGAATGAAAAAATATATTAAAGACGGCCTTGCCTTTTAATATTGAGCAGTAACTTTTGTTTATTAAGTTATCTCAAACTTTCTTCAGTATCTCAGAAAAATGCTATATTGGATGCAGATGCAATTTGGTGATATTGAAAGAAATGTGAAATAGCTTAAATACATCAAGGCTAGGCTGGCATGCAAGTGCATTTAAATTTCAATCCATAGAAAGGTTGAAAGGCAGATGAGTTGCCAACTAAAAAAAATCTTTACTTATTAAAAAAAATATTATATAAATTATTTCTCCTGGTCTTTCTGCTTGACACCTAATCACTTCTCTTTCTCTTTTTCAAACTCAGTAACTGTTACGTGACTGTTAGTGCAGAGAAACTAGAAACAGAATTAAACTTTGGGTCAGCATGAGAGATATTTAGAAAGCTGATGTGGCTTCGCTAACTGAGAACTGCCCAATACATGCAAGGCCTTTTTCTCAAAAATAAAACAATAGGTACTCCAATCAATGTCCTTGGCCACTTAAGGCTGTCATTTTAATATCCCACAATTGTCAGTGGTGAGAAATGCTGGGAATTGTGGTTCAGCAACATCAATCCCTGTCCTAAAGTGATACTAAGGTTCACTGTAGAAAATTAAAATATCAACCCCCAGCTAGTTAGTTGACTGTATTGAAAGATATATCTCTCATTGGTATCATCTGAAAGAGTAGGCACTCACCTATCTTAAAATTTCCTTATCCCCATAAAAACATTCCATAAAGAAAATTGCTACCTGTGGGGAGAAAGGTGTGGGAGTCATGTCTAGATTATTCTGGTGAGAATCTGCCATTCTTGTAGTGTAGGTATATCAAAAGCAGAGGTGCTATTCAGCCGGTTCGGACCGGTTTGGGCGAACTAGTAGCGGAAACTAATGCCGTCCTATTTAGCCACATTTTCGAGGCCGGGTACATGCCGGAAAGCGTGTATGTGAGCAAAGTGCATGCGCAGAAGGCCAGGTGCATGCACAGAAGGCAAGCGCGTGAAGCGACGTGCACGCGGCAAACCGTTGGTAAGAAAATGTGAAACCCACCACTGATCAAAAGTCAAGTCTTTATTCTTCAAGTGAAGCTCAACACCTGGCAACTCTATAGACTCCATGCAGTTTTCTTGAAAACAATGTAGACATACTCACTGCCTATCTCCGAGACGCAGCTCGAAGGATTACAGAAAGCCAGCCCTTTGTTACAATGTAGGTTCATCACAGAACTGGTTTAAAACTGGATGTTTTAAAGGAAAGACTGCTTAACACAGCATAATATCAAATTAGGAAACTTCCTCTCACTACATGCCTGAGGATGGACCATATTAATTGATTAATAATTTAATCCCCCTTTGATTAAGTTTGGAATATAAGAACTAGGAACAATAGAAGGTACTGCACCTTTTCGGTGTGTACAGTAGAGATCATTTTGTTCGTTATTAACTACAGGATGGGTAAAGAATTTGTGGTCTGTCAGATGTTGGAGGTATCCAATTTGGTTAGTCCCGATGTAGTCTGTCCAATAGACAGGAATGTCCAATAAATAGGAATTACGGGAATATATGCATTGCAACCACATGTGGAGATTCCTCACTCCCGAGTTAGAAACTCTGACACATAATCTTTTGAAGGAGAGTCTACCCCTGAATTGAGCACTATAATAAATGTGTTAGTCTTTAATGTACTCTAAGATTCCTTTTATTTGACAGAAAACAAACTGACACATCCTTACGTGTTGCTCCCACACATCAATACTTAAAGGAAAGGATTTCAGGTGAAAGAATGTTGTTTTCAAACAGATTTGAGCTTGGACATTTTCCCCCTGGAAATTAAACACAGGAGCCATCCAGGGGTGGGTTTTGGTTTTCTTCGCAGTCAGTTCACTCCTTGACATGCCACGTGGGCACACACATGTTGTGCGCCTTGACGTGACACACGGGTGCACTTTGCGTGCACGCGCACGCATGAGCAGTGCTAAAAAACCAGCTTCTGCGCATGCGCAGAAGCAAAAAAGAGGATGGCAGCACCGATGGCACCACCGAGAGAGCCGGTTCGGGGGCGTGGCAGGCCTGGGTCGCTAACGGTTCTAGCGACCCAGGCCACCAAGTTACTACCGGTTCCATAGAACCGGTCCGAACCGGGAGGAACCCACCTCTGGAGCCATCTATCTTTACATAGGGTGATAATCATCCAATGTATGCATGGCCACATTCTAAACTGGTATTCACTGTGCTGCAGTAGAATTTAAAAAAAAAACAACCACGTTCTATATGAAGTTATCTTGTATATAAAGTGATCTAAAGTTGCACTGATTTGTCTCTGATTTACACTGGTCTTTTCTTGCAGGCACACTTTTCTGGAGAAGAAAGTATCTGTTATAATGCTCATGAATGTAACAGCATATGAAGGTGATATGCACTTATCTACACTGTTATTGGCCTTACAAGAAAGAATCCATAAAAGGACTATAAATATATAGAAAGGCAGCTATTTAAGAGGTGCAAAAAAGGGTGTTTTGATGCACAGGTTGTGATCTTTCCTGTTGAATTTCTGCTAGCTATGTTGAATGGCCCACAAGTCTCACCCAAAAATAAAAATGGCAACCTATAATGGTTTCCACAAGGACTTAAGTAACAATCTGATTCCACTCTGCCTTACACCTTTAGAAAAAGTGCTCATCAGGACTCGTGTGTAGCATTTTAGACATAAAGCCAAAAGGTGAAATACCTTTTGGCTTTATGTCTAAAATGCTACACATGGCACTTTTAGGCAGCATGTGCTTGCAACATGTTTCCCCCCCTGGATCATATGACAACTACAAACAGTAATCACATAATCCTGGAGGAAAAAATACACTGCACAACCATAGTCCTCCTCACATCCATTTCTCTGATTTTGTATGGAAATTATTACACAGGTGATAAGGTAAATCAGCCTTCCCAAGGCAGGACTCTCCAGAATTGTAAACCATTATGGCCATTAGTTCCACTTGTATCTATGCTTAACAAGCATTGATTCATATGCAGATACTTGTTTCTAGATGAACATGGGTCCTCATCTGTACTTCATGGCAATGTAAAGCAATCAACAACAAAAAATAGTAGAACCACTTTAATTTAAAAAAATACTTAGGTATCAGGAGTGGGAGCATATGATCTTCCACACAATTTCTCAATTCTGTGGCAATCTTTCCTCCAGGTTTAAAAAGACCCTCAAGTCATTTGTGGATCAGAGATTGCCCCATGCGCTCCTGGAGAATATGAGCATGTCGGCATGGTTAAAATGAGGCAAAACGTGGTCGCATAGTGAGGATGCGGCCTTATTTATTTAATTATATTTATTTAATTATATTTCTATGCCACCCAACTCCCAAGGGACTCTGGGTGGCTTACAACAGGTAGAAACATAAATCAATAAAAAACATAAAAAGCAGATTTAAAAACACATTTCCAGTTAAAATAATTTCAGTCATCCATACATTCAAGGGCCGGCCTTGCTGGTCATCAAAGGTCAATGGCCCCAGGCCTGTAGGAAAAGCCAGGTCTTTACCGCTTTCCAGAAGGCCAGTAAGGTGTGGGTGGTACGGATCTCGGGAGGTAGCTGATTCCAGAGAGCCGGGGCAGCCACAGAAGAAGGCTCTCCTCCGCGCGCCCACCAGCTGACATTGTTTAGCCGACGGGACCCGAAGAAGACCATCCCTGTGGGATCTTACCGGTCTCTGGGAGGTATGTGGTAGAAGGCGATCTCGAAGACCTTAGCTTTATCGAAGGCCTTAGCTTTATTGTTACATGCGATATTGATCTTCTCACATACAAGTTCTTGGTTAGTATTACATTTAGTAGAAAATGAATAGCTCTTTCAGATCCACAAATCAAATTCAAATATTTACTTCTGCCAGCAAGCATTTTAAATCCCGGGTCTTGTATTGCAGAATAATGCATTTTATTTTAGGTTGCTTCCTAAGCTTGGGGCTGTTTAGACCAGACCTGGTCCTTTGCACATCCTATTTTTGCACACCTTGCTCCCATCTTCTCCCATCTAACTGGAGACGTTTAGTTGTAATTATTCTAGCCATTGTAATCATCGCTCGTCTCACATCAGCAATTGACAGAAGGGAAATGTATAGGATCAGCAACTACACCGGTCTTCCACAAGCATGCCATCACAGTTATAGTTCTGTCTATTTGTTAGTTATAATATCTGTTATTTTACACAGAGAAAATATAGCACTTCATACAAATTTATCCCAATGGGTTCAGAGATCACTGTCAAGATGTTCAAGCACAAGCTGTGAAAAATGTTCTCAGTGTTTTTGAGGTCACCATTTTTTGCCCTGTATGATTACAAGACCTTTGCTTATGACCTCCAATCATTTTATCTTAATCATACTTGCACCTTGATTGCCTATCATTTATCCACACTTCTCCACATTCTTACAGCATCACTTGAAAGCAGACTAAAATAATAAAAGAGAACAGGGGGTGGAGGGGAAAGAAAGTCCAGCTTCAAATACTGGGCTTGGAATACTGCATATAAATGAAAGGCATTTGTGTGAAATAAACAATTGTGCGCATATTGTACTAGTCTGAATAATTCATTCTGCAGAAACTCATCTGCTAGGGAGCTCCTTCCTTTCACTACCTGCCATCTTCACTGCCTCCTGGCTCCAAGCCCATGTTTGAAACAACAGAATATGAGAGAGAAAGAGAGAGAAATCCAGGAAACACAATCAGCTTCCAGCTTCCACAGATACCTGGTCATCCCTGATATTAAGCCAGCTACAAATTTGTTCTTCCTTTGTTACAAAAAGCAAATGGGGACAAGTAAGTGGTGAGCAGTCGAGAGAGTTTCTGTGTGTTGAGGGATAAACAGGACTGAGGACAGGTCTGATCATACTGATTGCCTTTCATTTATCCACACCTCTCCACATTCTTACAGCATCACTTGAAAGCAGACTAAAATAATAATAATACTTTTGGTCCATGCCCAAACCTGTTGGTATTTCTAATGGCTATTTATTTACCGTATTTTTCGGAGTATAAGATGCACCTTTTTACCCTCAAAAAGAGGGTGAAAATTTGGGTGTGTCCTATACACCGAATGTAGCCCCACTCAGCCACCCCCATCCTTTGGCCTCTGCCTGCCAACAATTTACCTCTTTGCAGCAAACAGAACAGAAACAGAAACCTTATTAGCACACTAAGAGATTATCTGCCTTCCGACCTACAGCTGACAGGCTTGCAAGCCACCTGGTAAAATGAAACTGACTACGGTGGCTGTAATGAGACAAAATGCTGGGAGATAAACTGCTGGCAATGTTACACTGCTGAAATTGCAAGAAGGTAAGCTATAACTGCTATAGCCTAGAGGTAGAGCTCTTGCCTCACAGTCAGGAGGTTGTGGGTTCTATCCTAGGTAGAGGCAGATTCTGTTAATACGTTATTTTGTTAAATGTTTGTAGAGTGTTCAAATTATTAGACTTATTTTTTAAAGACTGCTTTATTATTGTTCTAGACAACTTAACAAAATGAAGAAGCTTTTTAAAATAAATTCTTGCTCTGAAGAGGCCCAGTGCTATTGTATCTTCTTTTAAATAGCAGAAAGCCTTCCAGAAAGCCACATCAATTTTAAAGATCTGTAAAAGTATAATCTGAAATGTCCTGTTTTAGTATTATTAGTATTAAAATAAGGCAGCTGAATTAAACCCTGACTTAGTCATGTTTGGAGTAGATCTATTTTAAATAATTGGGAGGAGTTAGTGTGATTACATTTAAGAAAACTTTCTGGGATTAATATACTGCCATAATGTACATTTCTCCAATTCTTTGCTATTTCTATGGGTCAAGCACACATGCACAGAAATACACAGCAAACAGTGTATATCATCTGTGCTGTTTGCTGTTTGGCAAATTGCTGGGAGGCAGAGGCCTTTTTTCCTTGTTTTCCTCCCCCAAAACTAAGGTGCATCTTATACTTCGGTGCGTCTTATACTCCGAAAAATACGGTAAATTCAGTTTAATGATTGGCTCCCTCTCTCCTGAGATTCGGGAATGCTTTAAAAATCTGGCTTTGGCCCAAGCCTGGGATGGCCATTTGCTATTTGTTTAATGGCCCTTGTTTTGTTTTGTGGATTTTGTCATTAGAGCATGTGAGTCCGCCCTGTCTGTTGATTTCATATTTTTAGCTATCTTTATGTCTCTTTTAGTTTTGTGCGCCACCCAGAGTCCCCTGGAGAGAGAGAGAGCCAATAAATTTACATAGATAAATAAATTTATTTCCAGATAATACCAATTATCTAAAGAAAACCAATTCTGACAACTTAGTGGCCTTCAGAGGCATCAATTCAGATTTAAACAAATTAAATCTCAGGAAAGGATGCCAGCACCAACTGGTGAATTAAAGTAGTTAAATGGTTCTATATTAGAATGTATTAGCTAATTATCTGCATATATTAGCTTTTGTGATTATATTCCCATTTTTCTTATTGTTAGGTAAAGTGGCTTAAATGCAAATAATTCACTTACACCATGTGGTTAATATATGCACAACAGGGGTGGGCTCTGGCTTACCTCGCTGCCGGTTTGCTTCCTCACGCACGGGCGCATGTGCAGTGCTAAAAACCCAGCTTCTGCGCATGCGCAGAAGCAAAAAACACTTGCACCTTGATTGCCTATCATTTATCCACACTTCTCCACATTCTTACAGCATCACTTGAAAGCAGACTAAAATAATAAAAGAGAACAGGAGGGGGGGGAGAAAGTCCGGCTTCAAATACTGAGCTTGGAATACTGCATACAAATGAAAGGCATTTGTGTGAAATAAACAATTGTGTGCATATTGTACTGGTCTGAATAATTCATTCTGCAGAAACTCATCTGCTAGGGAGCTCCTTCCTTTCACTATCTGCCATCTTCACTGCCTCCTGGCTCCAAGCCCATGTTTGAAACAACAACAGAATATGAGAGAGAAAAGAGAGAAATCCAGGAAACACAATCAGCTTCCAGCTTCCACAGATACCTGGTCATCCCTGATATTAAGCCAGCTACAAATTTGTTCTTCCTTTTGTTATAAGGAATATCCTTTTAGGTTCAGTTCCAAGTGGGGAAAAAGACACTGGATTCATGAAGGTTGCTTGGAAGGAAGGTTTAATGGTGGACAGGAGCACATGGCTTGAGCCCCTGTACAGAAAAGGTAGCTTACATGGTTCCAGGTGTGGTGAAGAGAAAAAAGAGGAAGAGAGATGCTGAGTTCCTGGTTTTTATAGTCTAAGTTGGGTCCCACCTCTTAATTTCCTGTTTCTGTATAGAAATGTATCCCATTGGCTCTCAGACCCCCCAGGGGCATGCTGGGGCAACTCTTGGCTTTTGTCTAATCTAGCTTTGGCTGAATGAAAGGGCCTTGGGCAAATCCTATTGTGGTTTTATCATGCAGAAGACTTCCAGTCTAGGTTAGAGGAATGTGTGAGCTGGGGTGGGGGTTTCCAAGAGGAGTCTTTTGTTTGTTTAAAAGCATGTTTCCAGATGTGTTCCACAGAATATCTTCTACCTTTTAATATCTCCTAGGATATCTCATTTCCTAGGAGAGGGGTGGGTGCTAACTTCCTACAATCCCTCATTTTTTTTTCAAAACATGTGAGTGCAACACATGTTTTGACACAAGCTTCAAATTGATCAGGTCAGGGAGATTTTATGGGTGCTTTCAATTTTCTCTGATGCAGAGGGGAAGACGTTGAAAGAGGCAGTTGAAAGAGGCAGCAGCAGGATTCCTTCAGTGGCTCCCAAAAGGAGAGCTTTCAATCATGATGGTCAATGGCCAGGGCAAAAGTTCTGGAAATAAATTTACAGTATCCAATTTTCCATGCCAATTATGTTCAGATGTTTGATAACACTTTCGATGAGCTCCCAGACAGGTTTCAAGCAAGCACAGGCCCCACAATATTCCCACAGCCATGGTTTACCTTGAAATCACAGGCTGCCCATTTCCAAGGGATGGTTCTTGAATCTGCCCTAGCTCTTACTTTAGTGCATCTAGGATTTGTGAGTCCAAATTGAAGTTAGCCAGTGTGCAATCTAGGCTTTTCCTTTTTTTTTTTTTTTAGAATGAGCCCTGGGACTCTTACTCCTGAGACCACCAGTGCAAAATACCCTGCTTTACTGGGCAGCAGTCAGGCCTTGGGTTTTCGAAGATCCTTTCTGCTAGCTCTTCAAGTGGGGAAATTGCCTGAGGGGACCTGTCCCCTTCCCCCATGGAATTAACAGGGAGATATGACTGCTTGGGCTTTAATGCCACAAAGCAGGAGTCAAAACAACAACAAAAAAAACCAGCAAGCTAAAAGCAGCTTTGGGTGGAGGTAGGTGGAAAAAGGATAACCTCAGTCTAATTCTGAATGGCGTGTCTCTGTGTGTTTGTGTATGCAGCTACAAATTTACCTCCCACTAGACAGAAATCTAAAGTGTACAGAACTCACTGTGGCAACCACTCCCAATACAATTCTTACATGAGTACATTAAACTGATTACAATATAGATGAGACAAGAAAGAGAAACTTTACAATGAATTTCAGTGAATGAAGCAAGGAAAGAAAGAAAACAAAGAAAAACTTTACAATGAATTTCTGTGACTGAAGCAAAGAAAGAAAGAAAAACTTTACAATGAATTTCTGTGACTGAAGCAAAGAAAGAAAACTTTACAATGAATTTCTGTGACTGAAGCAAAGAAAGAAAACTTTACAATGAATTTCTGTGACTGAAGCAAAGAAAGAAAACTTTACAATGAATTTCTGTGACTGAAGCAAAGAAAGAAAACTTTACAATGAATTTCTGTGACTGAAGCAAAGAAAGAAAACTTTACAATGAATTTCTGTGACTGAAGCAAAGAAAGAAAGAAAAACTTTACAATGAAGTTCCCCCCTCCCCCCTAGTCTTTTCAGCTGTCTTCTGGGGATTGAAAATAGATGTTTGGTCTTTAATTGTCCATCTCAGGGTCCTTTCATTCATGTCTGCTGGGTGGCCTTAGGTTTTGGTGGTAAGGCTGGTCAGTCAGGCTTGGAAAGATCTGCTCCACTCTGGTTGCTGTGATGACTAGAGGACTAGATTCAAACCCAATTCTGGCTCAAATGGATGGAATGTCTTTACTGGAGGCAGTGTCTGAGCCCATTTGCTCTGCTTCCATAGGCTTCAGGATCATGTGTGCAGGGCTGAAAGACATAAGAACAGGGTCCCTTCCCCCTTTTGCTGGTAATTCTACCACGAGAGGCATTGTAAAAGGATTAGAGATTGGGGGGGTAGATAGCTTGCAGGCAGGGTTTGAGGAAAACAATCAACACATCAGTATCGCAGTTAAATCAATTATAACAAAATGGAGACATCACCAGGGGAAAAAATGAACAGACATTTCCATCTTAGCAGAGAATTGGCATCCATTAAACATCACAGAAGAGCAATATTAAAACTGTTTGCATGTACATACAGTAAATGTGAGAATGAAATTTTCCTGTAAATTAACTTAAAACATTGTCTCTAAAATTTGGGCTGTTCTTAAAAACACAGAGAGGAATAGGAAAATTGAACTCTGTTCCTTGTCCCAGACCAGGTTGGCCAGTCCTAACTGGGCAAAGACATTTTCCTTTCTTTTCAGTGCTTTTAATTTTTCTAACAATTTGAAATTCATATCTCTAGGAAACAGAGACATTTTACAGTTGCAATTACTCGAGTGTGCACAAGACAAGACAAAGACGTACACAGACACAAAAACATTGGCAAAGAGGATGACAGGACATACACACAAGTCCTTCCTGCCATAAATTTCAATTAAATTAGGGAAGGCACAAATCTTAACAAACAAACCACGTGGTTACATATAAGAGAGAGAGAAGAAAAGAGAGAGAGAACAAACAAACAAACATCTCAACATTTTTCCTTTTCTGTTTTCTTAAGTACCTTTATTTAGCCAAATTGGCTGTTTTGTTTTGTTTTGTTTCTCTGTGTCATCCCTCAGCAAAGCCCATTTCCTACACAATTTCTCTGCTTTTACTTTTGCACATTCCTGTCATACAGACATATTCCTGGCGTCCCAGGTTCCAAGCCCACACAAGGGTCTCCGCCACCCTCGAACTAGAGCTTCCCATGCTCCTTTAAATGTAAGGTTCACTTTGGCTTAGCTAGTGGCGTGCTCAACAGTTTCAGAGACTAAAAAAACTCTGGGAAGGACTTCCGATTCCCTCGTAGAAGTAAGGCCCTCTTCCTGTAGGGAATCTCCTTAGGTTTATCAGATCCAAAAAGGGGATCTGCGAGGACTAGCCGCCCCTGTACAGCTAGTACTAGGACCTCCACTCTCACGGGCTTCACATTGTAGAACTGAAAAATTCTGGGGTTTGCTTTTGGGATGTGCACATAAAAACAACAACAACAAAAATTTGCTTTCCCACCCTTCAATCACACACACACACACACACACACAGAGACATTCTTCCTCCTTCCCTAACAGAAGGTCCTGTGCTCTGTAAACGCTAAACAGAACTTACACAAATCAAAACAGAGAAAGAGAAGACATTGACACATAGGCTGGTAGATGAGAAAGAAACTCTATACTACCAAATGAGGATAAACAAAAATAATTCAATATTATGAAAAGCTGTATGAGCAAGAAGTTTCAGAAAATAAAATTAAAGAATATTTGAAAAAAAATGGAATTGCCTAAAGTACCAGAAAAGGACAAAAACTATTAAATGAATGAATATCAATGATGGAATTATCAGAAGCAGATCAAGAGACAAAAGAACAACCAAACACCAGGACCAGGTGGGCCAGTGGCAGAATTTTACAAAGATTTTACATAATGAGGTATTGATTGATGTAAAGGTACCACATTCCTGAATAGGAGCAAATATTACTTTGATTCCAAAATAAGATTCAGATTTAATGCAGATAAAACTATAGGCCCATCTCTTCACTGAATGCTGACTATAAAATATATACTTCAATAATGGCAGCAAACTAAAAGGTTCCTAAATGAATTTATACATTCAGCTCTCTTAAGCTTTTTTCTAAGAGACAGATTAAAAACAAAATGAGAATGATTTTAAATACATAAAAAAGGGCACAAGAAAAGGATGCTATTCATTTTGATACTGGAAGTGCTAAATATAAATATTATGGCAGACACAGAAATTAAAGGCATGGAAACTTGAAAACTAATTTTGCACCAAGTGAGAAATAAAATAGGTTAATACCAACCAAGACGAAGTTGTAGAAGGATTTGAAACTGCATCATTAACATAATACCAATCAGAAAAAAAAACAGAAATCCAAGAAACCAGCATGGCTGCACAAAGACCTCACTGACAAATTGAATGAATGAAGGACAGATACAAAAATGGAAACAGGGGCACATAACTAAAGCAGAATATCAGCAGATAGCAAGAATCTGTAAAGAAAAATCAGGAAACAAAAGCCTTGAATGAACAACGACTTGCAACAAAGGTGAAAGATAATATAAAAGATTCTTCCAATACATAAAAAAAAAGAAAAAAAATCAAGGAAACAGTTGGACCACTAAGGAGAGAAGGCAACACAGAGAAAGCCATGAGTTGCTTAACTCATTCTTTGCATGTCTTCTTGCAAAAAGAAATGCAACCCAACTAACCAGAAATATAACTGGAAAGGAAAAATAAAACAGACTGTAAACTAAAGTTAAAATAAGCAAAAACAGTAAGAGAACACCAGGTCCCAGAGTCCTAAAGGAGCTGGTAAATGAAATCTCAGAACCACTGCACATCTTAAAAAAAAATCTTGGGACACGGGGACTACCTGAGAAACTGGGAAAAAGCTAATGTGGTTCCCATCTTCAAAAAGAAAAAAACAACTAAACTCTGAGCCCTATCTAATGCAAAGAAAAGTAAAATCCTACCCCTAGGTAAGGAAAACCAAAAATATAGATAACTATTATAAATTGGTGCAACAAATTAAAATAGATTTGGAGAAGTGGAAAAGAACCACCATAAAATGAGTATCCTGCAATGGCTAGCAGACAAAACAGGGCTGGGGGGGGGGAGAAGGGGGGGGAAGGGGGGGAAGGAAATATCAAAGGATTTAGGAAGATACATTAACTTGGTTAAACAAAAAGCATGATTATTTTTTCCTAAAATGATTTGTACCCAGACAACACACTATTCAATTGAAATTGGAATTTACATATGCCATAAAGTAAAATTAAAAAGCAAAAATTACCCCCATACACACATGCAAACACACATTTCACAGTTTTCTATGGTTTAAAGTAAAATTTAGAGGTAGGTACTCACCTTCTTTCCAAGCAGCCCTTGAATTGAAACTCAAAACCCCTTTAAAACCTAATTTCCAATGGCCCAGGTCAAATAAATTTATTTAGGCCTGGATCATTGAAGAGGTTAGCTTGGAAATCCAGCTGGCTCGCCAATTGTTATAAGGAATATCCTTTTAGGTTCAATTCCAAGTGGGGAAAAAGACACTGGATTCATGAAGGTTGCTTGGAAGGAAGGTTTAATGGTGGACAGGAGCACATGGCTTGAGCCCCTGTACAGAAAAGGTAGCTTACATGGTTCCAGGTGTGGTGAAGAGAAAAAAGAGGAAGAGAGATGCTGAGTTCCTGGTTTTTATAGTCTAAGTTGGGTCCCACCTCTTAATTTCCTGTTTCTGTATAGAAATGTATCCCATTGGCTCTCAGACCCCCCAGGGGCATGCTGGGGCAACTCTTGGCTTTTGTCTAATCTAGCTTTGGCTGAATGAAAGGGCCTTGGGCAAATCCTATTGTGGTTTTATCATGCAGAAGACTTCCAGTCTAGGTGAGAGGAATGTGTGAGCTGGGGTGGGGGTTTCCAAGAGGAGTCTTTTGTTTGTTTAAAAGCATGTTTCCAGATGTGTTCCACAGAATATCTTCTACCTTTTAATATCTCCTAGGATATCTCATTTCCTAGGAGAGGGGTGGGTGCTAACTTCCTACACTTTGTTACAAAAAGCAAATGGGGACAAGTAAGTGCTCGGTAGCGAACCCCTTTGAAAAATGTATATTCTAGTTCAGACAGAAAGCAAGGAAATTCAATGAAAGAGTTACTAGCATTTTCCAACATTTTTTGTTTCCTAAGATTTGGGTAGGAATCACTATCTGATGTTTTACCCCCACTGGTCATCAGAATTTTTTTTTTAAATCAAAACCGTATATTGATTTGTGGAAAGTTGAAAATCAGTTTTTCTGAAGGGTTGAGGAGCGGGTGCCTATGAGAACAGGGGTGTTGAAGAATCTAGGACTAGATCCAATTGCATCATGTGAATTTGTCCTATGATCAAGATGAACAGCTCATTCACATGTGGACTGGAAACCTCAATGAATGAAGAAGACAACATAACTCTCTTTAACTGCATTGAAATGTCCCCAGCAACTTATGTTAGCTAAATAAAAGAACTGCCATATCACCTGGTGAATGATAGAGAAAGTAGGCAGTTTTTACCTCTGCCCCTCCCCTCCATTCCTAGTCAGCTTGAACCATGAGATGGCCAGCAAATAAATTTGATAATGTTAGCATTGACAAAATCACATCTGGTCAATTGCAAAATACAGCTTTACTCGGAAAAACTTACATTCTGTAACAATACCTTTAAACACCATCAAACATCCACATCTGCCTATCCCGGGTCCTTGGGAAGGTCTCAATAGGTGGACAAACATGTCAACTCTACTCTGAACACCTGGCTGTCTATGCAATGAACCATTAAATAATAACACAAAACCCTGCAAATGGAAATAGAACGACTGTGGCAAAAGAAAGCAAAGGTAGTACCAATAGTGATAGCCACCTTAGGTGCAGTGTCAGAATAGCTGGAAAACATCATCAGCATTGACAAAATCACCATCAGTCAATTGCAAAGGCAGCTTTACTTAGAACAGCTTACATCTTGTGACAATACCTTTAACACCGAACAACAACAACAACAACAACAACAACAACTGCCTATTCCAGGTCCTTGGGAAGGACCCGACAAGTGGATAAAAATGCCAAGTCCAATCTGAATATCTGGCTGACTGTAAGACTAACCATAATAATAATAATTTATAGCACCATCCCTAAACATTATGCTTGATCTGACACTTCAGATTCTGGGGGCAGATTCTGTTCCTGGGTATAACCAATTCATAACAATTTATACCCAATCCTGTTTCTTGCATAGCCTGGCCCTTGGTTCTGTTCAGGGGTGGGTTCGGACCGGTTTGGACTGGTTCAACCGAACCGGTAGCGACCTGCTGGTGATGTCATGATGATGTCATCGACCTGGTTCACTCGGTGCTGGTCCATGGGTGCCGCCATCTTTTTTTAAATTTTTTATTTATTTATTTATTTTCTTCTGAGCATGCGCAGAAGCCGAGTTTCCAGCACTGTGCATGCGGTCGCCATCTTGTTTTTGGCTTTTTTAAAAAAAAAATTGGCACAGCGCATGCGCACCCACGAGGCATGGCCACAGGGCACGCCCACGCGGCGCAGGAGGAAGCGAACCGGCAGCGAGGTAAGTTAGAATCCACCCCTGGTTCTGTTTCATGGATGTAGTGAATGTTGAGAATTTATTTACCTCAGTTACTGAATAGGTAGATTCCCTAACTATGGAGAACATGTTGGCAGGACAGGTGGCAGATCAATGAGTTTTCTTGGCACACTTTCTTTTGCTCTATTGCAGTGTTGGATTTCCAAAAGAGATGCAAAGATCAGCTTTGGAAGTTGGTGATGCTTTAGAAAGGTGCTTCTGATGTTAGATTTTCCCCTCCAGGAGGAGCTTTCAAAATATTGGAGCCTCCAACCCACAGCACGCTGCCTGTCAAGTAGGATCCCCCATCCAATTATTGCTATTGTTAAGCAATTCAAAACCAGAACTCTATTGGCAAAATCACCCAGAAATCTAGCAATGCCAATCTATCAAGGTAGTTAATTCGCGCAGTACAGCAAACCTCCATTGTTGACTTTCTTCTTGCTTTTTTTGCTGACTAGGAATTTGCAGCGAGGTGTATATGATAGGGTGAAAGGCTAGATTTTGCCAGATGCCAAGGAGCGAGGATTGATTCAAGACAATTCATCTGGAAGGGTAGCTAAATATGGGGAAATCCAGTGTCTGACAAAAGGTGTGCAAACTATATTATCAGACTGAATAAAATGTTTGTGGGAGGGGGCTGTGAGCAGTAAAAAAAATGCTGTTTGGGGGCCTTCTATGTGTTACCAGGCACAGATGGGCTGAAATCTCTTTTACCCCAGCCTACATGTAAGAAAATAAGTCTTCAACATAATAGACATTTATGGGTAAATTATTATATTAAAGAGATAGCCAGTGATAAGTTTATGCCCGGAGCAAGCAGACTGTATGGTGTGTAGGCTGCCATTTTGGGGGCACCGAAGTAAAAAAAGATGGCCGATAACAAGCAGGCCAAATAGAAACAGGTCTCATAAACTAATTGATTAGATAGATGGAAATCAGAATTAACATCTGGTTTTGGGTTATATTCTCCAGTGAAAGGATCACGTTTTTCAAAATGAAAAGAAAAACAGTTTCTAAACTAGGCATTCTGGGGTCACTATTAGTGTGCTCTGAGAAATAAATTCATCAAACCAGGTTAAGCTCCTGTGCACCAGGGGTGAGTTCCAACTTACCTCGCTGCTGGTTCGCTTCCACCCGCGCCGCATGGGTGTGTGTGCATTGTGCACCATGCAGCCGCGCCGCACAAGCATGCACTTTGTATGCCTGAACACGCAGTGCTGAAAACCAAGCTTCTGTGCATGCACAGAAGCAAAAAACAGCTTCTGCACTTGCGCAGAAGCCAAAAACAAAATGGCAGCGCCTACAGCACCACCATTAGAGCCAGTTTGGGGGCATGGCCAACCGGCAATCGCTCCCGGTTTGGTGAGCGGGGGGAAATTCCTGCTACTGGTTCTACAGAACTGGTCCAAACTGAGAGCAACCCACCTCTGCCGTGCACCCAAAATATCCATATAGTGATTTCTGTCATAACAGTGCTTTTGATTTGCCTTCTTCCAATCAGTCTGGGTTAACGGTAAGTAATTCATCGCATTGAGTTCTGCAATCCCTTATAATTTAAAGATGAACCTCAGCTTAGTGAGCTATAGATTATCTATAGAATTTTTACAGAAATAACCCCATATACTGTATTTCCAAGAAGCCATGGGGAAAACTTGTTTAAAATCCTAGAAAGCTGCTATTGATCAGTCAGAGAAGACTGGAAGGCAGGATTTTTCCAATCCAGGTAGATTGGATGCTAACTTCCATAACTCCAGCAAGCAGAGCCTTCAGCCCATTAGATATGATTTCTCAGATAATGCCAATTGAAGATTAAGGCAACTGGAGAACACCAGGATGGGAAAAGCTTCTCACTCTTGGAGTTGCTGGTGGTCTCCCGTACAAATAGCCACCAGATTGGATATTCCTTAGCTTTTTGAGATAGACCAAGCTCAGCAAAATGCTGCTCTCTAGATGGACATTTTCTAAGCACTCAGTTCAACAGAGATGTGCCCTGGATTACTCAGTAAATATATTGGCATTTCTTCCACCCAACTTTGTTGAATAGTAATTAACACAGAAACTAAGAGTGGCAAATTTTGCTATTCTGCCTTTTTAGGAAATGATATCAATAGCACTTAAGACTTATATACCGCTTCACAATCTGGGTGGATTACAATGTCAGCATATTGCCTCCAACAATCTGGGTCCTCACTTTACCGATCTCAGAAGGATAGAAGGCTGAGTTAACCTTGAGCCGATTGTAAGGTGACCAGACGTCCCGCTTTTGGCGGGACAGTCACGCTTTTGAACAATTTGTCCCGCGTCCCGCGGCGTCTTAAAAAAGTCCCGATTTTCTTCTTCCTCCTCCTCCAAACAGCACTTTCTGTTTTCATGTGCCGAGCCTCAAAGCCACGCCTCCGCCACCCCCTTAGTTAACCACCCGGCGCTGTCCCCGGTCGCCTTTAGTGGAAGGACCGCGAGTGCACCCGTCCATCAGTGGCTTCTTACAGCTGCAAGCTGAGACTGGAGGATCGAGCGTGGGATGTCGGGGAGAGAAGAACACATTTACCTGGCCTCACTCCCCCCCCCCACGGAGCAGTGAAGCCCATGCTGCAGAAAAGCTAAGCTTCCAGCCTTGCTCTCCCCCTGCCAGTCACCTCCTCGCTCTCACCCTCTTTTGTCTCGCTTCCTATTTCGCTGCTGCAGGAGGACGGAGGAATCTCCTTAGATTGAGTGCCCCGGGATGCAGTAGGAGAGGGCGGCTTCAGAGTTGTGCAAATAAAGGGTTAACTTTAGATTTCCTTATGAGGAAGGCGGGGCAAAAAGCGAAGAGAAAAAGCAAAGTGTTTGCTAGGAGAAAGCCTACACACACACACACACACTCGTGGGAGACGTGGGATAAAATTTCCGAGCTGGTAAAAACTCTTGTTAAAGGTGGAGTCCATTGAAGTCTCTGGAAGATTTGCAACTAGGATTTTAGATCCCAGCTCAGGATTAAGTACCATGTCCTGCCACCATTTCATGATTGTTAACAGTAAAGAAAGCAATGTGTTTTTCCCCTGATGGGGTTTTTTTTTTGTCATGTTTGAATGAGAATCTCTAAGCTTATATTGAAACATAAATAAGTGGTTGGGTTTGCAAGACTGAATCGCAAACTAGTTAACTCTGCTTTAGCTTATTACATATTGTGTGAACTGGGACTGTAATTAGTTTGTAGCTCAGTGACGGTCTTCACACAACTGGTAACCTGGTTTCTTAATTAGCCACAGTTTGGGTTTTGTCCAAAACACTGAATCTTAGTTGCCAGTTTTAGTGGTTATATCTAATATGCTAAATCACAAATCTCTTAACTGAGTTGAATACTAACCAAGCTGACTATGGTATCTGTGTTTGGAAGTGATAACGTTATGAGGTGTTTTTTAGGATGGGTTTTCTGTAAACCTGTATTTTCTGTATTTCATTTTTTTTCAAGCCCACACCCACCTGTTCTCTCTCTCTCTCTCTCTCTCTCTCTCTCTCTCTCTCTCTCTCTCTCTCTCTCTCTCTCTCTCTCTCTCTCTCTCTCTACTACGGTATCTTTCAGATGATGTGGGAGACAGCTTGCTTGACAAAGCCAAGCCAGTAAACAAGATCTGAATGTTTGAAAAGTAACATTCATATATCTGTTTATACAATGGTAGTTTGGATGCTTAAAGAGAAATTAGGTATAACTGTATTTGTCAATACAACGTTAAAAAGTTTTAAGCTTTTTAAACGACTGGTCCTTTTGGCAAATGAGAGCTTGACAGTCATAAACCCATTTTCCCATGCTTCGTCTACTAGGCTTCACTGCAAGAGACTCGGGGCGGAGTGATAATTTCAACGCAAGAAGCTAAACCGATTGTCTTCATTCTATGAAATTTTTTGTTGCTCCATATAGATGCAAATTATATTATGCAAATTTTATGCAAATTTTTAATCAAGGAACAAACCCCCCCCCCGTCAATGGTGTCCCGCTTTACCAATGTTAAAATCTGGTCACCTTAGCCGATTGGGATCAAACTGCTGGCAGTCGGCAGAATTAGCCTGCAGTACTGCATTTTAACCACTGCACCACCACAACTTAAATCAAGTGCCTTCAATTTAAATTTGGAGAGACAGAGAACTGTATTATGGGACCTAAAAGTTTTAAAAACCAATGTAAATCAGTCCTTGGGCTTTTGTGCATTTTATACACTAAAAGGGCATTCTGAAAATGGATATGAGAGACAGATTACCGTACAGAGCCTGGTGTGGCCCAAAGGGCATGTGCATGCAACGTCCCCTATATTCATTCATTCTCTTTCTCTCTTATGCGGAATCCTGCCTCTTACCATCATTCCACCAAATTCCAGCAGCATTTTTATTTTGCTGGAATAACATTACACTTTTTATTTTAAAAAGTCAAATTCCAAAAAATTGAAAAAGAGGAACAAACATACCCTACTCTCTCCAATATTGTTGCTGAATCACTGCTACATCTATGCAGTCCTTCTCAAATAGTGGGGCGTGCCCCCCTGGGGGGGCTCGGAGCGATGCCAGGGGGCGCGTATGACCCCGGGGAACATGTGCGGTCCCTCTCGATTGATTCCCCCGGATGGGGAGTGTTTTCCCAGTTGCACACTGCTCCGAGCCCGGAAGAGAAGGCGCCAGGCAGGGTGGGGCAACTGCATGGGTTCTTGTTGTTCTTGGTGGGTGCCACAGTAGCCATGAACGGCATGGCGAACCTGCTGCTGGACAAGGAGGAGCATCCTCTGCAGCTGGGAGAAAGCTTTGAACGGCACCCTAAAGCCTCCTTCCACACCATTCGCTGTGAGTGCCCGGCAGAGGCGGCGCTTATGGGCCAGGCTGGTGACCCCAAAACATCGGCTTGATTAAGCTGGCTTGGCCCCATGTCAAAAGAGGGCTCTAACCACAGTAGCCTATGCCTACCTAACTGAAAACAGGCTCCACTGAGTTCAGTGTGATTTACTCCCAGGTAAGTGGGTAGAGCAGCCTTCCCCAGCCAATAGTTTACTTGCAGCTTATAATAAGTAAAATAATAAATATTAACACTAAAATTCCATTGGGGCCCAGATCAGAGAGTTGGGGGGGGACGTGAAATGTTTATTTCTTCCTGGGGGTGGGGAACAGAAAATAATTGAGACGCACTGTCTTAATGTTACCTTACAATAAAATCAGAGCTAGTACTCCTGGGAGTACTTCTTGTCCGACTACTTTCAAGGTTGATATCAGTTTTGGAAGTCTGAAGGTACTTTCTCCCCTCTCATTTTTACAAACCAAGAAATTAGGGAGGGTCCCTTCTGAAATGTTTGCCATGCCCCCATTCCTTCTGTGGGTTCAGCGGCCTCTTATCTGACCATGCTTTTATCTGTGGCTCTCCCTCCTCTCTCCCAACATCATTCCCCCATACCATTACACCAATGCCATATAGGCCTGGACTACTTTTATTGTTACAGCTATATCTTCGGAATCTTACAAGTCTGAATATGCTTCCTTCCTTCCTCACTTAATGCCATTCCCTGTACCTTCTACACATGCACACACGTGAGTGAGTGAGTGAGTGAGTGAGTGAGTGAGTGAGTGAGTGAGTGAGTGAGTGAGACATTCAATGAGGTTCCTCAAAGGAAGAAGCATGACTCGGGAAGATAGGCATGCCTGAGTCAGTGCTATCAAGGAAGGCTGGAGAGTCAGATTTCTGTTGACAAACAACTTTTTAATTTTGGACCTGATTCTTTGAATGTATGCTGCTTCTGATTCTCTGATTACCCTTTGGATCTGTTCAACTGTCTTCAGCTATGATTTGAGATCTTGGATTTATCTGCACAA
This sequence comes from Diadophis punctatus similis, assembly GCA_023053685.1. Taxonomy (NCBI): domain Eukaryota; kingdom Metazoa; phylum Chordata; class Lepidosauria; order Squamata; family Dipsadidae; genus Diadophis; species Diadophis punctatus. The sequence continues at coordinate 2,727,397 of JALIGW010000037.1, read as the reverse complement.
AGTCTCAGCTTCTGAAATAAGCTTGTTTGGGGGTTTTTCCCCCACCTTCCTCATTGTCTCTCGCATTCTTATGCTCTGAGGAGATTTATAACTCTCATTAAGATCTGTAATCTCTATCTGACCTTCTGCACTTGTAACCGCCAGCCCAGGACCCTACCAGCAGTGGTATGGTTTTCCCCACATGCTCTGTTGAAACAAAAGAAAGTCGCATAAGAGTTTGATAGCAGCAGGCAAGCAAAGTTCCTTCCAACAAAGAAAAGCAGATGTATTTAATTCCCATCCGAGCTAAACCAGAAGCTACTATCTCTGCAACAAGCGGAGTTCTCCTAAAATGGCCTCTAGAGGGTGCTGCTGAGAAGTCATCCTTAAGGATGTCATCCCAAACTTACAGTTCACGCATTACGGTTAATGGCATCCTGATGCAGAATTTTACATTTTTACTCACATCTCAAGTGTGTCCGGACAAAGGAGTCACACACGCAGGTCATAAAAATCAGCATCTTCTAAATAAGGCTGCTTAAGGAATTTGATCTGTGAGAATTCCAATATATATTGCCTTAATCCTGGCTTAAGGGGTAAATCAGAATTCAGTCCCTCTCTGGCTTCGGGAAATTTTCCAAGACACCGAAGATATATCAAAATAGATTTACAAGGATATATTTCCCACATAATTTATTAAACTGAAAATTAATTCTGAGGGCGATCCAGACTAGAGGGCAAAGTCCCAATATTATATACCCAGGATAAGAAATTAAACTGGGAGGGGGCAGTGGCTTGCAAGAAAGCACTGAATCATGTTTGGCACCAGTTTTGCTCCTTGCGCAAAGATACACAAGTGAGAAGCAAATTAGGGGAGATGCTAATGTTCTCTCCTCTCCCTTGCCCCGACTCTGATTCCCCAAAGATGTATATATTTTCGCCGGATCAATTAGGAGGAGCTTTGTAGCACCTTGAGAAGTTAAATGAGTGTCTTTGATAGCCAGGAGTGCATCTGCCAGACTTAAGATATATGCACTTCACCCCTCCTTCCCTCTTTTCCTGATATTGCCCGTCATGTTTTTTCAAGTAAAGAGAAAGATTGCTCCGCACTCCAATGATTGCTAAACTCGAGTTTCTGCAACGGGCGAGCTGTATCGGGGAAGAAAGGATGCAATTTGTCTTGGGGAGTGGCACTTGATCAATTCTATTTCAAAACTCTAATTATATCAACAAAGAGCTCTACATGGTGCTGCTGGCTGAGATTCTCAAGGTGGGGGGGTTTTTTTACGCTTTTTGTTTTGTTTATTTATTTCCAGGCACATCCAAGAAGTTCTCCCCTTTGTCCTTTTTAGACTTGCTGGAAGAAATGAGGTCAGGTTGGAGGCGCATCAGCATAATGGCTCGTGCGAGGGAAGCAGGGAGAAGGGGTGGGATTGCTGGGAGCTGTAAATATAGTTGGGGTGAGAGCTGGAATAATAACAGGCAAGACTGAAATTTGGGGCAGACGGGGCGGGAAGGAAGAGGCTGGACTAAAGCAGAATAAGGTTTGCACAAGCCTGCTTGTAGCCTGGCTACTTTCACATGTGAGCAGCCCATCACAGGAGAGCAACAAAAATGATTAGGGGACTAGAGGCTAAAACATACGAAGGACAGTTGCAGGAATTGGGTATGGCTAGTCTGGAGAAAAGAAGGACTAGGGGAGACATGATAGCAGTGTTCCAATATCTCAGGGGTTGCCACAAAGAAGAGGGAGTCAAGCTATTCTCCAAAGCACCTGAGGGTAGGACAAGAAGCAATGGGTGGAAACTAATCAAGGAGAGAAGCAACTTAGAACTAAGGAGAAATTTCCTGACAGTTAGAAGAATTAATCAGTGGAACGACTTGCCTCCAGAAGTTGTGGATGTTCCAACACTGGAGCTTTTTAAGAGAAGATTGGACAACCATTTTTCTGAAACTGTATAGAGTTTCCTGATTGAGCAGGGGGTTGGACTAGAATACCTCCAAGGTCCCTTCTGACTTTGTTATTCTGTTAATATCTTAGATCAGCTTTATCTAATGCTGGCTGGGGATTCTGGGAGTTGAAGTTCAACATGTCTGGAAAGCATCAAGTTGAGGAAAGTTGCCATTGCTTTAATTGTTATATAACTGGTCATGCAGTCAACCCACATGTCCAGTTGCCCATAATATTAAAATTGCTGTCCAAACAACAGCCAGCGTGCATGTCCTGGGAACTAGCCTAGAGTTCCATAAACTGGAGAACAGAATAACTGGGTAGAGTGTCTGGGTTAAACTTAAGATTCATCCTTGAAAGTTGTTTATTATACAATCCATGGTTGCGTAAACAGAGGCATAGAGTCAAGCTCACGTGAAGTATTAGTAGTGCTTTATAAAACCTTAGTAAAATCATACCTGGAATACTGCGTCCAGTTTTGGTCACCACGTTACAACAAACATGATGAGACTCTGGAAAGAGTGCAGAGAAGAGCAACAAAGATGATTAGGGGTCTGAAGGCTAAAACATACAAAGAACAGTTTCAGGAATTGGGTATGACTAGTCTAGAGAAAAGAAGGACTGGCGATGACATGATGGCAGTGTTCCAGTATTTGAGGGGCTGCCACAAAGAAGAGGGGATCAATTTATTTACCCAAGCACCAGAAGACAAAACAAGAAACAATGGATGGAAACTAATCAAGGAGAGAGAGAAACCTGGAATTTAGGAGAAATGTCCTAGCAGTGAGGACAATTAACTAGTGGAACAGCTTGCCTTCAGAAGTTGTGGGTGCTTCACCACTGGAGGGTTTTAAGAAGAGACTGGACAGCCACTTGTCTGAAATGGTATAGGGCAGCGATGGCGAACCTTTTTTGGTTCGCGTGCCAAAAAGAGGTGTGTGCGCGCGCTAGCGCGCGCACGCATACCCACACCCATTCCCTCCCCCCACACATGCGCACAACACCCCCCCATGCTGCCCCCTGTGCATGCGCACACCCACCCACCCCCACGCAAAGGCCTTACCGGAGCCTGGGACAGTAAAAAACGACGAAACGGGCAAACCGGAAGTTCAGAAAAATGCACTTCCGGTTTGTCCGTTTCGTCATTTTTTGCATTCCGGGGCTTCAGGGAGCTTCCCTGAACCCTCAGAGTGCAAAAAACAGCTCACCGGCAAACCGGAAGTGCGTTTTTCCGCACTTCTGGTTTGTCCGTTTCGTCGTTTTTTGCATTCCGGGGCTTCAGGAAGCTTCCCTGAACCCTCCGGAGTGCAAAAAATAGCTCACCGGCAAACCGGAAGTGCGTTTTTCCGCACTTCCGGTTTGCCGGTGGGCAACGCTTGCGTGCCCTCCGCTATGGCTTCGCGTGCCACCTGTGGCACGCGTGCCATAGGTTCGCCACCACGGGTATAGGGTCTCCTGTTTGCGCAGGGGTTTAGACCAAAAGACCTCCAAGGTCCCTTCCAACTCTATTTTATAACTAATGTGGAGAGAGAGAGAGAGAGAGAGAGAGAGAGAGAGAGAGAGAGAGAGAGAGAGAGAGAGGGAGGGAGGGAGGGAGGGAGGGAGGGAGGGAGAGGGAGAGGGAGAGGGAGAGGGAGAGGGAGAGGGAGAGAGCACAACACCCCCAAACACAACTACTTCAAAGGCATTGGAACTCGTTAGTCAAGGATGCCCTGTTTAGAAGATGTGATTTTTGAGAGTCCAACAATTCTCTGAACTTTAGGAGAGAAGGACAATTGAGAAAGTAGTGGGAAAACAGAGAAAGGGTCAAAAATATTGGGCTGATTTTTTTTGGAGGAGATAGGAATTGCAACTGGAGAGGGCGGCCAGGGGAAAGAGTAGACAGAAGACAAGAAAGGGTGGGAGGAAGGATATTAAAAATATATTATTTCCGGGAGAGGTTGAAACCTACATTGGCCAATCAGCCATATTCTCCCCCCACCCCAACAAATGGACCAAGTAGATTCCCAAAGCCACAAAGCTTAGAGTGTTACCCTTTGGCAAGGTCATCTCTGTAAGTTCAGAATTTGACAGAAAGCGGAGACTTCAATTTTATAGAACTTTGTTTTTCGTCTGGAGAAAAAAAAAGCGAGTTATTATCTTTTAGAGACATGAGGCTGAGCTTGTGAGTAATGCTTTCTGAAATTTATGAAATTCCCCAGGGGCCTGTCTAGACCTATTTATTTTCAAAACCATTTATGTAGCATTTATCAATAGGTTTTCCATTTTTTTTGTTTTGTTTTTCCATACAAAGCATCTTAACATAACAATCAACAACAGAAGTACTACAGTGGGGTCACTCGGCTTACATTTTTCAAGAGCCTGGCCATTAGTGCATTTGGGCAACACAGCCTCATCAGCTTAAATCTAACCAGGCAGTCTTCTTCCTCTCTTTCCTTGTTCAAGAAATTTAAAAATGTATGCAAGCCTCAGGCCAAGCATAGACGTTTCTCAGTTAGAAAAGGGGGTTCAGAGAATAGGGGAGCATTGGATCCAGCAGATCCAACCTTTTTGCTGGCACACCTCTCTTGGACCTCCTTCAATTCTGGGGTGGAGGTGGAGGTGGGATGGAATTCCAGAGACCATTTTAAAAACAATGAGAAAAATAAAGCAAAATACTAGGGGAAGAGCAAGCTATATAAATGGGTCAGTCAAAACACACGGAAAAGTTACGTAACGCTGCACCAGATTCATGCAGTTTATATAATAATACCATGATTATTATGAACAGCGCTGTTGCATGAAACTAACACTTCCCGTAGGGATGGGAACTGTTTAGTTCCCCCTGCCCACCCCACATACACATTTTTATGTCACTCAAAATCTCTTCCTCTGCTCCCATAAAACTGCCTTGTTCAATGAGATGAGAAAAGTGATCAGGGTAAGTGACTGGAAAACATCCTTTTCTCCCTTGTTTTTCTGATCAAATTTGTACTCGCCTACCATTGTTCCTCGCCACCTTTTTTTAAGGATGACTATGTTCCCTACTCTAAAGAGAAGGTAGATTTTTCTTTGAACGTGTCCTCTGAAAACTGTCCAGGTCAAATCAAGTACTACTATGTTAAAACTATTTTGCAATTTTTCAAAAGTTTTCTTCCCTTAGTGGGGGAAAAAACCCCACAATTATACTCAAGTCATGCTTGCTTCCACAGCAGATCTATTAAAATTGGAATGCTACAAAATCATTCTCAGGTTGTCTGAAAATTTCTTTGAAATATATCTTGGTGATATTTCCATGCTTTTTTGTTGGAGATGGGATTATTGTTTTCCGTTGCATGTTGTTCCTTTCCTTTGAATTCTTTCTGGCTCCCTAATTTTTTAAAAAAAAAATCAATGGAGAAGCTTCATGATGTCTTCTTATAGGATTTAATTGAACTAGGTTTGGGGCCTTCTGAAAACTGCCAGAGAGATGATCGCACAATGGATAAACTTACAGAAACCTAGGTCAACTCATAATATCAAGTCAAATCTTACCCACTTAGAGTACATTGTATTTCTGCTTATATTATAGTACAGGGGCGGGTTCCTTTTACCTTTTCCTACCGGTGTGCATCGTGATGTTTCGCGCGCACGCGCTTGCTACGCTTGCGCACACGTGCATATCCTGGCACGCAATTTTAGTTCTGCACATGTGCAGAGGGACAATTTTACTTCTGCGTATGTGCAGAGGGACAATTTTACTTCTGCGCATGCTCAGAGAGCTGAAAAATTGCTGAAAATTAGGAAGAAAATATGGCGCCGTGCATGGCACAGACAGCACCGGAGCCGTCATCAGTACATCATCAGCAGGCTACTACCGGAGCACCCACACTGGACCACACCGGTAGGAACCCACATCTGTTATAATACCATAAGTCTTTCAACATGTCCTTCTATATTGGTATATTTGCATGTGCTGTTTTGTGTGTACAAATAGTTTTTAATTTACCTCCAGAATTATGGTTGTAAGTTGTGCTGGTTGTTAAATGGATCACCATGTGACCGTGCCTGATTTTACAACCTTTTTTCCAATGGTTGTTAAGTGAATCACTACCATTGTTAAGCAAATACATTGTATGCAATGAGATTTTCTTTTTTGCCAGAAAACTGAAGTAAACAGCACTTTTTGGCAAAAAAACATAAATGCAAGCTGGTTGCTGAGCGCCAAAACTACAAACACATGACGGCAGGGGGGTGAGATACTGGATGGAACTTTAAATTCGTATCTTAAGTAGCCCCGGGGAGGTTGTTGTAAGCTGAAACCTATCTGTAGCATCTTTTAAGGAACGGCACTATTCTGTCTGCTTCCTCTAAGACACGGGTGTCAAACTCAAGGTCCAGGGGCCGGATCCATCACACGGGGTGCTTAGATGTGGCCCATGGGGCCACCCTGGAAACAGTGAAGGACCAGTCCGCAGTGCCTCTGCCAGCGAAAATGGAGCTCAGGAGGGCCCTGTGCAGCCCTCCCGAGCTCCGTTTTCACTGGTAGAGGGTTGCAGGAGGCTGTTGCAGCCTGAAACAGAGCTCGGGAGTCCGTTTTCACTGGCAGAGTGCTCAAGCCACTTCAGGCACTCCTAATATGAGTGACATCGAGCTGGCCATGCCCACCCTGGCCACACACACCCTGGCTTGAGGTCAACCACAACCTTGATGTGGCCATCAATGAAATCGAGTTTGACACAGTGGTGAAACCCAAAAAGTTTCCCTACCGGTTCTGTGGGCATGGCTTGGTGGGTGTGGTTTGGTCATGTGACTGGGTGGGCGTGGGCAACTTGATTGGTCTCACCCTTAGGAAATTTCTCCTTAGTCCAACTCACAATAAAATAGCACAATAAAAGAACACTGTTCCAATGTTTAAAATAGAATAGAATAACAGAGTTGGAAAGGACCTTGGAGGTCTTCTAGTCCAACTCCCTGCTTAGGCAGGAAACCCTACACCACTTCAGACAAATGGTTATCCAGTCTCTTCTTTAAAAATTCCAGTGTTGGAGCATTTACAACTTCTGGAGGCAAGTTGTTCCACTGATTAATTGTTCTGTCAGGAAATTTGAGGGGCTCCTACAAAAATGAGGGAGTCAATCTATTTTCCAAAGCACCAAAAGGCACAACAAGGAACAATGGATGGAAACTAACCAAAGAGAGAAGCAACCTAGGACTAAGGAGAAATTTCCTAAGGGTAAGACCAATCATCCAATGGAATAGCTTGCCATCACTAGAGGCTTTCAAAAAGAGTGAGGGAAGTACACCCCAAAAGGACAGTGCCAGGAACCACTAAAACAATGCAGAAAACTTAAAACAGCCATTCCCCTTTTAAAAAAAGTCTACCCCAAAGCAAATGCAGCAGCTGAGAGGGAATCTAAGAGCAGCTGCTCAGGCTAATTGAAAGCCTGGGCGTGCTGCCAAAAGCCATTAACCCTTCCAACTATTTTATTCTCTGTTCTCTATGTTCTAAATTGGGTGCTTCACAGCAGAAGCAATACAGCTGGCTGGACCATACATGCATTAAATTCACAGCCTGTATGAGCAAGCTGCATCATTGTCCCCTCCTGTATCTTTTCCCCCAGGAAGAAACAAGAAGTAACCAACACGCGAAAATCTGCATCCTCGTAGGATCCCTGCCCCGGAGATTGTTGGGTGTGAGACGCTCCTTTTGAAGTTGGACTTAGGGGTACAGGTGGGCCTTTTCTTGACGTACCTGCCTCCCAGCTGCGTAAGCAAGGCCCTGCCTGAGCTGCTCGAGGCAGTAGCCGGCTTGGCAGTTGAGTTCCCCAGGCTTATGGTGCTGGGGGACTTCAACTTGCCATCTGCTGGCGAAACCTCTGGGGCGGCTCAGGAGTTCATGGATTCCATGACAACCATGGACCTGACCCAAGTAATCCAGGGTCCGACTCATGAGGGTGGTCACACGCTCGACCTAGTGTTTCTTTCGGGGCAGTGGAGAGATGATCTGAAGATAAGGGATATAGTCATCACCCCTCTGTCATGGTCAGATCATTTCCTACTGAGGTTGGATTTCGCAGCCCCATTCCTCCCCCGCAGGGAGGCGGGACCGACTAGGTGGTTCCGCCCCAGGCGCCTAATGGAACCGGAAGGATTCCAGAGGGAACTTGGGGAAATACCTGAAACCCTGGTACACAATTCGGCTGACTCCCTGGTGGCTGCTTGGAACACCGCAGCATCAGGGGCCCTAGACCGAATTGCGCCTAAGCGACCTCTCTATGGCAGTGGATCCCGGAAAGCTCCCTGGTTTACCGAGGAGCTCCGGGAGATGAAACGCCAGAAGAGACGTCTAGAACGCCGCTGGAGGGCCAGAAAAACCGAGTCTGATCGAACACTATTAAGAATTTACATCAGATCTTATTTAGTGGCGATAAGGGCGGCAAAACGATCCTATTTTTCCGCTCTTATTGCGTCCGCAGATTCTCGCCCGGCCGCCTTGTTTAGGGTGACGCGCTCCCTCCTTGCAAAAGGGGGGAGCGAGGAACACTTACAAGGCAGAGCTGAGGAATTCGCTGAGTTTCTGTCGGATAAAGTCGCTCAGATTCGGTCAAACCTGGACTCTGGCTGGGCAGAGTCCATTGAGTTGACAGGGGCTAGTCCTAGTCCATCATTATGGGAAGAGTTTGGGCCTGTTTCTCCTGAGGATGTGGACAGGGCTGTGGGAGCGATGGGTACCTCCACCTGTTTATTGGACCCGTGCCCCTCCTGGCTGGTCTCGACCAGCAGGGAGGTGGCACGCGGCTGGATCCAGGCGGTGGTCACCGCTTCTTTGAGGGAGGGATCCGTACCGCAGTCGTTAAAAGCTGCGGTGGTGCGACCCCTCCTGAAGAAGCCTTCCCTGGATCCAGCTGACTTGAAGAACTATCGTCCGGTCTCCAACTTACCTTTTTTAGGGAAAGTTGTGGAGAAGGTGGTGGTTACTCAGCTTCTGCAGCTCCTGGATGAAACAGATCATCTAGATCCTTACCAGTCGGGCTTCAGGCGCGGCTACAGTACAGAAACTGCCTTGGTCGCTCTGATGGATGATCTCTGGCGGGCCCGGGATGGGGGGAACTCCTCCATCCTGGTGCTACTTGATTTCTCAGCGGCTTTCGATACCATCGACCATGGTATCCTTCTGCATCGTCTCAGCGAGTTGGGAGTGGGAGGCACCGTTTTGCGGTGGTTCTCCTCTTATCTCGCTGATAGGATGCAGTCGGTGCTGGCAGGGGGGCAGAGGTCGTCCCCTAGGCCCCTATCATGTGGGGTGCCTCAGGGGTCGGTTCTCTCGCCCATCCTGTTCAACATCTACATGAAACCGCTGGGTGAGATCATTCGCAGACATGGGGTGTGTTTCCATCAGTACGCTGATGACACCCAGCTGTACATCACCACCCCGTCTGACTCCAGTGAGGCAGTTGATGTAATGTGCCGGTGCCTGGACGACATTAGGATCTGGATGGGGAGGAACAGACTCAGACTTAATCCCGACAAGACTGAGTGGCTGTGGATATTGCCTCCTAAGGATCAAGACAACTGCCCCTCCTTGTTCCTTGAGGGAGCGAAACTGACTCCCTCGGACCGGGTCCGCAACTTGGGGGTCCTCCTAGATCCACAGCTAAAATTGGACCATCATCTTTCTGCTGTGGCTAGGGGGGCCTTTGCACAGGTTCGCCTGGTGCACCAGTTGCGGCCATATTTGGAGAAGGAGGCTCTACTCACGGTCACTCATGCCCTTGTCACCTCTCGTTTGGACTACTGCAATGCGCTCTACATGGGGCTACCCTTGAAGAGTATCCGGAGACTTCAGCTGGTGCAAAATGCGGCTGCGCGTGCTGTGGTGGGTGTGCCAAGGTACACCCACGTGACATCGATACTCCGCCAGCTGCATTGGTTGCCCATCGGTCTCCGGGTCCAATTCAAGGTGTTGATCACCATCTTTAAAGCCCTTCATGGCTTAGGACCAGGTTATCTACGGGACCGCATTCTGCCTCATACTTCCCTCCGACCGGTTAGGGCCCACAGAGTTGGCCTCCTCCAGGTCCCGTCGGCCAAGCAATGCCGGCTGGCGGGCCCAAGGGGGAGAGCCTTCTCTGTGGCTGGCCCCGCTCTCTGGAACCAACTTCCACCAGAGACCCGAACTATCCCCACTCTGCTGGCCTTCCGAAAAGCCGTTAAGACATGGCTCTTCCTGCAGGCGGGGGGTAGAGCTTAATTCACTCGAGCTCACCCCCCAAGTATGTATGATGTTGAATGGTTGTTGATTTCTTATATTGTGTTTTAATTTTTATATTGTTTTAATTACTATTTTAGATTTTGGTTGTTCTTGTATTTTTCACTGATGTACGCCGCCCTGAGTCCTTAGGGAGTTGGGCGGCATATAAGAATTCCAAAATAAATAAATAAATAAATAAATAAACACTGCAGCAGCTATAAAAGGTCTTGGGAAACTCCAGGGAGTATCAGCTGATCACAGAAATGTTACTTAATACTCTTTATAATGAAAATGTTTGTAATCTTGTCCTTCTTTCTGAAGGAAAGAGGTTAGTCCCATCCCTAGATGGGTGATTGATGGGTTTCTCTGCCCGAATCCTGTCAGTTTCTGTTGTTTATTGACTTGATTCAGCGTGTATGGCTGCATTCCAGCTGCAACTGTTAAGTGGAGCTATTAACTGAAGGGAGAGAGAGGAAAAAAACCTTCTCTTGCACTTTATTTTTAACTGGTTCTCCAAACTGCCTAAGCAATTTACTAACGGTTCGGGAGAACTGGCTGGATTTCACCTGTGGTTTGACACCCCTGCTCTAAGATAATAAACTTGAATCTTGGCTGTGTCATTTTATACATTATATGAGACTACATGACTGAACACAGGTATATATGTCTAATCTGTGCCTAAATGAAAAAGGTGAAAAAGCATAAATTACAGGGTGTGTGATGAAGTCACAACACAGGTTTGGTCACACACCCTTGCCCCCACCTTGGAGATACCTATGTAACTAGGTGTTTCTCCTTCTCTGTAACAAGTTGTAATGAGTAAACTCTTCCTGTCATTGTATTCCTGTAACACTCCTTTCCTTTACCCTTTATCCCTCTCTTGAAGTCACATCTGGAAAGGGGGGAAACCTTACTGCAAAGGGATCCAGAAGTGCAAAAGGGATGAAGCTGGTGATGCAAAAATCAGCAGCAGCAAAGGCAACCATGGCTATCAAGAGCAGGAGTAGGCAACTTAATGGCCTCTTTACGACCTCTGGACTTCAACTCCCAGAATTCCTGAGCCAGCTGGCTCAGGAATTCTGGAAGTTGAAGTCCACAGGTTGTAAAGGGGCCATAGTTGCCCACCCTTGATCAAGTATCTATTGATTTGGAAAGGTAGGGGGAAAAGGCAGTGGTCAAACATGTCTGTGGAATACGGTTTCATTGTTTGTCCGCATTAAAGAAACTTACCTGGCAGACTCTATCTGCGAGTCTACAATGTAGTAAGCCAACATTTAAATAAGAGTTTTTAAGTGTCTGGAGAACCACAATTTAAAGCCATGCCAAGGTACGAGGGTGAGTCAAAACGTAATGCCATTTTCTTTATTTCAGGTGAAGTTTTTTGATAAAAATACCTGACATTTTTCCCAGTTATAAATGATTCTATCATTTACGTTCTGAAATATTTTGTTTCTTACTTTTCAGGTTTTTAGACTCGCAAGGAAAATTCAAAATGGCTGTCCCCTTAGAGTTGCGTCAAAAACAAAGAGCAGTGATTGCATTCCTTGTTGCTGAGGGGGAAACCCCTGTGAACATTCACAGACGATTACAAAATGTGTTTGAGGACAATACTTTAGATTATAGCAATGTATGCAGGTCTCTTCGGCCCCATGAAAGAGGGCTTGAGAGGCAAACATTATTCCAGTGACGAGGAAGTGAAAACTGCAGTGAAGAAGTGGCTCAAAGAACAGTCAACAAAATTTTACGAGGCAGGGACACATGCTCTCATTCGAAGGCGGAACATTGCTATTGAGAGAAACGGTGGCTATGTTGAGAGGTAGGGATGTGATCCACAGAGGACCAGCTTCATTTTGATGTATGCTACATGTTCCTGTGTTGGTAATTATACCTGTCCTAAAGAAAATGGAATTACTTTTTTACTCACCCTCCTATATAGCCTAACAAAGAAGTCTCCAACACTGGAGATGACACCAAACTTAGGCATCAGCTAAATAAAGTGACTTTGCCTGGCATGCTGATTCCTAGCTTCAGTTGGTACATCCATCTATAATATGCATATAACAGAAGATCCCCAATACATCCCAGACTGATTCCCAGTGATGGTACCTGGCACAGTATATGCTCTTGCTAACCACTATGTTGTCTGGGCTCCCTTCGTGCCCCCCCCCTCTCATCCTTTTGTAGTAAATACCCATTAGGAGATATTATCTGCTGCAATGTAGAAAAAAAACTAATTAGAATTACGTTTAAAGCCAAACCGGGCCTCTGTTCCTTGCTCGTATAATAGTTTAACAGGCCTCCTTTCAGACACCCGTTCTGTCAATCTACAAATCTTTTGTTAAGAGTAAATGGATACAAATAGCTGTTTTCCATATGCACAGCAACATCTGTTACTGCCGGGGGGGGGGGGGGGGGGGAAATTTGCATGGCTAAATGTAATTTGTATATTATGTCATTTATCAAAAAAGTGGGGGGGGAGAAGTGTGGAGAAAGGGAAGAGAAGCAATCAAAAGCTAAGGAGACAAAGAGAAAGAGAAGTGAATGTCCCTGGAAGGTAGGAAGAAATAAGCCAACTATCCCAATGTTTTTTCTGACCGGTTTCAATAATGAACAAGTATCAGCCGAGGAGCACTTATGTGAAAACTGGTAAAACACTATGGGAAAGGTTTTGGTGAATTCCCACATGCATATTCAGCACAACCTTTTGCTCGTGTATGAATCACACTGTTAAAAGAGACAGAAGTCTCACATCAAGGTTCTGGCATCAACAAGTTCTAGTGAGAAATATCCATATTTCTCACTAGAACTTGTTCCGTCGTGTTACTTAGATCAGGAAATAACTACAGATCAGTCCCGGTTAATAAACTCACCTACAGATATTTGATAAATTAAAGAATGTTGCCGCTCCAAACTCGATTTCAGAAAATACGACTTTAGCAACAGAGTGGTCAATGCCTGGAATTCACTACCAAACTCTGTGGTTTCTTCCCCAAACCCCCAAAACTTTAACCTTAGACTGTCTACAGTTGACCTCTCTAAGAGGTCTGTAAGGGGCGTGCATAAGCGCACAAGTGTGTCTACCGTCCCTGTCCTAATGTTCCCATGTACTCAAAACTGTCTCATGTATACATGTTTATACTTTTACTGTAATCTTATATATGCTTGACAAAAATAAATAAATAAAAAATAAAATAAAATTCTCCCAATGAAGGGTTATTCTTTTTCCTCATCAAATTACTAAGCAACTCTGTACTTCTGTGGCATGTGTAAGAATACTTTAATATGAGCATCTTGAGCAAGAGCATCTGAGGGGGTCAAAAGAGTCAAGATGGCGGCAGGGACTGGGCAGTTGATGTTCTTGCACAAAAAAATGGCCCTGGTTTGTTTGTTTGTTTGTTTGTTTGTTTGTTTGTTTGTTTGTTTGTTTGTTTATTTATTTATTTATTTGTTTGTTTGTTTGTTTGTTTGTTTGTTTGTTTGTTTATTATTTATTTATTTATTATTTATTTATTTATTTTAGTGTTCTTATATGCCGCCCTACTCCCTGGGGACTCAGGGCGGCATACAACATGTAAAGAACAACTATAAAAAAACAGTGTCAATAAAAAATAATAACAGTTTAAAAATTTTAAAAACATTCAAACCATGAAAACATTCAAACCATGGGGGAGACCTAAGATATTAAATGGTCTCCAATCACCCCGCCTGCAGGAAGAGCCATGTCTTAATGGCTTTTCGGAAGGCCAGCAAGGTGGGGATAATTTGGATCTCTGGGGGTAGTCGGTTCCAGAGAACAGAGGCCCCCACAGAGAAGGCTCTCCCCCTAGGCCCTGCCAGCCGGCATTGTTTGGTTGATGGGACCTGGTGGAGACCCTCTCTGTGGGATCTAACTGGTCAAAGGGAAGTGTGAGGTAGGATGCGGTCTCGGAGGTAACCTGGTCCCAAGCCATGGTTCCTATTGCCTGTTTGATCTAATGGTAAAGCACCAGGCTAGAAACTAAAAGACTGTGAGTTCAAGTCCTGCCTTACCATGAAAGCCATGGGTTTGTTGTTCTTGTAAGGAAAATAGCAGAAGGAAGGAGTATTAGGCAAGCTCTGTGCCTTGAGTTATTTATAAAAAATAATAAAGGTGAGATATAAATAACTACATACATACAAACAAACAAACATACATATATACATACATACATACACACATACACACATACATACACACATACATACATGACTGTGGCCGCCATCTTGATTTTTTCCCCAAACCCTTCTTGCCAGCAATGCCTCTGATCCTGAGTGGGTTTCAGTACAGAGGAAAAAACTTCTACATTTTTTGTTTGTAAGAATAGTCCGGGTATGAGAGAAAGAATGATTGGTGTACATAGAAGGGAATCAATTCATGTTATAACTCCAGTACCTTCTTTTACAACCCAAGTATGTGTTCAGTACACTACATATATTTTGGAATTGGTGGGGAAAAGGCAACAGTGCATTGGATTGTGATACGTCGGATTGCAAGATAATTTCTACATTAGAGATCCTAGCTGGTGTAAATAATGTGAAATAAGTATGAGATAAAACTGGATTGGACTGTGTTTATGGCATTTGGGCTGGTTCTGTCCCTTAGCAGTGAATGTTATCTAATGGCAGGCCTGTGGTGAAGGCTGGTAACCTAGTCTACAGCTTCTCTATATTACTGATCTGCTCTATAGTGATCAAAGCTACGATGAGCAGATTGGTCACTCTTTATGCATTCATATGGGCACAACTGTGTTTTATGAAAGATTGTGGTTTCCACTGTAACACATTGGAAAGAAGATGATTTGATCTTGTGCAAGTGAGTAGAATAATACATGAAGAAAAATTAAGGTGATGGTATAATTATGAATGAAAGGGCTAAAATATGTGTCAAGAAGTATAAATACTGTCTAGGTCCGTGGTGGCGAACCTATGGCACGCGTGCCACAGGTGGCACGCGGAGCCATTTCGGCTGGCACGCCACGGGTCCAGCACATTCTACTTCCGGGTTTCTGGCGCGCATGCGCAGAGCTGCTAGAGCTACCCGAAGCAGAAGGAGGAGGGGCGGTTTCGCAGGCTGGGCGGCTCGCGTAACCGCTCCCTTCTCCTGCTCCAAGCCTCGCACTCCGGGCACCAGCCGGAACGCGATGCTGGCAGGAGAAGGAGGAGGGAGCGGTTACGCGAGCCGCCCAGCCTGCGAAACCGCCCCCTTCTCCTTCTCCAAGCCTCGCACTCCGGGCACCAGCCGGAACGCGATGCTGGCAGGAGAAGGAGAAGGGGGCGGTTTCGCAGGCTGGGCGGCTCGCGTAACCGCCCCCTTCTCCTTCTCCTGCCAGCATCACGTTCCGGCTGGTGCCCGGAGTGCGAGGCTTGGAGCAGGAGAAGGGAGCGGTTACGCGAGCCGCCCAGCCTGTGAAACCGCCCCCTTCTCCTGCTCCAAGCCTCGCACTCCGGGCACCAGCCGGAACGCGATGCTGGCAGGAGAAGGAGAAGGGGGCGGTTACGCGAGCCGCCCAGCCTGCGAAACCGCCCCCTTCTCCTTCTCCTGCCAGCATCGCGTTCCGGCTGGTGCCCGGAGTGCGAGGCTTGGAGCAGGAGAAGGGGGCGGTTTCGCAGGCTGGGCGGCTTGCGTAACCGCTCCCTTCTCCTGCTCCAAGCCTCGCACTCCGGGCACCAGCCGGAACGCGATGCTGGCAGGAGAAGGAGAAGGGGGCGGTTACGCGAGCCGCCCAGCCTGCGAAACCGCCCCCTTCTCCTTCTCCTGCCAGCATCGCGTTCCGGCTGGTGCCCGGAGTGCGAGGCTTGGAGCAGGAGAAGGGGGCAGTTTCGCAGGCTGGGCGGCTCGCGTAACCGCTCCCTCCTCCTTCTGCTGTCAGCCTCACGTTCCGGCTTGTGCCCGGAGTGTGAGGCTTGGAGCAGGAGGAGGAGGGGTGCGCATTGCATTTTGGGTAGTGGCACGCGGGAGCGCTGGTGGGTGTGCGCGCGCCTATTTTTGGCACGCCGAGAGAAAAAGGTTCGCCACCGCTGGTCTAGGTTGTTGTGAGTGCATATAAAAATGGGAATCAGTAGTTAAATGCTCCCGGTTCGCTCGTGCCTGTCGGTCGTCGGAGAGCCGGTCGCGAAGGCAGCGCGAGGCTCCGTCCACCCACCTGGACGTCGCCTTTGGGGTCTTTTACCCTCTGCGCATGCGCAAAGCATTCTGTGCATGTGCAGAGGGTAAAATAACTCAAATGGTGGCATCCAGGCATCTGGACGGAGCCTCGCGCTGCCTTCGCAACTTACTCTCTGACGACCGACCGGCACGAGCAAACTGGGAGCATTTCACCCCTGAGTCAGGGTCAGTAGATAGGGTGAAGGGTGGTAATGGAAGAATCAGATATGGGGTTTTGGGAGGAATGTGCATGATTCTGAATGAATGCAATCAAAGAAAAATGTTATTCTGATAGGAAACATGAACAGATATGTGGGAACAAGATGAGACTATATAAAAGGCAATCGGGCCATTTAGAAACCCAAGAGTGAATGAATGAATTAAAATAGTGATCAGTAAGTACCTACTTAGGAAAAAAGATATGTGGCTTAAGCTTCAGCTTACTAATGTGGTGGTGGTGAGAAGGAAGGGGCACTCAGGCATGTAATAGGAGATATAGGAAACAAACTCAGGGTCAGCCATAAGGGCAGGACTTATGAGGGCAGGACAAGAAGCAATGGGTGGAAGCTCATCAGAGGGAAATTCAACCTGGAAATAGAGGGATTTCCTGACAGCAAGAATGATTAATCAGTGGAACAGCTTGCCTCCTGGAGATGTGGGTGTTCCAACACTGAACTTTTTCAAGAAAAGATTGGATAACCATTGCTGTGGCCTAGAGGTAGAGCTCTTGCCTCACAATCAGGAGGTTGTGAGTTCAATCCTAGGTAGAGGCAGATGTAGGGTCTCCTGCTTGGGCAGGGGGTTGGACTAGATGACCTGTAAGGTCCCTTCCAATTCTGTTAATCTGTATAAGGACTTCTGCCTTGGGCAGGGGATAGAACTAGAAGACCTCCAAGATTCCTACTAGCCCTATGCGTCTATGATTCTATGAATTTGCAGAGATTGCAAAATAATGATTGGTTTATTTATTTTTTCATAACAAAGATTGAGAGAATTAGTGAAAGGTATGATTAAAGGTTCTGAACTTGAGGCACAAGACTACTTGCCAAGAGTAAAATCTGAGAAGACAAGGAAAGAAGAAACTAGATTGGCAGTAAAACAACCACATGAATAGAAAGTATAAGCCTTGTATGGAAAGAAGAAGAAGAAGGTACATTAATTGCCAAACAGCTTTGTCAGGGTTCCAAGTAATAAGTCAACCCTGAAGCTGACCTGGCTGAAGCCATCTTGGAGCTTCAGTGTTGCCAAGCATGATGTAAGAACAGAGTATATGGAAGCTGTTTAGAATAAAATGAGAAGGATTCTGTTACAGGGTATCGCAAAAGTATGCAGATGGAAAATACGAAGAAAGATGGTTAATGAAATGCTGAAGTGACAGGAGCTATGGATGAGAAAAAATGAATGTAAGAATGATTGCTGCAAACAGTAAGGATGAGAAAGATATTGTATAGTAGGTATCTACTATACAATATGATGACCTGTGGTGGCGCAGTGGTTAAAGTGGAGAACTGCAGGCTACTTCTGCTGCCTGCCGGCTGCCTGCAATTTGGCAGATCGAATCTCACCAGGCTCAAGGTTGACTCGGCCTTCCATCCTTCCGAGGTGGGTAAAATGAGGACCCAAATTGTTGGGGGCAATATGCTGACTCTGTAAACCACTTAGAGAGGGCTGTGAAGCGGTATATTATATAAGTCTAAGTGCTATTGCTATCCAGAGACAAAGAGAGTTACAAACTATGTAAGCAAAGACAACGAGGAATGGTTAGCATTAAAAGAAGCAGGAGAAATGGTGAATAATTCTACTGGAAATAAGAACTTGTTTTGGAAATGGAGGATTAAATAAGGAGCTACCAAGAAAGAAGAGCAATTGAGGATAAAACTGAAGTAAGGGAGTGGTGGAAGGATTCCCTTGTAAGAGAATGATGGGGTACCAAAAAAAAGTAGAACAGAAATCAGTGCTTTGTTTTGGCCTGAAATCGGCCTGAAGGTTGAAATAATACTTTACTATTTCATTACACAAGCAGAAAGGTAACAGGAATAAATGCAAAAATTACAGAGGGGTTAGTTTTTTAAATGTATCCAGGGAGTTATTTCACAGGATTGTGTTTTAAAGAGTATGCAAAAGAAATAGATGTGCAAAATTTGGAAGCACAGTACAAACTAGTTGTTTGTTCTTCAACAGGCTCTCAAGAATGGTATGAAATTGAAAGAAAGTTTATTGTACATTTGTTCTTTTAGAAAAAAGCATATGACAAAGTGAACCGGCTTGAAATAACAGAATTTTTAGGTGAATATGGAGTTGGAGCTTGATTGCCGATATGACAGTAATAATATAAGATAGAAATAAAGCATGCATGTGAATAAAAGGAACGCTTAATGAATAGTTCCACAGTCAGCAGGAAGTGAAACAAAGATGTATCAGGTCCACTTGGTTGTTTAATATACTACAGATAAAGAAATGCTTGTAGTGATAGCAGAAGTGGAGCTGGGAACATGAATGGATGTGTACTTTTATATGCAGATAATGCAATATTGTTGTCTGAGAACATGAATGATTTGAAATGAATATTAGATAGATTCAGCATCAGAGAGTACAGATCTGAAAATTAATCTATCAGAGGCCAAAGTAGTTTTGTTTGACAGAGAAAATTGAATGAACAATTGCAAGTTATACAATTGCAAGCTCTACAGCTCACCCCGGATACTGGGTGGCTTAGATACTCAGGACCCGAGTCTTCGGCTGATGCTATGCAATGCCAGGTCCATGGTAAATAAAGGCCCCCTCATTCACGATCTTATTGTTGAGGGGGGAATGGACCTGGCGGGTATCACGGAGACCTGGTTGGGGCCGGAGGGAGGTGTCCCTCTGGTGGAGATTTGCCCACCAGGTTTCAGAGCATTCCATCAGCCAAGGGCTCAGGGGAGGGGAGGGGGGGTGGCGGTTGTTATTAATGAGGGTCTTGGGCCAAGGGAGACCACTGTGCCACAGATAGCTGGTTGTGAGTCCCTCCTTGTGAAATGGGGCCATGGGGTTCAGAAGGGCTTGCTGCTTACGTACCTGGCTCCCTGCCGCGTAGTAGCTGCCCTGCCTGAGCTACTCGACACGATAGCCACGGTGGCGGTTGACACACCCAGCTTTTGGTCATGGGAGATTTCAACCTGCCATCCGTTGGTGAAACATCTGAGTTGGCTCGGGAGTTCTTGGCTTCCATGACGGCCATGGACCTAACCCAGTTAGTTCATGGCCCCACACATGAGGGAGGACACACTCTAGACTTGATTTTTGTCTCTGGCCAGTGGTTGAATGGTCTTGATATAGGGGATGTAGTCATTAAACCCTTGTCATGGTCAGATCACTCACTCCTTCACCTAGACCTCCATACCGCTTCCCCACGCCGCAGGGAGGCGGAACCAGTTAGATGGGTCCACCCCAGGCGCCTGATGGACCCGGACAGGTTCCAGACGGAGCTTGGGCCACTTCCTGATGATCTAGCCCTCAACTCAGCCGAGGACCTGGTTGCCGCCTGGGACAGGGCGGTATATAAATTTAATTAATAAATAAATAAATATACATAAATGATAAAAATCTAGTGTGGGCTGCTGAATTTGTGTGACTCAATAGAACATTTACTGTTTCTTCCGTGTCTAGATCACACTTTAAACTGCCAGAATGAAGCCACCTTCTTGGGCTTTGTCATTGGCCAAAAATAAGTCATTATTGGCACATGTTTCTGGTAGTAGCCAACAGCAGATGAGCTGGGCTCTGTACCTCTCCCCATTCACACGACATGTGGTTATCTGCAAAGAGCCTCCAATTGAGCACATTGGTTTTATATTTAGATACTCCAACTCTCAACCTATTCCAGGGTCCTCCAAGAAGTGTAAGGGAGATCAGATCCTTTAATGTTATTCCTTTCCTTCCTCCATCTTTTAATTCAATTTTGTTCTCGAGAACATTTACTAACGTTAGGGAAGCGGATGGAAGAATGTTAAGCCAAGCAAATCCTGCTAAGGTCTTGGATAATATGTGATCTGTTGTGAGTAATAATGCTTGTCACAAGGAATGAAAATGGCTGTGTGTAAGAATATGGCCACTTTGTTGTATGGAAGTGAGAGTTGAGTATGTCAGAGGAGACATAAAAATAAGTTGAATGCAATGGGAATGTGGTAGTTAAGTGTATCTAATAAAACCAAAAGATGTAGAATGAATGAATTTTGAATGAACATAGGTGGAACACAAGACTGACAGTTACAAAAGGCATACGAGGAGGTTGTTTGATTACATAAGAATACAGGAGGATCAAATCACAAAGCAAATATACAAAGCAAGAATGAATGGGTCAAGAGGAAGGAGAAGATTAAGTGCATTCTGTTTGGATTAGTTTGTGATCTTCAGGAAGATGGAGAAGAAATTTAAAGTATAAAAGGCAGTGTATAAAGCAAGGATGTTGGGGGGGGCAGTGTGACTGTCTTTGAATTTGAATCACAGTGTAAACCAGTGATGGCTAACCTTTTCCAGACGGAGCTGAGCTGAGGCGATGGCTCGCGTGCCTACAGAGAGGGCGCTACGTGCCACCTCTGGCACACATGCCATAGGTTCGCCATCACTGGTGTAGATTTTAGTCCAACCCACCAAAGGATTTTTTGGTAAATGTACTTATTTAGATAACATAACTATTGTCACTTTCCTGTGTGCAAAATGGCACACATTGAAATGAAATTCCGATGCCCGCTCTATATCCATACACATCCATACACACCTTTTCTAAAGCCTTACCTGGTCATGATTTATAAACTGGGAAAAAATATATACCAAGATGCTTTTGGAAACATCAGCAGAATAGCTCACTTTGTTCTGTACCACTTACAGTTTGTCTCTTTGGCTTTCTAGTTTTTCGCTCACTGACTTTGTCATTGACCATAGCATTATTTACCCTGGGTCCTATGTCACATCATTAAGCCTTCCCATTTGCTGATAATTCACAATGCTCCCTAAAACCAACTCATTATTTCTCCACATTTTCCTCAATCCTCACAGGTTTCAAATATGAAGGCTGAATGAAAGGTAATACCTCCAATATATAAATTGGCCAAAAAACAACAACTGGCTTGCTAGAACCGAGGTCTCAAACACAAATGAATATGGGGGCCACATTCCATACAATTTGCTAAATAGTGGACCACTTTCATACAAATGCAAACATGCAGCAAATATTTTTTAAAAATTGAAAGAGAAATTTGTTCTTTGGAACATATGGGATAACATTAGTTAACACTGTGTCTCTGTTGAGGCAACCAATCCCATTTCCCTTTGGCCAATGACTATGTAATTTATTGTCCAAATCAGGATACTTTTTAGAGTGATAGGAGGTGCTAAAAAAACTAAATAATAAAAATATCAAAATTAATATTTATTTTTCCTGTGTTTCCCACTGGCCTCATTTTCTATCCAACAGCATCTCTGGCAGTTCCAGCTATGGTTCTTTGTATCACTGGAGGGTGGACAAATACGCTGACTCAGGAATGAGAAGCAAAAGGCACTGAAGCTGGTATTGGTGAGAGGACCAAGGTGATGTCAGGCAACCTTTCCCCACTATTACCTTGCTTACAGTATCCCTGGGCAGTTGTTGTGATTTTATTTTCCATGGCATGGTTTGTACAGCACAGGCTTTGCTTCTCTCCCCCGGCACCAGCTTTACTGTGCAAGTTGATGCTGTGAGACAGAATTGGAGCCAGTGCTGTGCAAGTCAGCACTATGGGAGAGAAGCCAGTGCTGCAGGAAAGGGTGCCTAGGATCCAAAAATCTGGGATAAATGTAACACAGCAAGGACATCTTTAGCATCTGTTCTTTTGCCTTAGTTGGCAGAAATTTGCTATGAGAAAAGGTTGTGGTGGTGCAGTGGTTAGAATGCAGTATTGCAGGCTAATTCTGCTGACTGCCGATTGCCAGCAGTTCGATCCTGACCGGCTCAAAGTTGACTCAACCTTCCATCCTTCCGAGGTCGGTAAAATGGGGACCCAGATTGTTGGAGGCAATATGCTGATTTTGTGAACTGCTAAGAGAGGGCTGTAAAGCACTGTGAAGCAGTATATAAGTGCTATTGCTAGCGCTATTGCTATTGCTATTGTTTGTGAAATGGAAGCTTGCAATGAGTACTCATTAGTCTGCTTTAAGCAATGCATTGTGGTTGAATTATTTACTGCTGAACAGTCCCTCCAATTCAAATTAACCATTAAATGTGAGTTGGTTATGTGATGGTTGTGCTGACATGAGTGCGGTGTGTCACTGAGCCAAAACATGTAAAGATGATAAACCGGTTAAGAACTGATTTGAGTGACCAAGAATGAAGCAGATGACCTGGGACAGCAATCACATGAGAAAGGTTGATGAACTGATTAAGGACAACTGGTGGATCACTCAAAAAGAAATTGTTGTCAAGCTTGGCATTTCTCTTGTGGGATCACATTATTGATGTTCTTCAATAGTGGAAGCTTTATACAGCTGACAGCAGTGATGAAAGCTTTAAGAGTTGAAATTTGCCCACAATTGTTTTCACACTACAAGAATGTAGGGGAGGAATTTCTTCAAAGCATTGTGACACCTGATGAAACACGGATTCATCGTTGTGACTCAGAAATGAAGTGTCAGTCCATGGAAGATTATCATAAAGCTTTACCTGCAGGGGACAAAATAATCAAAACCCAGGCTTTACAGAAATGTTCACGGTTACAGATTTTTGAGGCATACAGTAGATGGGTTACTCTATTTATCTCCTTGAGCCTGGCACCTCGATCAACTCAGAGCACTATATTGCAACACTCAAAACTTTGAAGCAACAATTAAGCAGTGTCTGGAAGCAAAAGAAGAACATTTTGATGCAACATGACAGTGCTAGGCCTCACCGCAGTGCCATTCAAGAAGCCATTGCAAAGTTGAATGTTACCATCTTACTCCATCCAATACACGGTCCAAATTTTGTTCCATATGATTTCTACATTTTTTTTCATGAGTACTTTTGTGGAATCTGTTTCACTACAACTGAGTTAATGTTGTAAGCTAGAGTCACCTTGTGGTGAAATGGGCAGTGAACAAGCTTAATAAATAAAAATTAATAAATAAAATAAATTAATACTGAAAGAACTGACATTATCTAGTTGAAAGGACAGAGTATGAAGTTCTTTCCCAATGGCTTGAAAAACTTTGCCCATAATTGGCAGAAGGGGTGCAAAAAGTGATAGGCAATATGTAGAGAAGTCCATACAGTTTACAAGGAGATGGAGGAATTATTTTTCACTCAATGCTTATATATTTATTTGTCTATATGCTTGCAAGTCAGGACTCTCAAAAACAATTTCAGTCAGTCATTGCTCAGTCTGAGGTAGCCAATAAGAGTGAACGCTAGCAAATTGGACATAAATAGGAGCAAACAGAAAATAGGAGGAAGGATGGAGTATTAGGTACGTTTGCCTTCTTCAGTTCTTTATAAAACATTTTATTTTAAAAAAAGGTGGGATATAAGTAAATAAAATAATCAGTGCTTTCTCAGTTTTAGTTGCTAAGCGTGCTGCCCTCAGAAATTCTGGTGGTTAATGAATTAACAAACCATTTCCCCCTCACCCATAAAAAGATAAATGTGTTTTTGTACCCTGTTCCTCAACCCATTTGATCTCAGGTGTTAGTGTCTACAATAGTGATTTACAAGATTTTCTTGTTGATATCTGGGAGGTTGGAAGAGAATTTTGATTTTTAAGCTGTTAACAAAAGCACTAAGAACCCTCAACAGTTTTCTGTTCACCGTGGTGCTGTATCAGTGTTATAGAAAGAAGATGTGTAGGTGACATACGAATGTTCTGTGAAATGTGTTATCCCAGAAAATCTTGAGTGTGTTTTACAGCACCAAATTTTATGAGAATGACAAAATTACATTTTTCTCCTAGCTGGACTGAATGAAACACTAGCTAGATGGAGGGCCTGGATAATGGGAAACAAGGAGCCCCAAATACAAGGTGAACTTGTTGGAATATGAATTTCATTGGTCTCTGGAGTGAGGAAGAGAAAATGTAAAGGGATTTGCAAAGATAGTGAAATCCTGAAACGCGGAGGTTTGCAATGCGTCAATAGTGATTTGCAGACATCATGCAAGCTATGTCTATGTGTACAGCCAAAGCAACACAGAAAAAATTAGTCCTTGGCAAAGCTCCATAGCAGTTGTTCTCGACCTTTTTTCCCACCACGGATCCCCTTTAAATATATTTTGTGGCCACAGACCATGGCCACGAACGCCCAAGACAACTCAAGATTTAAATCATAATGTTTCTTCAAGACTTCATGGACCCACTGTCACAATATCACAGCACTCCAGAGTCTGTGGACCACAGGTTGAGAACCACTGTTCTATAGTATAATGAAGCTATGGCCCTTCAGAAATCGTGAATTACAATTCCCAATAGTGAATCAATGGTGAGGGATACTGGAAGTGGCTTTCAGCAACAGGTCCCTGCAACCCCTATAGACCCACAGGTTGCCTGCAACCCCTATAGCAGTGATGGCGAACCTTTTTTTCCTCGGGTGCCGAAATAGTGCGCACGTGCGCTATCGTATGTGCATGCGTGCCCACACCCATAATTCAAAGCCCCCCACTCACCCCACCCCCCTGCGCATGTGTGTGCGACCCCCCCTCCCCTGGTTTCCGACTTCCAGTGGGCCTGGTAGGCCCATTTTTTGCCCTCCCCAGGCTCCAGAGGCTTTCTTGGAGCTTGGGGAGGGCGAAAACGCTCTCCCTGCCACCCCGGAGGCCCTCCAGAGGCCAAACTCGCCCTCTCAGAGCCTCCGCGCGAGCCAAAAATCAGCTGGCGGGCATGCACATGCGCGCTGGAGCTGAGCTAGAGCAACGGCTCGCGTGCCGGCAGATATGGTGCCGCGTGCCACCTGTGGCACCCGTGCCATAGGTTCGCCATCACTGCCCTATAGCATATGGCCCCTCCTCCTCTTAAGTACTGAAGCATATCCCAATTCCCATTGATTGTCTCATTTTCTTACCTCTTTGATTTCCATTGTCTTTCCTTTAGTTTCCCTGTCTTTTCATGCCTCCATATCAAGGTAGGGAAATCTATGTTCCCTGACTATAATTTCTAGCACAATTCAACCAACATGGCCAATGGTGAAGGATGTTTAGAACTTTGGTTCAGCGGTATCTGGAAGGACAAAGATTACTAGCTGTGCTCTGTATCCGGTATCTCTTCCCTAACATTAACTGCATTAATTTTTTTTCTTAAATCCTGGCCAAATTGCCAGATTTTCTTTGCTTAGAGAAGCTACCCACAAATTCCTTTGTTCTGTGCATTTGATGAAACATCACACTAGCTCAGGCAGTATTGGCAGTTTCGCCATGAAAACAATACAGAGAAATCACAGCCATTTCCAGCATGCATTACAAATGGCTTTATGATCTCGCTTCCCAATCCATTCACAAGCGAAGTTAGGTGAAGAGGAAGTAATGACTTGCTCAAGGACACCTGTGAGCTTTATTGAATGGAAAATGGAAATATGATATGAGCCATTTTGATATATAAATCGAAATGGCCATTTCACTGGTTTGGCTGCATTTATTTCTAATTCTGTTCCCTTCTATTCACTAATTCCATCACCGAACTGACAGCATAATTCAAGAGTTCAGGGAGAGCCTGGGATAATTAGTTGCTCTCCTGAAGTAAAATATCTAATGGTACTTCTCATAGTTTCGAAATAAACAAAAGGTTGACAAATTGATGGATCACGGGCTGCATCACCTCTACTATCTACCCTAGAGTCATTCTGGTCAACCTAATTTTCTCTTTCTGCTCCAGTTATAGAATCAGAGCACATAAGGTTTGAAAAGGATACTGTTTCCAAAACAGTGCTAATCTAATGCTGCCCTGGTCACATCATACCTGGAATACAGTGTTCAGTTCTGGTCATTCCAGTGCAAGACATTTTGCTGAGGCCTGCAATAAAAAGAGAAGAGCAGTGAAGATGGTGAAGGCTTGGAGATTATGAAGGAACTGTGCATGTTTAGCGTAAAGAAGGTTGAGGGGAGACAGGACAGCAGTTTTCAAATTCTTGAAGATCTGTCAGAGGAATAACAGACTAACAGGGTTGGAAGGGACCTTGGAGGTCTTCTAATCCAACCCCCTGCTCAAGCAGGAAACATTATACTGTTTCAGACAAATGGTTGCCCAATCTCTTCTTAAAAACTTCCAGTGTTGGAACACCCACAACTTCTGGAGGCTAGTTTATGATTAATTATTCTGTCAGGAAATTTCTCCTTAGTTCCAGGTTGCTTCTCTCCTCAGTTAGTTTCCATCCATTGCTTCTTGTCCTGCCT
This sequence comes from Diadophis punctatus similis, assembly GCA_023053685.1. NCBI lineage: Eukaryota > Metazoa > Chordata > Lepidosauria > Squamata > Dipsadidae > Diadophis > Diadophis punctatus. The sequence continues at coordinate 2,700,729 of JALIGW010000037.1, read as the reverse complement.
TCAGGTGATTTGGAGAATAGGTGATCCCCCTCTTCTTTATGGCAACCCCTGAGATATTGGAAGACTGCTATCATATCAGCCCTAGTCCTTCTTTTCGTTAAGCTAGACATACCCAGTTCCTGAGACCGTTCTTCATTTGTTTTATCCTCCAGTCCCCTAATCATCTTTTGTTGCTTTTCTCTGCACTCTAATTTCTAGAGTCTCAATGTCTTTTTTATATTGTGGTGACCAAAATTTCATTGTTTCCAGTATGGTCTTACCAAGGCATTATAAAAACTGCATTAACACTTCACGTGATCTTGATTCTATCCAGGTGTGGGTTTCACTTACCGTCCCTACCGGTTTGCAAATATGAGCGTGTGTGCGAGCGACTCGCTTTGCTCACAAGCGCAGCCTCCACATATGCGCACCTTCCACACATGTGCCCAGCCTCAAAAACATGGCTAAATAGGATGGCATTACGTCCGGGCAGGTGGGCAGTCGCAGCTACCAGTTCGGCTGAACTGGTCCGAACCGGGAGAATACCAGCTCTGATTCTATCCCTCTGTTAATGCAGCCTAGGGAGGGAGGGAGGGAGGGAGGGAGAGAGAGAGAGAGAGAGAGAGAGAGAGAGAGAGGGAGGGAGGGAGGGAGGGAGGGAGGGAGGGAGGGAGGGAGGGAGGGAGAGGGAGGGAGAGGGAGAGGGAGAGGGAGAGGGAGAGGGAGAGAGATCCCCAAAATAAGGAAGAATTTCCTGACTGAGAGTTATAAAGCAGAGGAACAATTAGCTTTGTGGGGTTGTGGGTGCTTCATCAATTGGAGGTTTTTATCACACGATTAGATAGCCATTTGTCTAGGGTGGTCTGAGGATTTCTGCCCCAGCAAAGGATTGGACTTGAAGATTTCCAAGGTCACTCTAATCCTAGGATGTTATGATTCTATCCAATCTTCACAGCCCAGGGAATCCAATAAATTTTGATTTTGCTCTGAGGCTAGTGACAAGAGGATCTTTACTTTTTAAAACTCCCCAAAATGATTGTGCCCTGGCATCATTTGGGTACCATTAGGGGTAATATAAAAAGTGATTAGACCTAGGCCAGTGATGGCGAACCTTTTTTTCCTCGGGTGCCAAAAGCGTGCACATGCCCACACCCATAATTCAATGCCTCCCACACGCCACGCCCCCATGCATGCACACGTGACCTCCCTGTGCTGCCCTGCCCCCACGCATGCACGCATGACCCCCGCCCCCATTTCCCAACTTCCGGTGGGCCCGGTAGGCCCATTTTTCGCCCTCCCCAGGCTCCAGAGGCTTTCTTGGAGCCTGGGGAGGCCGAACATGCCCTCCCCCTCCCCTCCGGAGACCCTCTAAAGGCCGAAAACGCCCTCCCAGAGCCTCCGTGCGAGCCGATAATCAGCTGGCCGGCGTGCACATGTGTGCTGGAGCTGAACTAGGACAACGGCTCGTGTGCCGGCAGATATGGCTCTGCCTGCCACCTGTGGGACGCGTGCCAGAGGTTCGCCATCACGGACCTAGGCCATCACAAGCCAATAAACCTCTTAGGGCCACTTTCAGATGATAAAGCCAATGGAAAGTCATCTTAGCAAGGGGACATATTGAACACAATATCTCCCTCTTCATCGAAGCTTGCACCTTCCGTTTGATTACACTGCATTTACTAACAGTAGCGAGCAGAAGAAATGTTATCATCTCAAAATCCTTTATTCAAGTAAGAAGAAAATTCAAATATACCTTGGCCCATCTTTTCTAATGACCCAGCAGATCCAGAAGTAAAGTCAAATATGTCTTGAATGAAGCTTAGCTTCTGTTGATTTCAAGTGACATCCGTGTTGTTTTCTTGGGAGCAATACAGAAATAATTGGCTCTTTCTATCTTTTAGAGTGCTTTTTCAATTTTCCAGTCTCACCCATAGTCCTGAAATTTCCTTCTGGTTTTCCATCTGAGTACAATCAGATCCCGAGATTTAACTTGGGAGGGTTAACAGTTAAGTGCTGCAACTACAATGAAACATACTCATCGTTTCAATCTCTGTGAGAGCTAGAAATACTGTAAAACTACACATTGTTTTAGTTCATATTCATATTCCCTTGCATCACAGCTCTGTTCCTTTTCAGAGTCAAAACACAATTTTGCTAGAATTATGACAGCCTCTCTCAAACGTTAGGCTTCTAGTTGTGTGGGATCACAACTCCCATCATTCCCAGTTAGCCAGACTAGCTCCTCAGCTGACTAAGAAAGAGGCCGCTTAGAAATTCAGCACATTTGTAGATTGCGAGTTGAGAAAAGTGGCATTAGATTCTGCAGTCTCTACTAGCAACTGCTAGCCTGCCATTAACTAAGGAAAGGTTTGTTTCTATCCAAGCAATCAAGCAGAAAGGGGAAAACACACACATATGCACGCACCTATCATATATATAAACCGTGCAGGTTGATGGCCCCATCAGTTATAAATGTCACCTCCGCCTGGTGTGAAATGTAGGGGCCCAGAAGCAAACATACCTGTGTTTTGTTTGTATGAAAAATAAAATTGATTGCCGACTGGCATATGGTGAAGAGACATGCATTTTGTCAGTCTTGGCAAATAGCTGCAGTTCAGCCCTGCAAGGGATATGAAGAAGCGCAGTCGTGAAAATTGTACATATTCAAAGGCCAGCATTGGAATCTGATCTTATAATGGGACTCTCCGGAGGAAGGAAGGTGGGACAAGGTTCTTCTCCCCTTCGCATTCGATTCCTCAGAAGGCAAGCCTGGGATTTTATCATAATAGGCAGCTTAGCTACTTAGATCGAAAGATGTATATCAGTCTCCCAGGAAAACTACTGATCTTCCTATCTTTTCTCTTTTTTTCCCCCTTTAGGAAAAACAAATAACAACATTAATTGCAAGGCAATGATTTTTTGAAAAACCCTGCCAGCCACTCAGATAAGCTTTGATAGGCTGGGCCCCCAGTGCACAAAGGGATCTTTTAAAGGTATGGGAAGAACACCATTCTTACTGAGGAGTAATTCCGATGTTTTGAGGCACAGCTGTGGTGGCGCAGTGATTACAATGCAGTATTGCAAGTTAGTTCTGTCAAGGGTTTGATTCTCACCAGGTTCAAGGTTGACTCAGCCTTCCATTCTTCCAAGGTCATTAAAATTAGGACTCAGATTGTTGTGGGGAATAGGCCAGTGGTGAAATCCAATTTTTTTTACTACCGGTTCTGTGGGCATGGCTTGGTGGGCGTGGCAGGGGAAGGATACTGCAAAATCCCCATTTCCTCCCCACTCCTGGGTGAAGGATATTGCAAAATCTCCATTCCCACCCTACTCTAGGGCCAGCTGGAGGTGGTATTTGCCGGTTCTCCAAACTACTCAAAATTTCCACTACGGGTTCTCCAGAACCTGTCAGGACCTGCTGGATTTCACCCCTGGAATAGGCTGATTCTGTAAATTGCTTAGAGAGGGCTGTAAAGCACAATGAAGTGGTATATACATCTATGTGCTATTGCTATTGCTATTCTGAGTGTATGGCTCACAGGAGCTCTGATTCTTCAGCCTATCCTCCCACTTTCCAGGCTAATGCCACTGGCTTTCTTGCATTCAACCCTGTGGTGACTGGTCTATTAAGAGTTTCCAAAAGATTGTCCAATTGCTCTTGCCTTACGTGGCCTTTCTATTGTACATCCCATTCATTCTCAATCTAAGGCCATCTAGGTTGGGTTGAACTGTCCATCATCCCCAGCCAACATTATGAGTTGATAAGAGCTACCATCAGATGTACAGGTAGTCCTCGACTTATGGCCATAATTGAGCCCAACATTTATGTCGTCAAGTGAAACATTTGTTGTGACTTTTGCCCCATTTTACGACTTTTCTTGCCACCGTTTTTAAGTGAATCACTGCACTTGAGTTAGTAACACGGTTGTTAAGTGAATCTGGCTTCCCCATTGACTTTGCTTGTCAGAAGGTGGTCACGTGAACCCAGGACACTGCAGCCATCATAAATATGAACCAGTTGCCAAGATTCTGAATTTTGATCACATGACTACAGGGATGCTCCAACGGTCATAAGAGTGAAAAACGGCCATAAGACACTTTTTTCAATCCTGTTGTAACTTCAGTCACTAAATGAACTGTTGTAAGTTGAGGACTACCTGTATTGGAAAGACTGGAATATACCAGCTGCTGTGGCCTAGAGATGGAGCTCTTGCCTCACAATCAAGAGGTTGTGAGTTCGATCCTAGGTAGAGGCAGATATGGGGTATCCGGCTTGGGCAGCGGGTTGGACTAGATGACCTGCAAGGTCCCTTCCAACTCTGTTAATCTGTTAAGAATAAGGTGCTAGAGATATCTCCAGAGCCATTTTGTCAGCCCTCTCATTTCCTCCCTTCAGAGTCACCGGGCAAAGAACACTGACCCCCAAAGAAGCATCTGAGGGACTTGAGAATCACAAAGCATTATCCTAATTCCTTCTCAACTGGCCTTCGTCTTCAGGGACAATATGCCCTTCTTTCCCTTGAGCACAAGGAGATTCTCAGCCCCGTTCTGGCCTTCCTCAGCACATCTGAACCATCCCTAGTCAAGCAAGCCACTGTCGCAGTTTTGGCTGCCTCAGATCATGGAGCAGGAAGGGGGGTGGGGGGAAGCGGGGTACGATCAATGAAGTTCAAGGGATGTGTTCTATAACTCATCCGCAAACGCTCGTCTGAAGGAGTCAAATCCCCAGCGCTTTTGGCTCAAAAGAACGGACACCACCACCCCCATTCGCCTCCCCTCTTCTGCAATCCTACAAAGCCCCCCCCTCTCTCTCTCTCTCACACACACACACACACACACACAAACAGACCCGGCACCCCTATTCCACCTCAGGCAACCGCGCACAAGCTCAAATCCGCGACTACTTTTCTCTCTGGCTAGTTCGTGTGACTTTTAACTCCCCTTCGCATTGCCTCGGAACGCGAGCCCCGATCCTACGACTCCCCCCGTCTCTTTCTCTCGTTCACGTCCCACCAATCTCCCTCACACACACACACACACACACACACACACGCACCCAAAAAAAAAATAGGCGGAGGAGTTACAGGGGGGGACCACCCCTCCTTCCCGTCCTGGAGGCGGGGGCAGGCGCGTCTGGGATGCGCTGGGCCGGCGGGACAAACTGTGGCAGCCTCAAAAGCCGAGCCGTCGAACCGAGGGGACTCCCCTCCCCAAAGCCTCGCAGCGCGGCCCTAGGAGGAAGGACGCACCGTTGAGGAACATGCCCCTTCGAATGCGACAACTCACGCGGTTTCCAACAGTGAGTCCTTTCTCTCTCCTATCTTTCTTTCCGGGCCTGGAGTCTTCATCCTGTAACTAGAAGGGTCCCTGAATCCCATTCCTCGTTCCTAATTCCAGAGGTCCCCAAACTTGGCAACTTGAAGACTTGTGGACTTCAATTCCCAGAATTCTCCAGCCAGCTATGCTGGCTGGAGAATTCTGGGAGTTGAAGTCCACAAGTCTTCAAGTTGCCAAGTTTGAAAATCTCTGCCGCCTAGATTAGTTAGTTCTGTTCCAAAACTCTCTTTTCCTCTCCTCCCATCAAAGCCTTCCCTTGCTTCTCCCGTCCGGGGCCGTTTCCGTGACTTGCTGCAGACATGAAGTTTAACAGGTGGTTCTTTCTTCTGGGATTGGGGAGGGAAAGGACCCAGTTGAGGAGAAGGATGTATAGGTGCCCAAGCAGAAGAAAAGTGGTGAAATTTCACCCATCTTAACAGGCAAGCGTCCCTTCCCACCCACATTTCCATCCTCCCCAATTTTCCACACAAATTCAGGTGCGCTGTCAAACTTTTTGGTGAAGTATCACGATCCTGGCTGTGCTTCATGGGCTTCACTGCTTCTCTTTTCAAAGAAAGCAGCCCCGTTCATAGGGAAGTCAAAGAGTCTTAAAAACCCTAATACTTCCCCCCACCCCCGTGTAAAAGGAGCAAAAATGGAATATAAAGCTAACTAATAGATCACAAGCATAATATTCCTTCCCTAGTTGTTACTTTTAAATAACTCTATATAAAAACATTCTCTTGTATTTTTTTTTCTGTTATTTTTGACAATTTTGTCTTTGCTTGCTCTTTTAAAAAAAAAAGTTTATAAGGAAGCAAAGGTGGAATTGCACCACAACGTCTTATAATTAGGAGCACAATTGGTCACTTTTTCTGGGAGCACTGAATACATGGTAGGAAACTACATGGCTTTTTATTATTGCTTTATAATATTGTAATTCATATTTTCATCCTTAAAAAAGAATCCCAAAGCAGGATAGTTCCACTTCTTGCCTATACTTTTACTTTACCCAATTTTTTCTTGGTGGGAACATTACAGAAATATTCTCACACAGGATTTTGACAATTTGACTATACAAACAAATGATATTAGGGTAGACAACATGTAAAAATAACAGCCATTCTTCTTTGTTTATTTATTTGCCAGCTCACAAACTTTATGACAACATAATATTTTTGTTGTGGAAGTTAAAATTAGCATGTATATGAACGCAGTTCTGCCCATTTTATTATATGGAAGTGAAATCTTCCATATAATGGAAGTGGTGTGTCAGGAAAAACACAGAAGTTGAATGAGATATTTAAGACTTGCATGTGCTATGCAACAAGGGAAATGGGGCCAAAGATGAATGGGTGATGAATGGTAGCAGATTGAATGTGAGAGTGAGTGACTGGTGCGAAAGAAGTAGCTTGAAAGAACTCTTAAGGCTAAAATCTAACTTTCTTGACTTTCCCTAAATTCAAGATAATGCAACAAGCAATTATTCTGAGAAAATAAATAGTCACATTTTCCTTTAAAGTATATTTAATAATACTGAATAGAGTAGAGTAGAGTAGAGTAGAGTAGAGTAGAGTAGAGTAGAGTAGAGTAGAGTAGAGTAGAACAATGTTCCCTGTAACATCAGAAAATGGTGCGCAGTAGTTAGAAACTGCTGCGTGGCATTCTCTTTTCATGTGCGCGGCTGTGCATGCGCGAAGCCTCTGCCATTAGAAAATACCGTGCGGAAGTTAGAAACTTCTGCACGGCGTTCTCTCATTACGTGCACGGCCGCGCGGCCATGCAGCTTTGAGGGAACAGTGGAATAGAATAGAATAGAATAGAATAGAATAGAATAGAATAGGATAGGATAGGATAGGATAGGATAGGATAGAATAGAATAGAATAGAATAGAATAGAATAGAATAGAATAGAATAGAATAGAATAGAATTCTCTTTATTGGCCAAGTGTGATTAGACACACAAGGAATTTGGAATCAACATTCTCAAAAAGACAGTAAACAGAAAGAATGTGTGCATCTATCACATGTGGCTAAACTATAGATGTGGGTAATTGTGTGGAACAAAGTGTGTAGAATCAGAGAGGTGGCATGAAATAAAGTACATGAGTTCCAGTGGAGTACTTATACAAAGGCAAGCTGGCCATATAGAAACGCCTAAACCAAATCTAGACCTCTTGCATATTTTTTCTAATACACTGTACATTTTCTAACTCCTTTGCAGGGGTGGGGAACTTGAGGCTCTCCAGATGTTGTTGGACTACAACTCCAATAATCTCAGATGATTGAAAATGTAATTAGGGCAATGGGAACATAAAAGGTTGTATATGGTGGTCTAGGAATTCTTTCTCATTTAATGTCCTTTATGCTGTTAGAGTCATAACACTGTGTGTTTCCTTTTTCATAGCAATAGTATAATATATGAAACCAGCCATTGTGGCTAATTCAATGATTTTTTGGTGAGGGGAGGGGTGCTCTGAAAGTTAACCAGTTTAGGCCAAAAACTAACTTAAATCAAGCTAATTAAGTATTAAATTGTTGTATGTGTATCTAGTGATCCTTTTCTGACACGTTTAAAGCTACAAAGCTATTTTAAGGGGCTCTGGGATCTGCCAACTAAAGCTTAGGACTCCATGGCCCTCTGGCCTCAAACATCATGCACTTTGCCCTAAATTCTAATTTTCCCTGCTCAAAATTCCTATTCTCTTCTTGATTCTTGGTCCGGGTCCATGTAAATAAAAATAAAAACAAAAAACAAAAAGGAAGCGGCCTGCCTTTGTCATCTTCTGAGATTTACTTCCCAGTCTAACCAACCTCCCTTTTAACAGATTAACAGAGTTGGAAGGGACCTTGCAGGTCATCTAGTGTCCAACCCCCTGCCCAAGCAGGAGACCCTTACATCTGCCTCTACCTAGGATTGAACTCACAACCTGGGAACTAATTGAACTATTCCCTGGGAGAATAGTCCATGTATTGCTCCAAGAGGTGCTACCAGGAAGGAAAAGAGGCTGCAAGTAACACTTGGCTCTTTTTCCTTTTCTGACTTTTCAAGTGACAGATCTGTCAAAAGACAGAGAGGGGTAAAAACACTGGCACCCCTAGCTTCTGTATCCGAAACCTTCCGCTGGACACCTTTCTTGGATTTTGTGAGAAAGAACCTCCTTTTGCTACTGGATTTCATGTTGATCCAAAGGACAGTACTGATCACCCCATCCCTTAAGTATAACTTGGAAGGATTCAGAACAGCTGCTAATTCTCTCTGTGTCTTTCCAAAGACTATTTATTTATTTACTTATTTGATGGCCCAAATCTTAGAACTCTGTGCTGCCTGCCTCCACCTGGATGGAAGCTTGTGTATATTTAATGCTGCGTACTTTGTTCCCTAACCCTAGACATCTGCAGCTGGCGTGCACACACAATTGGCAAGAGGGGAGATTTGATGTGTTATTTACCTTGTTATATCTGATGCCTCTAAGGGGTTTTACTACACTCCAGAAATAAATCAACACACGGCAGGTTTTTTTAGCCTCCCGCTCACACACATCAGCCTTCCCACTTTAAAAACTAGCTTAAGGTTTTAGGATTTTTTTTTAATATGTTCCCAATGTTTTGTCATCTAACTGATCCATAACCCTACCTCATTTTCAGGATTTCAGTGACAGAACGGAAAACGTACAACCCACTCCCCCCATTTTCCCATCCCTCAGAACGATTGTCTCCTTTTCCATCAAAAATTCATGACAGGGATTTTGTTTATAAAAATGAATAAACCTTAATACATTATATATGCCTCTGAGGCCTTGATATAAATACAATTTCTCTTCCCATTGGGCTACAGAAAATAGAAAGAAGATGGCCTTATTTAATACGTGCAAATATGCACAAACACATAACACAAACTGCTTTTTTTCATTCCCTGCAAAGTGGATATTGAATACATGAATAGCAGATTTTCTTCAAGGGTCCTTTCCCACCCACCCTCATCATAGATTTTTACTTCAGCCTATCTGAGGAGAAATATTTGTTTAAACATTGGTCCTAGACTTTGAAACCCCTGCCTCCAAAACAGACTATCCTTTTCCACAAATTAAATTGCAATTAAATTGCTTCAACTCCTACCCTCAAAACGTCGCTATAGAGCACTGCACACCAAGACAACTAGACACAAGAACAGTTTTTTCCCAAACGCCATCACTCTGCTAAACAAATAATTCCCTCACCACTGTCAAACTATTCACTAGGCTGCATTACTATTACTATTAGTTTTTCTCATCGTTCCTATCACCCATCTCTTCCCACTTATGACTGTATGACTGTAACTTGTTGCTTGTATCCTTACGATTTATATTCATATTGTTTCCTGATTGCTTACTTGAACCCTATGACAACCATTCTTGACAAATGTATCTTTTCTTTTATGTACACTGAGAGCATACGCACCAAAGACAAATTCCTTGTGTGTCCAATCACACTTGGCCAATAAAGAATTCTATTCTATTCTATTCTATTCTAAATTACAATCTCAGAACTCAGCACTGGTAAGACCATTCTATCGCTGCTGCAGAGAACAGCCTATTTTATTTTCAAGACCCTGAGCATATAGAGAACCAACATGTTGAGAGAAGAATTCAAGTTCTCACTGATACATTAATTTTCTCTGTTGAAGAAGGACTTCTTCCCTTTATGAGAAGCAGTCGTGCATGTAACTAAGAAAGTATGTCTGTGTGTTTGTGTAAAACACCCTGAGCACAGAGTTTCAAAGAGGCAGGGTTTTGTCATTTGCTAACACCAACAGAAGAAAAGCAAGCGGTTCTGACATCCTACCATTAGGCATCCTGTTCAAGACTTAGCCCAGCTGTCAGGGCTTAAAGCAGCAGGAATGGAAGTAATAGAAATTATAGGATGTAGGAAGCTGATAAAGACAATATTTGGTTGCATTTCCCAACAACAACAAGGCCCTGTGGCTTTCCCTCTTTAATGTGGCCCAACATCAGCATAACAGAGGAAAAATATAATTTAACCACCCAATGGTTTGCCAAGGGAGGTGATGTAGGAGTTCCTTGGAATGGCTGTGAGAAAGAAAGAAAGAAAGAAAGAAAGAAAGAAAGAAAGAAAGAAAGAAAGAAAGAAAGAAAGAAAGAAAGGAAGGAAGGAAGGAAGGAAGGAAGGAAGGAAGGAAGGAAGGAAGGAAGGAAGGAAGGAAGGAAGGAAGGAAAGAAAAGAAAAGAAAAGAAAAGAAAAGAAAAGAAAAGAAAAGAGGAAGGAAGGAAGGAAGGAAGGAAGGAAGGAAGGAAGGAAGGAAGGAAGGAAGGAAGGACCAATTACAATAAATTGGGGTTTTGAGTGGAGGGTAGACGTGTACTAAAACATTTGCTTTTGTTGCAACTTCATATTATTTTCAGGACCTTGGATAGAGTTTGCCCCTCTCAGTGCCCTATCCTTCCTCTCTCTTTCCCCAGTGGGACTCCTCTCCTGTTTAATCCTTTGCACCTCTTGCTCTAGGACCCATAGCCTTACTGTTTTCTTTTCTGGGGTCACTAGAGTGTGGTGTAGCCTAGAAAACTGTCCAGTCTCTTCTAACGATGTTTCTGTTTAAATAATGTGGCATCCCACCTGGCAGATACAGTATAATCCAAGGAATCGGTTTAAGTAATGGCAAGTCTTGATACTGCTCCTTCTGAATACCAGCTGGGTCTTTTTGCTTGCTTGTTTAAGCCAATGTATTATCTTCTGGTTCAAAGGTTAATACACCATGGAGACTAGGCAGGATGGGACAAGAAACCTTGTGTGGTCCTATCTAATGTTAGCCAAATAGGCGTTAGTAATGCAGACCTAATGATCTAGAAGGGGTAGCCGTCCTTGTTTCCAAGGGTTTCATGTTTATTTTCAGCATCCTCTTCAGGATTTTGCCCTTAAGGGCATATAGGTTTTTGTGAAAGGTTAGGATAAAGGCAGAGGTTCTGTTTGGATACCAGCTGCTCGGTTGCCTAGGGACATCTTGGCTAAATTGATTCAGAGCCTTTCAGGTGCTACCAGAGCTTTGATCTTGGCAATGTTCAAAACACAGACATATTTCAAGAGCATGGAAGAAGGGTTGGGAAGCAGTGTGCTTTAGAACAACGGTCCCCAATTTTTGGGCACCAAGGACTGGTTCTGGAAGAAAAATTGTCTTCCAAGGATTGGGAGTGGATGGTTTCATGTACAACCTACATCCTGTGCATAGCCAGGTAAAGCTTTGCTGGGCCGTACAAGCGACTCACCTGCTACTTGTGTGGCCCAGTTACTAACAGGCCATGGACTGGTACTGGTCCATGCTCCAGGGATTGGGGACCCCCTACTCTAGAAGATTCATAGGAAGACAAGCTGAGTTTGGATTCCAGATAACAGATATTTGAGAAATGTAGTGATCCGTGTGTCAATAGCTTAAAAATTGAGTTACTGCAATGTAATCTTTATGAAATAGCCACAGACGCAGCAACTAGTAACCAATTTTGCATTGATTCCTGAGCCTATTGTATTAATTGTAAAAAAACAAACATAAACCCCCATCTCTTCAACCATTTAGTCCAACAGGATTGAGTGAAACTCAGAATGCTTTTATTTGTAGTTCGAGACATTGTTTGCACCACTCTGGATTCAGTAAGCAAAAGGGCTTCAGAAGATTCAATGGACGGTCCTTTATATTACTAAGTGACGCCAATCATTTTGTCTCTAGAATACCCTAAAGCAAAATTTTGCATGCAGCATTTTGGAAGGAGTAGTAGGTACTGGTATCCAAAGACAGGTCAAGAACAAAAAGTGGAAAATAGGCTAATGGGGGGGGGGAAAGAAAAATGACTACTATTTCTTTCATAGCCAATAATGATTCAAACACATTTCACTCTTCATCAGATAGGCCCATCTCTCTCTCCAAGGTACCCCAAATTTCCACATAATTTTATGCCAAAAGTTCTCACTTGAGATCTTTTAAATTCCATGGTTTAATTACAGAACATCTGTTTAACATGCAGTCGATTTTGGCAATACTGTGGAAGAGAAACTAGTGAGTTCTGCCATTCTGCACAGCACTAGCAAAGTTTTAAAAAGACATTCTTGAATTCCTACCCCCCCCCCCAAGAAACTAAAAAATTGGGAGGGGTCGTGTTTACCAGAAACAGGTGTGAGAAAACAAGGGGACTCATCCTGAAAAAGAGGGGTGCTTGGAAATCACACAAATGGTTAATTGCAAGCATCTTTCTTTTTTTTTAATTGAGGCAAATGGGACAACGTAGGCTGCTGAAGTGGTTCCTGACGCACCATCCATTATCCATCATCAGCTGTTGTTTGCACCATCCGTGCAGATCAGCATTTTCACCTTGCAACAGCTTCTCCTGCTGCTGTGCGGTTGCACTTCCTAGGGTGCCCGACTGCCTCAGCCTGCAATTAATGCCAACTCCACATCAAATCCCCACCAAGCCAAGCCCCCTCCCCCCAAAATCCCACCAATTTACAACCTCAGAATTCTGCTGGTGGAACAGAAATAGAATAGAAAATGGCCATTCGATAAAACAAGGCTAGAAAAGAGTGGCTGCTATATAATTTGGTGGCTGTGAATTTTGAGGGCTTCCTCAAGACATTGTATCTAGCAGGAGAGCAAAGTCTCGCCACCTAGCCTAGCCTAGATGGAAGTCAGAGTTGTGGTTTACCTTCCATCCTTTATATCCATCATTGCTTGGATCATTTCACAATGAAGCTGTCCCCATTCTCTTAATAGGATAAGAGTAACTGCCTTACTCCAAGCTACACCACTGTCCACATACTTGTTGGTTTTAACCTTTAAAGCCCTACATGGCTTAGGGCCAGGTTACCTTTGGGACCGGATCCTACCGCATACCTCCCTACAACCGGTTAGGTCCCACAGAGTTGGTCTCCTCCAGGTCCCATCAACCAAGCAATGCCGGTTGGTGGGACCGCGGGGGAGAGCCTTCTCTGTGGGAGCTCCGTCTCTCTGGAACCAACTCCCCCCAGAGATCCGGATTATCCCTACCCTGCTGGCCTTCCGTAAAGCCGTGAAAACATGGCTCTTCCTGCAGGCAGGGTGAAATAGAGCTTAATTCCCCATGTACGAATGATGATGTGTTTTAATTTTTGTAAACATTTTAAATTGTCATTTCTATGTCTTATTGATTGTTCTTTCCTTTTGTTGTACGTCGCCCTGAGTCTTGCGGGATATGGGCGGCCTATAAGAACAACTAATAAATAAATAAATAAAATACTCCAGGGTTGTTGAAGGGTTTCTTTGTGCTGATAAGCAGTGATTGTGACTAGTTACAGGCACAGTTTCTTTTTCTCATCGATGATTTGTCTTTGATCATCATCCTAATGACTGTCATTGTAACTTTTGACACATACAATCATGGAAATGAGAAGGGTTAGGAAAAATCTCACATTTCTCCAGGTATCTTCCATGCTTCCTTTTGGAAGGTACAGTGTATCAAGAGTACCAGTACAGTGCCGATACAGTGTAGCCTTGGTAAGGCCACACCTGGAATACTGCATCCAGTTTTGGTCATCACATTACAAAAAAGATGTTGAGACTTTGGGAAAAGTGCAAAGAAGAGCCACTAAGATTATTAAAGGCCTGGAAATTAAAACATATGAAGAACGGTTGCAGGATTTGGGTTTGGCTAGTCTAGAGAAAAGAAGAACTAAGGGGGACATGATAGCAGTATTTCAGTATTTGAGTGGCTGGCACAAAGAGGAGGGGGTCAAATTTATTTTCCAAAGTACCAGAAGGCAGGACAAGAAACAATGGATGGAAACTAATCAAGGAGAGAAGCAACCTGGAATGAAGGAGAAACTTCCTAACAGTGAGAGCAATTAACCAGAGGAACAGCTTGCCTTCAGACATTGTGGGTGCTTCATCACTGGAGGTTTTTGTCTGAAATGATGTAGGGTTTCCTACCTGAGCAGGGGGCTGGACTAGAAGACCTCCAAGGTCCCTTCCAGCTCTAGTCTGATTCTGATTCAATACAATGGCACAGTTTCTCCATTATCAGCAATGCCCTGGGCTACTGCTCCCACCATTACCACCCAACCTGATGACAATACCCCAATCAAGGAACTACTAATCCAGACAAACAAGCTAGCAGTAAACAGCAGCGTAATCAAGGAACCACCAAGAACACCCCCACCAACGCTGAGAGGGCAAGCCACTTATATCTAAACCAAGAGTAAAGCCCACTCCCTTCTAGTACTGATGATGTTACCTAGTTGGGTTATGAAAAATCTGAAGAAGAAAAAAAACTAACCCAAGCTCAGAGAGCACCAAGGACCCCATTGATGACATTGTCTAAGATATCATCCCACACCATGCCCTAAATAATAATTTTTTTGCTATAAATGGCCAGTCGGCCAATCGGTGGCTGGTTTCCTTTAGTGTCCCGGAAGCAAACAGGAACCTGTCTTGTAGCTTCCTTTAGGGCAGCAAACCAGTCTATTAATTTAAACATAGTATTAATTAAGCAGCCTTCATGTTTCACTAGCTTATGCTCTTTGGTTTCAAGATACTTTCCAGAACTGCAGTTCAAGGGGATTGTGATGAAGGGGGAGGGGATATCAGTCCTAGAGAACAAGAAAATGTTGTGGGAGAGATGCCAAAAACAAAACAAAACAAAAGCTCCTTCTTTGCTCTGTATGGTTTCCACTGCTGCTGCCATAAAGCCATGAGAGTCTCCTTCCAGGTAACAGCTTTAGTTAGTTAATTCATATGTTTATTCCCAGCGACTCACCCATCCTCAGATGTTTCCCCAGTATTAATAACCCAGAAGGTGCCAGCAGCAGATGGTGAAATACGTCTGTAAACCCTCATGCTCCACAGAGGTGCCAGCAGTTCCTGGGACTGTGGCGTCATTCTTGATTATCCGGTGTATTGCGGCTAGCGGCCACTGCCAGGTCTACCTGGCACAGGGCCGACGCACAGTGCAAAGGAGGAAAATGAGCATCTCCCAATAACTTTAACCTTCTGAATACACTCAACATCTGCCGAAACTAGGGTATGCCAAACCATGTTAATTCAGGAAGATGGTGCCTGAAAGTGAGCATGTAAGTATTTAAAAAGAACCAGAAATGGATGGGATGCTGTACACTAAAAACCCACCGGTTCAAGGGTAGACTGCTTATTCTGGATTTTCTAGTTCACTCTTCCACTGTAGAAAAATGAGATCCACATTTTTCTATTGTGTTTTTAACTATATCACTTTCTCCTTAGATAGATGATAGATGGATAGATAGATAGATAGATAGATAGATAGATAGATAGATAGATAGATAGATAGATAGATGGATGGATGGATGGATGGATGGATGGATGGATGGATGGATGGATGGATGGATGGATGGATGGATGGATGGATGGATGGATGGATGGACGGACATGATAAATTGATATAGATAACCTTTATTGTCATTTTTTACTGTGGGCACACTAGCACACATTAAAAATGAAATTCTGTTGCCTGCTCTCAAAGGTGTACACATACATAACACACATATACAATTGCTATATAAATACACATACATACACATGCACATATACATATACATACAGTATATATATATATAGTATGTGTATTACACACACACACACACACACACGTGTGTGTGTGTGTGTGTGTGTGTGTGTGTGTGTGTGTGTGTGTGTGTGTGTATCTTCAGTTCTTCAGAAGCTTCTTGGATGAGAAGCAAAATGTTTTCAAAGGAAAAAAACAAGAAAGTCCAGTTGCCTTTTGGAAGAGCACCTTTGGGTATCTCCCTTAACGTTTTTGCTGACTCACAGTTTCTACTATCCTGTTCTTTGGAATATCCATAATCTTCCCAAATCCCTTGGGACATATCTACATTGTCCAATTTACTCATGTTTGAAACCTGACAATATTTGCTCCCATCTTACAAAATATGGGAATTCTATGTCTATGAAGATCCTCTGAGTGGGAAACAGAGAAGAAAACAATCTTTGCATTTTTTGTAAAATTACAGTTCCCCTCCATTTTTCTGAGCAAAATATTCAGGGCAAGTAGTCTTGCCCTCATCTCCATTCTATATTTTTCCACGTCTGCTTGTAATTTCTGTTGGAAGGAGAGGGGTGTATGTATGTTTGTGCACATGCACGTAGGCTTATGTGTTTGGTATAAGGGAAGAAAAATGGTTAGTATATTCAGGTGGGGACTCAATTATACAAACAGGGCAACAATGTGCAGGCAACTAATTTTAATCAGTAATTAATGTAATCGGGCTGGGGGGAGCTGTTTTGTCGTTTTCTGTAATGTGGCTTTTAGAGACTGCATACCTTTGCGTATTTTTTGCAAAGGGAAAAATTTCTAGGATGGGTTTTAATCTAAGTCCACAAGTTAGGAAGCTGGACATTACATACTTTTTTCCTGTTTTTTTCACTTTTTTCTGTTTATACTTTTTTTGAAGGGGATTAAATACAAGATCAATTTATTTTTTAGGTAAATAGTTGCCAATCAATCATTGATTAATCTGTGAGTTTTGCCACTTTCTTACCACATGTTTCCAGTGACTACTGGTTAAGTGTTTCGGTTCATGTAATGAATTGCATGGCATATTTTTAAAAACACATTTGGGGGTGGGGGTGGAGAGAGAGGGAGAGAGAGAGAGGGAGGGAAAGAGAGAGAGAAAGAGAGAGAAAGAGGGAGGGAGGAGGAGGAGAAAGAGGGAGGGAGGGAGAGGGGGAGGGAAGGAGAGAGGGGCAGAGAAAGGGAGGGAGGGAGAGAAAGAGAGAGAAAGAGGGAGGGAGAAGGAAAGAGAGAAAGAGGGAGGGAGTGGGAGAGGGATAGAGAAAGAGAAAGGGTGGGAGGAGGAGAGAGGGAGGGAGAGGGAGGGAGGGGGCAGAGAGAGGGAGGGAGGGGGCAGAGAGAGGGAGGGAGGGGGAGAAAGAGAAAGAGAAAGAGGGAGAGAGGAGGAAAGAGATAAAGAGGGAGGGGGAGGGGGAGGGAAAAAGAGAAAGGGTGGGAGGAGAAGAGAGGGAGGGAAAGGGAGGGAGGGTGGGGAGAGAGAAAGAGAGGGAGGCAGGGAGGGGGTGAGGGAGTGGGAAAGGGAGGGAGGGGAGAGATCAAGAAAGAGAGGGAGGGGGAGGGGAGAGAGGGAGGGGAACAAAACCATTTTGTAACAAAAGCCCACTCTGTACTATATTCTGCACCTATTTCTGCAACCAAGGATAAACACACACACACACACACCTCCTCCAAGGGAGGGCTACGAAGTGGCAACCAAATTACACGTGTTCTTTTTGCAAATGAGAAATAATTCTGGGTGCCATCGCACAGACATCTGGGTAATTGATACGATTCACAGCCGTCTACCGCTGTGTACAGTATTTGCAGAGTGAGCTTTGGTAACGTGCAGATTATGTCAGTTCTAAATAAGCAGCTATGCCTTGGAGGTGTTTATTTTGTTCCCCTCCTTTTCTTTATGGGGCAACCCTTAATTGTTTCCAGGAACTATTCACACCGTTCAATTTCTTTCCCCCTAAGGACCCCAAGAGAGTTTTTAGTCTCCGTCCTGCTTGCAAGCAGTCTATAATCATCTTCCCCAATAAGTAAGCCCATTAATTTCTCCTCTGATTGCACATTGCCTTATTTGGGGTCCATCCTGATTTTCTGGGCTAGGCAATGATTTGCTTTGTTCTTATGGCAACTGTTAGGATGATATACATCTGGCCAGAGGGCAGGGGTGGTGCCAGAAAGTTCATTATACTCCAAACACCTACTTGGGCATGAAGGGCCAGTGCAATTTAGTAAAGGTCAAGTAGCTGCTGTATCTGTTCGGATTGAGGCTTTCCACCGCCAGCCTCTTGAGGATTCTTAGAGTAGGCTGGGAAGGAAATTACCTTGGAATTGGATACAAAAAGCTGTTGGCATTCAGGGTTACTTCGTTAAACAGGGACAAAGCCGTGGACCAAGAGTCAAGCAAACATTAGCATTCCGGTAGGTCTTTGTGGATGGGGGTGTTTTTGAGCTGCATGCATTGATTGCAGACAGTGGGAGAAAAGGGATG
The DNA here is from genome assembly GCA_023053685.1 of Diadophis punctatus similis. Classification (NCBI taxonomy): domain Eukaryota; kingdom Metazoa; phylum Chordata; class Lepidosauria; order Squamata; family Dipsadidae; genus Diadophis; species Diadophis punctatus. The sequence goes on along the minus strand of JALIGW010000037.1, from coordinate 2,682,379 downwards.
CAGGAAACAACTCTGTTGGCCAACTGAGAAGTTGAGTCCATACAGTACAGCAAGAGGGTTGTTATATGGTTGGAAAAACATCACATTTTTCAAGAAAGAGCACTCTCCACTTGCCACCCTCCAGGTATGTAGGGTTAAGAGCCATTGTGGCGCAGTGGTTAGAATGCAGTACTGCAGGCTACTTCTGCTGACTGCCGACTGCCAGCAGTTCAATTCTTACCTGTTCAAGGTTGATTCAGCCTTCCATCCTTCCGAGGCGGGTAAAATGAGGACCCAGATTGTTGGGGGCAATAGGCTGACTCTGTAAACCGCTTAGAGAGGGCTGTGAAGCACTGTGAAGCGGTATAGAGGTAGTCCTCGACTTACAACAGTTCATTTAGTGGCCGTTCAAAGTTACAACGGCACTGAAAAAAAGTGACTTATGATCATTTTTCATACATACGACCATGGCAGCATCCCCGTGCTCAAGTGATCAAAATCCAGATGCTTGGCAAATGGTTCATATTTATGGCGTATCCTGGGGTCACTGATCCGCTTTTGCGACCTTCTGACAGGCAAAGTCAATGGTGAATCTGGATTCACTTAACAACCGTGTTACTAACTTAACAAATGCAATGATTCGCTTAACAACTGTGGCAAGAAAAATCGTTAGATGGGGCAAACTCACTTAACAAAGGTTTTGACTTAGCAACATCATTTTTGGGGCTCAATTGTAGTTGTAACTTGAGAACTACCTGTATAAGTTTAAGTGCTATTGCTATGTTGGCATCTCAACACCCAGCATTGCAACCAGTGCTGGCTAGGAAGTCTGAAGAGAAGATCCCAAACAGATTCTCTGGGAAAACTTTGGCAGACCCTTTTTTTCCCTCAGTTTTCACTAGTTTAACAGATTAACAGAGTTGGGAGGAACCTTGCAGGTCATCTAGTCCAACCCCCTGCCCAAGCAGGAGACTCTACATCTGCCTTTACCTAGGATTGAACTCACAACCTCCTGATTGTGAGGCAAGAGCTCCACCTCTAGGGCACAGCCTAGCCAGTAGCTAGTATTTCTATTCAGATCATATTGTCCAAGTTTTGGAAATGCTACCCCAACTAGCAAAACCTAGGCATCAAAAATAGCAGAGGAATCAGCTATATATCAGGAACTGATCCTTTCTTTAATGCATAGTAGTAGTTTATATAAGGTGACCAGATTTTTTTTTTAAAAGCGGGACACCATTGACGGGGGGTGGGTTTCTAGGGGAGCAAGACGGGAGGGGTCCGTCTCATCCTGCAGCTTTGTGCACCCCCCCCAAACACCCCCCCTTCATCGCAGCCGGGGTGGGTTCCTACTGGCGCAGGCTTACCTGTTCGTCGGCGTAGAGCCGATGGAACTGGCGGCGGTCACGGCGCGGGGCTTCTCCCGCCCGGCTGGACGCCGCCATTCGGGTTATTTTGTCCTCTGCGCATGCGCAGAGGACAAAATAACCCGAATGGTGGCGTCCAGCCGGCCGGGGGAAGTGGGCGGGAGAAGCCCCGCACAGCAACCGCCGCCAGTTCCATCGGCTCTACGCCGAACGACTGGCCTGGCCGAACCGACAAGAACTCATGGCACTTTGCATTACCCAAAAGAACAGATCTCCTTTGTTTATTTCATGGTTAAAAGGTGGGAATCCCTGAATAGAGATTTGCAGAAGCCCTAGAAATGATGGGATATATCTCATTGAAGAGAAGAAATACAAAAGAAACGAACTAGCAAATTCAAATTAAAAAGCGGGACTTTTTTGAAACGATGCGGGACGCGGGACAAATTGCTAAAAAGCGGGTCTGTCCCGCCAAAAGCGGGACGTCTGGTCACCTTAAGTTTATAGTAGTAGTTGTATAGCATTCTGTATTGCAGATGAAAAGTTCTACCTTCGGGCAGACCTAAATGGAATGGATGAAGCTAGAATGCTTGTTTGGACCACTGAATTGTGCCACAGGAAATGTCCCCTGCCTTTCTGGAAAGGAATGGATCTTGCCACTTTAAAGAGCTGGTGAGATCAAGAAAAGAAAAGAAATAGACTGGGGCCTAGAATAAGTTATCGTTCCTGAGGCTGGAATAGAGAAGAAGACTGTGATCAAGAATTGATATAAATCTTAATAAATAGTGGATGGTCTGCCACAGGCCATTCTGATGACTAAGGCCGGATTCAGACTTTAAAACATGTCTCTGGAAATTGTGCCTGCATTCTATTCCAAAGCAAAACAACGGCACTGACTATAGGGGTGGGAATACACAGCTGCATATGCAACTCACAACTCCATATCAGTCCCCAGCTCCATTTTTGCAACCTCTGGCACCCCTCTAATATTACAATGTTGAATCTTAGCAACTAAACAGCCATTTCAGCATCTTTTGTCATATGGTGAGAAGAAGAATGAGAATAGATGCATTAAACTGTAATCCGTCTATTTGAGGTGGATACCCCAAATTTCATTTCCCCCCCCCCCAGACAAAAAAAAAGGTGAAAAGTTCAGCCTTGCCACTTCATCTAACTCACTGCAGCATCAGCTATGCTTCCTGCAGCCCTCAGGAGCCATTTTACTTTTAGAAGAAAGGGATAAACCATCCTTGGGGGGGGGAAAGGTTGCTTATACCCGGGCGCTCCAACCCTCAGGGCCGTCTTAACATCATTATGGGCCCCCTGGACAATTGTGGTTAGAAAAAATGTTAAAATATAGGATAGAATTGAAACCAGAGATATTTCTATTAGGTATCTTACCAGAATAATATAGTAATGAACACTCTTATTTGATAGTACATATAGTAACAGCAGCGAGAATAGTATTTGCACAAAATTGGAAAACAGCAAATATGCCTGAAGAAGGACAGATATTTTAAAAAAAATAGATTGCGCAGAAATGAATAGACTAACACTTAGATTAAAAGATAAAGAGGAATCGTTGTATTACAAGACATGGGGAAGATTTTATGAATGGTTGGAAAATATATATGAATGAATGAAGGGAAAATAAGAATGGAAGAGAAACCCAGATGACACACTTGAAATGGAAGAGGGGAGAGGGAAGGGAAATATAGAAAAGTTACATGAGACAAATATACATTAAAACAGAATACATTAATAAGTGAAAATGTGAAAAAGAAATAGAAAAGAAAAAAGGCATTAAATAAATAATAAATCGAGACTGCTGGAAGGTCATCTTGAGATTTATTGGAATAAAAGAACACAACAATTGAATAGGAGAGAAAGAGAAGGGTGAAGAAGAAAGAAGAAAGGGAGAGGAGAGGAGAGGAGGGTAGGGAGGGGAGAAAAGGGATAGGAGAGAAGGTAAGAGGAGGAAGGAGAAGAGTGATAAGAGAGAGGAAAGGGATGTAGAGAGACAGAAGGGAGGGAAAGGAAAGGAAGAAGAGTAGAGGGAGGAGAAGAGAGAGAAGGGTTGTGAGAAATAAAAAAGGGAAGTAAGGGATGGCAAAAGCAGCCTCGATAGTATAAAATATAATGATTGTATTAATGAAATAGAAAATATGTATAGAAATATTATATTATTATTGAGAAAATGAAATGGTATATTTGTGATGTAAATATATGGAAAAAATTGTATTAAAAAAGCTGGGTACTCATAGGAATAGAAATGTAAATGGTAGATAAAATTAAACATATATTTGCATGTTAGTATTAATAAAAAATGCAGTAAAATGCAATAAATATGTTGCTGTATTTATATGATACAAGGTGCATTGAAGGGTTAACATACACAGATTAGTATGGGGCCCCTATGCTCGTGGGGCCCATGCAGTGGTGAAATCTAAAAATTTCCCCTATGGTTCTGTGGGCGTGGCTTGGTGGGCGTGGCTTGGTGGTCATGTGGCTGGGTGGGCATGGTCATGTGACCGGGTGAGCTCAAAAACCAACTTTCACATGACACATACAAACAACACAAAAGCCACACAACTGACTCACACACAATGCAGAAGCAACTGACTTCACACAAAATTAAAGTGACCAGATTTTTTTTTTAAGTGGGACGGGGGGGCGGGCCCGCCTGGGTGCCATTTCTGCGCATGCGCAGAACGCTGCGCATGCGCAGAGGGCAAAACAATGCAAATGTCGGCGTCCAGGTGGGGGGGGAGGCGGGAGGCCTTTCCTCGCCTCCCGCCTCCCCTTCGGGAGCCGGCAATGGCTTGGGCTGGCAAGCGACGAGCGGGAGGCGGGGAAAGGAGGCAGCCGGCAGCTTACCTGCGAGGCGGCGGTCCCGCAGCAGCCCATGGCTAAAGTGGCCAAGTTTGCAGATCTCTGTGAGATCTGCAAACTTGGCCACTTTAGCCATGGGCTGCTGCGGGACCGCCGCCTCGCAGGTAAGCTGCCGGCTGCCTCCTTTCCCCGCCTCCCGCTCGTCGCTTGCCAGCCCAAGCCACTGTCGGCTCCCGAAGGGGAGGCGGGAGGCGAGGAAAGGCCTCCCGCCTCCCCCCCCACCTGGACGCCGACATAAGATGACCTACAAGGTCCCTTCCAACTTCGTTAATCTGTAAGAAGAGAAAAGAGGAGGGAGGGGGTCCTCCTCCAAGCAGCCTCGCTCCCCCCCTTTTTCCTCCTCTTCTTTTAAAGGACCGCGCTCCACCAAGAGCAACTTTCTAAGCTGGGGGTGGGGGGAAGACACCCCTGCCTGGGGGGTGGGGGTCGCGACGGGGCTGCCCCTCCTCACCTATGATGATGATCTCCTTCTTGAGCGCCACTCGCTCCGTGTCGCTGCTGTCTGGGCTGGGTGCTTGCGGGGCACTGGGGCTGTTGCCGGGCGGCGGGGGCGATTGCGGAGCCGGCTGCTGAGCCGCGATGCTCTTCCTGAGGGTCCGCTGCTGGTTCTCCCCAGCCATCGCCTCCTGCCCGGCCGCTGGTGAGGATCTGCCTTCGCCGGTTCCATTGGAGAGCTGGTGAGGCGAGGTGCATGCGCGGATCTGGCCCCACTAGATGACCCGCAAGGTCCCTTCCAACTCTGTTATTTGAGCAGGCTGCTGCGCCTGGCAGGACGGCTTCCTGGGAGGGCAAGGGGAAAGGAGGGGTCCTGGCCCTCGCCCCTCTCGTCCCCGAAGCTCCTCAGAGACGGACACCCCCTCCCTCCACCACCCCCTCCCGCACACCCAAAGTCCAGAAAAGTTCCTGGCCGGGGTGCCTTTGCCGCTTCGCTCGCCCGCCCACCGCCCCTGCGTTCCGCATCGGCTCCTCCTCTTGGCTGGCTCACACGCCCCCCTTACAGGCCGATTTTTGAAAAGAATGCCCTAGTCGTGCATTCTTTTCAAAAATCGGGACTTTTTAGAGGACGGGCGGGACGCGGGACAAATCATTAAAAAGCGGGTCTGTCCCGCCAAAATCAGGACGTCTGGTCACCTTACACAAAATGGCCCCTGCAACAAGCAGGAAACTCACAGAGCCACAGAGAGCTCAAAAACCAACTTTCACACTTCACACACAAACAACACAAAAGCTACACAACTGACTCATACACAATGCAGAAGCAGCTGGACTTCACACAAAATGGCCCTTGCAACAAGCAGGAACCTCACAGAGTCACAGTTCGGGGCAAATAGGTAGTAAAAAATGCTTTTAAAAAGTTTTTTTTTAAAGTTCCATCCCCCCGCTCAGCTGATTGTCAAATAGCTGATCCTGGGAACCTTTTTTTTTTACTTTTTAAAGCATATTTTACTACCAGTTTGGGCGAGTAGGTAGTAAAAAATGCTTTTAAAAAAGTTTTTAAGAAGGTTCATCAGCTGTGACAATCAGCTGTTCCGCCCGATCATTGGAACCTTTTTAAAAACTTTTTAAAAGCATTTTTTACTACTGGTTCGGGCAAACTGGGCCCAACCGGTAGTATTTCACCCCTGGGCCCATGCGCAAGTGCCCATCAGGCCCATACATTAAGACAGCCCTGCCAACCTTGTCTCATCCAGAATACTCATCCCTCCCATCAACCCTACAAAAAGCCATGCTTTTGACAGATATGAAAAGGGGGAGGAGATGTTAAGGAAAAAAAGTAGCTTTAGAGCACTCTTTCAAATTATTTGAGAATATGCCTAGCAAAAATCCATACTCAACATATGGTTACAATCCTGATGTGCAAAGTGGATATAGATTGCCTGTTTCTCTCACAATATTAGAAAGCGAGCTTAACCTATGAATAGGTTGATAGCAAATTCAGGACCAAGTAGAAATACTTTATTTCACACGGTAACAGCAAGTGAAACACAAGGAACTCTATATCTATGTCTGCTGATCCCATCTATTCTTCTTAACTATCTCAACTGCCGTCTCCACGTCAGCAGCTAAGATTTTACCATGCCTTGCCAATTTTCCTTCTAGCTAGGCTTTGCAAGTATAAACTTTTGACACTTGAAATAATCAGAAAAATGAATTGTCTTTCTATACAGTTCTGTACCTCGAAACAATCTCAGAGCATATATAACACCTTAACGAAGGCTACCAAGAGGGAATTCTTGTGCACAAAATTTCAGCTTTGTTACTATTTAATCCTTCATTATATTTGGTTCCTTGTTTATAATACAAGTAGTTCTTGACTTATAACCACAACGGAGCCCACAATTTCTGTTGTTCAGCAAGGCATTTGTTAAGTGAGTTTTGTCCCATTATACGGCCTTTCTTGCCACCGCTGTTAAGTGAATCACTGCAGTTGATTAGTTAGTAACCCAGTGATTAAGTGAATCTGGCTTCCTCATTGACTTTGCTCATCAGAAGATCCCAAAAGGTGATCACATGCTCTTGGGACATTGGGTCATAAATATGAATCAGTTGCCAAGCATCTGAATTTTGATCACATAATCACAGGGATTCTGCAAAGGTCATAACTGCAAAAAAATTTATTTCTATTTATGGAGCAGTCCTGAGCTGCATAAATAGAGGGATACAATCAAGGACCAGAGAGGTACTAGTACCACTCTATAAAGCCTTGGTCAGACCACACCTAGAGTACTGCATCCAGTTTTGGTCACCACACTACAAAAAAGACATTGAAACTCTAGAGAAAGTGCAGAAGAGAGCAACCAGGATGATAAAGGATCTGGAAAATAAAACATACAAAGAGCGGTTGCAGGAACTGAGCTTGGACAGTCTGGCGAAGAGAAGGACCAGGGGTGACATGATAGCAGTGTTCCAATACTTGAGGGGATGCCACAGAGAGGAGGGGGTCAGGCTGTTCTCTATCGCACCAGAAAGCCAAACCAGGAATAACAGATGGAAGTTGACCAAGGAGAGATTCAACCTGGAAGTGAAGAGAAACTTTCTGACAGTGAGGGCGATCAACCAGTGGAACAGCTTGCCAGCGGAGGTTGTGAGAGCCCCAACACTTGCGACCTTCAAGGAGAGACTGGACTGCCATCTGTCTCAAATGGTGTAGGAACTCCTGCTTGAGCAGGGGGTTGGACTAGATGACCTACAATGTCCCTTCCAACTCTAATAATAAATCTAAATCTAAACAGTCATAACTCACTTTTTTCCAGTAACTAAACAACTGTTGTAAGTTGAGAACTACCTGTATCCAGTATAAGTTTTAGAATATTTTATTATTATAAATGGTGAAATTTTCTCTTATTTTTCATTGCAGAGGATATCCTGTGAATTGACTTAATTTTTTTAAAAAGGGGAATCCCTAAATAAAACCATTTAAATACTAAGAAGAAGCAACAGCTGATTAATAGTTTCAAGGGCAAGCAGAATTTCAGTTTAAATCATCTCCTTAACCGTGATATTTTGGAAGTATTGGGACTAGAACTTTCAAAATTGCCAATCATTGTAGACAGATCCAACACATAGATCGCTAGGAGAATAGACAGAATTCTCAAGGAATTTCATATGTTGGGAGCTGCACAAAAGGACTTTTTTTTTACGCTTCTGAAAATTATACTCAGATAGGGTAGAGAGTAAAGAAGATTACCTTGATGAATGTATACAGAAGCCATTGTCTAGGGGCTGAAGCATTTTTTTAAAGGCTAGAACAAGATAACATTTGGAAATGGGTTTGGCAAAGGGCTCCCCAATTCATTAGCTATAAGAAGAGGAAGTTATACAGCAGAATCAGACCTGGCAGATCCTATTATTACAGCCAAGCTCAATGAAAGCGGTTTTGGTCTTCCTGTGGAGTTGATTTCCTGCTCTGGTCTACCTTGTGGGGTTGACAGATGTAGAAGTAACTTAGAATAGAATAGAATAACAGAGTTGGAAGGGACCTTGGAGGTCTTCTAGTCCAACCCCCTGCTTAGGCAGGAAACCCTACACTACTTCAGACAAATGGTTATCCAACATCTTCTTAAAAACGTCCAGTGTTGGAGCATTCATAACTTCTGAAGGCAAGCTGTTCCACTGATTAATTGTTCTAACTGTCAGGAAATTTCTCCTTACTTCTAGGTAGCTTCTCTTCTTGATTAGTTTCCACCCATTGCTTCTTGTCCTACCCTCAGGTGCTTTGGAGAATAGCTTGATTCCCTCTTCTTTATGGCAACCCCTGAGATATTGGGACACTGCTATCATGTCTCCCTTAGTCCTTCTTTTCATTAAACTAGACATACCTAGTTCCTGCAATATGTTTTAGCCTCCAGTCCCCTAATCATCTTTGTTGCTCTTCTCTGTACTCTTTCTAGAGTCTCAACATCCTTTTTGCATTGTGGCAACCAACACTGAATGCAGTATTCCAAGGCATTATAAAGATGGGTGAGATTTTATGGCAAGAGATATCCCTATAGAAAATCCTGTTTTAGTCATATACGGTACATCCCTTGAATCGGCACTGTGTTCCATTGATTCGGGAACAACAAGTTGGGTGAAAGCCGGTTAAGAAAGAAATGATACTCAAGAGGACGATAAGTGACAGGATTGGAAAGGTTAAAGAGGTAGAAGGGATTGGAAATTGAACAAGCGGAGTCAAGGGCAGGTTAGTGGATAGTGAAAATCAGTCTGAGATTACATCCTCGCTGATAAAGTAAATGACATCATCCGTGATGAAGTAAAATATCCCAGTCACAATTTTCAGCAGACAGAGGAAGAGAAAGTGTTTGACCCACCCATAGACTTTTCTCTTTAGTCCCCCTGACTGAAAAGTCCTGCTCCCTTCTCTCCTTCAAGATACCAGCAGCAGAGAGCAATTTATCTTCCCAAGACACAGCTCCTCACCAACACATGGCTATTTCCCCTCCCCCTCTTAATCCAGTCACTCAAACTGACAGCTACACTATGTACAAGAACTGGGCTACACGATTGCTATGCCATATTTTCGCTGTAAATCTCCTGATGTGTCAAGAGCTCCCTTTCACTCCCCAATCCCCCTGATAAATATTCATTTTATATAAGTATTTTTCATCTCTCTCTCTCTCTCTCTCTTTTTAGCTCTCCTTAATTCTCATCACCGGATTTGGAGTTGCAGGTGGTCTTTATATCCTTGCAAGGAAGACCTTTTTTGTTCCTGAAGTGAGGTATGTTTCTGGAGAGCAATTATGTTTTGATTGGGATAAGAGTCTCTGCAATATTTATAAGGGATCCATTATTTGATCTAAGCTAGCATTGTAGAATCCTCATGATCTGCTTTGCCATTCTTCTTCACCCAGTTGAAGCAAACTGAATCCTGCTAGCATTGGTACAAGAGTATCAGCAGAATTGGCAAAGCTGGTCAATTTGAATGTTAAAGACCATGTAAATGCTTGGGCGGCGGGGTTGGACTAGATGACCTACAAGGCCCCTTCCAACTCTGTTAACCTGTTAAATCTGTTAAATGACCTGGGAAGAGCAATATTGCTTAAGGGCAATAGACCAGTTGTCAGGCCAACCTGTCAGGTCAGATTTGACTGATGGGCCAAACGCTCCCTGGCCCTGGGCCAGATTGTCCTAGGATTTATGCTAGCCTGGAGAAGAGAAAGAAAAGTGAAGAAGGAAAAACTGGTTGCTGTTGTTTATAGGGATAGAACTTGAACATCTACTTATTTATCAAATTTAGAGACCACCGATCTTACTCATAGAGTGACTTATTCTTGCTCATGTTTCTAAGAATCAGAGATCAATGTAAAACCTTAGTGCATATGGGTATTTTCAAATTTAGGGTTAGAACACCTTACTTCAAAATGTTAATGACAACTCTTCTGCTCATACTAGTGAATGGAGCATAAACTCCTTGTCTGACAAAGCCATAGATTTAGTACAGTTTTGGATAGAACGTGTTTTTGAGATTTGAATTTTATTCTTTGTAGCACTGTATATGTATTACCCAAGGAAGGAAATCTGAATTTAAGATGACACTGGCCCCAACCCCCCGAGATGCAGTGTTCATATGAACAAAAAAAAAAAAAAAAACCATGCAGTATGTAACTTCTTTACAATATCAATCTAGAACTGCCAGTTAAAGTTGAAACTATTTATGGTGATATTTCCCTTCCCAATAATAGTACTCATGTGCCACAGTTGTTCACCCAATAATACTATGATGGTTAAGCACTGTTAATGAAGAAAACAGCTAACATTTTTCAGGGGGGAAAATACGAATTTTGATGAAATATCTTACTGTCATTCCTGGTAATCATAAGATGATTGGTACTTTCAAATATTGAAAGCCAATAATTGTTTTAAAAATTGCTGCTGAATCAGGGGAAAACTCTAAAAGTGCAACATAAAAATTGTTGATGATATCTATTGCATAGGTGGAAGCATTAAACATAAAATATAATAACGGTATTGGAATAAATCTGTAAGTTTTAAAGTTTACAATTAATTTAATTGCTTTGTCAAGGAAGGTTTTAACAGTCCTTAAACATTGCCAGGATTACTTTGATATGTACATTTCTCCGTACTGCCTCCTTGACAAAAAAAAGATTTGCTCCTTAATTTTAAAAGCCACTCCATACATGCTCAAGGGTATTTTTGCCTCATTTTTAATTGGAATAAAATCTCAGTGTTTTTATATTTTCATTGTGATCAATCTTGGCCCAGTGGAGATGATGCCAAAATGATGGTGTTTTCATTCTTGGCTATCTGTTCCCATAAGAGCATGTGTAGAATGTCCGAGCAATATTTTTCCAGGAATGGGGAAAAACCTTTAGTGACATCTACAAACTCAGGTATGTCAACACCTCCTCCAAAATGTAGAAGTTCCATGAAAACATGGAAGAAGAAAGAAAAGGAAAAAAGATGGATGACTACTGAACTCTTGGTCACTGATTCCTGCCTGATAAGCATCATGCTATGGGCCTCTGGCAAGTGTACTATGAGTCACCCTTTGAAGATGTCTAATGCTTTTATAATAATATCTGTTTACTTGCTAAAGTGATCATTGATTCAATTTGGCACCAGCTGCCCAAGGCTCTTAGCACAAAAATTATCAGTTGTAGATTTCCTTTGTCTTTGATTGAATTGTGGATAAAAGTGGAATAGACATATCTTCATCAACCTCTCAAGAGATACAGACACAGTTAGCTCCAGGCTTTGGGGGAAGAGGCTGTTCTCCTAGAACTCTTCCATCCAAGTGAAGATCCTTGAGAATATTGAAGTTCTTTCTCTTCTCCCTGGAGTATTCACAGTCACTCCCAGAACATTGGAAATTAAGGGAAAGGTTATTCCCCCTGAGTTGGTTACTTCAGTCTCCTAGGTTAGGGGTGATTTGGTCAAGGAAGCATTTGATCAGGCATAGAGCCACAGATTAAATGGATTAAATATTGCTGTTGTTGTTTAAAATTAATTATTAAAGCCATTCAGTTTTGGGACCTGCACAAAGTTAGGACGTGCATCTGTTGAATTCCACATTTGAATTTGATGAAATGTGGGACCGAAAAACACCACCTCCCGAACAAACAAACATCTTATTCTCTTAGTTTCCCATACACACAAACGCACACAAATCTCATCCACAAAAGAAGTGATGGGACAAGGGGAAGCAGAGCGATGATGTGGAAAGCAACAGACTGGGGAACGTGACTTGCTACATGGGCCAGATGTGGTCTTGGACAGCAGACTATGCGCCTGTTTTTGAAATCTGTTTCAAAGTGACTGGCTAAGCCCAGCAGTACTAGCAAACTCAAGGGACACAAAGCCCCCAGATGAGACCCACCTATGAGTCTCAGCAAATTCACAATTTGGCAACAGCTACTGCTGGTCAGAGTAGTAAAATCCAGAGCTAGAGTGGAATAAGTACATTCCAAATCTCTTTTTCTGCCTAGGAAACAACAAATCTCTTCTTTTATCAGAATCTGATTCCCAAATGGAAAGTTTGCTTCCTGTCAGGGGGCAGAGTATTAGAGGAGCAGGAAAAAGTGCATGTGTGTGTGAGAAGGAGTTTCTCGTGGGAACTTTCCCAGCCTTGACTCCAGGGTTGCTTTTCTGGCTCAACTTCACCCTATCCTGTTCCTTGCCCGATCACAGATTGTTTCCCCACAGACACCTCGAAGGGGAAGAAAAGAATTTTTAAAAAACCAAAACCAAACAAAAAGCAAGAGTTTAGAAATACTTGATGTTCCAACAGTAAAAGCAAGAGATTTGGTAGATATTTTCTCCAGCCATCCTGCTCCACTCAGCTTCAAAATGAGAAAACCCCAGGTGTTGGCTACCAAACCCTTCCCATTACAGCCCAATTGCCTTCTGAATTTCAATCTGCACCGCCGTGGCTCTCTTTCCCATTAACATACCTAAAATACGGTGTTACAATATTTTATTAGCAATACTAATAAAATACTAACTAATGCCATAATAAAATACAATTTTATTATAGCTTTACATCAGGATGACACCAACTAGAATTGCTTCCCCCTATAGAGCTTGTGGACTTAATTCCACTCCCCACTGGTTTTACTAAAGGATGGAATCAAAGAAGAAAAATTTGCCCCAGGCTGCCAAATAAATAAACACGGAGGGAGCTGATTTTCAACACTAATACAACTGCACACCTAAGATTAACCAGAACATTTTAAAGTTGTGCTAAACACCCTAACTTTTTATTTGTTTTATTTAGAGAGAATCTGAACTGGCTGATGACCTTCTCCTTCCTTTACAGGTGCAACCACACACTTGTGTCATGCAGACTTGCTATAAGCACAAAACTACACAAGTCTTTTCAAAATTCTTTTCCTTGCAATTACAATGTTGTTTGTGGGTGCAATGACACTTGATCACCTTATAAACCCAGCACATATAATAGTGCTGTATTCATTATCATATGACCGAAAGGTGTGAGTGTGAAAAAAAATCCAAACTCTTTCAGAAAATATTTAACAGAATAATAACAGAATGTCAGAATAACAAAGTTGGAAGGAACATTAGAAGTCTTCTAGTCCAACCCACTACTCAACCAGGAGACCCTATAAGATTCCAGACAAATGGCTGTCCAATCTCTTCTTAAAAACCTCCAGTGTTGGAGCACCCACAACTTCTGGAGGCAAGCCATTCCACTGATTAATTGTTCTCAGTAACAGGAAATTTCTCTTAGTTCGAGGTTGGATTTCTCTTTGATAAGTTTCCAACCATTACCAGTACTTCTTGTCCTGCCCTCCGGTACTTTGGAGAATAGATAGACCTTCTCCTCTCTGTGGAAGCCCTTCAAATATTGGAAGATTGCTATCAAGTTACCCTTAGTCCTTCTCTTCACTAGCTAGACATACCCAATTTTTGCAACTGTTGTATGTTTTATCTTCCAATCCCTAATCATTTTTGTTGCTCTTCTCTGTACTCTTTCTAGAATTTCAATGTCTTTTTTGTATCATGGTGACCAAAATTGGATGTAGTATTCCAAGTGTAGTCTTTACCACACTTCATGTGATCTTGATAGTACTCCTCTGTTAATGTAGCGTAGAATTGCTTTTTTTGGTAACTAGCACACTGCTGGCTCATACTTAAGTGGTTGTCCACTAGGACTCTTAGATCCCTCTCATAGTTATTGCTGTCAAGCCAGGTGCCACCTAATCTATACTGGTGCATTTGGTTTTTCTTGCCTAAGTGTAAAACCTTACTTTTCTACAATTGAATTGCATTTTATTGGATAGGGCTCAGTGTTGAAGTCTGTCAAGAGCATTCTCAATCTTCTAAAGTGTTGGCTATTTCCCCCAGCTTGGTGTTGTCTGCAAATTTGATAAGTTCCTCTTCTATCCCCTCATCTAAATCATTTATGAAGTTGTTGAAGAGTTTAATATCTCATCCCTAATTTATAATAAATCCATGAAATATCAACTTTTCAATTCTTGTGTCAGCAAAAAGGATTGTCAGAACTTTGCAAAACAGAAAAAAGTATTATTTTAACCTTGATCAAATAAACCAACTTTATATTCCTCCCTTCGAACAGTCTTAATCTTTAATTCATTTAAAAATTGTAGTAGCATTTGATTTTTCTTCAATTCCTCTTTATCCCCTCGCACAGATTTCTTCAAGGTTTTAGCAAGCCTCTTAGATAGATCCAATGAGAAAATATTTTCCAGATCATTCTTTTGGTTCATCAGGTATATTTCCCCTTTAATTTTTAAAACTTCACCCAATTTCTTTTGTATAATCAATGAAGTGTCCTTCTCCAAATCATTCTCTTGGGTTTTCATTTGTAGTTCCACTTTCAGTACTTTCGCTGTCTTGTCAAACAAAATTTGCTCTACATCAGTCATTCCCTCATTAACATCTTTTTGAGATAATCTATATAAAGAATTAGCATCATATACTGATATTGTAACTAGAAATTCCTGACTCCATTCTTTAAATATGTCTTTTACTATCTCCAGTGTTATGACCTTCTGTAACATTTTGTAAGTCTCAGTTAACAGTCATAAAAAAACAGACTTGTCTTTTTTTCCTACTTAGAGTCATTAGTCCCCTCTAGTGTCTGTTTCTAATGTCATAATGACTTATTTTTGTAATAGATAGCCAAAATAATTCTGGTTCCCATGAGAAGCTATTTATTTTTTATACTTAATTTTAAAATCTTATAGTAAAAATCAACATTCCAATTTAACTTGACCCTTAATCTATTTGTAACTTTATTAGATTAAAAAATATTATTTAGCTTTTTATGGTGTTCATTTCTTAAGTTTGTACATAATTTTTCATTTGTTCAGAGTTGAGGCTAAACTTATCTTTCAAACTTGTTGTTCCAAAGATCTCTGATAGCTTTAAGATGGCTAATAGGCAATTTCCAAAAGTGATTGGCAGTTGTAAGATGACTGATACTGCCATCTCCCAGGTACTCAAACCTGCAGAAAACTGCTGTCCTGTGGTCCCCTAGCAAAGACCAGTCACAGCTGATTCCTGATCACTCTATGGATAAAAGCTCTTCAAGCTGTCATATCTCTCACCACATTATGCAATACTTACAATGTGTGGTCTCCATACTTCAGCATGCTGATATTCCTTCCTCCTAGTTTGACGCCAACCTTTAGAGATCTGCAGTCCATATCATGTATTCATTAGTATAGTTTGAACAGGCATGATGACAGAGTACAGCCCTTTTTATCTCCTTTTCCATGGTAAACCATTCAGAGTTCTGACTGTGGCTTTTTGGTTGTTGTAGATATTTCTTACCATCTGAATTAGATGCCAGGCTATACCTATTGCATTCCAGTCTCAGATGATCAGTGCTCTCAAAAGCTTTGGAGTAGCTATAAAACAGATGTAGAGCTCTTTTTAAAAAAATATTCTTTGGAAAATATTGTTTCCTTCATCCACTTAATATTAGCTGTTTGGTCTCACATTCCTCTGTCCTTTCCGAAGCCTGCTTGTTTCAATTGCCACATTTATCTGCATGTAGGACTCTGACCTCATCTGCAGAATTTTCAACCATATCTTAATGGGATATGATATTGGCGTCTAGTGGCCTGCAATTAGAACATTTTAAATCTTTCTTTCCAAGGATTTGGGGATATAGATATAACATTACTAGCCATATTTTCTACATTTGTTGAGAGAGGACTACCATGACCTCTGTTGTTTCCACATCAGCCTCTTTTAAAAGCTCCACAGGGATTTTATTCCCCCACTCTGGGCTTTCCCTTTTGCTAGTTGTTAAGCCTATCTCTCTCCTCAAGCATCACTGGTTCCTTCTCATACTTTTCTCTCTTGAATATGATGTCATCTGAGTTGATCTTCTTGAACAGTTTTTCCATGTGTTCCTTCCCTTTGTTTTTTCAATGTTATGCTCCATCATTAACTCCTTTCATGTTTCTTCCTTATGACAATGTTTCTCAAACCTTAGAAACTTTAAGATATGTGAGCTTCAACAACCACCACCCCTGCCCCAGACACCCAGCCAGCATGCTGGGAGTCGAAGTCCACACATCTTAAAGCTGCCAAGGTCGAGAAATACTATCTTATGACATTGATACAAGGTTGGATGTTGCTGTGGTTTCTCTGGATTTCTTAAACTTATTTGTAACCTTATGCTCTTCTACAGTGGATTCTAGGTTATATCTCATAGAGATTGGATCTTTTCTGAGCTTTGTGAGTCTGATGTGTATTTCTCTAACCAGTAGCTGATTAATTGGTAGCCACAGACAGCACCAACAGCATTTTGAAATTCAGCATAGAGCTTTTCCATCCATTGTTACATAAGATGCAATCTATTTAACTATAGTGTTGCGTGTTTGGAGAAACCAGGGAGTAGAACCATCTTCCTGGAGACATCAGGATGTGGAACCTGTTGAAAAAATAACTGGTGAGACAAACCCCATTTACTATACAGAGGCTTATCAGCTTCTTGCGTCACTGTGGGTTCCTAGTCCAAATACTCCAACTGTTTTTAATGAAGGTTCCTCTCCAAAGTTTGCATTAAAGCTGCCAATAATTATTAGCACATCCTTCTTTGGTGTTTGATCTGTTACTTGCAATTTCCATAGAATTCACCAACTGCTTCTTCAGCATCCATTGTTGGTGCGCAGTTGCCCTGAATCTTGATGAAAAATATTCTGTCGCTGATGGAGTTGTATCCCATTACAGAAATTATTCTGTCGCTGATGGAGTTGTATCCCATTACAGATGCAGTGATTTGTTTTGGAATAATTGTTGCACTGTTTTTCCTTTGAGTTTCATTTCTAGGGTAGAAAATTATGGATTTGTCTGATTGAAAATGACACATTCTTATCCATTTTTATTCACTGACTCCTGGGATTTCCCTCCTAGTCCATGGTACTTCTGCTTTAACATGATCCTGCTTCACGTGATTCGTACAGCAGATATTCCATGCAACTTTCTTGGCAATCTTTTGGGAGGTAAATTATCATTGCCTTCTTCCCTAGGCCGAGAGAGAGTGATTGGCTCAAAGCCACCCAATTGGCCTCCATGCTGAAGGCAGAACAAGAACTCATTATTGTCCCACTATCTAGTCACGTGTCTTTAATCACTAGCCCAGACTGGCTTTCTCAATATGCTATAGTGGGATAAAGAAGTTGTTGAACTTGCTTGTACCGACATCTTGGAAGCAACTGTAGTGCGAGACAGCAAGGAGTGTGACACTAGTAGTTATCCAGAATGCTCTTTAGTGCACTTAGAATATACTGCCCCACAATCCAATTTCTTTATTGTGAAGTGAAGATGGATTGTTTACTAAACAAATGTGATCTCTTCACCAAGAATCCATCAAGCTTGATGAAAAACAAAATGATTCCTGCTTCTCTGTGGGTGCTGTCACCACAGATTACTACAGGATTCATATTCAGACAATTCACCATTCCAGTTTAGTGCGTCTAAACCCAGAGTGAAATGTGATTTTAAGGGTGCCTTCAGCACATGCACATTTGAAACCCAAAGACCGGTTTCAATCTTTTATGTTATCCAAAACTGCAAAGCTGGCTTACTCTGTTGTAAAACTCAACACTTCCTAAGCATTTTACAAGCCTTCTAGGATACCCAGGCTACAGTTACATCATATCTAGCAAAATATCTAATTAGCCATGAGCTTGTTGGCACGTGCCTCACTGAATTTAATGACCATCCCAAGAACAATAGAGCCTGGAGGTTCACATTTAAAAATGTAGTCAAACACTTAAACACTGGTGCAAATGAGGAATTGGACTAGTTGACCAAAAAGGTGGGGAATGTGTCTTTATAGTATTATATTCAGTGGTTAGATCACTGAATATAAATAACCCTAAACAATAAATAAAAATAGCTTGAAAAAAATTGGGGAAATGCTTATAGCAGCCCAGAAAATATAGAACATACCTTATTTTTCGGAGTATAAGACGCACCTTTTTCCTCCCTAAAAGTGGCTGAAAATTTGGGTGCGTCTTATACTCCGAATGTAGCTTTTTTTTCCAGCCCTAACTAGGTGCTAACAGATCTTCCCAGCTCTTACCTTGCAGGCTCTTTCATTGTTACTCTCTCAGAAGAAGGTTTTTCCAGCCCTAAGTCTTTGCAGGGTTTTTTTCATTGCTCTACTTGCTCTGAATAAGTTTTTTTCTAGCCCTAACTAGGTGCTAACGATCTTCCCAGCTCTTACTGGCTTGCAGGCTCTTTCATTGTTACTCTCTCAGAAGAAGGTTTTTCCAGCCCTAAGTCTTTGCAGGGTTTTTTTCATTGCTCTACTTGCTCTGAATAAGTTTTTTTCTAGCCCTAACCAGGTGCTAACGATCTTCCCAGCTCTTACTGGCTTGCAGGCTCTTTCATTGTTACTCTCTCAGAAGAAGGTTTTTTAAAGTCCTAACCAGGGGTTAAAATAATGTGCTGAAGCTGACCAGACTAAGGATGCTAGCCAGATGAATACCTGGTAGGCAGATTGTTTTCCCCTATTTTCCTCCCCAAAAACTAAGGTGTGTCTTATACTCCGGTGCGTCTTATACTCCGAAAAATACGGTACATAGAAAATAATTTTTCTAAGAACTTTAAGAAAGCTATTATTCTGACCGGCTTAAGGTTGACCCAGCCTTCCATCCTTCCGAGGTCAGTTAGATGAGGTCCCAGATTGTTGGGGGCAATAGGCTGACTCTGTAAAACCGCTTAGAGTGGGCTGTAAAGCACTGTGAAGTGGTATATACTGTAAGTCTAAATTCTATTGCTATTATGAGGTAAGAGAACTTGATGATGTACAAAATTGACCTATGTTTTCATATCTCTGTTACCTGGAAACAGTTTTTGGAGTAAACTCTGTAATTTAAAAAAAAATCATGTCATGGACTTCATGAAAAAGGTTACACAAGGTTCAAAGTACAAAAACAAAGAACAAGTTGTCTCTCCTGATTCATTTTAAAGTTCATCGATGACCTACCTAGTCAAGAAAAGAAAAGATCTAAGCTTCATATTTGAGATGATAACCACAAAGGATATGATAATACAAGGGCTCACAAATTTCTGCATAAGGTTAACTGTATCTTTATAGTTTTATTATAATTCAATTTATTATTTTATTAACTATATCTATATATTTTGTCAACCCTAAATCAAACAGAAAGAGAAGCATTATGGACAGATAAGATTCTTTGATAGTCAACCCTATTTTCTAAGGAAGTACCAGGAGGGAACTTAGGGAAAAACCTGCAGAAGAATGCAGACAGTGACATAAGAAAACGCTTCAACTGTTTTCCTTCCATCTTTACAGATCTCTTTAATGATTACAAAACAATTATCAAATATGCTAATTGTGGTAGTAAGAAATCAAATACTACATCCAGATTCTTCTGTGTCTTACAACAAATTGTGGTGAAAGCCGAAATAGGAATTCTGGTTTCAAAATCTACTAGTAAGAATGTAATTTATTTTTATTTATTTTTATTTATTTAGTTTGTCAAGCATGTATGAGAAAACAATTATAAGTATGAACATAACATATAAACATATAAGTATAAACAGGTAAAGTATATGCAAAAGAAATGAGTAGGTATGAATAATGGGAACAGTAGGACAGGGACGGTAGGCACGCTGGTGCGCTTATGCACGCCCCCTTACAGACCTCTTAGGAATAGAGTGAGGTCCATGGTAGTCTGATATGTAGTCTGATATGTTGAAGAAATATGGATGTCCAGAAGAATATAATTCTTCGTCTTATTTGATATCCATGAGGAGGATGTTCTAAACACATTGAACACCTCTGTGGAAGTGACAGACACAACAATAAGAGACAGTAGCAGTTGAAAGTATCTACTCTCATAGAATGCATAAGATTGCAACCAGTTGGGGTGAGATTTGTCACTAAATGCTGAAAATGAAGTCCACAGTTAGTCACCTTTGGATTATGATGTCTATATCTTGAAGCCTGAACCTTATTGTTCCGTAGGAAATAAAAGGAGCACAAAGTTCACTAATAATGAAAACTTCATCTACAGTGCTCCATAAGCTCAAAGATTTGATCTTGGATGGGTGATAGTGAGAGATGTTTCTGCCTGAGTCAATAAATACAACATGACTGTGTTTAAAAAAATTGGCAACAAACTACTTCAGGCTATGCACTCTTTCTATTGGCAGAAAGAAATTTGGTTACAAGGAATAAAATAATTGTACTGCTTAGCAGTACAGCCCCACCCCCTCTTAGGAAAATATACCTGGAATAGGTTGGGATATATCTGGAATATGCAGTATTCCAGACCACAAAAGATGATAACAAACTAGCCCTTCAATAGAAGATAAAAGGGTTCCTCAAAATGTCTTCTTTCGTGTCTAGATCAAACTTTAAAGTGCCAGAATGAAGCCACCTTTTTGGCTTTGTCGTTGGCCCAAAATAAATCATTATCAGTACATGTTACTGGTAGTAGCTGACATACCAGCAGATGGGCCGGATGCTGTGTCTCTCCACATTCACATAGCATGTTGTTATCTGCTAAGAACCTCCACTTGAGCATATTGGTTTTACATTTAGGCACTCCAACTCTCAACCTCAAGACAATCAATAGGTAATTCTCTAAATATGGTTGTAGCTGGCTTCGCTTCCATTTGGGGCATTTAGTTGTCAGCTTCAAGTCAACAGAACTCTTCTTACAACTTGCATTTCTGCATTGCCGCATTAACATGAGACAGCATTTGGACATCCTTATGGAAACCATGCCTTAGAATGGACATTCAGAACTAGTTCTACCACATACAAACTATAAGTAACCTCCAACAGTGGCAAAAACAGGTACAAAGACTTGTGAATAACTTCTATAATAATTGGAGAGCTCAGTATTCCCATCTCAACAGAAGTAGCATAAGTGGCAGTCCAGACAACCAATATTAAAGTTGATAATGTTGTCCCTTTTTCTCCTAAGATTTTTATTTGCTTTAATATACAGAAAGAGATCTAAAGAAAAATAATAAAAAGAGAAAACTTAAAACCAAACATGTTATCAGACAATAGAGAAAAAAGTATTTTTTACAGCATTAAATCTTGGCACACAGTAATATTTCATTAGATCAGTAGAAAATAAATTCATAAGCAGAGAGCAAACACATATAAAAAAATCCAAGATTGTAAGCCCAATATGACACTGCCTTTTCTTCATATCGTAACCATTCTATCTGCTATACTCCATTCTCATTAAATCCAGAGTCCTTCATATATTGACAAATTCCATATCTGCTAAATAATTCAAAATCATAATTCACCCTAATATATTTTAATCCATCTTCCCAAAAATATATAAACAAACATACGGATATTAAACCAAACTGAACAATTATGGGGCAAGCCTATAGTTTATATGTGTCATATTATACATTCAGTATGAAGCTGAAGACGAATTCTTTAAGACTCTTAACCATTGATTTATTAATAAGGAATATCCCAACTCTTGCATGTAAATAACTGATATCCACTTAGTGGTTGATGGATGGAAAGAGGGATGGGTGGGTGAGTGGGTGGGTGGGTGGATGATGTACCATCCATTCATTTTCAACTTCATGTGACCATATAGATATTCTCCATGACCCCCTATCCTAATCTGTTCTCTCAAGTCTCCCAACAGTGCATTGATCGCCACAATAATTGACTCTACCCATCTTGCTGCTAATTATTGTCTTCTTCTCTTTCCTTCCACTTTTCCCAAGCATGAGCCATTTCCAGAGAGCTGGGTTTTTGCATAAGGTGTCTGAGGAGGATAATTTCAACCTAATCACTTGAGTGAGAATTCTAGGTTGATTTGTTTGAGGATCCATCCGCTTGTTTCTTGGCTGTCCACATTGTTATCAGGAGACTTCTGCAACACCAAAGTTCAAAGGCATCAATAGTCTTCCCATCCTGCTACTTTAAAGTCCAACTTTCACTTCAATGGAGTGTCACAGGAATACAAAATTGTGCAATTCTGATTCTTGTAACTATAGACGCATCGTATTTGAATATCTTTTCCAAGGCCCTCAGAGATGTCCTGCCAGATATTAATCTGCCTTTAGTAATACTCTTTAATGATCATAAAAAATACAACAGATTTTTAATCCTCAAAAAGACATTTAATTGAACACCTAGCAATTCCACAGTTTTGGACAATCCTTATTCCCCTAATAATACCTTGAATGGTTTAAAAATTTATAGGTAATAAGCACATTAATACCCCTGCTAGACCATGAACTCCCAAAAAGAAAAAAAAATGTGCGTACTATTTTCAAACTGGGATTATTCCCCCAGTGTAAATTCATGATGATAATAAGAGTCAGCTGCAGCCCAACATTATTCAAATATATTTTAGTCTTTAAAGCTGGAAATGCATCTGAGTTTTGACTAAACAAGGAATCAAGCCCCTGCCAAGATATCAGAAAGAACATATAATCATTTAATTGTGCATATAATGTTTTCTCAATTTGATCACTTGAATTCCTTTGAGAAATAGAATTTGAAATATATGTCCAGTAATAAAAATAAAGTTAAAAGCCCTGTTATCGTATGTGAATTGTAATTTAGTTTGTGTTTATCCATCCCATAAGGATGTTAATTATTTATCATACTGCTTAAAATATGTTAAAGCTATTAACATAGGAATCTAAATACATATATCAGTCTTTTTCAGTTTCAAAAAATTGTCTTTCCCATAAACTCTTTCTGGTTTTTAACCCTCAATTTATATCAACATTAATGTGAAATAATATCAATTTGGAATATTTACATCTTTAAAGATTTGTTTTCCTTTGAAGTAATTATTCTGAAATAGTTAAAGGAAGTCCAACCCGAGTTAACCCTACACATTTCCATATATTTCTATAGACTTTATTATATGGTCCTTATTAGAAGTGGAAAGATTCTGACGCAGATCCAAACAACCACACAGTGAATTGTGAAAACCTTTGTGGAATAGAATAGAACCATTATTTTAGCTAATGACCAATCCAGAGGTGGTATTCAGCAGGTTCTGACCAGTTCCGGAGAACCGGTAGCGGAAATTTTGAGTAGTTTGGAGAACCAGTAAATACCACCTCTGACTGGCCCCACTCCCATCTATTCTCTGCCTCCTGAGTCCCAGCTGATCGGGAGGAAATGGGGATTTTGCAGTAACCTTCCCTGGAGTGGGGAGGGAATGGAGATGTTACAGTATCCTTCCCCTGCCACGCTCACCAAGCCACACCCACCAAGCCACACCACGCCCACCAAGCCACACCCACAGAACCGGTAGTAAAAAATTGAATCCTACCACTGGACCAGTCCATAAAACACTTGGATACTTAAAATTAATATTGATAGTTAGTATCTTAATTAACTAATTCTAATTGATTAATTAGTTTCTCATACTGTAATGTGATCACCATTTCCAATCTTCTCACTGGCTTCCTACAAGCAAAGTCACTGGGGAAGCAGGAGGTCACAAATGGTGACCACATGATGTTGCATTAGAATTTACTTAACAATGGCAGCTGGAAGTGCCAGAACTGTCCTCGCAAATTGGCATGGTCACGTGACATTGTGCTTTACAACCATCTTAGCAATGGAAATTCTTGTCCCAATTGCAGTTGTTAACTAAGGACTACCTGTATAAGAGACCTTGGCACCTGATAAATTAAATGCTAATGGCATACATTCTTTAATTAGATTCTAATGACATACATCATGAGAATTTAAAGCATATGGATGAGATTTTTGACAACTGAAGAGAAATTAAAGAGACACTTGTTCATCTGAGACATATACAGAGTGGACCAAAAATCAAGCCCCAATAATCGCAATATGTTTTATTAGGGTTTTTTTTACTGATAAAAAGTTACTATACTTAGAAATGTTCAGAAGTCATGTGTCAAATGAATAAGGAAGTGTTCAACAAACAACAACAAACAACAAACAACAAACAAAAACTTGTTGTACAGTTTGTGCTTTTCTTTCAGTGTTGTTTTTTAAAATGTATATAAATTTAATAAAAACTATTTTTTAAAAAAGGTAGTGTTAAGAAGAAAAAGTGGTTAAGGCCCCAGGCTAGAAGCCAGGAGACTGTGAGTTCAAGTCCCACCTTATGCATGAAAGCTGGCTGGGTGACTTTGGGCCAGTTACTGTCTCTCAGACCGATTCACTTTACAGGGACGTTGTTGTAGGGAAAATGGGAAGAAGAGGAGTATTTATTGTGTTCACCACCTTGAGTTATTTATACAAATAATAAAGCAGGATATAAAAAATAAATAGTGATCAATTTCAACATTTGATGCAATTTATATGATAAATTACCTATATGGCTTGACTTTAGGTGCACCCTGTATATGTGGACAAATAGTCACCTGATGTAAGCAGCTTTTTTAAAAAAAACACCTTTGAACGAGCATGAAAGATAATTCCAGAGGAATTCATAGCTCTGAGAACAACTTTTAGCTGGCTAATTTTATATTTGCTTTGAAGCTAGGACAATGCTGGCCTATAAGATTAGTAGCCTAGCTCACTGCAGCGACTAAAGAGATTTTTTAAGAGCCTGGTACACTGAGATGGAAGAATAAAATATATCTGACAGGCAGATACATATATCTGCATGGGATCAAATAATCTTGAATAGAGGGCATATGCATACATGGCTGAGGGCAGATGTGGCTGCTTCTCCAAGGGATTGTATAAACTTACTTATTTTCTCCTTTTGAAGCTACTTTGCAAACAATTGAAGCTCTCTGTGGCACGGTCCCTCATGGTCTCCCCAACGGATCATTGTCACAGCTACTGGATTCACAAGTCTTTCTTGTTAGTTTTTAGTGTTGCTTTTGAAATCTTAATTCCATCTATTCGGCTTTACACATATAAATATCTTTGTTCTCCAGCAGTCTGTGACCATAGTGCAGAGAATTTCTTTTGGCATAAATCCTGTCCCTCATAGAAGGAAAAAGCTAGGACTAGTATAATAGAATCTCTTAGCTAATTATCAGGAGTCACTCCACTAACATCTATGTCTAAAAAAGGACTAGAACTCTGTTACAAACCAAGTTTGGCCCACAAAGTTCTCAGCTGAATAGAAGACTCTTAAACAATGTTTCTCAACCTCAGCAACTTTAAGATGATGGACTTCAACTCCCAAAACTCACCAGCCAGCCATGTTGGCTGAGGAATTCTGAAAGTTGAAGTCCACTCATCGTAAAGCTGATAAGGTGCAGAAACAATGCTTTAAAATCTGGAGCTAATGCCAATTTTCCAACCAACCTAGAGAACAGCAGGGGGGAGTGCGGGACTCAGTTCACACACTCCCAGATT
Organism: Diadophis punctatus similis; assembly: GCA_023053685.1. NCBI lineage: Eukaryota > Metazoa > Chordata > Lepidosauria > Squamata > Dipsadidae > Diadophis > Diadophis punctatus. The sequence goes on along the minus strand of JALIGW010000037.1, from coordinate 2,656,849 downwards.
GATTGGTTAGTTTTATATCCCATCTTTCATTCTGGAGCTTGGGGCAGTGTAAAGTTTTTTTTCCTATTTTTCCACCAGGTGTGTACATTTTTGTAAGTTCTTCTGCTAGTGCTCCTGTAAAGAAAAGAGAGGATCATCTCAGCCACCATGAGCTTGTTATGGGAAGGCCAGGATAAAAACAACAATACAATGCTATTTATACGTGATTATCACTGACATGTTCTAGGTATTTTGTCAGTGTTTGACAGAAGATATGCCACAGTTTTACCGTTTGACAGTTGAGTTTGATGAGGTTTCATTTCTGTCACCTGCCAAAAGTAAAGCAGGCAAAAAAATGCCCCAAAACTAGATGCCCAAAATTCTCAAGTAAAATTGCATATACAGACTTGCCTGAACCATTTTAAATCATATGCCCCTATCATCATTCTTAGGCAAGAGAGCCAGGTGGTTTCGGACTCAAAATGAACACGGAGGGATGCCACTAGTCAGGCTGTATTAACTTCATATACAGCTTCCTTAAGAAGCCATTCCTGAACCCAACAGTTCTGGATAACTTTTATCCAATCTTCAACCTCTTTCTAGGAAAGGTTGCTGAGGAAGTGGTCAGCCTGTGGCTTCAGAGGGCCCCTGGAGAAAACACCTGAGTCAAAAAGTAATGTCATTTTCTTTAGGACAGGTATAATTACCAACACAGGAACATGTAGAATATATCAAAATGAAGCTGGTCCTCTGTGGATCACATCCCTACTTCTCAACATAGTCATCGTTTTTCTCAATAGCAATGTTCCACCTTTGAATGAGAGTATCCCTGCCTCGTAACAAGTGGATAGAAACAACTGCCATCTTTATCAGGGCTTCCGAGTCTAAATTCTGGAGGAAATTCAGCTGCTTCTTTGCACTCAGTAGCTTCAATCCCCCCCCTGTTCTTCTTTACAATTGTATTATATTTGGAAAGTTGGAATAGTTTCAGCCCCGATCTGAGAAGAGTTAATTCAGCCCCATTCGAAGAAAAGAGGGCTGCATCTGACAGTGAGATTTCCATCCCCTGTCAGGCTTTGGTATCATGTCTGCCAATGTCCTGGATATTAATTTCAATGGAAAGATGCAGGTTATTTCCCCCTGGGCACCTTACCACAATCTCTGATTATTGCCTGATGGATAAATATGCATTAAAATGCATTTGTCAAGTCTGTACTTTACTTGGCTAAAACAGCCGGTAACCAAAAGAACTGAGCACACTTTAATATACTGTATTTTTGCACATTTATTCCTAAGCATATATACACACATAGTCAATTCCTTATCTCCATGCACTGCCTTTGTTCACAGAATACATTTGTTCATTGCAGTGATTGTGTTTACCATTGTGTTTGAGAAGATACAGAAAAGGAAGGAGGTCAGATTTATAGTGTTTGAAAAGGTAATGTTTCATGGAGTTATGAAATTCTCACAAGTGCAGCACAGGTATGGAACAAGAAGCAGGATCATATTCTTTCATCCTATCTTTTCATCACCTGAGAAGAACCTGGGGGGCAGATGATGTTGTTTGATTGCAGTGTGTAAGCTGTCCCAAGTAAAGCTGTCTTTTGCAATCAACTGACGTGTCAACGCCATTTTGGAGCATCTTCAGGACTGCCACAGTAGGGCTAGCTAGAGCTGTGGGAATGGGAGGGGGGAGATAGAGATAGCTGGGGACCTGTAGCCAAAATAAAATTCTTTCTCCTGGGAACCAAGGACGTTCTCACCAGGTGCTGGCGAGGCGTGGACTGAAACCAACTGGAGTTTGGACAGTGACCGGATTGGACCATGTGACAGACATGTGGACTGGAGGAAAGAACTTTGAATTCTAATTTGGGTGGGGAAAACCGCAGGACTTTCAGAGTTGGGTTTTCACCAGATGTGCCAATATGACATGCCTAATAAATTTGGACTTTGAGGAACACCTAAGCCTCAGAATTTTGATTGTGTTGGGTCTGTTACTTGGAACCCTGACATGATGTTGATTTGTCAATGCCACTGGTGTTCAAGTGATGCTCCAGATGTTTTGGGATTGGTACTATTTCTGTTGGTATTATCTTTGCTTTCTTTTGCCACAGTTGTTCTGTATGCAGATCTTTCTTTACATTTTGTGATTTCTTCTAGTTGTTCCTCTTCTCTTTCTGTTGTCTTCAGGTATCACAAAGTGCACTATCCAGACTTTTTTTGTCTTTCTTATTGTTAATTGTTAAGTCTGAAGTAATATTACTATTGTTATTATTATTGTCAATTTTTGACACCTTGCAACTGCCTGGACTAGTCCCTGCAGTTTTCTTGATAGGATTGTGGAAGTGGTTTGCTCTTGCCTTCCTTCCAGGACTGAGAGAGAATGACTGGCCCAAGGTCACCCAGCTAGCTTTGTGCCTAAAGCAGACTAGAACTCACAGTTTCCTGTTTTCTAGCCTGATGCCTTAATCACTACACCAAACTGACTCTGCTACTATGAATTCTGCTTAATCATGATTCCCACTAACCACTGTATTAATTTCATGGATGTGCATAGACTCTATCTTCATTGTAATTCAAAATAAACCTGGGGCAAGCCAGATGTTTTCTCAGGTTTCCCTCATGCCCCCTTGCCCATACACAACCTGAGGTGATTTCATGGTTGAAAAGAAGTGAGAAAATTCAAGGCAGAATACAAGGAATTCTGGAATTTAAGGAAACACACTTAACTACCATCAAGGATGGCATTATGGGGCAGAGACAAATCTGATTCAGGAGAAGCCAGTCAGCAGAAATCAAGAACCGAAAATCCTAGTAAATTATGTCTCAGAGTTAAAAAATGTTCCATTTTATATTTTCTGTCTCTGAAATCAAAAAAAGCTAAAAGAAAGCCAAAATAAACACATAACCGTATGTTGGTTGCTTATAAAGTTCATCAACTTTTGTGAAAAGGAAGGAGACAGCTGAACAATATAGAGCTGATTTCATAACATGAATCAGAGGTGTAGGGCAATTAAAAACATATTCAGACAAAATTGATGAACATGAATAGAGAATTTGAAAGTATAAAGAGTTAGTAATATATGATCTGGCATTTACAAGAATGGAAATATATTGAGGGGTAGCATGGTGTAGTAGTTAAGGGGTTACATTGTCACTGAGGGACCTCGGTTCAAATCCATTCTCAGTCACAGGAGCTTACTTGGTGTCTGCCTTTTTACTACAAAATTTTTGCAAGGGGTTCCTGATCAGATTTGCTGAAAGGTTACAGCAATCTCAGCCTCCAGAGCCATGATGGCGAACCTATGGCACGCGTGCCACAAGTGGCATGTGGAGCCATATTGGTGGGCACGCGAACTCAGTCCAGTGCGCATGTGCGGGCCAGCCAGCTGATTTTCGGGCCTTATGGGCCCACTGGGAGTCGGGAAACAGGCTGTTTCCAGCCTCCGGAGGGGGTGGGGAAGGCCGTTTTCGCCCTCCCCAGGCTCTTAGAAAGGCTCTGGAGCTTGGGGAGAGCAAAAAAATGGGTGTGCCATCGCGTGCCGGGAGGGGGGGTCATGCCCACATGCACAAGGGGGCCGCATGGAATTATGCATGACCCCCCCGTGCTCCCCCCCTTTTGGCATGCGAACCAAAAAAAGGTTTGCCATCACTGCCCTAGAGAATTTTAACTTTCAAAAACCACTTTCTCCCTTATCCTGCTAAGGTGGGAATTTTTCCAGCTTCTTAACCACAACCTACTTATGAATTGGCAGAAAGACCATTCTTTTGACTAATAAAATAGGAATGTCCAGATGTCCAGAATGGGAATCCTTCTCAGGCTCTGATCATACCATTACACCGAACAACTTTGAACCAGACATTCTCTGCCAGCCTGACTTAGCTCACAATGTTGTTGTTGTGGGGAGAAATGGAAGGTGGGAAGTGCCTTGACCTTCTATAATAAAAATGGGATATAAATCTTACAAAGAAAGAAATCATAAATGAGAAGTCGCTTCTTATCAATTATGGACATTTAGTGATTTCCATAGGATGAAAAGAGAGGCTTGGAGAGTTGAATTTTATGATGTTTCATGTACAGCAAAGTTAGTAAGAGCAAAAACATTTAAATTTTAAAGAATCAAAGAAGGCATTTGTTGTTTAGATCTCTAAGCAATGTTCCCCCTATCCTTATATCAAAGGAAAATCTTACTAACCCATTTAATAGTTGCCATAACATACCAAGGCCAGTAATACAATACATTTTTTTTTAAAAAAAATAGTAAATACTCAGGTGAGATTCTCCCTTCTCCTGTGACTTCAAATATTTTTCCTAATGCATACATTTAGGACCAATTTCATAAGTTGCATACTGGGATCCAGTTTGATCTCTGTAAATTCTTAATATACTATTAACTGCACCTAGGAAGATATTCACTTAGGTAGATTATTCACAGATACCCCACAAGGTTAATGAGATCACACAAGAGAGAAGTAGAAATTTATTAGAAAGAAGAGTGACCTTATACTACCAACAGAAACTAAGCTACATCTTTCAGTATCAGGCAAGAAATAAATCTGTTTCTTGCTTTTCATTAGTTTCTTCAGTGCGGTAGGTAATTTCACACAAGTGTAGTAGAAATCTCCTTAACTCTCCCTGTCTCAGTTATTCATTCTTCAACAGAGTATTCTCAATGGGCTCAACCAATCTAGTTTCCCCAGAATTTCTGCTATCATTTTACCAAATACCAAATCATTTCTCTACAATCTCTCCCACTCTTGCTATCTCACAATTGGCTGTTTCTTTCGGGGGTTCTAAAACCTTTCCTTTTCAGAATCTTATCACAAAGCTCAGTAGCATATGATTACATCCTAGGACAGAGTCAATCCATAAAGGTGCCAGTGGTGTAGTAGTTAAGATGCTGAGCTTCCTCTGGGGAGATCTGTCATGTAAAGCTGCCTTCAAGACGAGATAATCCATTGCCTCGCCTGATTCAATACAGTACTGACAGTCCTTGTTTAGCAACCGTAATTGGGAAAGCGACTAAGTCATTAAGTGAAGCAGTTGCTAAATAAAACAGCAGCTGGGCTTATGATCTTCCTTCGGCTTTCTTTTGTTTTACAGGCCTGCAAAGGTGGTAAATGAAAGCATTGATTGGAAAGTTACTTTTTCATTACTGTTGTAAATGCAAAAGGTCACTGTCCAAGGCAGTAGCTAAACAAGCACTACCTGAACTGTCAAATAATACAGTTTACAGAGGTCTATAAGGGCTTAGGGAGAAAGGTTTCTTTCAAAATGCAATTTTCAGGACTACTATATGGAAAGCACACACCCAAATACTTTCTCGCCTATGTAACCTATGACAATCCAAAACATAAAATTTAATTCAATATCATCCCAATTTTTCTTCTCACAAAATAGTTCCTTGCAGAAGTGAAAAGACTATTAATTACATTTAAATCTGCAATTTTAACCATTTTAAATAAAATATTCCATCAATCCAGCAGAACACTTTCATTATCTCTGCTTTGTTTGCAACATTTAAATATGGGCTATTACTCAAAAATAAAATTTGCAGTTAAGAATGCTGTTAGGCTTTTAAAACATTATTTTTAAAAAATGAAGCAGCATGGTGGTTCTTGCTAGTTCAGGATTTACTAAAAATGGTTTTAAAAAAGTAGAGTTCAATAAAGAGCATCCAAGATGATTTTGTATTTTTTTTTAAAGGATGTTTTAGCAAAGTTGCCCCTCATGCTTACTATGCAATAAACTCAATTTAAGTGACATTAAACATCCGGTAGACCGAGGTGCGATAATTGCCAGGGTCTTTTGAACCATTTTACAAATGCTTCTGTGCAAAAGCAACCTGTTTTTTCCCGTGACAATGATTTTTCAATTGTTTTCTTGTTCACTTCTAATACTTTTACACTTCAAAAGGCAATTTGGGGCAAAAAAATAAAATAAAATAAAATAAAACCTCTCTCCACATTGCTTATACGGTTAGTATAGTTGACGGAAAAGGATTGTAATGAGACTTGGCAGATTGTTGCTTACAACCATAATCTTGTTAGCTCATTGCATTACTTACTACGGAACCAGTGTCAGCAGCAAAGCAGCAACACACACTGACATCCCTGAGATTGCTAGTGGGAAGGGGAGGCAGGACGGCTTCACCAAAACCCGTTGTCTAAAAGAAACAGCAAGAGAGGTCCAGGGAGCAGCAAAGGGACTTGTGTGCCTTTCAGTTACTCTATGCCAGTGGTTCTCAACCTTCCTAATGCCGCGACCCTTTAATTCAGTTCCTCATGTTGTGGAACACCCACAACATGTGTGTGTGTGTGTGTGTGTGTGTGTGTGTGTGTGTGTGTGTGTGTGTGTGTGTGTATATGTATATGTATGTATGTATGTATATATATATATATATATATATATATATATATATATATATATATATATATATATATATATATATATATATATATATATATATATATATATATATATATATATATATGTTTTCTGAGGTTTTCGCGGGTGTTTGTATGTAGGTCTTTGGGTATTCGGGTTTTCTCCCGCGTGAAATTGGAAGTGTCTTCGCAACGTTTCGATGAAGTCTCATTCATCATCTTCAGGCTGGTGTCTTCTGCTTCCTGCTTCTAGGAGCAATGTGAGATTGCTGCTGTTTCTTCCTTTTAACTGCCAGTGGAGGTTTGAACTGATAGGATGGGAGCTTGGCTGTGTTCTGATTGGTTGGAGGTGTGTTCTGATTGGTTGGGGGCTTGGCTGTGCTCTGATTGGCTGGGGGGTTAGCTGTGCTCTGATTGGCTGGGGGTGTTCTTAGGTTAGTCTGACTTGCAGGGGCATTTGAGCTGGTGAGCTGCATTGCTGCTGTTTGGCTTCTGGTTCTTGGTCCTGCCACATCTTCATGGAGGGTGTCAGTTTGCTTCCTGTATGGATTGGAGGGGTTTAAAGTGGCTGATGATGCAGCTGTAGTATGGCTTCTTGTTTGTGGTCGTGCCTCATTGGTGTGGGTTTGGGTTTGCTTATTGCGTGGATGTGTGGTGGTGACATCCTGTGTGGTTTTCGTGAGTGTGGGTCTGGTGTCCTTCTTTGTGTTAGGGACTCGTTTGTCAATAAGGGCGGGTTTCCAAATGGCTGGTAGGCGGGAGGTGTCATCTCATTTATTCATGCTGTGTGGGCGTTTTTCTATCTCGATGGCTTCTCTGATTATTCTGTTGTTAAAGTGTTCAGTTTTGGCGATAGTTCTGGTCTTTTTAAAGTCTATGCAGTGACTTATTATGCATCGTGCTTTCAAACTGGGATGAAGAATGTGACTATAAGCCTCCCTTACCAAAGTCCCCAGTGTATTCTTTGTCATCCACTGAAAGGCATGGAGGAAGCCAGTGCAAGTGCTTCATGTTTCTGTGCTTGTAAAGAAAGGGGGTGCAAAGGAAGGAAGGTTAGCTAGCGGAGGGTAACAGGGCTTGGGCCCAACCCAGGGATGATCTTATGCCATCTACAATGACACTTGGGAGATGGTCTGAACTGCAGCCAAATTAAAAAAAGAAACAGATGCTGAGGTATGTGAACACGATCATGAGGCTTGCCCTCACAGGAAAAATCACACTTCTGAATGGGTATAAAGTGCCTTTGCCTCACTCTTGACTATCTGGAAACATGACTGGCCTGGAAGGAAGATCTTCCAGGAAACAGCTAGATTTCAGGTAGAGCTGAGGTTCTGCCCTTTTGGTCTTAGAAATGAGGTAACTGACTCAAAATCCACTCAGGACCTTAAATTAAATGTGGTCTTATACCAAGTAGAGTAGCAGGCAAGCCGAGGGAAAACTCAGGGTCCAACAAGCAGCATTTATATATGGCAACTCATCTTGACAGCAGCCATTTTTGCAATCTGGAATTGAGAAGTTTTTCGTGACACTCCTCGGGCCAAATGAGGATGCGGACAAATTCATGCCCTTTGAAAGTCTCAAAATAGCTGAATTAAATACTGCTAGCTCATCTGCTAGCTGATCTCAAAGTGCTAAGCAGGCTTGGACCTGGTGAGTCCTTGATGGAAGGTGACCAGACAATCCCAGGACTGTAACCTAGACTGGAAAGTCCTAAAAACATCCTACAATGAGACAACAGCAAACCAATTTCATATATTCTTGCCAAGAAAACTACACGGATGTATCCAAACTCAACTTTTTATGATTGTGTGCTCAATGTGGCAGGCTGGTTAGAGAAGAAGACTCCAAATACATATACAACCTTATCCAGTATACACTCTCCATTCACACACAGACACACACAGTCATATTCTGCGAATTGCAGCAAAAACAAGGTCATATTTTTTACCACAAACCAATTCAGAGAGACTCTAACTTCCCCTGTCTGTTTTCAATTAACTGCCGTTTATCATCTTGCCTAGAGGCACTAGTTAATCTTAATTGCATTTTATTCAAGCCAGCCAGCTAGATTCAGAATCCATGATTTGAAATCGGGTGGCTAGAATAAGACATAGTTAAGTGAACTTCGTATAGGTTCAGAGATAAAATGAATGTTTATCAGTTTAAGTTATTATATCCCGTTTCTCAGGGCTATTCTGGAGGGAAAAATAATTAAGGTGTGCAAAATTGTGTGGGCCTAAGGTTTATTCTTGGAGCCTATCAAACTTTAACCCTACATCCCGATTCATTGGATTCAACTCCCATAATGCTCAGCCAGCATGGGTAAAAGAAAAAAGGCTATTTTATCTTTCCATTGATGACCGTCATCTTACCTCTTATATTTGCCCACTACTAGTTTTAGAAACAAAGGGAGTAAACTTGGAAGAGCAACCAGACAACCCAGCTTTGCATAAAAATGAACAGTGCCAGCAGCGGATGTAACTTTCATAATTGTTTTGGCTTAATTATTGTACAAGGTTTTAAAAATGTACTGATTTCATTATTCCCCGTTTTCTATCATTCTGGGATGGCATATATAAACTGTTTTTTTATAAAACAATTAGTTCAAAACCTGAAAAAAAAACCCAACCCAACAGAATTAAAATAGCAGGAAGCTTTTAAAACCTTACAATAAAAACAACATTATTTCCCCCTAAAATCCAATTTATGTCCCAGTCTCTGTAAGAATGGGCAGTATAGTATATCTCTTGTCTCAGGATAATAATCCATGAAACTAATAAAGCAGACCATTGTCCGTAAAAATTAGACTATTTCAAATTTGCTCATTTTAAAGTGGCAGAAGAATATTTGTGGGTTTTACCTAAACTATTCTTTCCCTTTAAGAGTGGATGATTTGAACTACAGGGGCTCATGGTGATGAGCCTTTTTAATAATGTATTCATACATTTAAACTTCCCTCCTCCTTGGGCAGCTCACAAAACAAAGAGTGATGTTTTATCCTCACAAGCCTATGATGTAGATTGCAGTAAGAAATGGTGACTGAGTGAGGACTATAATTGTCTCCTTGGTCCCAGTCCACCGCTTGTAGCTAGATGACACCCATTTTGTCCACACTAGTGTTCCTTTTATAATGCTTAAAGTACCAACATGAATTCAAACTATAACACGTGGGTGGGTTGGTGAGTCCAGGTCCCCTAATGGTCTTTCTGATCAAGATATCTTCATTGCAAGAGAATTCCTCAAAACAAGCTGGGGATAAAAGCTGTCCTAGTGCACATTACAAGCAGCAGAGCAAGGAGCACTCAATTGCAAATTCCAGATGACACACTCATTATGTATAATTTCATTTTGTTTGTTTTCCAGCTGGGAGAAAAACCAAGAATCGTGGAATAATCTGGGTCCCAGTGACCAGCACAAGGTAGGTGTAGGACTACCGGTGAGCACCCCAGCGTAGAATTACCCTGTTTCCCCCAAAATAAGACATCCCCTGATAATAAACTGACAGGATAGGAATTTATTCCTATCAGAGGCGATATCGATCTTGCTTCCTTGAAGTCATTCTTACTTAGAAAATAAAACCGAGATTTAATTCTAATTAACAAAATATTTATTTCAGTATAAAAGTAACAAAATATAAACCTTAAATAAGCTACATTGTTCCAGCTAAGAATTCACGTCTGCCTCGGGCGAGGCTCGCAGGAGAAGAAGGAAGGAGGAGACTCCTGGAATGCACACAGGCGCAGTAATACATGTCACATGTCTGCTTGATTAGAAAATACAGTAAATCTAGAAATATAGTAGAGATGGCTCAACTGGCAATATTCACATCGTGACATAAACCCAATCGGGCTTTTGAGTGCATGGCAATAAGGCCAAACACTTATTTCAGGGTTCAAAAAAATATAAGACAGGGTCTTATTTTCGGGGAAACACAGGTAATGAAAAATATAGTCCAATAATGAATCCTGGAAAAACCTTGGCAGATATAGAAAGGAAGAGCTGAGAATGTGAAGATTTAAGGCTCTGTTTTTGAAGCCATCTTGAACATGTGTGAACTTCAAGTTGCCGATGTTGGTAAATACTGATTTAGGGAGTGCATTTTAAGGGGGGGGGACTCATTGCCTCATACCACATTAATCTGATCAAGGTCCAGAAAAGGAAGTGTTGTTCATCGATAATGCCTTCTTCCCTAGTTATTTGCGATGTCTGTGGACTCCAAAGACCTGAAGAAGGATCGTCCAGACTGCTGAAAGTGTCACACTGAGTCAGTTCCTTACTCCTGCCATGTTGAAGGAAAGTTGCTGGACTTGTCATTGGCACAGCTGCCTCTTCTGCCGTCTTGCCAGGCAGAACATGTCAGCCTTTCGAGAGTTCTCGATTAAGCTTCTGCCTCAGCCAAGATAACTTTGCAGCTGTTCTTCCCTGCCTCTGCAGTTTGTTGGTGTCAACCGCAAAGATCACCAATCAACATCTACAGCCCATCCAACAGAATCAAAAGTGCGCGCTGACCCATTCTACCTCTGGGAAATGGCCCTAAATATTGAGCTGACAAACAACTTGTTTATTTTTAAAAAAATCAGGAGGGTGTGGGGAAGAGAGGGAGAGACAAAGTGACACAAAGCACATTCTTTTTGGTCCCATTTGTGCAAACTTCTTGGTTCAGTATTTTCCTTCCCTTCCTACAAAAATCCTTGACCTTGATGTGTGGCATTTCCTGCCTCCCACGCTCAGTTTTACCATTCCCACAGAGACAGGATAGTCCCAGCACCTAGATCAGTGATGGAGAACCTTTTGGGCTTGGTGTGTCCAAAATTTGAAAAATGCCTAATTTGACTCACTACCCTTCCCCTCAAACAAAAGAGAAACAATTCTTTACATATTCATTTGTTTAAAATATATATACAGTCCAATCATGTGGGATTCCCAGAATCTGCTGCACACTTCCCTCAGGTGGTGTTCTCTTTCTGTTGACAGGCCCCTGCGGCAGCTCTGGGTTACCCGAGGCCTTCATTCTTCAAGTGGCTTGAGAGAAGGCTCTTCCATGGCCTCTGCAGCCTCCGAAAACCACAAAAGCACGTCCCATTCTTGTATGGTTTTCAGAGATTCTGGAGGCTGCAGAAGTCCACAGCCCTCTCACATGACTTCTGGAGGGTCCGGAGGCCACATGAGAACACACCCTATTCTCACGCGGCCTCCAAAATTTGTGCAAGAACAGGGTGTGCTTTCAAGAATATTGTCGGGTGTTGGTGAATGTCGGTGTGTCACCCAAAACGTGGTGTGTCAGTCTCACTCTTGACTTTGTGTCATAGGTTCGCCATCATTGACCTAGATATTGGAATTAATAATGCCAGTTGAATTCTTTTAGAGGACACTGCCCATCGGCAATTCTGAAAGGAGCGCCAAGTGATCCAGATTAGTCTGCAAATGTCTCACATTTTCACAGAATCTATCTGGGCTTCGTTAGGAGTACAGGTAGTCCTCGACTTATAACAGTTCATTTAGTGACCATTCAAAGTTACAACAGCACCGAAAAAAGTGACTTATGACCATTTTTCATACTTAAAACAGTTGCAGCATCCCCATGGTCATGTGATTTACAGTCGGATGTCTATGGAGATTCTCTGTCATCCAGGTCATGCTTGAGAACTAGTTCATATTTATGACGGTTGCAATAGCCCAGGGTCAAGTGATCATCTTTTGCGACCTTCTGACAAGCAAAGTCAATGGGGAAGCCAGATCCACTTAACAATTGTGTGACTAATTTAACAACTGCACTGATTCACTTACCAAATGGGGTAAGAAAAGTCGTGAAACAGGGCAAAACTCACTTAACACATTTCTCACTTAACAACATAAATTCTGGGCTCAATTGTGGTCATAAGTCAAGTTCAACATAAATTTTACTCCTCTGCCATGAGTATGGTAATATTGTAAAGGTATCCAAATTACTCATGCATGTGTGTGTGTGTGTGTGTGTGTGTGTGTGTGTGTGTGTGTGTGTAGTGTGTGTGTGTGTGTGTGTGCGTATGTATGTATGTATGTATGTATGTATATATATATATATATATATATATATATATATATATATATATATATATATATATATATATATATATATATATTCAAACTTACAAAGAACTGATAAAGAAATAAAGGGAGACTAGTATAGATCTATTTCAAGCTATTTAGCTCTCCTCAGCTAGCCATACCCTAGAATTCGAACTTGGCTAGGGTATGGCTAGCTGATGAGAGCTAAATAGCTTGAAATAGATCTATACTAGTGTCCCTTTATTTCTTTATCAGTTCTTTGTAAGTTTGAAAATATGGTTTGTAGCCTGGATGGCCCCTGGAGTGGGGCTGAAAGTACATACATACATACATACATACATACATACATACACATGAGTAATTTGGATACCTTTACTTACTTCACTTTGGTCTCACACTCTTGTCTCACAGGCTCTCTGGGAAGAATTTAATAATAGAAAAACCTGTAAGACCATTTTCTCAGAAGCAACATGAGGTGCGGATATGCAGACCATAACCACCCAGAGTTGGGACTGGGAGTCATAAAAATAATTGCACGGTTCTTTTTCAGACTTATCTTTACCTTTGGGGAAATTGTGTCTTCCCTATGTGGGTTCTTTGGCTCCAACCACAAAACATAAAATACAGGCCATAGATAGACCAACAAACAGGCCAGGGAGAGAGAGAGAAAGAGAAAGATGGGGAGAGGGAGAGAGAGAGAGAGAGAAAGAGATGAGAGGGAGGGAGAGAGATGGGAGAGGGAGAAAGAGAGATGGAGAGAGAGAGAAAGAGAGAGGGAAAAGAAAGATATATACCTGTTTCCCATAGAAAAGAAAACATAGCCACAAAACCTGGGTAGGCGTGGCTGGGGGGGTCATGTGACTCGGTGGGAGTGAGTGAGTGACATCAAGTTAGCCATGCCCACCTAGGTTTTGTGGCGCCGGGTGTTTTGTTTTCTCTGGGAAACGGGTCCAAATGGCTCTTTGGGTTTTTAAGGTTGCCGACCCCTGCTTTAGGCCACAGTCAAGATGCATTCAGGCATCCTGCAGTTATTTGGTGGGAATGGCTGGTTTCCCAAAGTTAAGCAGGATCAGACCAGTTGTGGGTTGCTCCCGGTTCGGTCCAGTTCTACGAACTGGTAGTGGCGGCGGGAGGCTCTGCCCACCCGCCTGGGATGCTTCTGCGCACGTGCAGAAGCGTGTGCGTGAACCGGTAGCAACGGGTTTTAGAACCCACTACTGGGTCAGACTGGATTTGTACTTGGATAGGAGACCACCAGGAAATCTTTCTAAGAAGACAAAACATCTTGGAAGAATATCCTGTCCAAGAAAATCTGTGAAGCATTTCATGAGCTGAGCTCCACTGAAGGAGTCTTTACCTTTACCTTTCTCCTACCCTGTCAGCCCTCAGTTCAACTCAGGCTTTCTTTCACAGATTTCCTTTAATTTTATACTATTACAGGACATGAAGTGATATAGGAATTACAGTACAGCAAGGTAAAACTGCAGTTGTTTTTATCCTCTGCTTCACCTAAGCCTTACATGCCTTCTGTCATACCTCACACCAAGATAATTTCCTTGCAGAGAAAAAGAAATGATACCTCTGCTTCTACACAGAATAAATTATTTAAATCTGCTGAGACTCAGAACTGACATCCCAAATCAACCTAAGCGGTAATCTGAATCCAGACCTCAGCTGCATTTTGTCTAACCATAGTTAGGGCAACAAGCCATGGTTGATGTCTAAGCCATATAAATACCGTAGTTTATTACAACTTCCCATAATCTCTTCATGGTTATTCTGCAAATCTGTAATGCACCGAGTGCCTTGATGTGCTATTTTCATGCTGAAGGCTGCCAGGTAATGTAAATCTGCCCTTTCTTTTGAACAGCCCTACAATTCTCCAATCCATTATTCATTCTTGTCCCTGCCATTTAGAACAAACTTTGACCCTTAGCAGAGAGGAAGGAGAGGGCCAGTTTGGCCTAGCAGTTGAGACTGGGAGACAGTGAGTTCTAGTCCCACCTTTGGTACAAAACCAGCTGGGGGATTTTAGGCCAGTCACTCCTGACCATCCTGGGAAGAACGCAATGGCAAACCACTTCCAAAATCTTGCCAAGAAAGTTGCAGGGACCAGTGAATAAAGAAATTGCCATGGCTGTATAAGCAATTTTTTTTTAACTGCCATAGAAAACAACATGACTTCCACCTGGCAGTCTCGCAGGACTGGGATTCAACTGTATATATAAATATAGTGCAAATAATCAGCTACACAACTGTAACATTAGAGTGTAAGCTTGTTTTGTACTCCCGTTTTACAGTTATTACAACTGATGGCCCTCCTTCCCAAGATAGGTCACATTTCCTATAGCTCTAAAAGCAAGAAGGAGGGGGTGTTGGATGATCCACCATCTAACAAGTCTGCAGTGAAAAAGTGGCAGGTGTTGTCTCCTGCTGCTCCCTTAAATCTTTAGTTTCCTGCCACCCTGTAGGAAGGGATGACAGTTCTGCTTGGACTCGAGAGCAAAATGCAACATTCACTATTATTCGTGATTGCCCTCCCATTCCCTTCCTCTCCCTCCGCCCCCCCTCCCACGCCAACTAAGCCACACACGCCGAAAGCAAAATCCAATCGCGTTGAACAAATCCAATTTGCAGTAGCAGCTAATAGAGTTTGTTGCTGGTTTAAGCGATGGCAGCGTCAGAGAGGCTCTGAAAAGCATCTAGGCCTCAGGCCAAGTAGAGAAAGAATGAAGTTGGCTACTGAACCATTCACACATATGGGGCTGGGCAAGCTTTTTTTTAAAAAAAAAAATCCCCTCAACCTTTGACTGGGCTCCAGACAAAAATGAAATTTACCAGAAGAATGATACAATTACATCTCTATGCATTCTCCTGTTTGGATTAAGATTAGGCAAAGGCGAAGAGGAAAACTCAAGTGCTGCT
Source organism: Diadophis punctatus similis (assembly GCA_023053685.1). Classification (NCBI taxonomy): domain Eukaryota; kingdom Metazoa; phylum Chordata; class Lepidosauria; order Squamata; family Dipsadidae; genus Diadophis; species Diadophis punctatus. Next base: position 2,641,507 of record JALIGW010000037.1, on the reverse strand, counting down.
GGGATCAAACTCCTGAGGGCAGCCCTCATCTCTGTTTCTCTCATTAGCTTCCCTCTTCCTTCCTAAAGGCAACAACTCAGTTGTGGGTCATAAATGCAGCCCAATGTGTTTCATAGAGGCCTTCCTTGCTGGCCCACTCTTCTTCCATATGATAGGACACCTCTGCACTTCTGAGAGGGGAAAGGTGACGGGTTCAGGGCCAGACATTGAGCAAGTTTCTGTATGTGTAGAATAGTAAGATCCTGATTTGCTGGTGAGTATACCAGTCTATAATGGCAAAAGAACTGGTCTTCAGGTATATGTGTCTGTAGGCACATACCGTATTTTTCGGAGTATAAGACGCACCGGAGTATAAGACGCACCTAGATTTTAGAGGAGGAAAACAAGGAAAAAAGTATTCTGAACCAAATGGTGCAGTAATATATTATTTAATAAAATACCAGTGTAGCAGAATACTTTTTACAACCATGTACACTTTTTACAACCATGTATACTTTTTACAAACTTCAAACTTGACAGCTTTAAGACTAGTGGACTTCAACTCCCAGAATTCCTCCTCCAGTCATGCTAACTCAGGAATGGGAGTTGAAGTCCACAAGTCTTAAAGCTGTCAAGTTTGAAGACCCTTGTACCCTTAACGCCTAACCCAGGGGTCTTCAAACTTGACAGCTTTAAGACTAGTGGACTTCAACTCCCAGAATTCCTCCTCCAGTCATGCTAGATCGGGTAATTAGAATGCAAAAATGCCCCAATATTTGCAAAAAGTGGCCCATCTTTCATTCTTTTTTTTTTTTGCAAAAACAGGGCATGCAGAGGATCTGGGAAGCCTGCAGAGCACTCCTAGGGGGTGGGGGAAGGCAACCCCCCATTTTTGCAAAAAAAGGCCCGTTTTTTGCAAAAATGGAGTTGCAGGGGTGGGCTTCGGGAGGCTAAAAATTGCTGTATTTGGTGTATAAGACGCACTGACATTTCCACCCTCTTTTGGGGGGCAAAAAAATACGGTATTTGCATTCTAGAAAGGAAACATAATAGTCTATAAAGGACTATTTCCTGCACATGAGTATAAATAAATTTGTAGAACAGAACTACTGTATTTCTTCTTCATCTGCTCAACAAACAGCTACCTTCATACCAAATGTGAATTCATGGTTAACTGAACCATGTTACTGAGTTAACCCGATTGCTTAGATGTGCACAATATACCCAATCTTTAAGTCACCACACTGAGCCACAGGCAAAGCAATTACACTTAAGTCCCCTTAGCAATGGCCAGAAAATGCATCATTCTTGAAAGACACTTCAACTCATCTTCAATTCATAGTCAAGGTCAGTTATCTGATACCACATTAAGCTGGTGCCTTGTACTTTTCCCAACACAGGTGTGATAAGATTCATTTCAGTACAGTTAGTCCTCGCTTACCGACTGCCTCATGCAGCAACCATTCAAAGTTACGATGCTTAAAAAAAAAAACACTTTGCGACCCATCCTCACATTTACAATACCCACAGCATCCTGCATTCACATGATTGTAATTTGCTTACTTTCGCAACTGGCATGTATTTTTGCTTGAGTCAAGCAGAATTAATACTATACAATATGGAAGGAGGAAGTAAAATTATAAGTCATGCCCACATAATTTTTTTGCTTAGTGACCCTATGTCTTCACTTAATAACCAAAGGGGAAGTAAGATTATACAGTGCATTCAGAAAGTATTCAGACCACCCTTCACTTTTGTCAATTTTGTTGTGCCGCAGCCTGATTCACAATTCAAGGTGTTGGTTATTACCTTTAAAGCCCTATATGGCACTGTCCAGGATATTTATGGGACTGTCTACTACCACATACCTCCCAGCGACCGGTGAGATCCCACAGAGTTGGTCTTCTTCGGGTCCCGTCAGCCATACAATGTTGGTTGGTGGGACCACGAGGGAGAGTCTTCTCTGTGGTGGCCCCGACTCTGTGGAACCAACTGCCTCTGGAGATCCGGACCATCCCCACTTTGCTGGCCTTCCGCAAAGCCGTTAAGACCTGGCTCTTCCGGCAGGCCTGGGGATAGGGACCATGGGGAATGATTTTAAACGGCCACCCCGTCATATGCTTGATATTTTTTAACTTTTATATGCATTCTAAAATTTCTTATGGTTTTGTTCATTCACGTGTTTCTCTTTGCTATAAGCCGCCCAGAGTCCCTCGGGAGTTGGGCGGCATACAAATTGAACAAAATAAATAAATAAATAAATAATTCTGCAGTTGTTGAATTTAACCTAAATTTCTAAATTTCTATTTTCGCTTTGTCATTATGGGGTACTGAGTGTAGATTGATGAGAAAAGAAAATGAATTTCAAATAGAATCTGGCTGAAGCATAAAAAAATTGACAAGGGGTCTGAATACTTTCTGAATGCATTGTAAGTCCAATCATGGTCACATGATTTTCCGCCTAGTGACCATGTTGCTTAGCAACTGAGTTACTGGTCCCAATTGTGGTTGCTATGTGAGGACTACCTGCACATAGTAATGTATAACATCTTTTAGAGTCATCCAACTATTGTTGCTTCAACTTAATGAGAGCAGGTTTTATATCATTTCAATAGCTAGGTGATGTTATGAAGGCGCTTGAAGCCACTAGTGAGGAAACAACTTAAGTGACTTGTGATGGATGCTTTAGTAGAGAGTGTGGTATTAACACAACAGGGGCTGGGAGGTGGAATGGGATAACTTGCCGTGGCCCACCTGCCATGAACAACTCACCACAGGACAACTTGCCGCAGCCAACTCGCCACGGGACAATTCAATGCGCAATAACTCAAGAGATGGACAAGTAGAATTGCAGCTCATTCCAGCCTTGAGGACTTCTAGCTTGAGAAGGTTCCAACCTAAAGCAAGACAAGACCCGCACTGTAATTCACTTGTCCCTCTCTTGAGTTATCCCACTTGAATTGTTCCACAGCGAGTTGTCCTATGGTGAATTGGGCACAGCAAGTTGTCCCAGGCAAGTTGGCCAGGGCAAGTTGGTCGGGGCGAGTCAGCCATAGCAAATTGTCCTAGACCTGCTGGGAGGTGACCAACTCACATTGGCTACTTTTAACCACTGCAAGCCCATCCTTCCCCTTGTGTTGCTGTCAACTTCCCTCCATGACCATTTTGGTTCAGGCAGCAGGAATGATTGGGCAGCCAGCAAAGCAGGATGGGGATTTAAATGATCCGAGGTGGCGCAGCGGTTAGAGGCAGTACTGCAAGCCACTTTAGCTGACTGTGATCCGCAGGTCAGCGGTTCAAATCTCACCGGCTCAAGGTTGACTCAGCCTTCCATCCTTCCGAGGTAGGTAAAATGAGGACCCAGATTGTTGGGGGCAATATAAATATACATTGCTTACTGGTGTAAACCGCTTAGAGAGTGCTTGCACTGTGAGGTGGGTATATAAATCTCACAAATAAATAAATAAATTTCCCTAAGCAAATAACAGTATGAGAGGCAGAGCAAGAGCAAGGGAATTATGAGGGAGGGAGAACCTGAGAGAGGCAGGCTGGTGAGAGCAAGTGAAGCAGAAACACACACACACACACACACACACACACACACACACAACTCAACTACCAGTAACTCCCCCCCCCCCAGCCTAGCAGGCAAGACTGGGAACAGGGGTAGGAGGGAAAATGTTTGCAGCCACCAATCACTGTTTCTTCTCTTTTTTAAAATCTTGTTCTGCATTAAATTACCAGGAAAAGTACCACTTGTTCCTTCGTTAATGAGGCAGAGTAAAGGTCAGTTGTAGGAACAGAGCAAATTTACTCAGTCATCTTTTGCGCTACTTATAGAACGGAGGAAATTGGAATGGACTTGGATTCCAACATCACAAACACTGGTCCTCGTCAGAGGAAATAGCAGGTCCAGAAGTAAAGTTTCCGAACTTCCAGTAGGCTTGTTGGGTCCGTTTTTTGCCATCCACAGGCTCCGCAGGGTTTCCTGAAGCCTGGGGAGGGTGAAGAAAGCCACCCCCCCTGCCCTCCGGAAGGCCGAAAATCAGCTGGCCAGCGTGCACATGCGCGCTGGAGCTGACATAGGACAACGCCTTGCTTGCCCTCAGATATGGCTCTGCATGCCATCTGTGGCATGCGTGCCATACGTTCGCATCACGGCTCTAGAGACTTCTGAACTACTGAGTCAAGAGGAAAGATAAAAGGATACCTGAATTCCCTTTTACAGTTATCAAACCATTAATGCAATACTAATGCAAAGTTCCCCAGATGGCAGCCTAGTAACCTTAGAAAATGCAGTTCAGCATCACCATGTGGACAGTGATCTTCTAAATCGGAAACTCTGCTTCCCCATTTGTGTTTCATGCAGTCAGTTTTGCCCAAGAACCAGGATATTTGCTAAATTTCCTAACCCATTCTATATTGCCAATTAAGATAAGCATAGTTAAGAGCTACGTTTTCTGGATCAATAGCAGCAGAAAAAAAATAAGCCACCATCATGAGCGGCTTTAAAAGCAGGCTTTGCAACCCCTATTAGCTGTTAGGATAGAGCAGAGAACTTGCAGTACTTTAGTCGGGTCTACTACCGGCATTAGTTCGGTGCCTGTTGCTACATTTTATGTAATACCTCCATCCCCATGATATCCTGACCATCAATCCTGGCTTGTTAATATTTTTAGAAAGTACCCAAATTGCATAACCCATTTAGTTCTTTGCAATGCGTTGTGTTCGCCTAGCTACGCAACCTGCCCCTCCTCAAAAAAAAAAAATTAAAATAGTTTAACTTTTACTGAGTTGGCAAAAAAAAAATGGATCTTCTCCCTCGAGATATAAACAACATTGAATGTATTTTTGTTTACTTTATTCCTTTAATGGAAACGGATCATATTGGTATTGATAGTAAGCAGTGATGGAGCAGAATGGGAATCTTATGTTCTGCAGCTCTGGGGTATTTTTCAGAGAAGGAGTGATTATGTCATCTGTCAACGTGCCAAGCTCCTTGACAGCCTTGTTCTGACAGGTGAAAGAGGTGATAACAAGGCTTTCAAATTTTACTTCCGTGTCTGACAGGTAACACAGGAGAAGTCAAAGAATGAGAAAAATAATAAATCCGAAACTGGTTTTTCTTTAAACGGGGGTTTCTTACACCACGCTAGCCGTTTAAATGTTAACACTTCTTCGCAAGATTGTTTGCATTTCTAATTAAAAACTAAAGGTTGCATTTCAGCTGGCTGAAGCTCTTTTGTTAAAGCTCAGTGGGGATTTGCAGGTTAAACCTAGGAAATCAAAAGTAAGCGCCGCGCGGAGTTCAAAGAGATGGAATCAGCGGTTGTTTGTTTTGGGTAGCTGTGTTGAATAAGGGATCGATATTCCTTCTTTGTTTTTGTGCTTTGGAGTGTACATGCGTTTTCAATTTCCTGGGGGCTTGAATATGGATGGAGGCTGTCATGATGAGCTTTTGCAGTGTCAAATTGACCATTACACAGATAATGAATTTCTGAAGGGGGGGGGACTCTGCCCTAATGTCATGGAGGATTGGGGCAGGGATGGTATGATGGAGGTCAGGTTGATGTTACATATATATCAGCCTACACTCTCCCATTTCTTTAGCAATTTTGACACTGAATAGGTGAGAAAGCAAGATCTTCATATGTACCTTCAGCCTAATGGCTTGAAGCTCAGTCTTTACTAGCTGTGTACCCCAGGCTGCTATGGCAAACCTGGAAAGGTTGTTGTAATTTAATCCGAGTTGGAATACAAGGAAATAATAATAATAATAATAATAATAATAATAATAATAATAATAATAATAATAATAATAATAATAATAATAATAATAATAATAATTATTATTATTATTATTATTATTATTATTATTATTATTATTATTATTATTATTATTATTATTATTATTATTATTATTATTATTATTATTATTATTATTATTATTATTATTATTATTATTATTCAGACTGACAAGGTTTTGGAACATAATACGCCAGACCTCACAATTGTGGAAAAGAAAAAAGTGTGGATCATTGATGTCGCCATACCAGGTGACAGTCGAATTGATGAAAAACAACAAGAAAAACTTAACCGATATCAGGACCTTAAAATCGAATTACAACGACTCTGGCATAAACCAGTACAGGTGGTCCCAGTGGTAATCGGCACACTGGGTGCTGTGCCGAAAGACCTTAACCGGCATTTGAAAACAATAAACATTGACAAAATCACGATCTGTGAGTTGCAAAAGGCCACCATACTTGGATCTGCGCGCATCATACGAAAATACATCACACAGTCCTAGACGCTTGGGAAGTGTTCGACTTGTGATATAGTGATACGAAATCCAGCATATAAATCTCATTTGCTGTGTATTACATTTTTGTGAATAAATAATAATAATAATAATAATAATAATAATAATAATAATAATAATAATAATAATAATAATAATAATAATAATAATAATAATAATACAACAACAACAACAACACAACAACAGAGTTGGAAGGAACCTTGGAGGTCGTCTAGTCCAACCTCCTGCTTAGGCAGGAAACCCTACACTACTTCAGACAAATGGTTAACCAACATCTTCTTTAAAACTTCCAATGTTGGAGCATTCACAACTTCTGGAGGCAAGTCGTTCCACTGATTAATTGTTCTAACTGTCAGGAAATTTCTCCTTAGTTCTAAGTTGCTTCTCTCCTTGAGTAGTTTCCACCCATTGCTTCTTGTCCTACCCTCAGGTGCTTTGGGGAATAGCTTGAGTCGACTCCTTCTTCTTTGTGGCAACCCCTGAGATATTGGAACACTGCTATCATGTCTCCCCTAAATAAATGTTTCAATTTCTTTATCCTCAACCACTATCATTAATTTACACTCAACTGGTGATAGCTATCATACCACAAGGGTCTGAAGAAGATTCTGAAGATTTACAACGGTTCATTTAGTGACCATTCGAAGTTACAACATCACTAAAAAAAGGTGACTTATGACCATTTTTCACACTTATGACCATTGCAGCATCCCCGTGGCCATGTGATCATAATTCAAATGCTTGGCAGCTGGTTTATATTTATGGTATTTGCAGTGCATTGGGGTCATGTGACTACCCTTTGCAACCTTTTGACAAACAATGTCAACAGGGAAGCCAACTTCATGTAACCACCACGTTACTAACTTAACAACTGCAGTGCTTCACTTAACAACTGTTTCACTTAACAACAGAAATTTTGGGCTCAATTGTGGTCAGAAATTGAGGGTCACCTGTATTGTGAATTTGAAGTGACCTGCATCTGCATTGCAAAATGGGTTGCCCACTTTTCTGCAAGAGAAGGCAGATAGCCGCAATACATTTAAGGTATGTGTGACCACAGACCAAGCCAGCTGTAGAATCCAGCTGCAAATATCAAGATGTACTGTAACATACATGAGATGGTAATGATTAAAACAGATTATAAATCCACTGGCTTTTATTTGTATATAAGGATGAATACATTTCAACTCTGGAAGCAGAAGCTCCACTTAAGGTTACAGATGAGGAATGATCAGTAATATTATAAAATGAGTCGTAGTGGCTCCGTGATTAGAATGCAGTATTGCAAGCTAATTCTGCTTACTGCCAGCAGTTTGATCCTGACCAGCTCAAGGTTGACTCAGCCTTCCATCCTTCCAAGGTCGGTAAAATGAGGACCCAGATTGTTGGGGGCAATATGCTGACTCTGTAAACTGCTTAGGGAGGGCTGTAAAGCACTGTATATCAGTCTAAGTGCTGTTGCTATACTATTGCTATTATTTGGCCTCTTTTTTTCCCCTGGGGAAAAAACAGTGAATGGAATCTAAAGTAACAAATGATTTATAGGACACTGAACTGCAAACTAGCTAACCATTTTTTTAATCTTGTGTTACCATGCAAAATCATGTCTGGTTTGTCAGTTTGATAGTTCAAAGTGTCCTGCAAATCCACACAATTGGATTGATTAAGTCATGGTTCAATTAATCTTGGTCAAATGTATTGTTTGAAAATATTCCATGTGATGACCTAATGTCTACGTATCTGTCCTTCCATCTCCCACAGCATCCAATACAACTGATGAAGCATCCAGGATAGGAAGCAAAATGTCTTGTTTTGCCTCAAAAATCAGTCCAGTTGCTTTTTTCAAAATAAAAAAACCCATTTTTGATGCATGCACTTTATAGCAGGGGTGGGTTCCTCCCGGTTCTGACCGAATCGCCCGAACCAGTAGCGACCCACTGGTGACGTCACAATGGCATCACAGATCCGGTTCGGTCGGTGCCGGTCCGTGGGCGCCGCCATCTTTTTTTATTATTATTTTTTCCAATTTTTTTCTGTTTGGAAGTTTTTTCCTCTGCTGCTGCTTGAAAAAGGGCCCTCCCGCCTGCCCCCGGGTTTATACTTACCTTTATTCCTTCGCCCGAAGCACAGCTGATCAGCTCCTCAGCTGTGTTTCGGGCTGATTATAGCTAATGAGCATGCGCGGAAGCAGAATTGCATGGGGAACCACGCGTGCATGCGAGAGGAGCGAGCGCGAGCACGCGAAATGTCGCGATGCGAACCATTGGCGAAGGTAAGTGGAACCGACCCCTGCCTTATAGAATGAGCAAATAAGAACTCTTTGGGAGGCAATGATCATAATCATTGCATTAGCATTACAGGGATATTCTGCTACCTTGTAGAATCTCATAGACATTAATTTATGACAATCTTCCCCAACCTGGTTCCCTTCAGAAGTGTTGGATTATAATTGCCAGCATGGCCTTTCAGGAAAGGCAAGTCTTCGGATTCAAGCAGCATCATGTGATTACAAGCATTGCACACACACACACACACACACACACACACACACACACACACACACACACACACACACACACACACACAAAACTTAGTATCAAAATACATAATCAAAGCCAGCTGTGGTAGAAGAAACAGAACATCTGGAAGTTGAAACAAGAGGAATTTAACTAAGGCATCAGTTGTCATCAGCAATCGTAATTAATCTTCAGGATAAGCTCCCAGGATACCTGGTGAGGAGGAGGAGGGAATATAATTTACTGTAACGTGCAGCTTTCCAGTGATTTAGGAAATTCCCCCATAAAGCTAGATTTGAATGAAGTTGTCTGATTTATTAATAAGAGGGAAACAGTATGCTCCCAAAACAAGGGGGAAATGGATAATATGAAAGAGATTATTTACCCTTCAAAACTATTAATCGAGAATTGAAGAATAGATGAGACAGCACATTCTCCCAGCCATGTGGCGCAAAAGCATCCATTTTATGTGTTATTCCAAATATTATGCATAGAATATACAAATGTTTGTGTCCTTGGGTGGGGGTAGGGAGGAAGACAGAAATATTCTCCTGGAAGCTGTGCCTTGAAGCACATATTATCTGAAATGGTCCCCTTGGGGTAGTAGCAGTAGCATCACCCCGACCCTTTCATTCTATGATGGATCCTCAAGGACAAAATAAGACTTTCTCATGGAGTTCTGCTGTCTTCTTCCCAAGTTAATTACATCAACCTCAACCTCAACTTACAGTAGATGGATTATTCCGTGCATATATCTTCTTTTGTGGTGGAGGTCATGCTGACCAACTAAAATATTCAGGATTAGAGTCACGTATGTCTCATTTAAAAACTAATGCATTAGCATTTGAGGAACTCCTACAGTTCTCCTTTTTGAGTGTTATTATTTAGTAGTGTTCTGCCTACAAGATGTCTACACCAATGGACCACTTTACCGTACCACAGCCTCGCCAGGCTGATGCTATCCAGCTCGCTGTTTGAGCATCAATTCTGAGAAATGCAATAAACACTTAGGGGGAAAATACCAGATTTATGACGGCTGATTGATTAGGTAGCAACTTGAGTGTCCACACAGCCACTTGCAAGCTGATGCTCAGCACTGTCTGAGTGAGGGAAAGCCTAACCCACAACTGCACATTTGTTAAGGTTTAGGTTAATGGGTCTCTTGTTTTTAATCATCCTTTTTTGCCTGGTTGTGAAGATGCTGGGCAGATTAGTCCACTTCCAAAGCTCCACAAGACTTCCTCATGGTAGCTAGCCGTCTTTTTCTGAGGAACTCCTCCACTGGGTTACAATGCTTCTCAACTTGTGGCTCAAGTTGGCTTTTCCATCCACCTGGCTCTTGGTGGAGGGACCTCTCTTTGATGCACAATCTATCATGAGAGGAGGAGGAGGAGGAGGAGGAGGAGGAGGAGGAGGAGGAGGAGGAGGAGGAGGAGGAGGAGGAGGAGGAGGAGGAGGAAGTATAGATGCATTGACCTGATGAGGTCTAGGGGAGGAAGGTGATGATCATAGGCTCCAAACCTAACTCCTGATTCCCATAAATTCAAGATCCACTTATTTGGGGTTTTGTTAGCTGAAGTTTTAACACTGGAAAAGAGCCCCTGTGAATAATGCAGGCCAAACTTGCCGGAATGTAGGGAATAGTAGCAAGATGATTGTCCTCATTTGAACAGTTAGTGCAGACTACCAGCTTCTTCTGTGATAAACTTTTACTGTTAAATGATACATCTATTTAAAAAAAAAAAACCAACAGAAATAGGTAACCATAGACAGTCACCTGTGTTCACTAAGCCAGAGAAGTGCAAAGGTGTTTGCATTGAGTGTTTCCTCTTAGTGTTTACCAGTCACAATGGCTCCACGCTGTCACCAAAATCAGAAGTCACACATTTGTGATGCCAGTGACTGGAGGACAACGATGGAGAGGGTATTTGCCCTTTAACTCTTCCTTGCGGAAAGTCAGCAGGATCTAATTGGAAACTATGGGAAACCAGGATATTTAATTAGAACGGCCTTTGATAAGAAATAATAGAAAATACTTGTAGCTCGGGTTTCAGATTTTGGCAGTGGTTTGCTCTCCGAGCTTGTTTCCATTTAGTTCCTGAACGTTTCATTACCAGACTAGGAAACATCATCAGTGGGATTTTTTGGTCCTATTCCTATTTAGCTTATATATGTTTTGTGAGCCAGTGTGGTCAGTTGGTCGCGTGATGGGCTGTTTGTTTGGAGCTATATTTAAATTCTGAGCAGCTGACTGGTTCCCTTGTTGATTGGTCGTTTGTTACATGTCCATACGATGGATCTAAATCAATATGCTTGTTAAGGCCTTTGATGTGATCCAGTGTGTATGAGGTAATCTATTGTTGCAAAGGCATGATGCTGCCTACTTCTGTTGCTATGTAGAAACATTACTACGATGAACAAGGGTAACATCCACATTCACATCTTTGGCTGTCCATATACACACAGAGAAATTATTTGCATGATACACGTACATACAGAAGGCACCTGCAGGTAGAGATGACCAAAGCAGCAGCAATGTTCACAAAGGGTTCAAATGTCTTCATTCGTAGAAAGAGGTGGATCGCTTTAATTCTTACAAGTCATTCTGCATAATGTAATACATTATTGTGAATCAGAGCCAAGTTCTTTTACACAAAGTAAGTTGTTTTGTGTCATTATAAAATGGGGATAAGGAATAGAGAAAAAAAATGGCCAAGGAGATCACTTCTCTGAAGAGGGGCTCCACTAGATAAAGCTCAGAGAGACCAGGCTTCAGGGAACTTTTCATGTCTAGCTTGTTGGCCATCTAGGTGTAATGGTTAGCCAGTCTTCAGTTGAACCAGATCTCAACGTTTGTCAAAGCCAGGCATCGGGAAGGCACGGGCAAAGGTTTCAACACGCTGCCGAAGATCTGACAATCTCTGCTTTGTCTCTGGATCAGAAAGCAAAAAGGATTTGAAGTCTTGCAGTTTGGCTGTGGGGGAAAAAGAAAGAGAGAGGGTAAATAAACTCAAGGTTGCCAACACATGGAAAAATACGAGTCACAGGAGAAAACCCTCTGGTCCAAAAATGCTCCCAAATACTTTCTACTTCTCTTTTATAATTATAATTAATCCCTAAGGCAGTTTTCCCCTGCCCTGACTAATGAACATGGGAATTCATCCAGCACATCTGGAGGACATCATGTTGATGAAGGTTGCCTTATAGCAGGGGTCCCCAAACTTGGCAACTTTAAGACTTGTGGACTTCAACTCCCAGAATTCTCCAGCCAGCATAGCATAGCTGGCTGGATAATTCTGGGAGTTGAAGTCCACAAGTCTTAAAGTTGCCAAATTTGAAGACCTCTGCCTTATAGCTACTGGGTTTCCATATCCCCTGTGGTATGATGTATTTGCTTTCCCTCTCTTCCAGGCCAGAGAGCAAACTAAAAACATCTAGACTAGTGGGTGTTAGCACATTAATCCACTTTCGTTTTTAGGTGGGAAAATTTGGATGTATGTTTTAAATTACATAGCAAGATCAATAAAAAGACGGCATTCAGAGGATGCTTGTTACCATGTGAGTCTCAGTTGAACCACAATTAAAATATAGCAAAGAATGTAATGAATCCATATCAAACATAACCAAGTAGTTCCATCAATGTCTTCACATTTTCAGCCAATGCAATTTCTACTTCAACTCACTGACTGGAGGGGGGGGGGGGGTGGCGGCCAATAAGTACCAGCAGATTCTGGCTTTTCATAACACACTGACTTACAGGTCTTCTGCTTGACATCCAGTCCAATCTGGATTCCTTCGTCGATTAATTCGACCACCTTTTGGAAATCAGCTTCCTGGAACCGTCGGGAAGTAAGCGCAGGTGCTCCTGTGGAAAATGTCAAAATAATTTCGAGAAGTGTTGCTTTTAACATCTAGAGACCAAATTTACAAATAAATACTATGCTGTGAAACCCTGAGTGGATAACGCTTTAGTGCAAGGGTGTCAAACTGGCCGGATGCGTCATGGACAGGCCACGCCCACACCAGCTCCGCGAATGGGAGAAACGTTGTGAAACATCACGTGTCAGCAATGTGATGCCGTGAGTTTGACACCCGTGCTGTAGTGTATAAGGCAGACAAGAAAAGTTCCCACATATACAGGGGTGTAAATTCAGTTTACAAATTGCCCTTCCCATCTGTATATACAAGCTCTTCTTACAGCAAGGTAAGGGGTGGAGATTAATGTAAAATGTGTCTAAGAGATGCTCAGCAGCAGGTGATTCTGAATCCTGCAACATCGGTGTTTGCAAGGATTGTATTTAAATACATTCAGCCACTGAAGGAATAGTAACAGAGGTGGGTTCCTGCCGATTCGGACCCGTTCTATAGAACCGGTAGCTCGGACTCCTAGCCGAGCGCGAACCGGTTCTCTGTGTGCTTGTAAGTGGGCCCGCCCACCCACCCTTGGTTTATACGGACCTTTATTTCTGCTTCCGAAGCACAGCTGATCAGCTCCGCAGCTGTTTTTCATGCTCTTTTCCTCGTTTGCAACGCGGAAGGGATTTTTAAAAAACTATTGAGCATGCGCAGAAGCTAATTTTCGCAAGTGGACGCAAAACGTGCACTTCCGTCGCGATGCGAACCGGTGGGGAAGGTAAGTAGAACCCACCCCTGAATAGTAAGTGTTGAATGGATTCTTCTTCCCACCCCATGGATCTTCCCAAAATAGCTTGAAGTGCTGAAGAGTCGATTGAGGATGCCCAAAATAAGAAAGCCCCCCAAAATTTCACTGTATTTGCTGAACAATGTCTGTGTAACCTTGGATGTAGTCCATTCTGTATTAATGAAATATGCAACCATTACTGATTTTCTTAACTAGTTGACCATGGGGAAAAGCTTTTTTTTTAATGCATCCAAAATTAGGGTTGCCATGGTGCAGAATCATCATTTTAAGAATCATCATCCACAGCTGTGAAACAACCACATAATCTATTTTTTTTTAAATTCCGTGCTCTTACCAAGTCGCAATCCTCCAGGTGTCAAAGCACTCTTGTCCCCAGGACAGGTGTTCTTGTTCGCAGTGATGGACACTAGTTCCAGTACTCTTTCAGCCCGGGCTCCATCAATACCTTTTGGGCGCAGATCCACTAGTACTAGGTGGTTATCTGTGCCACCTAGTCCAAAAAGAGTGAGAAGAGTTAAGTTTTCTCCAGGCAATCTAACCAATCCACAGCAATCCCCCATAATAGTTTTGCCCAATCTGGTAGGGTAGCCTCTAGATCAGAGGTCCCCCACCTGAGGGCTATGGCCTATTACTGGGCTGTGGCCTATTTGCAACCGGGCCACACGAGTGGCAGGCTGGCATGAGTGCCAATACTAGTGCTCACAGCCCTACTCATCACTGATACAAATGAATATGGGTGTGCGCGCAGGAGCCTGCCCCTCACACAAAACCATCCCCTCTTCTCCTCCCGCCAGGCCGGGCCGGGCCACCAACCCAGAAAGGTTGGGGAACACTGCTCTGGATGTAATGGACAACTCCCATAATTCCCATCGGCAAGTGCAAACTGCTCTACACCTCTATAATTAGAGGTCCATTTAGAAGTTATTTTGATTAACCTCCAAATATTATTGCCCTGCTGATTCAAGGCAAAAATGCCTCTTGTCCAGCTTTTTCTGTCCAAGTCAGAATCTCTTCTTGATCCCAGCTAAGATATGGCAGATATCTCCTTCGTGAAGTAAATGAACTCTTTCATGTTACCGACCCAAACTCCAAGCCAACAAATCTTGTGTCAATGATTTCCACGGGGTAACTATGCTCTCCTTCAAGGTCTCAGAACAGGGTATAGAATCCACCTTCCCTTGAGCTCTCAGAGCAGGAGATATAGATAATATAAGATGTCATGCCCCCGTGTACGGGTTTACGTGACTTCTTTGAAAAGTTCATTTTCATATCTCTCTTGAACCTACTTTTATTCCTTTTTATAAGCAATAGACGAAACTGCTAAAAAAAATCTCTAATCTGATTTTCCTGAGATCATTATGGCATAAGAGAAAGCAATTTTTACCAGGAAAAGATGAGACAGAAAACTCTTAGAAAAGCATTTTTTTTTAACTTTAACGGGCAATATTTTTGCTAAATCTCTGATTCACCTGGGGACAATAGTGACCTCCATTGTACCCACTAAGAATTACCCCATTACAAGGCACATAGCCGTGAAAACTACATATACAGCGATATTAAGCAAAAACCTCCCTTGGCACAACAAATTTCATGGTATGTTGTTTACCTCAACATAATAGGGATTTTATCTTGTTTGAAGTATTATATAGTTCTTGGCTGAGTCGACCACCTGAATGTGCCCTCCCTCCTATCACAATATCGTTCGCATTCTTTCATAGACTTACTACGTTACCAAGCATCTGTCTGCCAATACCTACAGACCTTCACATCTGCACTATATACAGGTAGTTCTCAACTTATGACCACAAGTGAGCCCAAACTTTATGCTACTAACAAGACATTTGTTAAGTGAGTTTTGCCCCATTGTACGACCTTTCTTGCCGCAGTTGTTAAGTGAATCATTGCAATTGTTAAATGTGAGTAACCTGGTTGTTAAGTGAATCTGGCTTCCTCATTGACTTTGCTTGTCAGGAGATTGCAAAAGCTGATCACATGACCCTGGGACACTGCAACCGTCATAAATATGAATCAGCTGCCATGTCCGAAAACTTGGAAGAGTAAATCTCTGGTCCCGATCTCGCATCATTATCCTAGGACATGTATATTTGCCTTCATTCGTGTCTGAATTTTGTTCACGTGACCAAGATGCTGCAATGGTCGTAAGTGTGAAAAATGGTCATAAGTCACTTTTTCAGTGCCGTTATATCTTTGAACGGCCACCAATGAACTCTTCTTGACTTATAAGTCCTCCTTTACACTATTTCCTTCTTTTAATCCTGAAGAAATTGGTTGTTCAGGCAATATTCATGAAGGAGAGGCTTACCTGTACAGCCTCTCCTTCATGAATATTGCTTGAACAACCAGTTTCTTCAGGATCAAAAGAAGGAAGTAGTGTAAAGGAGGACATGGTGCAACTTAGCTGGGGTGTATCAGTTCAGATTGCTGGTAGAGATTTCTATCACACATGAAAAAGTCCAACTACTACCCACACATCATATGGAAAGCTGGCCTAGAATTATTCTCCCTTACCTAAGAATCATTCTATCTGACGACTACTAATGGGGGAGAACATTAAAATGCACGTAATCCTCAATTTACCACCACAACTGAGCCCAAAATTGTATGTTGCTAAGTAAGAAATTTGTTAAGTGAGTTTTAACCCCATTTTACAACTTTCCTTACCACATTTGCTAAGTGAATCACTGCAGTTGTTAAATTAGTAACCTGGTTGTTAAGTGAATCTGGCTTCCCCGTTGACTTGGCTTGTCGGAACATGGCAAAAAATAATCGCATGACCCTGGGGGACACCGCAACATGTCATAAATGTGAGTCAGTTGTCAAGCACCCGAATGTAAATCACGTGACCATGGGGATGCTGCAACGGTTGTAAGTCTGAAAAATGATAAGTCACTTTTTTCTGTGCTGTTGTAACTTTGAACGGTCACTGAGTGAACTGTTGTAAGTCAAGGACTATCTGTACACCATTTTCACCTAGTGTGGCCATCAGAAAAAGCTCTAGCACACATGGGAGCAGATCTTCACTATACCTGAAACAAGGTTGTAACCTCGTTGTAGCAACGCCTCTGCCATGGCCTTGGAGTTCTTCAGTACTTGCTGACAATACTCTTGGAACATGGGTGAGCTGGCCTAAAGCAGAAAGGGATGCAAGATTGGGAAGAATCAGCATTACTTCTTCTACAGTGTAACTTACGACATTATAGGACATCGTAGGACTCTTGATGTCCCATCATAAAGACTTAAAGGAGAACTTTATAGTTGGGTTCCCACATTATGCTATGGCCATTCAGAATCAATCACATTTTAGGGCAATAAATCTTTGTTAGAAACCATAGTTTGTTCATGGCTTACTGATTAAAAGAGAGGCTGTGGTGGCACAGTGGTTAGAGTATGGCAGGCTAACTCTGCCCACAGTCTGGAGTTTGAACCTGACTGGTTCAAGGTTGACTCAGCCTTCCATCCTTCCGAGGTCGGTAAAATGAGACCCCAGATTGTTGGGGGCAATATGCTGTAAACCGCTCAGAGAGGGCTGTAAAGCACTATGAAGCAGTATATATTGTAAATTTATTGCTATTGCTATTAAAACTATACTATTATGTGAAAATAGGGGACACACGGTTTTTAAGCATATCTGGTGAATTCTGTCCCTCACCAATTCAAAGTTATAAGACAAGAGCAGCTTAAAAAGTTAGACCAAGAAGCCGGGTTTATTTTGCCTGTCTGCAAAACTAATTCTGCCCTGTTTACAGCTTGTTCAATTGAGCATGCTTAAAACAAGAATGGCTTAGTGTGATGTATTAATAGAACCTATTTATCTACCCAGCCAACTAATATATCCAAATAACTAAGGCTGTGTTGCACAGAATCTCTTAAACTGTATTGAACTGTTGTTTTTTTAAAGCCAACAAATGTATTACTGGTAAACGTTAAATTACTAGGATATTGTATGCGTAATACAAGATCACGGTGCATGTAGGCAATTTCACAATTTCACAGTGCATGTAGGCACACATGTAGCATCTGTCAGCAACTCCTTGAATCAAATGCATCTTTTCCCAGAATTGTTCTGCAGCTGCAGAGAGCAGCTGCACAATCCTGGGAAAAGGTGAAGATGCTTTAAGGAGTGGCCAACAGATGCTACCTGAATGTCTCTGCATTCTGCGTTCTTAAGCAACTTTTTTCTTTTAAATCCAAAATATTGCACAGCTCGAGTGCATTGCTATGTTAATTCCAAAACCTCCCATCCTTCTTCAGAGCTGAAGAAGCTTCTTGGATGAGAAGCGAAACGTTTTCAAAGAAAAAGAAGAAAGTCCAGTTGCCTCTTGAAAAAGCACCTTTGGGACAACCATGACCTGGATGACTGAGAATCTCCATAGAATCCCATCCTCTGGATTACTCAGAATTTGGTCCAGACTTCCCTAGCTCCCAGAAATTCCACTCAGCATGGAACTCAAATCCAAAGAATTTGGAGGACACCAAGTTAGGGAATGCAAGTCTTAGTTTCTCCCAGAAGTATTAGAGCCACCATGCTGAATCAAATAAGGAAGACAATCCTCTTTACAGCAAAAAAATGCAATAAATTCAGTTCTAATTGACTCTCTGGGATTTATTCCACCGTGATGACTTCATGTTTGGTTGCCCCAACATAAATCCAATCTAAGTCGGTCGCTGGGACTAAAAGTTCATTCTTCCAAGCTTTCAGGCTCATGCTGGAGCCCATCCTCAGAATGACACATTCTGGAGAGAGACAGAAGTTCCCTGAGGATGGGCTCCAGCACAAGCCTGAATAATAAACCTTTGTGACCAACTCAGATTGGATCCTGCAACATTATCTTAGGACACGCATATTTGCCTTCATCTGCCAACATAAATCTTCCGGTATTGTCTTTAAGATTAACTCTGGATTTACAACTAGATTGGGTGATACAAGCAGGATAGAGAACGTGGCATGGAAACAACCTAGTTGGCCATATTTTGCAATGGTTGAACAACAGATGTTGTTCTGGCATCTGAGCAGATCAGACTGTAAACACAAAGGGCCAAGGCAGGTTAATTGCTCTCAGAAAAATTCTTCTCAGTTGCCTGTTGGAAGCTTCCCTTTTCTAAAGGCTGCTAGATGTCCAAGGCTTTAGAAGTATTGCTCATTCCATGTCAAACCAGATCGAAATCTTTATTACGGCCTATGGGCCCGAAAGCACAACATAAATACATCGGCCTGTAATTCTTAATAAAACGTTAAAAAAATATTGCAACAACAGTACATAAAATACACTGTTGTAATAACAATTGTAGCATAAATAGCAGTGGCAATCACGACATTTGTGCTGAATTTCAACGACAGGATGGATGCAACAAACGGTAGCACAAAATTGGGCAACCTGGAAAGATATGTCAGGGTCTTGCTCAGATAAAAACAGCGACAGATACACATTGTGCTGTTTACCAGGGTAGGTTTTTTTTTATACGGGATAAATATATATATTTTCCTTAATTCCTTATAGAGCAGGGATGTCAAACTCAAGGCCCGCAGGCCGGATCTGCCCCGTGGGGTGCTTAGATCTGGCCCGCTGGGTTGTCCTGGAAACTGGCCTGCGGTGCCTCTGCCAGCGAAAACAGAGCTTTCGCTAGCAGAGCACTCGGGTCACCACAGGCATCCCCAACATGAGTGACATCGAGCTGGCCACACCCACCCAGGCCATGACCACCCCCGAGGTCAAACACAACCCTGATGCGGCCCTCAATGAAATCGACTTTGACACCCCTGCTATAGAGAGAGCAACAAAGGAGCACATGGCTTAGGGATTCCACAGAGCCATCTCCACAGGGTCATAAGCACTGTTGGAAAGGGATGTGCAGAGAGTAGAACATCCAACTTGGCTGAGGTGAAAGGCCAATTGAATTTCAGGATTAGAACCGAAGAGAGGTAAAATGACGCTACTGCCCACTTGAGAAGAACCCATAAACCAAAGGTTTGACTACCAACTGCTTTGAACTGCTTTGAACATCAATATTTCATGTCGGTACCAGTAACTGTGCTAAAATCCACTCAAGACCACCCAAACCCCAAAGAAAACAGGCCCCCTTCTTTCCCTACCTGTTTCAGTGCCACTGCCACTGCAGCAATGGCATGGTTGTGGGGGCCGCCTTGCAAAGCGGGGAAGACTGCAAAGTTGATTTTGTCCTCCAGATTGTAAAGGGTCTCCTGGCCACTCTTCTTGTCCACAGAACGGACACCCTTACGATAGAAAATCAGCCCTGACCTGTGGGCAATACAAAGATGGAAGCATCAATGCAGAAGACTCTTGGCTAGATGCTTATTGCAAAGCCCCTCAAATATTGCTCCAAAAAGTGCAAGGCTGATCATATTCCCTTTCGCAGACATTAAAAAAAAATCCTCCATCCATACAATGTCCTTCATCAAGACCATGTTTGCAGTAATTCTACAGAAGCAAAGACAACAGCGGTGATTATAGCAACAGGAAGCAAATTTACCTCCGGTTGGTAAATAAAAATGCAAGTTTCTTGTTTTTGTAACTACTGAAATCTCATCAAAGAAGCTAAACAGAAATGAAACCAGAACTTTTCCTCTTGGGTTTCATGGAAAAAGAACTAGAGAAAAAATTTGGAACTTTGTTACTGTATATGTTCAAGACTATTATATCCACAAAGCAGCAAGACTATTATATCCACAAAGATGGAAGGACACTTCGATTCCCACAACGGACGAATGGTTGCAGAAATTGATGGAAGTTGGCCGAAATGACAAAATTGACCACTTTGAAAAGAACGTAAGTACTTTTGTTTTCACATGTTTCCACTTCTGAACTTCATGCTTGATGTGGAGAAGAATGAAACTCTGACTTTGGGTTTTACTGATTAGACTGATAGATCTTTATAGAAATGGCTTGTTCCTATTATTATGAAAAAGCAAAAAGTTGTAATTTGCTGTTAATGCCTTATTTTACTGTAACAGAGTGAGTCAGAAGTCAATGCTTCTTTTTCTCTCTTTCTTTTCTTTTTTCTTTCCTTTCCTCACCTCTCCTTCCCCTTTTTCCTCCCCACTGCTTTCCTATTTACTTTGTATTTTGTATTTTACATTACTTTATAACTCAATAAAAATGTTAATGGAAGTAAAGAAGCTACACAGAAATCTCAAGAGCTCTGGGTTCAGAATCACCTCGCGGCGAGATGGGCAGCAAACAAATTTAATAAATAAATAAAGCAAAAATTCTGTATTTTATCATTCCAAAATTTGATATACGCATCCAAAAAAGTGACAGAGACAGGCAATATTTTTTTAAAAGTTGTACTTTCTTTGACTTGCAATTTCACTTATTGGCTAATCAGCAATGCACCATCCTTTTCTGACTTCGTATTGAACTCCAAAGATAATCTCTCCTAATTAACTTTGGACTAAGTTTACCAAAAGCCCCAGCTGGCTACTTCTGCAATACTAATGACTTGAATCTGATAAAACTTAGTCTGCTTGCTCAACTATGCTCAACACGATGCTTCCTATTACTCCCAAGTAACTCACACTTTCTGTATTGGGAATGGCAGAGAAACCACAGAACCTATAAACCTAGAGGATACAAGTAGGTCAAATGAAGAAAAATGTATTGCGTATTGCATCAAGACTTTTGATATATCTGCCCCAACACTGTATGGGGTCCTGGGTGCTCTCTGCATTAGTACTGATGTTAGCCAGTTGGATAATGAAACATCTGCAAGAAAACAACCAAACACAAAGAGCACCAAGGACCCCACAATTTGACCCTGAGTTACAAATATTCTCTTCTATTGGTCCACACACACACACACACACACACACACACTATATATATATATACATATACATACACACACACACACACACATATGTCAGCTGTTTTCTACAGATTCGGAAAGCAATAGCCCAATATTATCTAGAAATGTTTTTGACACAGGATTTTTGAATATAAAATAAATAACCTGTCTTGAAGCCATAGCCCTTGGTATAACTGCAAAAAAAGGGGGATGCCATGACTCAGAGGTGAAATGCTCCCGGTTCGCTCTTACCTGTCGGTCGTCGCAGAGCCGATGGAGCCGGTGGCAGTCGCAGCGCGGGTCTGCCCCTGCCCACTTCCCCGCCCGCCAGGACGCCGCCATTTGAATTCATTTGCCCTCTGCGCATGCGCAAAGCGTTCTGCATGCACAGAGGGCAAAAGAACTCAAATGGTGGCATCCAGGCGGGCGGGGGAAGCGGGTGGGGACAGCCCCGCGCCACAACCGCCACCGGCTCCATCGGCTCTGCGACGACCGACAGGTAAGAGCGAACCGGGAGCATTTCACCCTGATTCCTTAGATATTGTTAGATTACTGTATAGTTCCCCAAATCCTTCATCTCTGTATCACGCTGTTACCTTGCACCCCGCAGAGTCTTGTGAGTGGTACTAGTCACCACGTCAGCATAGTCAAAGGGTGATGGGATGACTTTGGCTGCCACCAGACCACTGATGTGGGCCATGTCAGCAAGAAGGTAGGCCTTCACCTCTTCACACACCTGACAAAAGGGATAGATGAGGACAGATAAGCTCACCCCACTTTGTCGTTCACTCAGTTCAACCTTTGTCCTCCCAATCCACTCTAAGACATACCTTTTTGATGCGGGCATAGTCAATAAGACGGGCATAAGCGCTGGTGCCAGCGATGATGAGACGTGGCCGGAATAGTCGGGCAGTTAACTCAAGCTGGTCATAATCAATGAGTCCTGTTTTTGGCTGGACAGTGGAGAGAGAAACAAATCAATACAGGTGGTCCTCAACTTACGACCAAAATTCAGCCCAGAATTTGTTGCTAAGTGAAACATTTGTTAAGTGAGCTTTGCTCCATTTTATGAGTTTTCTTGCCACAGTTGTTAAGTGAATCATTGCAGTTGTCAAGTTAGTAACATGGTTGTTAATAAACCTGGCTTCCCCATTGACTTTGCTAGTCGGAAGATCACAAAAGGTGATCACGTGACCCCAGGACACCGCAACCACTGTTCCCTCTAAGCTGCGTGGCCACGCGGCCGTGCATGTAATGAGAGAATGCCGCACGGAAGTTTCTAACTTCCGCGCGGCATTTTCTAATGGCAGAGGCTGCATGCCTGCGCGGCCGCGCACATAAAAAGAGAACGCTGCGCAGCAGTTTCTAACTGCCGCGCGCCATTTTCTGATCTTACAGGGAACATTGACCGCAACCATCATAAATATGACCAATTACTAAGCATCTGAATTTTGATCACGTGACCATGGGGATGCTGCAACAGTCATAAGTGTGAAAAACGGTCATAACTCACTTTTTTCACTGCTAAATGTCTATGGAGATTCTCAGTCATCCACGTCATAGTTGTCCCAAAGGTGTTTTTGCAAGTCCAGTTGCCTTTTGAAAAAGCACCTTTGGGGTGTTTTTTTTCACTGCTGTTGTAACTTTGAACAGTCACTAAATGAACTGTTGTAAGTCAAGGACTGCCTGTACTATCCTCCTCCAAATGCTGGCAAAATTAGTACAAATACTTGTGTAGATCAGCCTACAGGGAATAAATCATCCCTAAAAACTTGCATTAAATCCAGCCAAGATATTGAAGTAGAGATGTTATTAGCCATTACTTCCCAGCCACTATATTTATAGCTGGTTGACACCTCCAACAATCAGTTTCCTGATTTTCTAAAAAGGTTTAAAAAAAAAAAACCTGCAAGATAATCCAAACAAGGGCATCCATAGAGAATCAGGCTGGAACTAAAAGCGAAAGAAATCCCATTTAAACAAATAATTTGATTGGATTCCCGTAGCGGATATATAAATACATCCTGATTTTTTTTCATTTCACCTTCAGTACTGGCAATAAGGACTCTCAGCCTTAAGCCTATTTGTGTACCTTGATGGTAAGAAACAAGCAACGGGGTGTGGGAATGACAGATAAGATCCTTTGAATTAACAAGAAAATTAACAAGAAGTGGGATTTTTGAGAGATCTAAAGAAAATGGTTAAAGAGGGAAAGGTTAGTGGAAAGGAGGAAGGAAAATAGGGTTCACATTAGTAGATCTAAGGAAATTGTATCAGTATTATTCATTTTGGATAGTTAATCAAGTTAAAAGGTTTTTATGTTGGATTTGAATATGATGATGTACTGTATATTGCTTATAGCAAAACAGATTAGCAGAAAAAGTGGGATGGGAAATTTGAAATATTAATTGTGGATAGTCAATTAAGTTAAAGGGTTTTTATGTTGGATTTGAATATGATGATGTACTGTATATTGCTTATAGCAAAACAGATTAGCAGAAAAAGTGGGATGGGAAATTTGAAATATTAATTGTGGATAGTCAATTAAGTTAAAGGGTTTTTATGCAAGATTTGAATATGATGACGTATATTGTTGATAGAAAAATACAACAGCAGATGGAATGTGAAAGGGTAATTTGGTTTAATTTTAAAGACAATTTAAATTAAGAGGTGAAGTTGAAATGTAGTGGGATAGGAAATTTGAGAAATATATGTAGTAATGGAGGAATAAGACAATAATTGATGTTATTGTAAGAGATTGGGTTTAGGGCGATTAGTAATATTACTTCTGTATTAAGAAGAAAATAAGTGGAGATAAAGAAATATGTAAAGAGAATATTATGGCCAAAATGGAAAACAGAGATATGATGTAAAATGGATTATGTATATGAAAAGATATGTAAGAATGATCCGGACAACACTTTGTTCATAAAATATGTATGTTTTGGGGGGGGGGACGACAAAAAATTTGCAATAAAAATTGATTTTGAAAAATCCTTTGAATTAGTCTTCCTCAACTGGACATCATCCAGACATTGCAAGTCCCAATGTCTGGAAAATTCCAGTCAACATGGTCAAAATTCTATAAACCACCTTGAAAGTTGCAAGGTCATACATTTAACATTTAACACACACATGAAGATGTAATCAAGGGCGCTAGTTGAGAAAGGGATTCTACATTTTAAAATTAAAAACAAAATAAAAGCTGACAGCAGGCATCAAGGTTAGATTCAACCACCCAAGCATAACAATGATTACTTCAGCCAGAATATAAATTTAAAACATAAACTTAAAAACTTAAAACAAAATATAATTCAACCCAGGGCTCTAAGTTGGGAAGGTTATTCTATGTTTTTGCAAAAGTTGAGAGCTACTCATGAAGGTTGGTTGAAGCCGTCCAAGTGTAAAAAGATCTACTTTATTCAGAAGAGACATCAAAGCTACTAAGGGTGAACGGGTGATACAATACTGAATTGTGGGCATATCTGAATGAATAAAATTGGTGCTCATGAAATCCTATTTCTGTAACTTAAGCATTTGTGTCCGATTTTTTCCTTTCTTCACAACTTAATCTGCATGGTTTACTAATGGGTGTAATTTATTCTAATTTCTGTCAGCTGCAGGGAGGTCCAGTCCATGTGTAAATGAAACTTTTTCCCACCATCCTCTCAACTACTGGGAAACCTATTCAGTCATAATTCTGATTTCAGGAAACACCACTCACACACTTACTGGCAGCACAGAAGCTAGACTGCTTGGTTTGGTTTGTCACTGAGATTATCATAAAAATCTAGATTTTTACAAAAATTCAGTTTGATCGTCATTCCCATCTTCTGCATGCATTCACTAAGTTTTGATCAGGAACTCTTTAGCACACCATTCTAGATCTGCATTTTCAACCGACTGTCAGAAGCAGAGAAGGAAATCAGGGACGTGCAAATATTTTGAACTCCTGTTTACTCACATTGAGTTTGTAAGGCATGGACTCAAAGAAGATGGACGTGGCTGAGATACGCTTGACATCGGACATGTACCCATGAGTCAGGCTGTCAAGAAGAAGGAAGACATTCTGTCAAGACAAAGCTTAAGCCTCAATCATAGCCCAACTCGAGCTAAGAAGCTAAGGCCATGATGGCGAACCTATGGCACACGTGCCACAGGTGGCACATGGAGCCATATCTGCCGGCACACGAGTCTTTGCCCTAGCTCAGGAAAGGCTCTGGAGCCTGGGGAGGGCGAAAACAGGCCTAGCGGGCCTACTGAAAGTCGGGAAACAGGCCATTTCCGGCCTCCGGAGGGCCTCCGGGGGGGGGGGGCAGGGGAGGCCATTTTCGCCATCCCCAGGCTTCAAGAAAGCTTCTGGAGCCTGGGGAGGGCGAAAAACTACCGGGCCCACCGGAAGTCTGGAAACGGGCCATTTCCAGCCTCCGGAGGCTTCAGGGTGCCTGCTAGGCCCAAAATGGGGCGCGGGGGGGGGTCGTGCGCACATGCACGGGGAGCGTGGAGGGGTTGCGTGTGCATGCGCGGGGGTGAGGCAGCGTGGGGGTGGGGGTCACGCGCGCATGCGCAGGGGACGGGGCGCAGGAGGGCATTGAATTATAGGTGTGGGCACTCGCGCGGCACCCGAGGAAAAAAAGGTTCGCCATCACTGAGCTAAGGGAACAAATATTCAGTATGTCTAAAGAGATTATAAATTAGCCAGGCAATTCCCCGCAAGTCCACCATGAGGCTGGCAGCATGGGGAGAGGTGTAGATTATGGGGAGACACAAGGGATAGCAGTTCCCAGAAAGCGAAGAGGCAGATGCTCTTCAACATCATCCAACATCAACATCATCCATGTTGGCATCCAGAGGAGATGACAGAAATGTCTACAGGTCAAAACTAAAGAAAACATGGTCATGTCTAAATCAGAGACAGACAATGAGGAGGTAAGCCTTATTCTATGAGTTTTATATATTGCTGGTCAAAAAAGGGTACTCCAAAAATGCCACATGAGTCATTCTGGGTCTTCTCCCTGCCTCTTCCAGCTTCTTCAGCTCCTTCTTCTTGTGGATCCGTAAACCCTTCAGATCCTCATTCTCCCAGTTATTCTTGTGCACCATCCTCCTCTCTTTCCCCTCAGGTATCCCAACTGTGGTGGCCCAATCCTCCCTTTTCACCCCTTCTGATATGCTACTAGACTGGAACATCTCGCAAGGCTTTCCTCCCCAAGTTTCATTCCCCAATCCACACACATACTGGCCCCCGTCGGGTAAATCCAGGCCCATGAGACGTTCGTGCGGCTGCAGCAAGGCTGTGTAAGCAGCAAAATTGGCCGGGGATCCAGAATAAGGCTGGACATTCACCCCCCAGCGTTCAGGATCCAGATCAAAAGCTTCAAGAGCACGGCGTTCACAGAGCAGTTCAATGCGGTCCACCACCTCAGAACCACCATAATACCTGCATCATGATATCAATAGCCACAAAGGAAATGTTAGTAACAGGAAAACCCATAACGCCACCGTAATTTCTGAAACAGAGAAAAACTAGAAGAAAATTTTATCTGTCTCCTCCATGCCATCACAGTGTACAACCACCTTGGCAACCATTCCCTAACGAAGCATTCTGACCACCCCTTCTCTCGATGTACGTCTCTGCACCTCGTCCGTAATAAATGTCCATACAACACTCCTCCCCCCCCCGGTTTCCAAAATATAGCTATAACATGTTTCTTATCTCCACCATCGGGATCAGAGGTCAGTTTCAGAGCCAACATATAACTGTATCTGGCCCGAAACGGACCTTACCAAAATGTCTGAGGCCTCTTCTGAAGGCAAGTCATTTCATGTGGCTGGCAAACACCAGTCATATGAGAAGGATTCAATAGGATCTACATGCTCCCTTAGCCTTCACTCCCAGATAATCCAAGAGAACAGAAAATAGGGCTTCCTCCTCCTGCCGGAGTAATGGATATCTGAGTACATATATCTGTATCGGTGTAGACAGTAAATACGTATCACTTTGTGGCAGGCAGTATGATGTAGTGCTTAAGATGCTGTAGGCCTGGAATGGAGGGATCATGGTCCTTCAAATGTTGTTTGACTAGGGCAGGGGTCGGCAACCTTAAACACTCAAAGAGCATTTTGGGCCAGTTTTCCACAGAAAAGAAAACACCGGGAGCCACAAAAACCTTTTGACATCTAAAATTAAGATAACACTGCATATATCATTTTTTACCTTTATGCTATATATAAAAAAACTATAGTGTGTTGCATTTATGTAATCAATGAACTGCTACAGAGAATTTTTTTTTTTATTTCTGCATGCAACAAAAACATTTTGAAGTCCGAAAAAAAAAGATGGGTCGAAAAGCTCAATAAATTGCATGCCGGCGAGTGTCGCACATTGGCGGTTATGACGCATGTTTTGAGCAACAGGGAGCCGCAGCAGAGGGATGAAAGAGCCACATGCGGCTCCAGAGCCGCAGGTTGCAGACTCCTGGACTAGGGACTAGGACTGGTGGACATATTGGAACCTAACAACTTTTATAAGGCCATATAGGTAGTCCTTGACGTACAACCGCAATTGAGCCCAAAATTTCTGTTGCTAAGCAAGACATTTGTTAAGTGAGTTTTGCCCTATTTTATAACCTTTCTTGCCATCATCGTTAAGTGAATCACTGCAGTTGTTAAACATGACTGTTAAGTAAATCTGGCTTCTCCATTGACTGCGACTTGTCAGAAGTCGCAAAGAGGGATCACATGACCCCAGGATACTGCAACCAATATGAGTCAGTTGCCAAGCATCTGAATTTTGATCATGTGACCATGGAGATGCTGCAACGGTCATGTGAAAAAGGATCGCAAGTCACTTTTTTCCAGTGCTGTTGTAACTTCGAGCAGTCACTCAACAAACTGTTGTAAGTCAAAGACTACCGTATTTTCCTATTCTAAGGCAAACTGCGGAGGATAAACTCAGGCAATCTCTTTTTAATCCATTCTCATGTCTGCCCATCCCAATCTATTACGGTCTTTTTTGGTACACTACCTCTTGCCTGGGTAGCCCTCTGAATACTTGTTGTTGAGACACGACCCCAGAGCCTCCAAGGCAGCCCGGCTACAGAAATTCTGAAATTGAGGAAAGAGAAAAAAGGAAGTATAACCTTGAACTACGCCGTCTACGTTCCAACCTAAGCTTAGTACACAAGATCACCTACCTTAATGTCCTACCTGTTAACGACTACTTTAATTTCAACCGCAATAACACTAGGGCTATCAATAGATACAAGCTAAATGTATTCCGCTCTAATCTTGATTGCAGAAAATACGACTTCTGCAATAGAGTAGTAAATGTCTGGAACACTTTACCTGATCCTGTTGTTAGTTTCTCTAACCCCCATACCTTTTACCTTAAGCTGTCTACCATGAACCTTACACGTTTCTTAAGAGGTCCCTAAGGGGGCGTGTGTAAGCACACCAACGTGCCTACCGTCCCTGTCCTACTGTACCCATTTGTATGCACTCATTTTATGTGTTTATGGCTATGTTTTACTTCTTTATATCCATTTATTTGTGCCATTTTTTCATGTTTCCTTGCACTTGTTGACAAATAAATAAATAAATAAATAAATAAATAAATAAATATAATAAAATAAAAAAATAAAATAAAATAATAAAATAAAATAATAAAATAAAATAGAATAGAATAGAATAGAATAGAATAAATAAAATAAAAAATGAAATATAAAATGATAAATAAAATAAAATAAAAAATAATAAAATAATAAAATAAAATAATAAAATGAAATGAAAAAATAAATAAAATAAAATAAAATGATAAAATGATAAAATGATAAAATAAATAATAAAATAATAAAATAATAAAATAATAAAATAATAAAATAATAAAATAATAAAATAATAAAATAATAAAATAATAAAATAATAAAATAATAAAATAATAAAATAATAAAATAATAAAATAATAAAATAATAAAATAAAATAAAATAAAATAAATAAAAGAAGTGCTGAATGTTGGGGGGAGAAAGTGAACCTCAGTGACATTTCTGGTTCTCTTATGCTAAAGAAGAAAAAATGCCACATTTTATGGTGCGACAGATTAATTCAGATAAACACAATGGGAAGATCAAGCTGTTCCTTCTTTGAACCTTCCAAGTGGAGCCAGTGCTGTAATGGGCATTTTGGAAGCAAGCAATAGCAGGTGAGGGTGAATATCTACCATAGTAAAATAGAATAGAATAGAGTAACAGAGTTGGAATAACAGAGTTGGAATGGAACTTGGAGGTCTTCTAGTCCAACCCTCTGCTTAGGCAGAAAACCCTAAGTAGAAGAGGAGAACTCCAAATCCGGAGAGAAATCATATTTTGGGGTTTCTTAAACTTTGGCTAGGCAGTATGAAAAATATATTGCTGGTTTCTGGTTAAAGGCAATTATAATCCTTTCTCCATCCATTAATGTTACAAGACGACAGGAAAGACATTACAGATTGTACGAGGGTGAGTCAAAAAGTAATGCCATTTTCTTTATTTCAGGTGAAGTTTTTGATAAAAATACCTGAAATTTTTCCAGTTATACTGTAAATGATTACATCATTTACGTCCTGAAATATTTTGATTCTTACTTTTCAGGTTTTTAGACTCGCAAGGAAAATTCAAAATGGCTGCCCCCTTAGAGTTGCGTCAAAAACAAAGAGCAGTGATTGAATTCATTGTTGCTGAGGGGGAAACCCCTGTGAACATTCACAGACGATTACAAAATGTGTTTGAGGACAATACTTTAGATTATAGCAATGTATGCAAAGGGTTTGAGAGGCAAACATTATTCCAGTGACGAGGAAGTGAAAACTGCAGTAAAGAAGTGGCTCAAAGAACAGTCAACAACATTTTACGAGGCAGAGATACATGCTCTCATTCGAAGGTGGAACATTGCTATTGAGAGAAACGGTGACTATGTTGAGAAGTAGGGATGTGATCCACAGAGGACCAGCTTCATTTTGATGTATGCTACATGTTCCTGTGTTGGTAATTATACCTGTCCTAAAGAAGATGGCATTACTTTTTGACTCACCTTCGTATAATTCTTGCAACAATTTTTAAAGATACACTACTTTGCAAATAGAGAACCTAAGTCAACAACAGAACAGCAACCCCAATAGGTTTCTCTAGGAAGCTGCAGAGTTGAATTTGAGACTTTCAATCCACATTCAAAAAAATTTACTGGATTGAGACAAATGGACATCAACCCAGTCTACTGATGGGAATTAGCCGTGCTCTGCGATAATATATCCATTGCAGAGGGTAGAACAGTTCCGTGAAAGGATGGAAATCTATCACCTTTGCAGATTGTTTGTGGGTTTTCAAGAAACATCTGATTTGCTACTATACCAGGAAGTGTGATGGACACAATAAAAATACAATTGAAACTTCTTAATTTGTACTCTTAAAGATCTGGGTGCATTTGTCATTATGAAGTAAAGTAACTAAGCCTCTGCTGAAAACAGGTAGTCCTCATCTTATGACAATTGAGCCCGAAATTTAGGTTGCTAAGTGAGAAATTTGTCAACTGAGTTTTGCCCCATTATACGACTTTTCTTGCCAACAGCTGTTAAGTGAATCACTGCCGTTCTTAAATTAGTAACCCGGTTGTTAAGTGAATCTGGTTTCCCCATTGACTTTGCTGGTCAGAAGGTCGCAAAAAGGGGATCGCATGACTCCGGGACACTGCAACCATCATAAATGTGAGTCAGTGGTCAAGCAACCGAATGTAAATCACGTGACCATGGGGATGCTGCAAAACGGTCATAACTCACTTTTTCAGTGCCGTTGTAACTTCAAATGGTCACTAAATGAACTGTTGTAACTCGAGGTTTACCTGTATATGTTTTTAGGTATCAAGGAAGATGACAACATTCCCTCATTGGAAGGATCCAAAGTAAAATGCATCTACTTCATCTTCAACCCAAGGCTGAGGAAGAAGATGCTTCTCTCACTCACCTCTGAGGCAATGAGTTCTAGACCCCGGCACTGGCGATCTTTTTCCTGCTGTACCAAATCCCACATCTCAGGGTCGCTCTCTGCCAAGCTCTCCTGCCCAGTCCAGCCTGCGGCCTTCTTGGAAGAAGCTGCAGCTGCCTTGCTGTGTTGGGCCCGCAGACTCCCCCTTGCCTGGCAGCATCTTTGTAGGGGCTGAAAAGGTAAAACAGCAGACAGGATCACAAAAGAGCCAGCATAAGCCATCCCAGTCAAAAATCTTCAATTCTTCAAAAATCATATAAACACACTGTGTTTGTGTACTGTGTTCCAGTAAAATCCTTTACTGGAAACCCCATTAATACATATTCAAAATGGCCACCTAGGATGGAGAACTTTATAGCTCAAGATGTTGTGGGATAAGAATGCCAAATAGTTCCATCCCATAGGACCAATGATTATATCAATAGCAATAGCACTTAGACTTATATATTGCTTCACAGTGCTTTACAGCCCTCTCTAAGCAGTTTACAGAGTCAGCATATTGCCCCCAACAATCTGGGTCCTCATTTTACCGACCTCGGAAGGATGGAAGGCTGAGTCAACCTTGAGCCTGATGAGATTCGATCTGCCAAACTGCAGGCAGCCAGCAGTCAGCAGAAGTAGCCGCAGTACTGCATTCTAACTACTGTGCCACCAACTATAATTTAAATGATAGTTAAATTTCATTTGAGAGTCCAAACTTGGAAGCTACTGAGGTGAACAATCTGAATGAGGAAAGAAAGCATGAAATTAGGAAAAGTCTGAGGAAAAATGACTGGTTTAAATAAGATGATTTTCCTCTCCCCTCACCAGGCATCAAGACAAACAAAGTCTTATTTAAAAAAGAAGGCTTTGGAGATTTCCTATAAATCAGGATTGAGGGACCCAAGCATATTTCCAAGGACAACAGATTCCACAGTGGAAGGGTTACCATAGAAAAATCCATCCTACTGGTCCCATTCTTCCTAGTTCATCTCAGAATGGGACCTCTAGCCTATTATCTGACAAAAGAAACAGTATCATTGTGGACAGGAAACAACTCAGCAGAGAGATAAGTCTTCCAAAGCAGTAAAATACTTATAAAAAAAGCTTCGTAGCCAGGAGAAGAGCATTCATCACTCATAATAATATACAAGATGCTGTGCCTTCAAAGAGAGTTGCAAGGGAATTATGACAGAAGAGGGGAATATCCTGCCTGTGAGAAACAAAACGCTGGACTAAAATGGGCCTAGGTCTGATCAGCAGCGGCAGTTTTAAGTTTAGTGAAGTATCTCCAGATGATCGATAGCAATCTTAAGAGCCAATGCTTGTCCTTCTATTGGGGGAAAGACTGCTCATATGTAAAAACTCCCCAATCCCTGAGGAAACCCCGCATGTTTAAAGCAACTTCCCTTTTTCGAGACCAGTGAGGGAAGAGCCACATCCCTCAAAGATGCCTTTGCAAGGTTTAGGGTACAGTTCAATTCTTCCTCCATGTAATTAAGATCACATGAAAGATACTGCCAAACCAGACTTGGCAGTAATCTCCACCCTTGAGTCCTCAGATGTTCCTGCTCTACTATCAGCATAAGTACTGGCAAAGAATGATGGGAATTATATTCCAAAAGCATCTGGGGCCATTCAAGTTTGGGAATTGCTGCCTAAACGGATTTCTACTGCTTGGAATTCTCCAGATACAGTATATTAATATCGCAACTCCCGATAGCGCAGAGCATTGTCCAAAGAGCCCATTGCGGGAACCTTGATGCTCTCTGAGCTTGTTTTCTTGCAGATGTTTCATTATCCAAACTAGGTATTACTCTATTACTCTAGTTTGGGTAATGAAACATCTGCAAGAAAACAAGCTCAGAGAGCATCAAGGACCCCTCATTTCAACCCTGAGCTACAAATATTATGCTATATTGAGAGCCTGATGCTTCTGGAGGCTGTGAGGTTGGAGGAAAATGGTGTAAAGACTAGATTCCCCAGTAAGTTACATTGATTAGCATAGATCTTCAGACCAACTCTCTCCCTCTGCCATGCTGGCTCTTGCAGCAGTGACCAGTAGCAATTATGTTCATGTCAGAACTAGACTATCATCACACAAATCACATGGATAGCAAGAAATTTAAAATTGCAAGTTTCTGTCACCAGACAGCTATTGAGCACAGTGGTAGTTTTTGAAGATTGGGAGGAAAGGGGGCCATGCAGGCAAAATATTACTTTTGCTAACATTAAGGAACACGGTCCCATATACTGGCAAGCATGCAACCCAAAATTGCTGAAGCTAGTCAACTTCCCTCTAAGTTGTCTCAATGAATTTGCAGAATGACATTTACATTCCTCACAGCATCTTACCCAAATGGAACTCAGAAAAGGAATGATATTTCTAGCCACTTGACTCAATGAATGAGCAATGGAGTGAGAACTCAAAAGACAAAGTTAGAGGGGCAAGCGAGACAGTCAATTTCAAGGTCTGGTGAGACAAAGATGGCTCTGTACTGCAGATGGGCAAGTAGGCCTCTTCTGAGTAGAACAGCAGAGGCCTCTGTTTGTGCTGCTGAGCTGGTAAATCCAGTCAGGGAAGAACTGCTGGATGCACATGTGCCTACAAAGTTGGACTGGTTCCCTCATCCCCACCACTAAAATTCATTTCAAAGTAAGGCTGTTTACCACAAATGACGGGCACCTTGAAGGGAAAAACAAACAAACAATTGGCTTTCATTTTCTTTATTAAAGGGATTATCATCCAACCATCATCTCCTCTGCAGATGATGCAATGGCGTCATATAAGTTGCATCAGCAAAGTAGCAAAACTTAAGAATGCATCAAGTTTGGCTTTAAGGGTGAAATGTTCCAACACTGTTTGGGGGGGGGGGAGTAAAATTCCTTTTCAAAGGAAAGGAATATTTGACAGGTTGCAAGGATAGATTTGCCACACAGCCTTTAATCTTTTTTGTTGAGGTGTTTTTTTTTAAGGAGAATTTTAATGACATTATCTAATCAACAGCCTGCAAATCAGAGAGCAATTTTCAGATGGGCAGGTCATTTTATTGACGGTTCCAGGGTACAACAGAGTTACTGCCAAGGGACCTTTAGCCAGGTCACAGAGTAGCTGCAAAAAGTTAGTTTTGCCTCTGATCTATCCCTGTTCTTTTCTTCCTGCCTGCCGGAGGCTCCAACCCATTCTGTAATTCCTCTCTTCAAAGCTGCAATGTCAGATAGGACAGTATGTGAAAG
Organism: Diadophis punctatus similis; assembly: GCA_023053685.1. NCBI lineage: Eukaryota > Metazoa > Chordata > Lepidosauria > Squamata > Dipsadidae > Diadophis > Diadophis punctatus. The sequence continues at coordinate 2,606,973 of JALIGW010000037.1, read as the reverse complement.
AAAGGAGATGTTACAAAAAAATTAGCCCATAAAAACCAGCAAAGTGTGACTGCTTGGAGAGGTTTTCGCTGATAATAGTGTCTCAGTCCTGAACGTCAAGATAACTCTTCGCTTTGCTCTGTGCCGCTTCCAAGAGCTATTAGCCAGAATTAAATAATAATTGGGTAGCAGAATGGCAACGATCTGTGCCGCTATCAGATCCCTGCTATAAGCCCCAGGCGGGCATATAAACTCCCTTACCCAAGAAACTCTGATTTCTAAACTTGCACACTTAACAGTCCCATTCAAAACAAAAGATATAAAATGAAGTGGGGAGGGGGGAAAGGAGGAGGAGATGGATCTTTCCTGGAGCAGCGAAACTTTTTGCTGTTCAGAGAAGTAGAAAAACTGAACCGAGCGTGGAGAAGAACAGCTTAGGCCTTTTAAAATAACCCATCACTCTCCATGCGGCTTGGGGGGCCGGGAAAATGATCCCTGAGGTCAGATTCCCCCATACTTTGCAATTCAAGTCATCCGCTCTGCATCCCAAGAGGTCCCAAACATCAAAGACCGCCGGCTCAAAAGCGCTTCTCAGAAGTTATCAATAAAGCAACTGCCCCTCTTCTCCGCATCTCTGCTCCCACTTTAAGTGGGCAAAGCAACTTGCTCTCTTTCCCTCCACAAGAGCCCCATCTGTCAGTCGCACCGCATCTTACCTTGGCAAAGTGTCTAAAAGGAAAAGACAGCATAGCAGCCTAAGACGAGGAAAAGTGCAAACTCTTGTACAAGCTGTTGCTCACGTTACGTGAGTCCAAAGACCAAAGAAAATCGCTGAGCTGGTGAAAAGAAAAGAAAAAAAAAAGAAGGGAAACGCGTGGCTCTTCCTTCGCCACTGCCAGCTACTACCGGGTGCAAAAGGCATTATGGGAGATGTAGTTTTTACTCTTGATGCTCCTTCTGCTTGCACTTATTATCTGACGTCTGGCAAGCGGTGACTTCAGGATGGGCATCTGCGGCAATCGCTGTTGTGAAAGGAAGGGATTTTCTTTCAATCTGTCTCGTTGAAAGCGAAAGCAAGTGTTAGTGACGTAATATCGAAGGGCATGTTCTTAATATAACCTTAAGACCCATAATGGGGCTGTTGCATTCGACTTTCATGATTTAATTTGGGTGAAAACACCTCCCGTTTATCCAGACAGAAAATTGGAAAGATGGCTGCTTTTCCACAACATTGTATGATTGCCTGTTTAATTCATTAATTTATTCCCACTCCACCACACAAGCTGTATAGTGTTCTCCTACACTTTATACAGCTGCAAAATAAGTCAAAATTCAACAGGCAAAGTTCCACTCTTGCCTCTCCACCAAGGTCATGAGCGATCAGGCAACCAAAGAATTAGAATCTGTATTACAACAACATCTGTAATAAATGCTGGCTTACAAAAAAGCATGTGCTCTTTTGAATTTCCAAGAATTTCTCTAGAGTGAGAGGATTAAAAATCCTGGTTAAAAAAAGTGGGAAGTGGTACAACAGTGGTGTTTAAATCGCTTACATACATTTTTAGATAGCATACTGGGAAACCTAGAAGATATAACCAAATTGTCACGGTGTGATTTATTGCCTGTTACATGTATATGCAGGGAGCTGCATCCCTATCTAATATAATGGTTTATTCCTGAGCAGTGATTGATATGTTCTTGTACGCATGTGTGCATTCCAAACTCCATTCTATCCTTCTGGCTTCCGATGAGGGAAGTCGCATTTTATATCAGACATGTAATTAATCAGAATTTATTGCTTTTGTACCGAAATAAATATTTTAATTAGACTTTTAAACTGCGGTTTTATTTCTAATGTCTGAATTCCGGGAGAACGATCTATTTCGCCTCTGTGAGATTTATTCTCACTTCGTCACAAATGTTGCCCATTACAAACAAAATGTGGTGCAACCTTCATTTTTTAAAATGAATACAGTAGCTTTCTGTTAAAGATAGATGGAAAAGAGGAGACAATAATCATTACCAGAGTGCAGATATGAGACAGGCTTGAAAAACCATTGCTTTCTTTAAAGAACTAAAACTGTCTAACCAATGAAGATTGTTTAATGAAGGGAAAGACCAGACTGTTGGACGTCTCTCTTGCTAAACTTTTTACATGCTTTGGAGGTTTCTATGTGGAATATTGAAGATCAATTGTGAGCCACCATACTGAGATTCCATAAAATGTGGAAAGGGCTTTCCTGCCAAATGTTGATAATCCTAAACTACAGGTGTGGGCTGCAAAAAAAATACGGGTTGTATCCCCTTGCTACCATCTAGTGGTCCTCTGGATTTTTGCCACCTAGATCTGAGAGCCCTACCCGTAAGGTGGGCAATTGCTAACCCCTAATACTTTACAGAATCACATCATAAGGATTTCCTTGGATTTCATTACTTCTGTTTCTGTGTGTGTATGTGCATATGTAAAGCAATGAAATAAGAAAAAAATTCGTTAGATGAATAGGCTACTGCCTCACATCCATATTATCCATTCCAATTTTCAAAACAGACTGTATTAATAAGTTTTTCCTACCTAAGAATATCCAGCTACAATGCTCATGTGAACAAAAGAGTTGTAAGTTAGGATACTGCTCATTGTAGCCCCATAAAAGAGAGGAATATATAAAGGGAATCCTGTTCTGTTCAGTGGGGAGGAAAACTCCCTTATGACAGACTCAATAATTCCTCTGTAGAACTGAATCAGCAGCTCCTTGGGCAGTTTGAGCTTTCTGAGTTGGCGCAAAAAGAACATTCTTTCTTGTGCTTTTTTGATGACGTTTTTGATGTTAGGTGTCTATTTTAAGTCTTGAGATATGATAAAACCTAGAAACGTGAAGGTCTCTACTGTTGATATTGTGTTGTCTAGTATTGTAAGAGGTGGTAGCATAGGAGGGTTTCTCCTAAAAATCTACCACCATTTCCACTGTTTTGAGTGTGTTTAGTTCAAGATTGTTCCGGTTGCACCACAAGGCTAGTTGTTCAACCTCCCGTCTGTATGCAGATTCGTTTTTGTCTCGAATGAGACCAATCACTGTTGTATCATCTGCAAACTTCAGTAGTTTACCAGATGGATTGTTTGAGATGCAGTCATTGATGTATAGAGAGAAGAGAAGTGGTGAGAGCACACAGCCCTGGGGTGGGGGTGGGCTGTGCTAATTGTACAGGTATCTGATGTGATTTTGCCTAGCTTCACCTGCTGCTTCCTGTCTGTTAGGAAGCTTATGGTCCATTTACAAGTGTGGTCAGGTACAGCTAGCTGATTTAGTTTAGTTAGAAGAATATCTGGAATGATGGTATTGAATGCTGAGCTGAAGTCTACAAAGAGGACCCTTGTGTAGGTCTTTGGAGATTCAAAATGTTGTAGGATGTAGTGCAGAGTCATATTAACAGCATCATCTGTCGATCTATTTGCTCGGTAGGCAAATTGCAAGGGGTCTTACGGCAGATCCATGATGGTTTTCAGATGGGCCAGCACTAGCCTTTCAAAGGTTTTCATAACTACAGATGTTAGGGCAGCCGGTCTGAAGTCATTCAGTTCCTTGATGGAGGGCTTCTTCGGCACTGGGATAATAGTAGAGCGTTTGAAGCAAGAAGAAACACAGCACATCTCTAGTGATTTATTAAAGAAGCGGGTGAAGATGGGGGGCAGTTGGTCAGCACAAGCTTTTAATCTATGACACATTTCGTTATTATGGCTAGAATTCCAATATTCCCAGGAGAAATCCTTTCGCTCCATCACCTAATTTATTCTGGTCACTTTTTCTTTTTAGCTAAAAAGACTTAAGAGCTTTCTCTCTTCCTTCTTGAGAACTTATTTGATCCTTTGATCATATTAATTATTTTTTTGCACCTCCTTCAACCTCTAATGAATTCTTTTAAAGGGAGAGCAAACAGGCTTACATGGAAGTCTTTAGAAGAATCCATTACAGGTCGAAGGTGCAAAAATGCAACATAGTCAAGGGGTAATGGCTACAGATTTGTATGATGGTATTCTAATGCTGGCAGTTTTATATTCCAGCTTTAATAGTCCCTAGCATGATTTTTTTTTAAAAAAAATGGGTATTATTATTTTGTAAATCTGCTAAGTGTTAAATTCACCCTCATTCAAACTCCTCTTTTTTATTGCTGGGTCATTGTATGCGTTTTGGATATTATCTTGATTCTTAGCACAATCTAGATAAGTGACAGTATGATTGCACCTTTAGTGTACAACATTTCACTTTTACTCGATTCAGTAATTTCATATGTTCAGTAATCTCGTTTGTCCAGAAGGCTTTTTTTCAGAACCTTTCACAACCCACATTGTCTTTCCCTATCTTACATAGTTTGACCATCTTGATGTTCTACCCCAGAGGTCTCCAACCTTGGCAACTTTATGAGGTGTGGACTTTAACTCCCAGAATTCCTCAGCCAGCATAGCTGGCTGAGAAATTCTGGGAGTTGAAGTCCACACCTCATAAAGTTGCCAAGGTTGGAGACCTCTGTTAAATCTACCCTATCCTACTTTTGCACGACTTACTACCAAGCTGAACAGTTCCTTACTAGAATGCAAATTCAAAAACAGACCTTTGACCTTTGCTGTGACTCTCCTCCTTAAAGTGAAGCAGCCCCTCCCTCCATCCCCCAAATGTGTCCTTTGCTCAGTCTTTTTGTATTTTATCTATGGACCCGAGCAAGTTTTAAGTCCCCCACTGAGCAATAGCTAAGAAATTTTGCAAAGTCAGAATAATTCTGGAGCACCGCAACCTTTCTGTCACATGCTAGTTTGTGGCATATTTGAAATCACTTGGCTGCCCAATAAAGCATGCTGATTAGTTGCCGAACTGGCTCATTCCTCAGTTTTAATATTGTGCCCTACTGAGCCAAGCCAAACCCAAGCAACAACCCTGGAAACAAGTGTATTTTTCTCTTCTCTTATCCTGGTGATTTATTATCATGTGGTGATTTTATTTTTTTATGAAACAAATATACTGTATATGGCTCCCCCAAGTCACATAGGGTGACTCCTGTTTGGGATAGAGCGTACCAATAATGCTGCTGCTCTGATTCAGGGGTGGGTTCTACTTAGCTTCCCTATCGGTTTGGGGACACGCCTGAAGCGCGCGCCCCCGTCGCTCCCGGGTTAAACTGGTTGTCAGGCCGAAGCCATTTTATTTGGACTCTTTGGCCTGCCACACTATATACTATTCTATTATGCATTTTCTATTGTGGGAAAATGGGAGGGGGGATAGTATGAGGTTGTTAGCATGTAGCCATAACAAATTCCTTTCTAGAAAGCCAATGTCATCCTTTGTCTCTGCGCTTCTGCACCTGCACGGAAGGAGATGGGTGGAATCTGCCAGCATGGCACTTGGAGATTGGAGAATGTAATGAACTTGTGGGTGTGGGGACAAGGGCTTGAACTTTCAACTGGGTGGTGAAACCCTGGGGACTTCAGATTCGTGTTTCACCCAGATGTACTAACATGGCTCCAATAGTAAATTGGGACTTTGAGGAATATTTTGACTCGGACTCTGATTTAAATTTGTATGCTATTGGAACCTGACACTGGTCTGCGCATGTGCAGGAGGCTTTGTGCATGCGCAGAGTGTTATTTTCGTGTAAATTTGGCTCTGGTGGACGGATTTCAAGCTGGAGGACCGGTTCGGGGGAAAGGCATTGCTTTTCCCCACCATGAGCTATCTGGGTGTAGATGGGAAGGATCAGAGCAATCAAAGCATCAAGAGAGAAAATTCAGCAAAACTTACGTGATATACTGTATACTTCAAAAATAATTAGGAAGAAATGCTTCAGATAGCATCTCTAGATCAGTGTTTCCCAACCTTGGCAAGTTGAAGATGTCTGGACTTCAACTCCCAGAATTCCCCAGCCAGCGAATACTGGCTGGGGAATTCTGGGAGTTGAAGTCCAGACATCTTCAACTTGCCAAGGTTGGGAAACACTGCTCTAGATTACTGTAGCCTGTCTCCCTCCTGGCCCCCCCCCCCATTTTTTTTTAAATTTTCTGGCTATTGTGAAAAAAGGTGTGGCTGCTTGAAGAGTTCGTTGGTTTTAAAGAACTGGCTTTTTGTAGCAGCTGATTTTTTTTAAAAGGCTTGGGTTGGAGACCTGAACAAAGATGGTTGCCTTGACAAATTACAGAGGTCTGAAGCACTTCTTCTGAATCATTTTAGAAGTATTCATAATCCTAATAATAGTTACGGCTTTCCTTCTTTCAGTGCCCTAGTTCACCCAGCACAATAAGCCATGACATGTTTTTTTTCTTCCTTTTGTGTTGCGTGACTCAAGTGCTCAAGAAACAGGGGTAAAGCTGCTATAGCTTACTCAATGGGTGATCTCTGCCACGAGGGCAGCACAGACCAAGGTGATTTGAACTGACTACAAGGAACTTCCACAAATAGTTCCCTGAGAAGAAAAAAGGGGTTAAGAATATAATATCTAACCAGCCTCAAGTTTCCCACATCTCTTTTTTAAAGCAAATCCTGGGGGAAGAAGGGTGGGTGGGACTGGATCAGGGGTGAAATTCAGCAGGTTCTGACAGGTTCTGGAGAACCAGTAGCGGAAATTTTGAATAGTTCGGAGAAACAGCAAATACCATCTCTGGCTGGCCCCAGAGTGGGGTGGGAATGGGGATTTTGCAGTATCCTTCCCCTGGAGTGGGAACTTGGGAAGGGAATGGGGATTTTGCAATATCCTTCCCCCAGGAGTGGGAAGGGAATGGGGATTTGGCAGTATCCTTCCCCTGCCACACCCACCAAGTTACGCGCACAGAACCGATAGGGAAAAATTTTGAATTTCACCCCTGGACTGAATACCTTATAAGCTCTTCTCTTTGTGCTTGCATCTCTACTATAGAACCATCACGGTGATGAATAGGGTAGACTTATCATTACAGCTGCAAACATTCACTGAACAAAGCACCACTTGCAGATAAAAACAGATTGAATAAAGCAAATTTATTTGCTCGCAATTAAAATTAAGAACATTATTCCAGGGTTAGCAGCAAGATTCGGCTGCATTTTGGTCATTAACTGATGAATAGGCTGCAGGCTACCTAAAATCAAATGATTTTAATCAACTAAAACCACAGAATCAGATGACAGGGCATCTTGGGTGTACATTTATTCTCCTCCTGATATAGCATGCCGCCCAAGCCATTATTTATCTGTTTCTGCAGGGCTAAGGCCAATAGGCGAGCAGCATAAAGGAGCATGAGGTTTCCTGCTGCCCTGTAATACATCTGCATTATGCATTAATTATTGCTGTTAAGTGACGACTATGTTGCGTGCTTAATCCTGTGGCAAGAGCACAGCAACACTCAGCAGAGAGGTAATTAAATGCCACATGTAGCACTGCTTGCTACTGGGCCCAATAGGAACTTTGTCATAAAAGAAGGGAATGGACACAATCAGGCACTAAAAATGAAGCCATATTGAAAGCTCTCTGGTGGCTGTGCCTTTAAGAGCACAGCTTGTCCTGCAGATCTTAGGCAGCCATAATATTGTCTTTTTCTGCGGGCAGAAAGCTTCACCTGTTGATTTTGCTAGATCAAGCTGCTCTTAAAGAAAGGGGAGGGAGGGTGTTGATCACTTTGCAACCCTAGGATATTACTGTCATCTGTGATCAATAGATATTTGCCTCTTTAATCTTAGGCTAGCTGGAAGTCTACTGTGCACTTCTTCATGGCTATATTCCTGCAGTCCTTAAGAGGGTAGGAAAGTATTTGTGTTATCCAATAGCCAAATTCTATTTTGCCTCATTGACGGGATTGGTCAATGGGACTGTCTGTAAATGTAATGGATCCCCCCTGGCTGCGTTTTTTCTTCCCACCCTGTATTATGTACTGGCAGGGAAGTAAGCATCAATCCCCAACAGGTGATGGTGCTAAGTTTCAGTGGATGTGGGCAGTTGCCCGGAATGGACGCTTTAGCTACCTTTCAAATTGCTGAGGGGCTAGCAAGGAAATTATTCCCCAAACCGAAGCCAGTGGATAGCCAGTTTGGGAATTGGATGGGGGGGGGGTTTCCACAGCAACCAATAGGAATTGATTGTAGCCTCTGACTGCGTTATCACCAACATCATCAGTGAAGCATCATAGATCAGAGTCCTTTGGGAGTTGGGCGGCATAGAAATACAATAAATTAAATTAAATTAAATCAGGGGTCTCCAACCTTGGCAACTTTAAGCCTGGAGGACTTCAACTCCCAGAATTCCCCAGCCAGCTTAGTCCGCCAGGCTTAAAGTTGCCAAGGTTAGAGACCCCTATCATAGATCATTCATTTCATATGGTTAGAGTTGCCTTTTGAAGAAGCTGGAGACTAAACTCTTCAAAGTAGTGGCTGGAGCCAGGATGATGGCTAAAACTGATTTAATTTCATTTCCATTAAAATTGAATGAAAATGAAATATACATAACCTGATTATTTCCACCCATGTATCTAATCATTGTCTCTTTCTGTCATATGAAAAAGTTTAGTAAACAAATAATTAGGGGTCCGTGAGAGCCATAGATGGGACTTTTGGAGGATGAATGTGATCCTGCAGTCTGAGGCTGGACCTCTCTTGGCCTCAAAGCTAGGTACTTTCCCCCTGGCCTGAAGTCCTTACAGGTGTACCTGTTACATTTTCAAATGCATCTGGATTTGGGGTGAAACCAGTGTGGTTGGTCATATATACATATCAGACATTAACACAATTGAGAATGTCCAGAGATATTTCACTAGAAGAGTATTACATTCCCCTGTTCGCAACAGAATACCTTATGAAACCAGACTTGAAATTTTGGGACTTGAAAATTTAGAACTACGCCACCTTCGATCTGACCTAAGTATAGCTCACAAAATTATCTGCCACAATGTACTACCTGTTAATGACTACTTCAGCTTCAACCGCAACAATACACGAGCTCACAATAGATACAAACTTCATGTAAACTGCTCCAAACTTGATTGCAAAAAGTTCAACTTCAGCAACAGAGTGGTCAATGCCTGGAATACATTACCTGACTCAATTGTTTCTTCCCCAAACCCCAAAAACTTTAACCTTAGATTATCTACCATCAACCTCACCCCATTCCTAAGAGGTCTGTAAGGGGCGTGCATAAGCGCACAATCGTGCCTACCGTTTCTGTCCAAATGCACCCATATATTCATACTTCTTGTACTCATAATCATGCTTGTACTATTATATATATATACAATCATGTTTATACTCTGTTTATACTTTGCTTGTTATCATATACACTTGACAAATAATAATAACAACAACAACAACAACAACAACACTGAAGAAGGAGACAGAAGGCTTGATTCTTGCAGCCCAGGAGCAAGCAATTAGAACAAATGCAATCAAAGCCAAGATTGAAAAATCAGCTGATGACCCAAAATGCAGACTTTGCAAGGAAGCTGATGAAACAGTTGATCATATCCTCAGCGGCTACAAGAAAATCGCACAGACGGACTACAAACAGAGGCACAACTACGTGGCCCAGATGCTTCATTGGAACCTGTGCCACAACTATCACCTACCAGTGGTAAAGAACTTGTGGGATCATAAACCTGAGAAAGTAGTTGAAAACAAACATGCCAAAATACTTTGGGACTTTCGAATTCAGACTGACAAGGTTTTGGAACATAATACGCCGGACCTCACGATTGTGGAAAAGAAAAAAGTGTGGATCATTGATGTCGCCATACCAGGTGACAGTCGAATTGATGAAAAACAACAAGAAAAACTTAACCGATATCAGGACCTTAAAATCAAATTACAACGACTCTGGCATAAACCAGTACAGGTGGTCCCAGTGGTAATCGGCACACTGGGTGCTGTGCCAAAAGACCTCAACTGGCATTTGAAAACAATAAACATTGACAAAATCATGATCTGTCAGTTGCAAAAGGCCACCGTACTTGGATCTGCACGCATCATACGAAAATACATCACACAGTCCTAGACGCTTGGGAAGTGTTCGACTTGTGATATAGTGATACGAAATCCAGCATATAAATCTCGTTTGCTGTGTATTACATTTTTTGTGAATAAATAATAATAATAATAATTGCTGCAGCTGAGACTTTTTCTTCCCAGCCTCCTTCGTTTCACTTTGCAGAGACCAAATGCCTGGCTAGATGGATCGTTGGCCTTACGCTGTCTGGCAGCTCTTATGTTCCTGCACTGCTTGATCCACGCTAAGGTGCCCTGGGGCCTCTGGTTCAGGATGAAAGGTGCTTTATGATGTAGTTACTGCACAAACATATCCCAGCCACTAAAGATCACTCCTTGCAAGAATTGTGGCTTTAATTCCAACAGCCCTCTGGCTTGAGCCCAAACTCAGGTTATCGCTTTCTCCTTTGTACCCATCTTCTCTGCTTTCCAATGGACATGCCTACACTTAATGGAGATTATCAATAACGAATTATGCTTGCCCTATCCGGAAATGGCTGCATTTCAATCCAAGACCCAGAGCGAGACAAGGCCAACAACAGTTCAGGAAGTTGAAACCTGGGTCATGGTGAAAAGGAAAGTTTCCATTTATTTCCTTGAGCCATCAGAAGCATTACTGCAGTCCGGCCTTTGAGACTGATAGATTGCAGCTATTGGTACCCATCCCAGTTTTGCGTTTTGGACTTCCTTGGAGCAGTTAGATCTGGCAGCATTGCCCATTCTTGATACTCTGTTTCTGTGCAAAAGTACTCTAAACCAATGGCCCCCAACCTTTTGGGCACCAGGGACCGGTTTCGTGGGAAAAAGTTTTTTTGCAGACCGGAGGGGATGTGGTTTTGCATGCTGGCTGCATCCTGGGGATGGGACTTTGCTTGTTTGCGCTGACCAGGGGTTGGGGGTTTGGGGACCCCTGCTTTAGACCAGTTGGAAAAATCTAGCAAAAATAGAATTCACTTTTCTCTTGAGTATAGGCTTGAAGAAAAACCTAGCACTGGATGGTAGAAGGAGAGGTGATTCTGGTACAATTATCTAACTCAACAGTTGGGTTAAGCCAAGCTTCACATTTCCCAGAATGATGCTTGTCCAGAAACATCATGGACATTTAAATATTGGCTAGATGTAGCTACTTAGTGCAACTCAGAATGCTGGACAGGAAACATAATGGAGGTTGCCCATGACTGGCATTAGGGTTGTTATATACAACTCAATCTTTCAAGAAAGAGGAATGGGGCTGTTTCTTTGTAACAGTGAAATTGCTTCATTCTGTCTGATGGTGTTGTAAGGAATATCCTTCTGGGTTCAGTTCCAAGTGGGGAAAAAGACACTGGATTCATGGAAGTTGCTTGGAAAGAAGGTTTAATGGTGGACAGTAGCACATGGCATGAGTTCCTGAACAGAAAAGGTGGATCACATGCTTCCAGATATTGGGTGAAGAGAAAAAAAGTTGCTGAGAGTCCCTGAGTTTTTATAACCTCTGTTGGGGCCCACCTCAGAGTTTCCTGTTCCTGTATAAGAAATGCACTCTGATTGGTGGTCAGACTCCCAGGGGCCATGCAGGGGCAACTCTGTAGGCTGTGTTTTTGAGTTCAAGTTTGGCTGACCCTTGCTGGGTGGTGGTGTAATGAAAGGGCTTTGGGCAATTCCTAATATGCCTCTGCCTGAAGGAGGTAAATCTTTGTTATGTAGAATAGACTGGTCCAGGCTATTAACAAAGGTGGGGGGGAATGAGTGAGCTGGGCCATTCCCTGATGGCACATTGACAAAGGTGGGGGCTACTAAGAGTGAGTCTTTTTCTGTCTAAAAGCATGTTTCTAGGGATATTCTATATAATAGTCTGCCTTTTTAATATTTCCTAGGATATTTTATTTTTCTAGGAGAGGGGTGGATGCTAGCTTCCTACAATGGTAAGATTTGCCTTGTCCAGTAAACCACAATTCTCTCTCCTCTCCCCTTTTCCCATATAGATCAGTCACCTATCTAGGAAATTGCCAGGAGGAATTTGAGAAGCCACAATCCCAGCACATCTGGGGGCACCATGTTGAGGTAGGTTGATGTCAATACCACTGGGAGCCGTTTGCAAAACAGTGAGATCTTGCATCTCCTGTTTGGCAACACATGGCTCTGGCCACAAGGTTCATTTTATCTTTTCCCCATTTGGCCATTATCAATCACTAAAAACTCTAATTGCCTCCTTTTTCTCCAATAGCCTTTTTCTCCTATTCGCTAGGACCCTCTTCCTTTTCTCCTGCTAATGTCTGGCACTCTTTTTTACTGTGTTCTCGAAGCAGTAATGATACTTTGTGAAAGCAGTAGCCGAGCAGAATCTAATTAAAATAACAGAAGAAAAACCAAACATCTGGGCTCGGGAAATAAAGATTTCGCAGTGGGAAGCAGGGAGATAAATTGCACGTGACGTGTCATCTGGCAAGAATCACACTATATAGGAGCAGATGAGGAGAGAGAGAGAGAGAGAGAGAGAGAGAGAGAGAGAGAGAGAGAGAGAGAGAGAGAGAGAGAGAGAGAGAGAGAGAAGGAAGAGGAAAGGAAGGGTGGGGTGGAGATAGTAAATTCTATTTGTCACTACAGTGAGAATTTGAATGTGAGTGGTTTGTTTGTTCCAGGCTGACGGGCATACCAGGCGAGGTTTCCAGCGGTGTCCCCCCCCCCAAATGCATTCCATGTATTGTTAATTTGCTGCACAGTTATGCTTCCCATCAGTAATAAGTCTCATAATTGGATTTAATGCTGATTCACTGATTTGACAGAGAAAAACAAGAGGATTCAGGTTAGTTTGGGTGGAAAACTGTGGAGGCTGAAGCAGCAGCAGCCAATATATTTTTTTGAAGGGAAATCTGGGAAAGATGCTTAGGGCTTGCTCACAGAATGAGAGTCAGCATACAGTTTCATGCTATAATGGGCAAGCTGTCCTCAATTAAAGTCAGACTCTGCCCAGCACTCAGGAGCTTTGTCAACACATTTTCAGAAAAATAAATAACAATCCACTTTTGTGTTCCTAGGGTTCTCTCCCAGCTCAAAATATTGGCACATGCAAGTTAATTTCAAATTGTGCGCTGTGAGCCACAGATGTCTGTAATAAACCCCAAATAATGCCACATGCATTTGAGATGTTCTATGCATTCCAATGTCATTGCGCAAATGTCATCATGGTACATGTGATGGCATTTCCCAACCCACCCCCACCTCCTTTGTGGACCTTTATGTATACAACCTGACATTCCCAACATCTTGTGTGGTTAAGAACCACTTAGAAACTTAATTCTCCTATTTGAGGAATAAGAGAAGTTGGAAGGCAGGAGATGGCAACTATGTGAGTTGTATGCCAATTGCATCCAAGCAACCCATTCCAAATAAGAATGTATCTATACCAGCGGTGGGTTGCTCCCGGTCCGGTTCGGTTCTGCGAAATTGTGGTGGCGGGAGGCTCCGCCCACCCGCCCGGGATGCTTCTGCACATGCACGAACCAGTAGCAATGGGTTTTAGAACCCACTACTGATATATGCATGTAGATTCCAAATAAAATAGTGCTTATTTAGAACAGTGCTATAATCATGTAATTCTTGTATTTTGAATCAGAAATTACTTTGGGGGTGGGAATATATGGATCCTTCCAGATGTTGCTGATCTTTAATTGTCAACAGTTGTTCAGGAGCATGTGAAGATTCACACATTCTCTTCCCTCTCTCTTCAAAAGACACGACCAGGCTGCTTCACATTCATGGAATCCAACAGGTGTCTATGGAGCTTCTCAGTCCTTTCAACAGTTCCAAGAAGGCTCCACGCCTATTTGCACTACTCAGGTGACCCTGAGGACACAGATAAACCTCCAGGTGGCCTCAACGACTCTCTAAAAACAAGGCAAATGACCAGCTGTCTGCAAGGAATATAAATCCTTCCATTCCCCACCATCCAGTCAGAGCTGAAGAAGCTTCTTTGGATGAGAAGCGAAACTTCTTCAAAGAAAAACCAGAAAGTCCAGTTGCCTCTTGAAAATAGCACCTTTGGGACAACCAAACAGGTGTTTCCAGAAGCAGGACCTTGTGTGTGTGGCTGCTTTTCAGCACTGCTGTTGTTCATTGCTTGTGTTATTGCTAAATGAGCCGAGTCCGTTATTCATCCTCCCACCTTAATTGCAGGGGAGAAAAGTCTTGTCAAACAGTGAGGGAAGGGAAGCACTTCCCTCCGGTACCAGGAGCTGCCTTTCAAGGTCACCTCTCCGATCAGAGCTAGCTGTCCGGCAGCATTCCCTCCCGGCTGATCATGAAAGATGATGGTAGTTTCCTATAGCTACTAACTTCATCCCTTTTGCTCCCAGAAGCATTTTCACCTCATCCCACCTGCATCTTCCCTATAACTGATCAATGGGAAAAACACGACCGTTCCTTCCGCTATTGTTGCAGTAAGGAAGCAAGTGGTCAACCCTACTGTGAGGTGATGGATGGGTGCTCCCCTTGATTTCAGGAGGGGAGGGAGAACAGCCAATCAGGCAAGAGCTGGGACAAAAGTGAACATTCTTGCCAGAGCGTAATTGCTCACCATGCAATTCTAGCATTCATGCTGCAGAATTGTTCTCATGGCATTTGTTTTGGATGCAGAAGAATTTTAATTGATTCAATTATTTAGAGATGCAGAAACCAATCCATATTGTAGGAAGATAGGGTGGCACCGATTTTGGATGTCGAAAAATGTTTTAATAGAGCTATCATATCATCATTATCTTCTTTTAACGACCCCATAATCCCTTGCGGGGTGGAGTCTGGGCAACTGAATGGAGCTGAGTGTTTACTGGCCGGATGCCCTTCCTGTCGCCAATGCGGAGTTTTTTTCCCCCCCAGCAGATATATTCTTAGTGTGCCCGGAGAGAGAAATATCTGCCTCTAACTAGGATCGAACTCAAAGCCTCCTGATTGTGAGGTGGGAGCTCCACCTCTAGGCCACCTCACCATTTAAATAGAGCTATCATATCAGATTGTAAAAATTAAAATGAACCTTACAGGAAAGTAACGAAAGTATGCAGTGTTTCTGTGCTGCCATCTGGTGATTGTCTGGATTTTTGCAAACCAGCTATGGTAGCCCGATTATAACCCTATTATAACAGTGTAAAAGCAGAATTGCATAGCCCGGGCACCGTCTTGCTTAAGGAAACAAAGAGCTGGAGAGCAGAAGCAACAGCCTTAAGATCTTAGCAACTGGGTTTTGCCAAATTGGGATAAGGACTGTAGAAGGCTATTTTCTACCTGCCAGTTTTGTCCTGCCCAGCAGAGGAAAAGCTAGCATCCTTCCATCTAGGCCCGTGATGATGACTCTATGGCACGCATGCCACAGGTGGCACGCAGCGCCCTCTCTGTGGGCACATGAGCCATTGCCCCAGTGTTGTGGCACGCCAGCAGCCTGTGCAGCTGGTAGCTGATTCCGACAGCAAAGAGGTTGATATGGTGATGTGCCAGTGGCCTGTGCAGCTGGCACCCGAGTTGGACAGTGAGGAGGCTGGAGAGGACTCGGTGCCAGAGGCAGAGATTCAGCCAGGGCCTTCAGAACCTCCAGAAGCTCCCATCAGTGATGAGGAAGAAGAGGAGGAGCCTATTCTCAATGCACAGACACGCAGAGCTGCCAAAAGGCAGGAATAGTTCCTCAGGAGGAGGTCTCCTCAGGAGTAAGGCTTGGGGCTAATTGGCCACTCCCCTAGCCTATTTAAGGGAGCCAATTTACAGGAAACAACTACGTTCATATTCCTTCGTGTCTTGATTCCAGAAACGTCTGATCGGCTCTTGTTCTCTCTCTTGGCATTTTCCCTGCAAATTGCTTCTGGGCATTTTGCCAACCACCATAAGATTGCTGTTATTTACAAGACTGTTTACTCAGAATTGAGTTATTATTTCGTGGACTCATGCTGGATGTTAATGAAGTTGAATTAACAGCCGGTGTTCAGAAAAGACTGCTTTAAACTGTATTTGTGTTTGACGACTACTAAGAAAGCTCATTAGTAGTGCTTAATTAGTAAACTAAGGTTTGTTCAGACTTTGCATACGCTGCGTTCTTTGTGGTCCGTAGCTGGGGCAGAACACCCAGTTCAGCTCTGCCGTGCATGTGCGCACGCCTCCCACCGGCCAGCTGGTCATCGGGTCTCTGCCATGCATGCGGGGTGGGTGGGGTGTGGGGGGTGGGTCACACACCCATGCACGGGAGGCTATTTATTTATTTATTTATTCGGCTTTCTTATATGCCGCCCAACTCCCGAAGGACTCAGGGCGGCGTACAGCATAGGAAAATACAAGAAACCAATAAACAAAATTTAAAAACATAATATAAAAATTAAAAATGCAATATAAAAACAACCATGCAACAACCAAACATACCCGGGGGAGAGTTCAGCTGGAGTTAAGCTCTGCCCCCTGCCTGCAGGAAAAGCCACGTCTTAACGGCTTTTCGGAAGGCCAGCAGGGTGGGGATGGTTCGGGTCTCTGGAGGAAGTTGGTTCCAGAGCGCGGGGCCTGCCACAGAGAAGGCCCTCCCCCTAGGACCCGCCAGCCGGCATTGCTTAGCCGATGGGACCTGGAGGAGGCCAACTCTGTGGGCCCTAACCGGTCGAAGGGAAGTATGAGGCAGAATGCGGTCCCGGAGATAACCCGGCCCTAAGCCATGAAGGGCTTTAAAGATGGTGATCAACACCTTGAATTGGACCCGGAGACAAATGGGTAACCAATGCAGCTGGCGGAGTAAAGGTGTCACGTGGGTGTACCTTGGTACACCCACCACAGCACGCGCAGCCGCATTTTGTACCAGTTGGAGTCTCCGGATACTCTTCAAGGGTAGCCCCATGTAGAGCGCATTGCAGTAGTCCAAACGGGAGGTGACAAGGGCGTGAGTGACCGTGAGTAGAGCCTCCTTCTCCAAGTATGGCCGCAACTGGTGCACAAGGCGAACCTGTGCAAAGGCCCCCCTAGCCACAGCAGTAAGATGATGCTCCAATTTTAGCTGTGGATCTAGGAGGACCCCCAAGTTGCGGACCTGGTCCGAGGGAATCAGTTTCGTTCCCTCTAAAACCAAGGAGGGACAGTTGTCGTAGTCCTTAGGAGGCAATACCCAAAGCCACTCAGTCTTGTCGGGGTTGAGTCTGAGTCTGTTCCTCCCCATCCAGATCCTAACGTCGTCCAGGCACCGGCACATTACATCAACTGCCACACTGAAGTCAGACGGGGTGGTGATGTACAGCTGGGTGTCATCAGCGTACTGGTGGTAACGCACCCCATGTCTGCGGATGATCTCACCCAGCGGTTTCATGTAAATGTTAAATAGGATGGGCGAGAGAACCGACCCCTGAGGCACCCCGCATAACAGGGGCCTAGGGGAGGATCTCTGCCCTCCTGTTAACACCGACTGCATCCTATCGGCGAGATAAGAGGAGAACCACCGTAAAACGGTGCCTCCCACTCCCAACTCACCGAGACGATGCAGAAGGATACCATGGTCGATGGTATCGAAAGCCGCTGAGAGGTCAAGTAGCACCAGGATAGAGGAGTTTCCCCCATCCCGGGCCCGCCAGAGATCATCTATCAGAGCGACCAAGGCAGTTTCTGTACTGTACCCGCGCCTGAAACCCGACTGATAGGCATCTAGATGCTCTGTTTCATCCAGAAGTCGCAGAAGTTGAGTAGCCACCACCTTCTCCACAACTTTCCCTAAAAAAGGTAAGTTGGAGACCGGACGATAGTTCTTCAAATCAGCTGGATCCAGGGAAGGCTTCTTCAGGAGGGGTCTCACCACCGGTTTTTAACGGCTACCGGGAGAAGATGTTGTTAGTGGGCTTATCGCGCTGACTCTGACAATTGTGCTATGAAGTTCCTCAGAGTTACATTTTATAACCATCATATTTATTAACCTCTACAATGAAATCACTGATTAGCAGCAGTTTGGCCCAAAACTCACCATTGTGCAAATGACATCCGGATGTATCTCCCCTTTTGATCTCTACTCAGATGAGACAGTCTGGGTACTAAACCAGGGCCTGGACAGGATAATGTGCTAAATGAGGGCTAACTAACCAAGATTCGATGCAGGGAGAGATACAGGGATACTATTTGGGAATGGTTCAGTTCTCACATTAAATGGTGGTTCTGAAAGAAGATTAATTCCATCTCAAGGATTAGCTGTGTGGAATGAGGATGCTGTTGAATCGAACATGTCTGTACACGAGTGGAGCTACAGTTTAATCTACATCGGTCACCTGACTGCTGGTATGAGGTCTCATTCATAGGTTTCTCTACCGTATTCATTCACAAGGAACATTAATGCAGTATCCATTCCATGAAAGTGTGCTTTATATGAACCTCCTTTTCCTGTGTGCCTTTTCACTGAGGTATCTTTGCAGAAGGTACTTTTCCACTGACATTTTTTTTTCTTTCCATTTTCTTTTCCATTAAGAAGAAAAAGTGTAAATGATTTGAGGAATTAATGCCTTGAGGTGTGCTGACAAGAGGTTTGTTCCTTGGTGTGAAGTGTAGCTGGATATCTTAAGCTGAGAGAGCGACTTCCTGCAGTCTCAACAAGGCAGAAGGTTGATCTAGCAGGCTGTTCAAGGTTACTATTTAAAACACCAGTTAATTCAGAGTCAATGAACAAAAGTAGAGCCAATGCAATTTTATTTTTATTTATAGATGCATAAACTCTTTCTACTGAAACACTCAAAGTAGTAAAAAAGCAAAGGCAAGGCAAGGATACTTTAGGCCATGGGTCCTCAAACTACGGCCCGTGGGCCGCATGCAGCCCGCCGAAGCCATTTATCCGGCCCGCGGAGGACCATGCGGCTGCTCTGCCCACATCTTCCCGCCCACCCTTCGGCCAAGTGTAGGACTTAACTTTGCAAGCCCTGCGGGCTGGAACTGAAAGCTAAGGCCAACAATTTGGGCCTGCAGAGACCTTCTGGAGGCAGGGGAGGTGAAAAACAGGGTGCACAGATGCCCCAGGAGGCCAAAAAACAGGCGAAAATGGCCCATTTTTCACCTCCCCCACTTCCAGAAGATAGAGAAAGAGAGATACACAGAAAGAGAGATAGACAGAGACAGAAAGAGAGAGTGACAGAAAGAGAGAGGGGGGGGGGAGAGAGAGAGAGAGAGAGAGAGATTTCTCAAGCTCCTTGAGGCTGAGAAGAATTGCTGCAAAACTGAGTTTCCTGAAGTGGACCTCTACACCAGGGGCGGGTTCCTAATTTTTTTACTACCACTCTGTGGGTGTGGCTTATTTTGTGGGTGTGGCTTGCCAGCCATGTGACCGGGTGGGCATGGCTTCTCAGACTGCTGAAGGGAGGGGAACTGAGATAGGTCCTGCCGCCCATTCTCCCTCCCCTCAGCAGCTCGAGAAGCCTCGAATGTGCAAAAATGCCTAGGATCATCCCCGCGCGTTCGTGGCTTCTCGGACTGCTGAAGGGAGGGGAATGGAGATAGCTCCTGCCGCCCGTTCTTTCAGCGTCTCACGCGCTCCCTCAGCCATCCTCCCATGCTTGGACTCACTGTGGGGTAGGAAGGCAGCGCATGCGCAGTGCCGGAAGCTCGGCTTCTGGGCATGCGCAGAAGAATTTTTTAAAAAAAATTTTAAAAAAAATTTTTTAAGTGGCGGTGCCCAGGCACCGGCAACCGACCGCACCAGTACTGTGACGTCACCAGCGGGCCGCTACCGGTGCTATAGAGTGGACCGCACCTGTAGGAACCCACCACTGCTCTACACTCCTAAACAACTGAAAAAACGATCTAGTAAAAAGAAAAGTCAACCAAAAGAGCAACATGCAAACAAAAGCAAATAAAACACCCCCAGGAGCAAAACAAATTAAAGTTCAATTTGTATGCATTGTTTAATGGACTGTTAAATTGGCCACATCCACCTAGTCACATGACCTAGCCATGACCACCCAGTCACATGACCACCTAGCCATGCCCACTCAGCCGGTCCGGCCCCCCAACAGTCTGAGGGACCGTGAATTGGCCCCCTGTTTAAAATAGCAATAGCAATAGCACTTTTCTTATATACCGCTTCATAGTGCTTTACAGCACTCTCTAAGCGGTTTACAGAGTTCAGCATATTGCCCCCAACAATCTGGGTCCTCATTTTACCCACCTCAGAAGGATGGAAGGCTGAGTCAACCTTGAGCCTAGTGAGATTTGAACAGCTGAACTGTTGAACTAGCAGTCAGCCTGCAATGGCTGCATTTAACCACTGCACCACTTCAGCTCTTAGTGGGTCCTTTGAGGACCCCTGCTTTAGGCTCTCTGCTCCTGTTGGGAATATTTTAACGCAATCCCCTTTCTGAGTAGAAAATATCCCTCTTTAATTGCCAATACTCCAAGAGGGAGGGTTTATCTTCCCTTCAATAGGGTCCCTCCCAGCTCAGTTATTGGGTGAACCTCTGCAATGTTTTCAGTAAATTTCTCAAATTGTAATTTCATGCTCCTCCATGGGAAGAGTAAGGAAAAGTTGCACTGATAATGATAAGAACAAGGATAACCATGACCATCACAAAAACACAATGTGGTTTTGTTTTAATATAATGTCTCTACTTAGAGCTACAGAAGATGGACTACATAACATTTGCTCCCTCAAAAGTAATTCACAAGCCCATAAGACATGGTAAGATTGGCGAAGCTCTAATAATCTAAACTTTATTTTAAAGCAAAATGAAAAGGACAATCTAATTTGGAAACAGTGCCCAATAGAGTCCACATTTATGGATAAGAAACACAGAAAAATATGGTCGGTGATATCAAGATGTAATGGAAAAGGTATATTGAATGCTTTGGGCCAGGTTTATATATAGTAGTGACATCTGTCTGACTATGTTGAGTTAAGGAAACTAGCCTAACTTTTCCTAACCATTCATTCGTAATGATATTTCAGCCAACAGAGATGGGAATTGTGAGGACTGAAGTCCAATACATCTGGAGATTTCCAGGCTGGACCTGAAATTAAGATAATAACAATGACAACAACCACAGCAACCATAATGTTGTTATCAGTGTGAATCAATCCACTGCAGAACGAAGGCATTTTCATTTAAGGTTATATACGATGATCTATCATGCTGGTCCAATGCATGTTGGTAGGCAGATATTTTTTAACTTTTATTTATTTATTTATTTATTTATTTATTTATTTATTTATTTATTTATTTATTTATTTATTTATTTATTTATTTTATTTTATTTTATTTTATTTTATTTTGTCAAGCATATATAAGATAACAGATAAAACATGATTTTGAATACATGAAATGGATACTAATTTTTTTTTAAAGGGACATTAGGACAGGGACGGTAGGCACGTTGGTGCGCTTATGCACGCCCCTTACAGACCTCTTAGGAACGGGGTGAGGTCAACAATAGACAGTCTAAGGTTAAAGTTTTGGGGAAGAAACCACAGAGTCAGGTAGTGCATTCCAGGCATTGACCACTCTTTTGCTGAAATCATATTTTCTGCAATCGAGTTTGGAGCAGTTTACCTTAAGTTTGTATTTTTTGTTTGCTCATGTATTGTTGTGGTTGAAGCTGAAGTAGTAATTGACAGGTAGGACATTGTAGCAGCTAATTTTATGTACTATGCTTAGGTCGGATCGAAGACGGCAAAGTTCTAAGTTGTCTAAGCCCAAAATTTCAAGTCTGGTGGCATAAGGTATTTTATTGCAGGTAGAGGAAAGGAGGACTCTTCTCGTGAAATATCTCTGTACTCTCTCAATTGTATTAATGTCTAATATGTAGTGGGGGTTCCAGACCAATGAACTGTATTTGAGAATTGGTCTAGCAAATGTTTTGTATGCTCTGGTTAGTAGTACAATATTACCAGAGAAAAAGCTACGCAAGATTAAGTTAACAACTCTTAATGCCTTTTTGGCAAAGTTGTTACAGTGGGCTCTGGCACTTAGATCTTTAGAAATGAGTACTCCAAGGTCTTTGACAGAGTGTGGGTCGTCTACAAGATTATGTCCATCTAGCTTGTATTTTATGTTCTGATTTTTTTTGCCAATATGTAAGACAGAGCATTTGTTGGTTGAGATTTGAAGTTGCCACTTGTTTGACCAATCTGACACATAGTCAAGGTCTTTTTGAAGGGTGGTAGCATTGTTGGTGGTGTTGAATAGTTTTACATCATCATCTTCCCAGTCTGGGGGAGAGAGAGGGAGAGGGAGAGGGAGGGAGGGAGGGAGGGAGGGAGAGAGAGAGAGAGAGAGAGAGAAAGAGAGAGTGAGTGAGTGAGTGAGAGAGAGAGAGAGAGAGAGAGAGAGAGAGAGAGAGAGAGAGAGAGAGAGAGAGAGAAGCCTAAAGTTATCCAATCAATTTCCATGACTAAGAAAGAACTACATCTTAGATAATCTCTCTCTCTCTCTCTCTCTCTCTCTCTCTCTCTCTCTCTCTCTCTCTCTCTCTCTCTCTCTCTCTCTCTCTCTCTCTCTCTCCCTCCCTTCCTCCCTCCCTCCCCCCCTCACCTTTGAGTCAGATTTCTTGGCATGATTTCAAAACTATTTTGCCATTGCTTCCTTTCTGGAGCAGAGAGAAAGGGATTTCTCCAAGGTCACCCAGCTAGCTTCATGCCTAAGGTAGCACTAGAACTCATGCTCTCCTGATTTCTAGCCATCAAGAGACAGAAATATTGAATCTTAAATCATGGACTCAAAGCAACATTGCAGATTCTGCATACATATTTGTATCCTCTTTTACTTAGACCTGCAACAAATACATCAGTGACCTATAAGCAGAATGTATGCAAATTCAATGGTTAAACTCTGTTTAATATAAAGAGAAGCAACCGTAGATAAAAACATTTTTTTAACAACGGCGGCTTGCTTTGTTCTGCTGCCTAGAGGGGGAACAGAAGATTGGACTAACAGAATTGGTTTGACAGGGGTGGGATGGGAAAGCTGGACAATGGTGTGGTTCTTGGAACAGACACAAATATCTGAGTAACTATGTGATGACATCCCATGAATGCAAACATTTCATCACACTGAAAGATTTCAGAGCAATAGCCAGCAACCTTGCTTATTGGTTTTGCTGTATTCCCTTTGCTCTGACAGGATTCACCCTATGATTTAAATATCTGGCTTTTAGGACATAATCCATGTACTACAAATATTAAATTGAGGGCAGGAGTGGGTGGAACTTATTCTTTCTCAACAAATACCATATTTTTCGGAGTATAAGACGCACCTTAGTTTTGGGGGAGGAAAATAGGGGAAAAAATCTACCTACCAGGTATTCATCTGGCTAGCGTCCTTAGTCTGTTCAGCTTCAGCACATTATTTTATCCCCTGGTTAGGGCTGAAAAAAATATTCTTCGAAGGGAGTAGGAATGAAAACAAGCCTGCAAAGACTTAGGGCTGGAAAAACTACTTCGGAGGGAGTAGGAAGCCGGGAAGATCGTTAGCACCTCGTTAGGGCTGGGGAAAAAAGCTTCGAAAAAGCTACAAGACACACCCAAATTTTCAGCCTTTTAGGGAGGAAAAAGGTGTGTCTTACACTCCAAAAAATACGGTACATTTCAGAAATCTCCTCAGTCAATTCTCCCTCTTGTCTCTCCCAGAGCACCCAAAATACATGGTTCTATACTGAAGTAGTGTGTCAATTGCTACGTGGTTGAATAGGAAACCCGTGTCTCTCCATGCAGGTCTATAATGTAGGGCAAGGAGCAATATAACACGAACTTCCAGCCATCCTTTTTGTGTGTCTGGGTCTGTGTGTCCCTTTAAGTCAAACGTCTGGCAACTGCCTGAGTTAGTCCCTGCAGTTTCCTTGGTAAGATTTTGGAAGTGGATTAAGAGAATTGAAAAGGGACCTTGGAGGTCTTCTAGTCCAACCCCCTGCTCAGGCAGGAAACCCGATACCATTTCAGACAAATGGTTGTCCAATCTCTTCTTAAAAACTTCCAGTGTTGGAGCACCCACAGCGTCTGGAGGCAAGTTGTTCCAAAGAGAGAGAGAGAGAGAGGATAGGATAGGATAGGATAGAGATATATGAATTGATATGTGTATGGATAATGTGGAGAGAAAATAAAATAAAAATTCAAAAAAAGGATAGGATAGGATGGTAGGCAGGCAGGCAGAGATAGACAGACAATATATAGATAGAGATATACTACACACACACACACACACACACACACACACACACTATATATATATATATATAGCAGCAATCTAGCAGCAATGCTATATATATATAGCAGCAATCTGTCCAAAGCTTCACAGGTCCCACTCTGGAGCTCATTGCTTTCATCTTGAAGGCCATGAGGCCTTTGCCCTGTTTTTTTGGCAGCCAGGTGCTGACAGCCCTTTGAAGAGAGCTGCTTAGAAGCTTTTGCCCATATCTCGCAGCTGAAAGTCCTGCCTTCAAGAGCAGGATGGCGAGAGTTCTTTGTGCTGTGCCTTGAAGCCAGCTTCTGAGGGTTTTGATAAAGTCCTCGTTCATGGAAACAGATTGGTTCTCTGTGCTTTCGCCTCCTTTCAGGTGTGTCATTTCAGGTACGGGTGTGTAAGTGAGTAGAACCTGTTGTCGTTCTCTGCCTTCTGCCACTGACGGGACAGTCACCACTGCTTACCTCAGTAAATTGGGGGAGAAGGAAGCACCAGGGTATTTAGGCAGAGATGGAAAAGAAGCTTTTCTGAATATGGCTGGTGAGGAAATTAGAATTGGCAGAAGTCCAGTTTGAATTTCTTAGACCAGGGGAATGTCTCAATATAACTTTAACCTTCAAATCTGTTTGATTTATGTGCAATTTTTCCTTCAGGAACCCAAGGAAGCACAATCTAGTGAAATAGTTTGGAGTGAGAGAGAGCAATAGACCCAAAGTCTCTGATATGCTTAAGCCTTCAAGAATATTTGACAGTAGTTAAAAAATGCAATAGCAATAGCATTTAAGACTTCGGGGGGTTGGACTAGATGACCTACAAGGTCCCTTCCAACTCTGTTAATCTGTAAAGACTTACTGTATACACCACCCCATAGCACTTTATAGCACTCTCTGGGTGGTTTACAATGTCAGCATTATTCGCATATTTCCCCCCAACAATCTGAGTGCTCATTTTAGCAACCTCGGAAGGATGGAAAGCCGAGTCAACCATGTCCCTGTCAGGATCGAACTCCAGGCGGTGGGCAGAGTTTGCCTGCAATACTGCACTTTAACCACTGCGCCACCATTACTGTTTGAAATCAAGTTTCCCTTCATTCATATCCTGAAGATGGTAACTCATTACCTCATGATCTATGAAAGGGTCTCCCCGATAACAATAAAAAAAGCTTTAATGCCACCCTTGGAACACAAAACGTATTAGATCCTTGTTATCTATAGCTAGATTCTGGAGGGAAAAGTTCAAAGAGTTGCATTAGCAATCTGGTGTAATAAAATCTGGTTCATATCTCTTCTTGAAAAAAAATTAACATATGCAATTAATTGTTGAAGTACAAATGGGAATAAGGACCTATTTAAAGAAATTTGGGACATTTTTGATAAATTATATGAATGGCAAAGAAGCTAGAGCTTATGTGAAGGCTTGGGAACCAGTCTCTTGATCTTCTTGTTCAAAGCACGTCACTTTGTAATCCAGTTAGTCAGCCTGATAGTTAATTAATTTGTAGGCTTTTTTTTAGTTGCATTTTTTTCCTTTGCTAATTTGATCTGAATGCCTTACTGTAGTGTTTCCCAACCATGGCAACTTGAAGATGTCTGGACTTCAACTCCCAGAATTCCCCAGCCAGTGAATGCTGGCTGGGGAATTCTGGGAGTTGAAGTCCAGACATCTTCAAGTTGCCAAGGTTGGGAAACACTGCCCTTACTGTAATGTTGTAAAGACTTTAACATGTATTATATTTCAAATAATAATAAAAAGGAGTAATGAAAGATTTCAAGTAAAAGGACTGGTTTTAAGGCGGGAAAACCATTAATAACAGGTAGTCCCCGACTTGCGACCACAACTGAGCCCAAAATTTCTGTTGCTAAGCGAGCCATTTGTTAAGTGAGTTTTGCCCCATGTTACGACCTTTCTTGCCACAGTTGTTAAGTGAATAACTGCAGCTGATAAGTTAGTAAGTAACCCAGTTATTAAGTGAATCTGGCGTCCCCCATTGACTTTGTTAGGTCACAAAAGGGGATCACATGACCTTGGGACACAGCAACAGTCCTAAGGATGAACCAGTTGCTAAGCGTCCGATCACATGATCATGGGGATGATTCAAAGGTTGTAACTGTGGGAAAATGGTCATGCGCCACTTTTTTCAGTGCTGCTGTAACTTTGAACGGTCACTAAATGAACTGTTGTCAGTCGAGGACTACCCTGTATAAACACTTCTGATCTGTTCACTGCATACATCTGGACTACTAAAAGATCTTAAATCCCCCCCCCTTGCTTTATGCACACAAAATGTTACTTTAAAGTGTTTCAAGATAAATCACAAAAGGCCTAGTACAGTGATGGTGAACCTATGGCACGCGTGCCACAGGTGGCATGCGGAGCCATATCTGCCGGCACGCGAGCCGTTGCCCTAGCTTAGCTCCAGCGTGCATGTGCGCGCCAGCCAGCTGATTTTCGCCTCGCACGAAGGCTCTGGGAGGGCGTTTTCAGCTTCCGGAAGGCCTCCGGGAGGGTAGCCTCTGGAGCCTGGAGAGGCCGAAAAATGGGCCTAGCGGGCCCACCAGAAGTTGGGAAACGGGCCATTTCCAGCCTCCAGAGAGCCTCCGGGGGGGTGGGGGAGGCCATTTCCGCTCTCCCCAGGCATTGAATTATGGGTGTGGGCACTCGCGCATGCATGATAGTGTGTGCGCACGTGCTTTCGGCACCCAAGGGAAAAAAGGTTCGCCATCACTGGCCTAGTAAAAAGCACCTGAGAGTAAAGTCAGCTCACTCCTGCCTGAGGCAGTACAGTACGGTATGTTAATATCTGAAATGTGAGCTTTATTAAAGGGCAAAGAACACAGGGCCAAAGCATATCCCTTGTCCACAGAAGGCCCCGTGGTTCTATCCCAGGCAGGGACGGCCATCTTAAGCTTGAGAGACTCATCCTCTAAACCAGCGGTTCTCAACCTGTGGGTCGCGACCCCTTTGGGGGTCGAACGACCCTTTCACAGGGGTCGCCTAAAACCATCGGAAAACACAGATTTCCGATGGTCTTAGGAACCGAGACACCACTCCTCTATCCGTCTCCTGGCGGGTCCATCCATATGCAAATAGACTACTGCAAAAAAAAAATCTGTACCATGGAAACTTCTGAGCATGCGCAAAAGCTGAATTTCCGGCACTACGCATGCGTCGCCATCTTGTTTTGGGGTTTTTTTTTGCAATTTTTTATAAAAAAATTCAGCATTGCATATTTGTACGCGTGCAAAGCGCACACGTGCCCACGAGGCACGGCCACGCAGCGCAGGAGGAAGCGAATCAGCAGCGAGGTAAGTTAGAACCCACCCATGAGTTTCCTAATAATTTTATTATTTTATGGTTGGGGGTCACCACAACATGAGGAACTGTATTAAAAAGGGACGCGGCATTAGGAAGGTTGAGAACCACTGTTCTAAACTGATGTGAGGCAGCTTTCCGTTTCCAGCTTAGCTGTATGCTTGCCTCTCTATTGTACACCCATAAAAACAGTACACCGTGGCTTCCATTTATTCTCTTTTATTTAACTTAAATATATAAAAATATGAGGAAGTCCCCCATCCAGGCAAAGGGCACAGTCAAGGCAAGGGAATGGGAGATACTTTGCAGAGGGTTTGACCGTCCTTGGTAAAGCTCAAACCGGCCCCCCTTACTAGCTTTTCCGGTTCAGCAGCTTTCAGTTCCTTTGCGGACTGCAGACATTCTTATAGATAGAATGACAGCGGAAAATGACTGACAGTCCCAAAAGATGGAATGGGAAGAGAATCCACAAGAGAGTCAATGACAGTTCACTCTCGCTTCCTCATAATCTGATCTCATTTGTACTGTAGGCATGGAATTCCTGCTAATCCCGGGCAGAAGAGGTTGTGGCTCGTTTCCATATCCAATTCTTGACTTGTCCTCCCAGCAAAAAGACCCATATTCTCTACCCAAAGACAAGCCTCTTGCAATCTCCCTAAGAGTGGTGCCAAATCTGTCACAAGGTTTTTTTTGTTTGAGGCATCCTTAACATTCTCTGGTGCACCTCATCCAAGTTACATTTAACTAAACTCACTCACACACAAGTAGACGTGTATGCGCATCCTTGCCCCTGTGTATACCCATCAATACACACTCACAATAGTCTCACAAATGAGTGTTGTAGCAACCAGACAGATGCAATTGGAATAATCACTTAAGAGGATTTAGACTCACAGCGCACCATACGATGCTCGGTATGATCTGAGGCATGAAATGGATGTTATAAAGGCAATGTAATGGGAGCTCAAGAGCAAAAGCTTATGTAATGATGACTCTTATGCCATCAGCTGCAGCAGACAGGAAGAGACCAGATGTAGAAATAAGGCAAGAATGGAACAGGCCAACCAAGAAAAGGTTTGTTTCTCTACATGTCCCAGTGCACAGACAATACTGCACCGCTACGGTTCTGATTTGCCCGCCGTCAGTTTAGCTCTTTCCTCAGCCTTGTGTTTCCTTCCTGAAAGTGTTTGAAGTATATTTGATTTTATTTGTAGGTCAGTGATGTAAGCTGTATTAGTGACTGCTGGCCTGTTTCCAAGTTTGGCTACCTTGCCAACTAAGGGCCTATGGGTTCTTTCAAGGTGAAAACAGCGTTAGGAGCCACTGTCTGTGCCATAACTCAATGGGAGAGAATATGTAGTATTCATGCAGTCCTAGATCCAATTCTTGTATTTGTTTACTGAGCATAACTGAGCATCTTCCTGGACTTAGGAGCCTTAGCAGGGCTCTTTAGAATTGATACCAATCTTGTCTGCTACCCCTGGTGGGGTTATATGATGATATGACATGTTTCAGTGTAGCCAGGTGGCTGCTTAGCTCCAATCTGTATTGGAGAATCATCATTCATAGTTTCTTAGTACCCAATATCATGGATTGCCTAATAGCAATAGCACTTAGACTTATATACTGCTTCACAGTGCTTTACAGCCCTTTCCAAGACGTTTACAAAGTCAGCATATTGCCTCCAACAATCTGGGTGCACATTTTACTGACCTCAGAAGGACAGACGTCGGTCAGGATCGAACCGCTGGCAGTCAGCAGAATTAGCCTGCAATACAGCACTCTAACCTAACCTAACAGGACCCTTTTAACTTAATTTTAATTTTATGATTTATTGTTTTACTGTTTTATAGTTCATTTTATTCCGTCTGTAACCTGCCTAGAGTCGCCCTTGGCGAGATGGGTGGCATACCACTTTTGAGAAATAAAATAACAGGACTATTTTGAATGATTTGTAAAATCCCCTGTAAAATCGGAACTCTAAAAAATACATGTGTATTCTTGGAATACATTCAGTGAATGAACTATGCCTGTAATTGGAATTCAGATACAGTAAAAGGAAATTGTGTCCTTTATATAAAATGACTGGGAAATCTTATGTGGAATTAGGCAGATTCAGCCATAAAGTTGCCTAACCCTGCTTGTTTAATGTCAAAAGCTATTGCAGTCAGTGATGGGCACAACCACCTGCACAATTCTCTCAGATAAGGGTAGTTGCCTTTCATGGCAGTGTGTATGACACACCAAATATAATAGCTGAGATACAACCATTCACAGAGTTTTGGCTGTTTGCAATTTTGTTTTAACTTTGATGTAGCTACCCTGTTTCCCCCCAAATAAGACATCCCCTGATAATAAGCCCAATCGGGCTTTTGAGTGCATGGCAATAAGGCCAAGCGCTTATTTCAGGGTTCCAAAAAATATAAGACAGGGTCTTATTTTTGGGGAAACATGGTAGCAGTATAATTTGTGCACTAAAACCAATGTAGGTTTGATGATTCACCATTGGTCACCATTGGGATAAACATTTGACATAAACATTTGATTCCATGATTTCCAATGTATGCATTTTATTTGCATCTTTTCTTTATTCGTAAACATCACGCACAAAGCTGTCAGAGATATCAGCCCTAAACGGGAAGTCACAGTGTCTGCGGATTCGACACCTGTCATTAATATGAGTTTGTAATTCCTCAGGTCTGAACCTGACATGATAGAACTTGCCTAAGCAGTGTTGTATCACATATGCTTCACTTGTGGAAATAAATATGTGTATTTAGGTGAAGGCAAAATAATTTTTTCTAGGTCAAAACTGTCTTCGCTAAAGGTGCAAGTTAAAACTCAAGTCATCCTCTAAGAAACCAGGTCAGGTTCCTAGGTAGATCTGGACATTTGAACAGCAAATAATTACTAGTGTTTTAACTCTTGTAGCTGAACAACACATTTAGGAATATCATGTAGTCCTGGGACTGCACCTATTTTGGAATTTGGGGAAATAATTAAACATTTGGATATTATTCTACTTCAGCAAAATTAAATGAACCAATCCAAATTCTGCATTTAGATTAGATGTCAGGAAAAGGCTAAGTATGTCTCTTCTCTTTGAGGTGCTAGATTTATAAAGGCAAGAAATGTTTGATGTAGGAGCAGAGTAGGTGAGAAAATAAGCATGTGATTTCTCACCTACTCTTCCTGTTCAGTAAACATGTGATTATCTGTATTTGTTCTTTAAAAAATAGGGGTATGCTTTTTTTTTAGTATAGCAGAAGATAATGTTGTCAAAACACAAACTTATCCTTTCTCTGTTGATTTACAAATCTGGCCTTTACACATGTCCAGAACTGGTTTTTGTAATCGTTGCAAGAAGAGCAGCTGATAAGCAATAAGAAATATAAAGAAAACATCAAAGAACTGGAAGTAGCCAGAATATAATCTAGTCATCCAGCTACTCAAATACTAGATAATCCAAAAAAGTCTCCCATATATTCTTTTAAAGCCTCCATACCATTCTATGCCACAAAGTAACAGAGCAGAAATATAATAAATTGCTTTTAGAATAACTCTTCCAAGAAAAATAAAGCTCCTTTCAGTCGTGTGTTGAGCAAGGGAAGAAATAGAAGAGGACTAATGGTTTTATTTTTTATTTCTTTTGGGGTTTTTTTGTCAGAGTTGCGGAGAGCAATCATTTCCTGGTAAGGCTTGCATTATAAACTAAACCTAAATTAACGAAGCTTAATCTGTAAGTTTACAGAATATGGTATGTCCAAACAAAACAAATCATATTCTGGTTTAACCCAATGACCTGCTTTATATAACACAACCACTCAATCCTGTCGAATGTTTTCTAAGAAAATAGCCTTTCCATCCCTTAAGACTAAGTGAAAACTGGCATCAGGAACATTGGTACTAATGATATAGTCAGTACCCAACCTCCATCTTGGGAATTACTGAATTGCTGACTGAAACATTGCTCCAATTGTAAAAAATATTATTTGCGCCTATTGAAAATTGCTGAAGGGATGTCCTGGATTTCTATTAAACAAGAGGACGGTTGCAATTTAATAAGCAAATATAACTATTTGTTGCTCTGAAAAGCCTCTTTATTGCCTCCCTAATACAGAGCATCTCTAATTATATAGCAGCGCACCAGAGCCAAAATGCCTTTGAGTCTGAGCAACCTCCAATCTCATATGTGGTGGACAATCTACATTTAAAAGACAGCCGTCACTTAAAGGTAAGCACTCCTAATCCCACGTGCACTGGACTCTGCCTGCCATAAGGAAAACCCAACTGTTCCACAGTGGAACAATTTGCCTCCAGAAGTTGTGAGATAGGACAATCATTTGACTAAAATGTTATAGGTTTTTCTGCCTGAGCAGGGGGTTGGACTAGAAGACCTCCAAGGTCCCTTCCAACTCTGTTATTCTGTTAAATTCAATCCAAAGTCAGTTCATTTAGGAGGAAAATTGGAGAGACAACCAATCCAGTGGAAGAAAAAAACTTGCTACACTTGTCCCGGTTACATCATGGGGTGCCTTTCAATCTTGGGCCTGCCAATCAACTTTTAATCTGTGATCAATGATCTAGTTAAGTGATCTGCTGAACCAATGACTGCAAATTTGCAGACTTGATTCAACCCATACTGTATGTTTCTCCTTATCTACTCATACAAAATGATCTTGTGGGGTACATGTCACTAAGGTGACAAGTAGGTGCCTAATGGGACACAAATTTCTATACATACATGCTCTAGGTTTTGCACACATATACTTATTTTTTATTAATTTCAATCACTGTCTTACACATGGCTTGGATGTGATGGTTCTACTTTCTCTCTCTTTCTCCCTCTCTGTCTGTCGGTCTGTCTCTCTCTCTCACACACACACACAGACACACAATCAATACTGTCCTGACTGCATCAACATACTACCTTACATACTTCCTATTTTTCCTGCTCTGCTCAGGCATACGCCATATGCTATGATCTCACTCACATCTCAAGCACCCTCTTTAATTCCACTCGATAGAGATTCCCATATTTCATATGATGCTACCTCCACATTTCATCTCTTCTTATTGGGACAGGAAAGCTCATGCAGCTGGATTTCCCACCCTAGACAAGGGTCCCTCAACCCCGCTGACATTTGCTCTTCTGTGTTATCCGATGAGACCTGAATTAGCGCACTTGGTTAATATTCTATTCCCCCCCACCCTCAGTTAGGCCAATGGGAATTCCAAGGAGAACTCAGCTGGATGGTGTGTGACTTAGCCTGAGGAAGGGAGATATCTGTCACTGCTACCTGAACCTTCACATTCCATCTGGGAGGTATGATCCTGAGGGATGTGGACATGTTTGTCAGTGTAAGAACCCTACCAAAGCAGCAGGGGTTATGTATGCACAAAAGAGATACAGCCACAGCAAGCTATTTCTTCATCTTGCAGGGAATCCCCATGAGATGCTCACAAATGGCATCAGAAAGGGGATGAATGAATTGTGAAAACGATATTGTCCCTCTGGTCACTCTTCATCTTCCTAATGGTCCTGGGAAATTCACTGGCTACTGGAAGTGGAATGTCTGATGGAACAACATCCAGTTCCTAAACCAAACCAGCTGTTTTTGTCCTATCAAGCATGGCAGGGAGTTTGTATTTTTCTTCCCCGGTCATCCAAAGTTCTGACTCTCTGCTGGATAAAAATCACAACTTATTTCATCCCCACATCCCCATCCCTCAAAGGCCCAGTCCACCCATCAGCCAAAGTAGGGATTCTCATTCTGGAAGTTATAGTCCGGACAGACTTTCTGAACCAGCTTGTAATCAATGCTGAAGAATGAGATGAAAATGCAGATGACCTTGAACGGTTTAGCACAGAGCCAGGCTGCGTGGCTCTGTGTATGCTCAGTGAAACAGATCTTGGATGGATCATACAGGCAGGGCTTATTCTTGCGTGCCCGGTTGGTCTTCTCATACTCCACATGACAATTGAAGGTCTTGGATTCCTTCGGCTCAACTAAGGTGGACTGCTGGGGATGGAGATGTTGGGTGGGGATAGGAGGAACCAAGACGTCAAATTCTACAACTTTGGTGGGTGGCACAATGCTCACAGAGACGTTGCCCAGGCTGGAGGAGTTGTGTCGGAAATAGACGCTGAAGGTACCATTAATGTGATCCACAATCTTGCCTGTCACAAGGAGGCTAAACTTCAAGGTCTTGATGTTGAAATAAAAGTCCCCCCATCCAAAGATCTTCTTGGTACGACCGGCCTTCATTGAGGGCTTCCTTTTGGCTCGCTGATTGAAGTGCTCCATGGCTGTCTGATTCTTGGTCCAGTCCCACGGACTCAGTGCACCACCAAAAGGGTCCAGCTTGGCTTTGGATGGCTCATTGGAAAATATCCGGCCAGGGCTGAGTGAGTGGGGTTTCAAAGAGCTACCATATGGTCCAGTCTTCAAGACACTTGAAGGACTCATCTCAAGATAATTCAGGGTCTTGGTTACATGGCCCTCGGCACATACAACCTATCAAAGAGTAAACAAAGGAGGTTATATTAGATCATGCATACTATGTGATCCATCAGTTATCCATATGATACACCCTGCCTGAATCATGCTGAATGCAAGTCATACAGAAATCTATGGAAGAGCTGCCTTCCATCATGGCACTTCCCAAATGCATAGAATAAAATCTCCCATCATCTCCCTTGTCAGCCACCCCTTGTGGCTGACAAGTATGTGGAATGAGGGTTATAGGAACTTCCAGGGGTGGGTTCTAACTTACCTCGCTAACGGTTTACTTCCTCCCGTTCCACGTGGGCGCACACATGCGTAGTGCTGAAAATTCGGCTTCTGCGCTTCCGCAGAAGCAAAAAATGAGATGGTGGTGCCTATGGCGCCGCTGAGAATGCCGGTTTGGGGGCATGGCCAGCCGGCCATCGCTCCTGGTTCGGCGAGCGGAGGGGAATTCCCACTACCGGTTCTAAAGAACCAGTCCGAACCGGAAGGAACCCCCTCTGGGAACTTCAGTCTAATACACCCGAAGGACATCAAATTGGGGAAATCTGATTTAAAGTATGTGCCATATTATATTAGTATCTCAATCAGCGGTTGGTTGCTCCCGGTTCAGCGAACCGGTAGCAGCGGCGGTGGAAGGCTCTGCCCACCTGCCCAGGATGCTTCTGCGCATGCGCAAAAGCATCGCACGTGCAAGTGCCCGCGCGAAACGGTAGCAATGGGATTTACAACCCACTATTGATCTCGATGGGAGGTTGCAATGCTCTGACTCACTCCAGGCTAGTCTTCTCAAACTAATGTTCCTCAGGTGTGTTGCGATCCAACTTTGACACTTTTCAACCAGTTCAATAAATTTGGAAGGGTGTGGCTTAGAAAAAAAGAATACACTATCAGAAAATATTGACTCTGACATTTGGTAACAAAGATTCCAAAATTCCACAAACACCCCCCACAACCGCAAATTAAAAACTGGATCAAACTTCACAACAAATGTGTGCATATATTTATCCACTGCATGCTTTTGGACCATCGGAGAAGGGCTGCAAAAACCGTGGTAATAAATAAGGTCTATGAGAAGTCATATTTTAATTTGACCTCCATTAGATAAAATACTAATATGCTTAAGGCTGCTGAGTAATTTTCATGGCACTCATACCCACTACAGTACAGCAGTTAATAGCAATGGCAATGGCAATAGCAGACTTATATACCTTATATACTTAGACTTATATACCGCTTCACAGTGCTTTACATCCCTCTCTAAGCAGTTTACAATGTCCGCCTATTCCCCCAACAATCTGGGTCCTCATTTTACCGTCCTCGGAAGGATGGAAAGCTGAGTCAACCTTGAGCTGATGAGAATCCAACAGCTGGAAATCGGCAGAATTAGCCTGCAATACTGCATTCTAACCACTGCGCCACCATGGCTCCATAAATTCAAAATAAAATTAAGTTAAATTCAAAAGAATAACAGAATATGGTCATATGTGAGCGGCCATCAGGCTAGATGGACACCAACATGTAGGACATTGGGAACAAGCCATTAATGGTAAACAGCTTCTGTTTCTCCTAATCATTTATCAGAAGCACTCAATTCTGTCACAATTCTGGAGTCCAAGCTAAATGAACCAGCAGGCTGGCTAAGCCCAGCAGCTTAGATTTGCTGCAATCAATCCTTATAGCACAATGGCTTTTTGCATTTTCGGGGGCATCTTCTTCTGTTTTTCCAACTCCCCCTACCTTTTTCATTTGCATTCCAGCTCAGTTTGTTTCATAGAATCTGTCATCTCCTTCTCCCCCGCCCTCCATATTTTTTTGCCAACACAACAGCTGGCTGACATCCCATGATGGATGAATGGTATTCCTTTGCCCAACAGCAGAATTATTTGATTTGCAGGCATGGCGCCACCACAACAGCAGCAGCTTTTGCTGGCCACACACGGAGAGGTGAATGATTCCTTCCAAGTAGAAAGTCTGGTGAGATGACCCATGGTGGTGGTGGTGGGGATCTAGACTTCCAAACCCAGGTTGCAACCACAGGCTCACAGGTAGGGTGGGTAAA
This sequence comes from Diadophis punctatus similis, assembly GCA_023053685.1. Classification (NCBI taxonomy): domain Eukaryota; kingdom Metazoa; phylum Chordata; class Lepidosauria; order Squamata; family Dipsadidae; genus Diadophis; species Diadophis punctatus. The sequence goes on along the minus strand of JALIGW010000037.1, from coordinate 2,571,002 downwards.
GCTGGGACTGCAATACTGCTTTGGTTTTTTTTTTAATGGAACCTTCCTCTAGCTCAGAGGTCAGCAACCTTACACCCTCAAAGAGCCACAAAGATCCTAACCAGAAGACCCCTGTTCAATTCTGGAGCCGACCGGAAGTCCGGTTCCCCCATCATAGAGTCTTCTCCTTGGGTGGTGTCCTTTTTCCCCTACCTGTCCTGACCAGAAGACCCCCGTTCAATTCTGGAGTCAACCGGAAGCCTGGTTCCCCCACCATAGAGTCTCCTCCTAGGGTGGTGTCCTTTTTCCTCTACCTGTCCTAACCAAAAGCCCTATCAATTCTGGAGCCGACCGGAAGTCTGGTTCCCCCACCATAGTCTCCTCCTAGGGTGATGTCCTTTTTCCTCTACCTGTCCTAACCAAAAGCCCTATCAATTCTGGAGCCGACCGGAACTCCGGTTCCCCCACCATAGAGTCTCTTCCTAGTGTGGTGTCCTTTTTCCTCTACCTGTCCTAACCAAAAGCCCTATCAATTGTGGAGCTGACCGGAAAACCTGCCCCTTGCCATAGAGTCTCCTCCTGGCACGCCATGCTTCCCCCCTCCCTAATCAGAAGCTCCTCTTAAAATTGTAGTGTCAACTGGTGACAGGGAGCTGCAGCAGAGGAATGAAAGAGCCACATGTGGCTCCAGAGCCGCGGGTTGCTGACCCCTGCTCTAGCTGAAGAAAACCTGAAAATAGCAGTGAGGTAGATATAGCAAGTCCTGAATGATGGTAGAGAGAGAGCTTTCCTAGGACCAACATCTCAAGAACTCATGATCAAAACCTAGGAGAAACAGAAAGTGATTCAAGCCTGGGACACAGATGTCTATTTTCCAGAACTTTCCTGAGACTAGAGCCAAGACTCAGACTATGTACCAAATGCCCAGTTCAGCTAAGCCTTGGTAGGGAATCCACTCTTGATCTGGCAAAGTTATCGAGGGTGGGACAGCTAACACTTGTCATTCTATGTCATTGTCTTCAATGCTTAATGGCTGGGAGGGAGTAGAGGTAGTCCTCGACTTACGACCAGAATTGAGCTCAACATTTCTGTTGTTAGGTGAGACGTTTGTTAAGTGAGTTTGGCCCCATTTTACGACCTTTCCTGCCACCGTTGTTAAGTGAACCGCTGTGGTGGATAAGTTAGTAACCCGGTTGTTAATTGAATCTGGCTTCCCCATTGATTTTGCTTGTCAGAAGGTCACGAGAGGGGATCACAACATCTTGGGACACAGCAACGGCCGTAAGTATGAACCAGTTGCCAAGCGTCTGAATTTTGATCCCATGATCAAAAGGTTGTAACTGTGAAAAACGGTCATGTCACTTTTTTCAGTACCGTTGTAATTTTTAACGGTCACTAAATGAACTGTTGTAAGTAAAGGACTACTTGTAATGTCCCGAAATGATAAACTAAGTACGACTGGAACGTACTCCTGCCTTCCTGCTACCAGTTCTTGCCCTGCCTCCTCTGGGAGATTAAAGAGACCATTATTGCCTAATACAAGTAGTCATCGAGTTACGACCAAAAATTAAGCCCAAAATTTATGTTGCTAAGTGAAACATCCCCTTTATGGATTACTGCCTTGTCGTGGGGAAGGGGCTTGCGTAGCCCAATGAAGCTATGAGCTATGCCGTGCAGGGCCACCCAAGACGGACAGGTCATAGCAGATAGCTCTGACAAAACATGATCCACTGGAGAAGGAAATGACAACCCACTCCAGTATCTTTGCCATGAAAACCCCATGGACAGTACCAAAAGACAAAAAGATATGATGCTGGAAGATGAGCCCCTCAGGTCGGAAGGTGTCCAATATGCTACTGTGGAAGAGCAGAGGGCTAGTACTAGTAGCGCCAGAAAGAGTGAAGCGACTGGGCCAAAGCCAAAAGGACACTCAGCTGTGGGTGTATCTGGTGGTGAAAGGAAAGTCCGATGCTGTAAAGAGCTATACTCCATAGGAACCTGGAATGTAAGATCCATGAATCAAGGCAAGCTGGACGTGGTCAAACAAGAGATGACAAGACTGAACATCGACATCTTAGGAATCAGCGAACTAAAATGGACAGGAATGGGTGAATTGAATTCAGATGACCATTAGGTATACTACTGCGGGCAAAAATTCCTCAGAAGAAATGGAGTAGCCTTCATAGTCAATAAAAGAGTAGGAAAAGCAATACTGGGATACAAGCCTCAAAATGACAGAATGATCTCAGTTTGAATCCAACCTTTCAACATCACAATAGTCCAAGTCTATGCCCCAACCAATGGTGCTGAAGAGGATGAAGTTGACCAGTTCTATGAAGCCCTACAACACCTTCTAGAATTAACACCAAAAAATGATGTCCTTATCATCAGGGGGGATTGGAATGTTAAAGTAGGAAGCCAAAAGATAACCAGAATTACAGGCAAGTTTGGCCTTGGAGTACAAAATGAAGCAGGGCACAGGCTGGTAGAATTTTGTCAAGAGAATACGATGGTCATAGCAAAAACTCTTTTCCAACAACCCAAGAGACGACTCTACACATGGACACCACCAGATGGTCAACACAGAAATCAGATTGACTATGTGCTTTGCAGCCAAAGATGTAGAAGCTCTATACAGTCAGTAAAAACAAGACCAGGAACAGACTGTGGCTCAGATCATGAGCTTCTCGTTGCAAAATTTAGGCTTAAATTGAAGAAAGTAGGGAAAAGCACCAGGCCACTCAGGTATGAACTAAATCATATTGCTGATGAATATACAGTGGAGGTGACAAATAGATTTAAGGAATTAGATTGATAGACAGAGTACCTGAACTATGGACGGAGGTTCGCAACATTGTACAAGAGGTAGCAACTAAAACCATCCCAAAGAAAAAGAAATGCAAGGAAGCAAAATGTCTGTCTGAGGAAGCTTTGCAAATAGCTGAGGAAAGAAGGGAAGCGAAAGGCAAGGGAAAAAGAGAAAGATACACCCAATTGAATGCAGAATTCTAGAGAATAGCTAGAAGAGATAAGAATGCCTTCTTAAATGGACAGTGCAAAGAAATAGAAGAAAACAATAGAATAAGGAGGACCAGAGATCTCTTCAAGAAAAGTGGAGATCTGAAGGGAACATTTCATGCAAAGATGGGCATGATAAAGGACCAAAATGGCAGGGATCTAAAAGAGGCAGAAGAGATTAAGAAGAGATGGCAAAATTACACAGAAGAACTATACAAGAACGAGCTTAACATCCCTGATAACCACGATGGGGTGGTCACTGACTTCGAGCCAGACATCCTGGAATGTGAAGTCAAATGGGCCTTAGGAAGTCTGAGCAACAACAAAGCTAGTGGAGGTGACAGTATTCCAGCTGAGCTATTCAAAATCTTAAAATATGTTGCAGTAAAAGTCCTACACTCAATTTGCCAGCAAATTTGAAAAACTCAACAGTGGCCATAGGATTGGAAAAGGTCAGTTTACATTCCAATTCCAAAGAAGGGCAATGCCAAAGAATGTTCAAACTACTGCACCATTGGACTCATTTCACATGCTAGCAAAGTTATGCTCAAAATCTTACAAGCTAGGCTCCAGCAGTATGTGGACCGAGAACTACCAGAAGTACAGGCAGGATTTCGAAGAGGCAGAGGAACTAGAGATCAAATTGCCAACATACGCTGGATCATGGAGAAAGCTAGGGAGTTCCAGAAAAACATCTACTGCTTCATTGACTATGCTAAAGCCTTTGACTGTGTGGATCACAACAAATTGTGGCAAGTTCTTAAAGAGATGGGAGTACCAGACCATCTTATTTGTCTCTTGAGAAACCTATATGCGGGTCAAGAAGCAACAGTGAGAACTGGACACGGAACCACTGATTGGTTCAAAATTGGGAAAGGAGTTCGGCAAGGCAGTATACTGTCGCCCTGCCTATTTAACTTATATGCAGAGCATATCACGAGAAAGGTGGGGCTAGATAAATCACAGGTTGGAATTAAGATTGCCGGGAGAAATATCAACAACCTCAGATATGCAGATGATACCACTCTAATGGCAGAAAGTGAAGAGGAACTAAAGAGCCTTTTGATGCGGGTGAAGGAGGAGAGTGCAGAAGCTGGATTGAAACTCAACATTAAGAAAACTAAGATCATGGCATCTGGCCCTCTCAATTCCTGGCAAATAGATGGGGAGGAAATGGAGGTAGTGACAGATGTTATTTTCCTGGGCTCCAAGATCACCGCAGATGGGGACTGCAGCCAAGAAATTAAAAGACGCTTGCTCCTGGGGAGGAAAGCTATGGCAAACCTAGACAGCATACTAAAAAGCAGAGACATCACCCTGCCAACAAAAGTGTGTATAGTCAAGGCTATGGTTTTCCCAGTTGCAATGTATGGCTGTGAAAGTTGGACCATAAAGAAGGCTGAGCGCCAAAGAATTGATGCCTTTGAACTATGGTGCTGGAGAAGACTCCTGCGAGTCCCTTGGACTGCAAGGCGATCCAACCGGTCAGTCCTAGAGGAGACCCTGACTGCTCTTTAGAAGGCCAGATCCTGAAGATGAAACTCAAATACTTTGGCCACCTAATGAGAAGGAAGGACTCACTGGAGAAGAGCCTAATGCTGGGAAAGACTGAGGGCAAAAGAAGAAGGGGACGACAGAGAACGAGGTGGCTGGATGGAGTCATTGAAGCAGTCAGCATGAGCTTAAATGGACTCCGGGGATGGTAGAGGACAGGAAGGCCTGGAGGAATGTTGTCCATGGGGTCGCGATGGGTTGGACACGACTTTGCAACTAACAACAACAACAACAAAGTGAAACATTCATTGTGAGTTTTTCCCATTTTTGGACTTTTGTTGCCACATTTGTTAAGTGAATCACTGCAGTTGTTAAACTAGTAACACGGTTCCTAAGTGAATCTGGTTTCCCCATTGACTTCGATTGTCAGAAGGTTGCAAAAGTTGATCACATGATCCCGGGAGACACTGCAACCGTCATAAATGTGAATCAGTTGTCAAGCATCTGAATGTAAATCATGTGACCATGGGGATGCTGCAACGGTCATGAGTGTGAAAAACAGCAATAGCACTTAGACTTATATACCGCTTCACAGTGCTATACAGCCTTCTCTAAGCGGTTTACAGAGTCAGCATATTGCCCCCAACAATCTGGGTCCTCGTTTTACCAACCTCGGAAGGGTGTGTGGTAGCCTGTCAGCCACCAGCCCCTCCAGCAGCCGAAGGAGAGGAGGAGGAGGTGTGGTATCAGGGTCAGCATCAAGGCAACCTGAGAGCTCCGAGGGGGAACTGGGAATCAAAGTGGCAGAGAGAGACAGAGGCAGAGCCTGGGCCGTCCGTCAGCCCTCAGATAGAGAGTCAACAGTCCCCAGGTCTGGAGGTAGCTGATGAGGAAGAGGAGGAACAGCTGGGTCCAGTGCCTGACGCGCGGACACGTAGAAGGCAGAGGAGAGGAGAGCAGTGGAAATCCATGGGCTGATCCTTGGGAAGGAAGAGCCACTGCTGCTAGCAAAGCTCCACCCTAGCTCTGGGGATAAAAAGCAGGGAGCGGAGATGAATAGATGTGGCAGACAACTATTCATCTTATTTATTTATTTATTTATATTTGTCAACAAGTGCAAGAAAACAGGACACATGAAAAAATGGCACAAATAAATGGATATAAAGAAGCAAAACATAGCCATAAACACTTAAAACGAGTACATACAAATGGGTACAGTAGGACAGGGATGGTAGGCACGTTGGTGCGCTTATGAACGCCCCCTTAGGGACCTCTTAAGAAACGTGTAAGGTCCACGGTAGACAGTTTAAGGTAAAAGGTATGGGGGTTAGAGAAACTAACAACAGGATCAGGTAAAGTGTTCCAGACATTTACTACTCTATTGCAGAAGTCGTATTTACTGCAATCAAGATTAGAGCGGAATACATTTAGTTTGTATCTATTGATAGCCCTAGTGTTATTGCGGTTGAGATTAAAGTAGTCGTTAACAGGTAGGACATTAAGGTAGATGATCTTGTGTACTAAGCTTAGGTTGGAACGTAGACGGCATAGTTCAAGGTTATACTTCCTTTTTTCTCTTTCCTCAATTTCAGAATTTTTGTAGCCAGGCTGCCTTGGAGGCTCTGGGGTCGTGTCTCAACAACAAGTATTCAGAGGGCTACCCAGGCAAGAGTTGGGTCAGAACAGGGTGGAAGGTTGAGTCAGTGAGAACTGAACTGCCAAATTGCAGTCAGCTGGCAGTCAGCAGAAGTAGCCTGCAATACTGCATTCTAACCCCTGCGCCACCACAGAAAAATGGTCATAAGTCACTTTTTTTCAGTGCTGTTGTAACTTCAAATGGTCACTAAATGAACTGTTGTAAGTCGAGGACTACCTGTGCTTCACCCAGGGGAGGAAAAACCTGCATGCTGCCTCCTGTCTTTTCCTGATAAGGATGAGGATGGAGACAACAGGACAGAATGGTAAGGGGCAGCTCCCCAGAAAAGTTCTGCAAAACCTTGACAAATGCCCTCCCCCCTGGCTTTCCTTGATGTGATGGAACAACAAATCAGTCCGTGTTTCCTAGGCCACCAAGTCCACCCTGAGGAAGGAAGCCTCAAGGAGGAGCCATCTCAGTCCTAAACCCCTCAGCATGAAGAAGGCCGTGTAGCCGTCCAGATTAAGCAGGTAGAGAAGAGTAACAAGAGACAGCGCTGTTCACAACTACAGGGAGCACATGCTGGGACACTCATTAAAAGAGAGACAAGAGCAGTGAAAAGCGATGACTGAATCTGCAGGGAAGTTTTCCTGGGCTTAAGGCCCAAACAGTGAGGAAAATGGAAGGGCCAAGGCCCGCTCTGGTGCAAAACCTGGTTAAATTAGCCCATAATGGCAATACTGGCCACTTCTGAACTAGGAGATAAAATGAGTGAACATCTAAATCCACCATTTTGTTTACCATCAAGTGTGGTTCATCCCAAAGATCAGAACGACTCGCCTATCCGCATACTACAAATATACCTAGCCACCAATTCTATATACAGTATCTGCTTGGCATATAAAGTTTTTAGAAGAGTAACTTCCTCCCCCATCCACCCCACTACTTTTAAAAATGATTCCTTAAAAGCAAATGATGGAGGTGTTCACAGTAGGCATTCTCAGTATGTTTTATTTAGGTACGGCTAGATCCGGTCACTTTTAGTCAGTATTAATTTTCTGAGTATTCAAACGTGACGTCCACTCCCCTGCCGTCCTTTTAGAACTTTTAAAAATAAGTTGTGTAAAAATTATCATTTAAATGGCGTGCATCTCCTCCTGGATCTTATTTAGCCATCGAACATCTTGATCGGAGTCTCATAAAAATTTGGAGACACACAAAAATTGTAGGCATTCCAGTGCACATATTAATGAGGGGGACACTAATGAGGTTGAGCTCACTTGCGGAGTGCACCAAACAACTTGACAAAGTACTTAATGTCTTCCTTCCCTTTTCTTCCACGACAGAAATTAGAAAAAGAATCCAATATTCTTAATACGGAAACATCTATGGGCCTCGAGTCCTGGATCTACTGCTTACTCCCCACTTCTACACTAACTGAAATGATGCACACAAGTAACACATCATATCCCAAAGGTGCTTTTTTTCAGGTGGCAACTGGACTTTCTGGTTTTTCTTTGAAGATGTTTCATTTATTTATTTATTTATTTATTTATTTATTTATTTATTTATTTATTTATTTATTTATTTATTTGTCAAACATGTATAGGATAGTAGTAGTTTGCATAAACATAAGTAAAAAGTAACAATAAAAGAGGACAATAGGACAGGGACGGTAGCACAGTGGTGCGCTTATGCACGCCCCTTACAGACCTCTTAGAAACGGGGAGAGGTCGACTGTAGACAGTCTAAGGTTAAAGTTTTTGGGGTTTGGGGAAGAAACCACAGAGTCAGGTAGTGCATTCCAGGCATTGATCACTCTGTTGCTGAAGTCATATTTTCTGCAGTCGAGTTTGGAGCGCTTTACATTTAGTTTGAATCTATTATGTGCTCGTGTATTGTTGCGGTTGAAGCTGAAGTAGTCATTAACAGGAAGGACATTTTGGTATATGATTTTATGAACTACATTTAGATCAGATTGGAGGCGACGTAGTTGTAAATTGTTTAATCCCAGTATTTCAAGTCTGGTGGAATAAGGTATTTTGTTGTGAGCGGAGGAGTGAAGGACTCTTCTTGTGAAATATTTCTGGACCATTTATTTCATCCAAGAAGCTTCTTCAGTTCTGACTGGATGGTGGGGAATGGAAGGATTTATACTCCTTGCAGACAGCTCCTTGCAGACAGCTTGTAGTCAGAGCTGAAGAAGCTTCTTGGATGAGAAGTGAAACATTTTCAAAGAAAAAACAGAAAGTCCAGTTGCCCCTTGAAAAAGCACCTTTGGAATAACCATGACCTGGATGACTGAGAATCTCCATAGACATTTAACACATCATATATTCTATTCATGGATTCAGCTGTTAAAAGCCCAGTCTTCCCCTTGTGTGTATGTGTGTGCATGTATCTATTTCATTGTTACTCCCAACTCTGGAGTTGAAGGAGAAGGATAGGACAGAATTTCTGCCGCTTCCATCCAAGTAAGTTTATTCAACCATCACCACATTTTCTCCTACTTGATGCAAGATAAAATTAAAATCCCATTGCTCTGCCAGACAGAAGAGAAAAGCAATGAATGAATCATTCAGGCATGGGACAAAAGGCATAATATTCCATAATGATTTGCTACTGTCTCCTTGTAATTAGCAAACCGTTTGGAAGAGATACAGTGGATGTTGCTCCCACTTTAACTGGGGCAATCCAACCTTGGGTGAAAAGGGCTCCGAATTAACCCATGACCCATGGGAGATTTTATTTTAACTTAGATTGCAGCCTAATGCGCTTAAAATGCCAAGCTAAAATATCTGGAGCTGCCAACAGAGGAAGAGATCCTCATTCTGAACATTGCTTTTTCCACCATTTAATCCTCTTCCAGAAACAGAGCAGGATCGCTCTGGAGTTTCAAATTTGTATTCAATTTGCCCTTCTTGCTTTCACACTTTGGCTAGAAACAAAAACCACACATTCTTTGAAATGCAGAAACTTCCCCCCCGCCCCCCCCCCCAGCATGAGTTTCCCCTGCTTTCCACCCGTGTCCACAGCAAACTTTTATGACAGCAAAAGGGCAACACACGTTAACGATGTCACTATTCCATGGTGGTGCAATGGTTAGAATGGAATATTGCAGACTAATTCTGCTGACTGCCAGGAGTTCAATCCTGATCGGCTCAAGACTGACTCAGCTTTCCATCCTTCCGAGGTCGGTAAAATGAGGATCCAGATTGTTGGGGGCAATAGGCTGACTCTGTAAACCGCTTAGCGAGGGTTGGAAAGCACTGTGACGTGGTATATAAGTCTAAATGCTATTGCTATTCAAATGCCTATGTAGTTTGTGTTGACATCTGAAGTATGATGAGTTAGATATGCGGTCACTTCCTCCTCCCCCAAGTCCATGTTCAGTTCTCAAGTTCCATGAGCAGTAAATTTTCAGCCTGTTTTAGTTCTAAAACACTGTGAGTGTTACAGGTAGTCCTGGACTTACAACCATTTGTTTAGTGACCATTCGAAGTTGAAATGGCAGTGAAAAAAACGAGTCATGACCATTTTTCACATTTACAACCACTGCAGCACACACACACACACACACACACACACGGTTACATGATCAAAATTGGCAACTGGTTCATATTTATGATGGTCGCAGTGTCCCAGGATCATGTGATCCCCCTTTTGCAAACTTCTGACAAGCAAAGTCAACGGGAAAGCCAGATTCACTTAACAACCGTGTTACTAGCTTAACAGCTGCAGCGATTCACTTAACACTGGAAGTTTTTAAGAAGGTGTTGGATAACCATTGTCTGAAGTGGTGTAGAGCAGCGGAGGGTTCCAGTTATTTTTGCTACCGGTGCGCATCACAAGCATGCGCAGAAGTGAACTTGCGTTCCATCGGGTGATTTCACTTCCGCACATGCTTAGGACAACATTACAAGCCGAAACACAGCTGAGGAGCTTCTCAGCTGTGCTTCGGAGGAAGAATAAAGGTCGGTATTGAAACAAAGGCGGGTGGGAGGGCTTTTTTCCGACAGCTCAGGATGCGGGGAAGCCGAAAAAAAGTGCCTAAAAATGACATCATCGCTGGGCTCCTACCGGTGCGGTGTCCCGCACAACACCAGTAGGAACCCACCACAGGTGTAGGGTTTCCTGCCTAAGCAGGGGGTTGGACTAGAAGACCTCCAAGGTCCCTTCCAACTCCGTTATTATTATTATTATTAAATGGGGCAAAACTCACTTAAGAAATGTCTCGCTTAGCAACCGAACTTTTGGGCTCAATTGTGGTTGTAAGTCGAGGACCACCCGTATCAAATTCTCTCAATTAGTGCAGCCAATATTCTGAGCACCCTTAGAAAATACTGTTGTGGTTAAGGGTTTTCAATCTCCTCTTCATCATCGCTGGGGAGGGAAAAGAAAGCAAATGCAGAAGATTTTGCAATAACAGATGAGCTGAGCCAGTGAAGGAAGAAATTCACTGCTTTGTTTCAGTGAAACGAAGGGAAAGCTCTGAAGAGCAATTGTTCTGTAGGAATTTATCCGTGAACGAAAAGTCTTGCTCCAACACACTACAGTAAAATCGTGTTCTTACAACATCACATTTAACTGGGAGGATGGGAGGGGTGGCTCTGTTGAAATTATCCCTAGTCTATTATCTCTACAGATCAAAATTAATTCCAAATAGATCTATTGATTCATAATGTTAAGCTATCTCCATCTAGCCAGTTAAGCTTCTGGAACATCTAACTCCAATCAACTGGCATGTCGTACGCATGAAGGCGAAGGTACGTGTCCCAGGATAAACCAGAGGTTTAGTCTTCCAAGCTTTCGAACTCGGGCTGGAGCCCATCCTCAGGGAATGACTTGTGAGCGACTCAGGTTGGATCCTGGCCCCATCTTGTCTATAGAGTCTTCCAAGAAAAAAAGACAGAGAGAAAAGTGGGAGTTGAAAAGGGAAACCTTCTTTGCAGAATTATGAGTGGCAGCACAGAACTCTCTTCACAGACAGGGATTGACTTCAACGATCTAGCCATGGTTACAGCTACCCAGCACAGAGGGAAGAGAGTTTGTCAGCATTCTCATGCACAAGAGCTTATGGGATGCCAGCCATTTCTGGAGAAAAGGGTAGGATTCAAGTAACACCCAAATAAGTTACTTTGAATGCAGCTAGTATGATTGTGTGTGCATGCAGCCACTGGTAAAGAGATACGAGTTATATCTGCAAACAGGACGTAACTACCCTGTTTTCCCCCAAAATAAGACAGCCTCTGATAATAAGCCCAATCGGCCTTTTGAGTGCATGGCAATAAGGCCAAGCGTTTCTTTCAGGGTTCAAAAATATAAGACAGGGTCTTATTTTCAGGGAAATACGATAATGCTATGCATGTTTACTATTAAATAAAACCCACTTAAGTAAAAAGAATGTGTTTCCAGTAGTTGCATTCAGAATAAGCTAACAGCCTATAGCCGTGATGGTGAACCTATGGCACGCGTACCACAGATGGCACCGGGAGCCATATCTGGCGGCACGCAAGCCGTTGCCGTAGCTCAGCTCCAGCACATGTGCACGCCGGCCAGCTGATTTTCGGCTCGCGTGCAGAGGCTCTGGGAGGACGTTTTTGGCCTCCGGAGGGCCTCCGGGGGGCGGAGGAGGGCATTTTCGCCCTCCCTAGGCTCTAAGAAAGTCTCTGGACCCTGGGGAGGTCGAAAAACGGGCCTACCGGGCCCACAAGAAGTCAGGAAATGGGCCATTTCCGGCCTCTGGAGGATCTCCGGGGGGCCGGGGGAGGCCGTCTTTGCCCTCCCCAGGCTCCAGGGAAGCCACCGGAAGTCAGGAAACGGGGAGTGGGTCATGCAAGCATGCCTGGAGGTGGGGCAGCATGCGCGCGCTTTCGGCACCCAAGGAAAAAAAGGTTCGCCATCACTAGCCTATAGTAACTTTCTTCAATGCCCAGTCCAATGCCCTCCATGTGGATTACAGTTCCCATCACATTCATTCAGCATGGAAGTTGCAGGTTAAGAAGCTGGTTGTTTTAGCACCATAATTTTCATATGATTAGGGAGGTGAATGTTCAAATCCGCATTCAACCCTCTTACAGTGATATAGGGTTAATTTTCAACTTTTAGGGTAACAACAGGCTATAAATAAGGAAACCACCATGCCAATAGCAGTTGTTTGGCAACTTATACCTGGCCTTTGCAGTTTAGCCAGTTATAATCAGTCTAAACAGGTGACAGGTCTGAGAAAGAAGGTGATACCTTGCAGAAAGAGGAATGCTACTACCGTGTTTCCCCGAAAATAAGACCCTGTCTTATATTTTTTTGAACCCTGAAATAAGTGCTTGGCCTTATTGCCATTATCAGGGGATGTCTTATTTTCAGGGAAACAGGGTATTGCACCACAAAACTCACCTCTCAGGCTATCAGGCAATTTATAAGCACAGGTTTAGCACTATATCTGAGTTTTAAAATAGCCCACTTAAAAACTGGTTGTGTTGTACCAGAAAGTGGGAATTTCCCTCTCGCTGTGTAATTCAATTCCTACATATACTGCAAGCACGTCTATCCTTATAGTACAGGGGAGTCAAACTGGCAGCCCACGGGCCAGATGCATCACACACAGGCCACGCCCATCCCACACCCATTATTTATTTATTTATTATGGTGTTCTTATATGCCGCCCAACTCCCGAAGGACTCAGGGCAGCGTACAACAGAAAAAAAATACAGGACACCAATTTATAAATAACACATTAAAACGAGATATATAAAAATTAAAAAACACAATATTTAAAATCATCCAATACCCATTCAATAACCATACATACTTGGGGTGAGCTTGAGTGGTTTAGGCTCTGCCCCCAGCCTGCAGGAAAAGCCATGTCTTGACAGCTTTTCGGAAGGCCAGCAGAGTGGGGATAGTTCGGGTCTCTGGGGGAAGTTGGTTCCAGAGCGCGGGGCCTGCCACAGAGAAGGCTCTCCCCCTAGGGCCCGCCAGGCGGCATTGCTTGGCTGACGGGACCTGGAGGAGAGGTCCCAGTTCCACAAAGGCAAAAAAGTCATCATATGACATCACGTGATGCAATTGAGTCTGACACCTGTGTTATAGCACAACACATTAAGGTCATTATTTTAAATCTTCCAGGATAAAATAGAAGCAACTGGCAACTGGTAAATTTAGTCTATTAGAATTGTGTAATCACCCTAGGTTGCTTAGCCAGGACAACTGTACATTGTTGAACTCTATAGTCCTTACCAGTTTAGCATCAGGCTGAAATGGCATAATAGCAATAGCACTTAAGACTTACATACCGCTTCACATGCTTTACAACCCTCTCTAAGCGATTTACAGAATCAGCATATTGCCCCCCAACAATCTGGGTCTTTAATTTACCGATGGATAAGCTAAGGAGGCTGAGTCAACCTTCAGCCGGTCCGAATCGAACTGCTGGCAGTCGGCAGAGTTAGCCTGCAATACTGCTTTTAACCACTATGTGACCATGGCTCATAATTGTGAAATGAATGTGGAAGAGTATGGAAGTTATTATTTGTTGTCTATATAAAGAAATGAAAGAAAGAAAGAAAGAAGGGAGGGAGGGAAGGAAGGAAGGAAGGAAGGAAGGAAGGAGGGAAGGAAGGAAGGAAGGAAGGAAGGAAGGAAGAAAGAAAGAAAGAAAGAAAGAAAGAAAGAAAGAAAGAAAGAAAGAAAGAAAGAAAGAAAGAAAGAAAGAAAGAAAGAAAGAAAGAAAGAAAGAAAGAAAGAAAGAAAGAAAGAAAGAAAGAAAGAAAGAAAGAAAGAAAGAAAGAAAGAGGAACCTTAAATAAAAGTGCTGCTTGTGATTCAGCTCCTTTCATGACTTGTAACCTTATTTTACTCGGTTCAGGTTACAAGAGGATACGTTTAGTAGGACGGCTACAGGAAAGAACCTAGAGGTGACAGACAGTATCTTGCAGCCAGACTCATCCCTTTCCAACTGCAATGCTGTGACTTAATTGCTGGTACTTTTCCCTCTGGCTGATAATGTGCTGAAAAGAGAAAGGAATCAACCAACATCTTTAGCTATCACACACTGCACACACGTAATCACCACAGTATCATTTGCTGGGGATTTTGAACAGAGGCAAAAGAGGCAGAATAGGGGCAGCTTATTTCATGCCAGCACAGTTTTCTGCTTTCTCTCTCTCTCTCAAGGGTAGGTGGAGAACACTAACTTAACTCTGGTCAAAAACTCAAGAGACTTCCCTAAGCTATCACTGGCCAGGCCAGCATCCACCATGGCCTTTCTTTGCTGCTAACAAAAAAAGGGTATTTAAAACTAGTTCTTGACATCAGTGGTACATTTCTGATTTTAGCCCCTAACCTGTCCGCCTTCTCTGGTAGATCAGACAGCTCATCTGGTTGCGTTGCCTGTTTGATCTAACAGAGAAGGTGGACAGGTAACGCAACCAGATGAGCTAATTCTACTTTACTGTAAGGCAACATGAACAGAATTTTGCAGGTCTGGAAAGGCAAATCTCCTGTTGTCTCCTTTACAGTTTAAGAAGCATGGGGAGTCCCTCTTTCTCCACCCAATATGCAGCTGCAGGCTATATCCTCTTTTATCTGACCATTCCATTGGCAGGATTTCTTTGCCCCATCTCTCAAGGTCTTTCTCATATACCATTACATAACTCTATCTTATTCTTTCCCCCTCCTCCCTTATCTCTATAAATGAAATGACTTATTATAGGCAGTAAGATACGGAGAGTCTAATTCAGAGGTGTCAAACTCGATTTCATTTGAGGGCTCATTCAGGGTTGTGTTTGACCTCGGGGGGGGGCTGGGGTGGGCATGGCCAGCTCGAGATCACTTTTGTCGGGGGCACCTGTGGTGGCCAAGTGCTAAGGCAGGACATCCCTCATACCCTCGCTCCCTCTCATAATCCTTTGTTCCTTCCTTTCTTCTTTTTCCTTCCCTCTTCATTTTCTTTTCTTCTTCCTTTCCATCTTCTCTTTTTCTTCTTTGTCCTTCCTCTTTCACTTTCTCCTTTCCTGTCCCTTCCCTTGAATGCTCAAATGAAAAAGGGGAAACATTTCTTATTTTGTTTTGCTTGTAGTTAATTTTGCCAGCCCTCTGCCAGCGAAAATGGAGCTCAGAAGGGCAGCGCACAGCCCTCCCAGGCCCCGTTTTTGGCTGCACCAGCCTCCTGCAAACCTCTGCCAGCGAGAACGGAGCTCTGTTTTCACTGGCAGAGGGCTGCAGGAGGCCAGCGCAGTGGAAAATGGAGCCAGGGAAGGCCGTGCACGGCCCTCCCGAGCTCCGTTTTCGCAGCAGAGGCACTGCGGGCCAGACCTTCGCTGTTTCCAGGGGGGCCCCATGGGCCAGATGTAAGCACCCCATGGGCTGGATCCGGCCCGTGGGCCTTGAGTTTGATACCCCTGGTCTAACTGGAAGAGCATTCTTATTGTCCTCAATATCCTGCTATTTCCCATCCTTCATCATCCCACTTATGCCCACTAAAATTGGGATCTGATAGTTGTAATTTCACTCTCTTCAACCTCACACCTTTCAGATGTGCTAAGAATTCATGCTAGCTTGAAATTCTAGACCCCAATGTATATGAAGAGCTCCAGACCTGAGAAAGATGTTATCATGAATTTGTTGTTAGGACCGGAATGGGGCAAACCTGGATTCAGGTGCTCACTTGGTCCAAAAATCAATTACAATTCAGGCAAACCAATAACTGTCAACGCTGCTAATCTCACGGTGATGTAATAGAGTGATGTATTGAAATGCTATAATATCTATTTTCAGTCTAATTTCATTTGTGGGAAGAAAAGCAGCAACTATAATTAGCTAGCAATCCTATCACTTCTAAAAGTTTTTGCAGGCTATGGAGGCAGACCAATAACTTTCCTTTAAAAACATGACACATCTTTGAAAGAGGGATCAAAGAGGCCATCTATGTCAAAATTGAACATCCCCCTCTCAACAGAGGGGGTGGAATATGAGGTCTTTTATTTCCAGTATACAACACAGTCCTTTCAACAGTTCCAAGAAGACTCCACACCTATTTGCACTACTAAGGTGACCCTGAGGACACAGATAAACTTCCAAGTGGCCTCAACTACTCTCTAAAAACAATGCAAACGACCAGCTGTCTGCAAGGAGTATAAATCCTTCCATTCCCCACCATCCAGTCAGAGCTGAAGAAGCTTCTTGGATGAGAAGCGAAACGTCTTCAAAGAAAAACAAGAAAGTCCAGTTGCCTCTTGAAAAAGCACCTTTGGGATAACCATGACCTGGATGACTGAGAATCTCCACAGACATGACAAATCTAGAAAACTCTTCAGTCTATCATATATATTTGCTCACTACAATTCTAGACTCTGTGGCTTTGCAAAAAAAACCTTTTCAGAAGACAACTTTTGTAGGAGGGAGCAACTAAACTCCCCCCCCCCTCTCTCTCTCTCTCTCTCTCTCTCACACACACACACACACACACACACACACACACACACACACACACACACACACACACAAGGACCCATTCTAACCCAAGACCTGGAGGGAAAGTAGTGTTTAAGGATCTCTTGATGACAAGCAAAATCTTTGATTGGGTTTTTGCTGGGTAAGTCAGCTGCAGTTAATTCTCACCATCAACAAGATGTTCTCACCAACATCAACAAGAGATACTACATTTTGGATGTGTGTGGAGTAGTGGTGGAATTCAAAAAATTTTTACTACCTGTTCCGTGGGCGTGGCTTGACTTGGTGGGCGTGGCTTGGTGGGCGTGGCAGGGGAAGGATACTGCAAAATCCCCATTTCCTCCCGATCAGCTGGGACTCAGGAGGCAGAGAATAGATGGGGGCGGGGCCAGTCAGAGGTGGTATTTACCGGTTCTCCGAACTACTCAAAATTTCCGCTACCGGTTCTCCAGAACTGGTCAGAACCTGCTGAAACCCACCTCTGGTGAGGAGGGGAGTTACTTCAGTGGTATCTAATTGCAACTAAATTTAATCCTAATGTTTATTAGAGTACATATAGACAAATACCTTACCATGCAGTAGATAGAATTTTACTCTGATAATATTTTGTTGGGCTCCCCCATCTCATTGTATAATAGTAATGCTTTCCCAGCCTTTCTCAACTTAATGCTTTCCAGAAGAATTGGACCACAATTCTATGATGGGAATGGTTACCAATCATATCTGGAAGGTTAGCCCTGTCTCTTTTACAAGAACAAAGAGTACTGAATATTTGAGTATCAAAGATTTCACTAATACAGTATGCAATATAACATAAGTAGTAGGACTTCGAACAGTAATCCTATTATAAAACAGTGGTGATGCAAGTACACTCAATTTTTTATTAGTGATAGCAAATTATTATGTTTGTTCCATCCTCTAATTTTTTAGAGGTCATCCAGATTCTACAATATTTAGCAGTCCTTTTCGGGCAACCTTAAATTGCCTCCAAAATTGAATTGTTTTTAACTATTTGCAGACTTATTCAGACTGAGCATGGCCATTCTGATAATCTGTGACTCAAGAGCAGTATTTCTCAACCTTGGCAATGTTAAGACATGTGGACTTCAACTCCCAGAATTCCCCAGCCAGCCATCCACACTTCTTAAAGTCCCCACAGCTTAAAAGTTATCAAGCTTGAGAAACGCTGCTATAGAGTTCGCACAGAACCACCATCCAATTTCTGCTTGCCCTTGTTGGCTAATTGCTGAACTCAAGATAATAGCCAGCTCAACTCTGCTCATTTGCTTGCTATCCTTTCAAGGTGGGCCAACAACTCAGCACCTTTTCTTGCCATCTCGGGTTCACCATGTCCATGTGGAAACCCAGCCTTTTCTTCCCCTGATAAAAAAAAGGGAAAATAAATTGCAAATATTTGCCCCTCTCTCATATTTCACATTTTATAAGAAAAGAAAACCCAGAGGCCATTTGAGTAAAAACTGTAGAAGGGAAATGGCAATGTTAAAAGATATACAAGCGGTATATAAGTCGAAGTGCTGTTGCTAAGGGCTATATACAGATCGAAAACCAGGAGAAGTTTCCAATTACCCACAGCCACAAACAATTGTGACCTCTGAGGACATACCGTATTTTGCAGACTATAAGACGCACCAGTGTATAAGACGCACCAAGATTTCGCAGAGTTAAAAAAAAAAGTAAAAAAAAAAAGTTTTTCTGCAGGCCTCCCAAACCTTCTGCACGCCCCATTTTTTGCAAAAATGGGTGAAAAATGGGCCCATTTTTGAAAAGAAATGGCCCGTTTTTCACAAAAATGGGAGCATTTTTGCCTTCCCCCAGCCCCCAGAAGCACTCTGCAGGCCTCCCAAATCCTCTGCGCACTCCGTTTCTGCGAAAAATGGGCCCATTTTTTGCAAAAAATGGGATGGGGGCGGGGCTTCGGGAGGCCAAAAATGGCTGTATTCGGTGTATAAGACGCACCAACATTTCCACCCTCTTTTAGGGGGGAAGAAGTGCGTCTTATACTCCGATCATAATTCATTCAGGCACATTTCCCTGGCCAAGCCAACATTGCTAGGAGAACCGAGGACCTGCCACATGAAAAAGAATTGTGCCACAACAATATATACTATGCCACAACAATATCGTAACTGTTTTCCAAACGCAAATCTCATCTTGTTTTCACTATCTGGAGTGTTCTTTTATTTGATAGGCTTCCCTAGTGTTAAAATCCAAAGAAAACTGTGGTTGTTCCCAACGTATCGATGCTGGAGAAGAAAGGTGCTTGCAAGCACTACAAGTAGTCCTTGACTTACAACAGTTTGTTTAATGACCGTTCAAAGTTGCAAGTGACTTATGACCGTTTTTCACACTTACAACCATTGTGACATCCCCAATGGACTTGTGATCAAAATTCGGACTCTTGGCAATTGACTCATATTTATGACAGTTGCAGTGACCCGGGGTCATTTTTTGCGACCTTCTGACAAGCAAACTCAATGGGGAAGCCAGATTCACTTAACAACCGGGTTACTAACTTAACCATTGCAGTGATTCACTTAACAATGGTGACCATAAAATGGGGCAAAATCATAAAGATCATAAAATGGGGCAAAATCCACTTAGCAAACATCTCACATCGCAACAGAAATTTTGGGCTCGATTGTGGTCGTTAAGTCGAGGACTACCTGTATTCTGCTCCTTTCCAATGTACATTCATGCTTATGTTGAGCTTGAGTTCCAAAAAGGAGAAGTTACCACAAGCACTTGGCTTTCTAATTTCAGGATTGGTGAAACAAATGTCCCCATTACTGATAGGGAGTCTGGATATTATGCTAAAAGGTCTCTTGACGGTATTCCGAGACACTGAAAAGAGATGTGGGGAGAGCGGCTTTATTTCAGCTCTACTCCAAGGAAGCCCAAGTGCAGGATTTACCGCATGGCAGTCAGTGCGAAAAAGACACTGAGCAATGTGTTAACACCTGCTCAGGGGAGCACAGAAGCCCATTAAAAGGCAGTGGGGGGGGCAGTCTGCATTTGCCTTGAGGAGAAGGCCACGAAAGCCTTTAATTGTGTTATTCTAACCAAGGCTGTCGTGTCTTGAGCCACAAAACTCCCACCCTTCTTGAGTGCACGCAGCGTCTGTGTGACAAAAAGCTTTCTTGGGGGACATCACATGTAGAGAATTGGTGAAGTGTATGCGTGGGGAGGAGGCTGAGACACAAGGCAGGTGTGCTAGAGCTCTCCGGAGCCCAGGCTCTGGAGGAATCCCGCATGAAGCCGACTCGTGAATGCTCCAGTAAGTAAAATGGCCATATGTGGTCCTTCCCACTGGAGAAAAAAAATGGAACTAGAACAGGGGTGTCAAACTCAAGGCCCGTGGGCCGCATCTGGCCAGTGGGGTGCTTAGATCTGGACTGCAGGCCCGCCCTGGAAACAGTGAAGGACCGGCCCACAGTGCCTCTGCCAGCAAAAACAGAGCTCGGGAGGGCCGCACGTGGACCTCCTGGGCTCTGTTTTCGGCCACAACAGCCTCCTGCAGCTCTCTGCTAGCGGAAACGGAGCCCAGGGAGGCCGAGTGCAGCCCTCCCGAGTTCCATTTTCACTGGCAGAGGCACCGCGGGCCAGTCCTTCGCTGTTTCCAGGAGCTTCGATGAGAGACGTTGAGCTGGCCTTGCCCACCCTGGCCCCCCGAGGTCAAACACGACCCTGATGCGGCCCTCAATGAAATCGAGTTTGACACTCCTGACCAAAGCATAAATTCCTTTTAGGACGAAGGGATCGGTTCCTGGCAGCAGCAGAACAGTGGATCCCAGTCATATTGGTCACATCTTTCGCCACTTGCTGAGGAGGAGGTGTCTGGAGATTGCTAATTAATCTCTTCGCATTCTTGGGAGAAGGCCTGCTCAGAAGTCCACTTCAGAAGACATTACAAAAAACCAAACCAAGGCACAAACCTGAAGGAGGTTCTTTCTTGCTAGCAGTAGAAATTAGAGCTCTGACTGCCCTTTCTGCCGCATTCTCTTATCCCCAAAGTCTTCCTGGTTCAAATGCTCACACAGTTGTGGATGGAATTGAGGAATTTACCAAAATTAGTGCTGGACGAGGGACCTAAAGCCAGGATTAGACTTCTCGGTCGTTGCACGTCAGGGAACGTATCGTATCCGTCTGTCATTTGGGAGACGGTTGCATAGCTGTTGCGTTTATATATCTGCAAATGTTAACGTTCCGGCTAGGGGTTGCTCAAACGCTCCCAGTGTTTTAGGAAGTCTAATCAACCAATCAGCATGCAGGATGCAACCACTGCGCAATGCGCAGTAGGGATTTGGGAAGTGTGTGCATTGGCCCACCTCCAGCCATTTGCAACCTAAAGTTACCCATCAACACCTTTGCAGTGTTAAGTTTGCAGTAATGCCTGTGCATAGTTGCAAGCAACTCTAAGTCAAGCTTAATTCTGTAGCTCAATTCTCCTTCCTCACTCCCTCAACACCAAGGCCCAGTTTCCTTGGTCACTGGACTCCGTCTATGGCAATCACATTTTTCAATTCCCTCCCTGCAGCTATGGAGTTGTGTTGGGGCAAAGCAGTTGTATGAATGGGTTTACTGCCAAATGGATCTGGGTTTCTCAGTGCTGTTCCAGCTGCCTTGAATGTCATGTCAGGAGTGTTTCTCTATCAGGATCCAAATCTGGCTTTCAACCCGCCATGCTTTGATAACAGACCGAGCTGGATTTTTAAATCAGCACTGCCATGGGTTGAGATTGGCCTTGGGAAACGGGCCAAGAAATACCGCTTTTAAAAAAATAATATTTTCATTTCCTTAATCCACTCTTTTGAAGTATGAAACTCGCAAACATCACAGTGGCAGAACAGCCCAAAAGCCACTATAAGGAAAATAACCAGAATGCCTGGATCTAGAGAGCAATCCTCCTTTTGAACAGGACATTGTTTCTTCTGTAGAACAAATATTGTATTGTACTGTATTGTAAAACACACTGGCCTTTCTGTTTCGATAATCAAGTTCTTAATCAGATTGTGCGGTTTACTGAACTTTCACCTAGCATTACATTTTAACCTAGTTGTTATGGTTCACAAATCATATATGTAAACCCAGGGCATTATAGCACTTAGCAATAGCACTTAGACTTATATACCGCTTCACAGTGCTTTACAACCCTGTCTAAGCGGTTTACAGAATCAGCATGTTGCCCCCAACAATCTGGGTCCTCATTTTACTGACCTCAGAAGGATGGAAGACTGAGTCAACCCTTCCGGAGTTTGCTCAAACCCATGTTTGTTGCATCGATGGCACTATCTAACCATCTCGTCCTCTGTCGTCCCCTTCTCCTTTTGTCTTCAATCTTTCCCAACATCAGGGCCTTTTCCAATGAGCCTTCTCATTTGTTGGCCAAAGTATTTGAGCTTCAGCCGTGGTGGCGCAGTGGTTAAAATGCAGTACTGCAGGCATTAATTTTGTTGTACGAGGTGCAATGACAATAAAGTAAACTTAAACTTACTTTTGCTGACTGCCGGCTGCCTGCAATTTGGCAGTTCGATTGTCACCTGCTCAAGGTTGACTCATCCTTCCATCCTTCCAAGGTCAGTAAACTGAGGACCCAGATTGTTGGGGGCAATAGGCTGACTCTAAACTGTTTGGAGAGGGCTGTAAAGCACTGTGAAGCGGTATTTAAGTCTAAATGCTATTGCTATGCTATTCTTTATCTGTCCTTTCAAAGAACAATCATGGTTGATTTCCTTTAGGATTGACTGATTTGATCTTCTTGCAGTCTAGGGGACTCTCAAGAGTCTAGGTCAGGGGTCAGCAACCTTAAACACTCAAAGAGCCACAAAGGTCCTACCGGAAGCCCCCCGTTCAATTCTGGAGCCGACCAGAAGTCCGGTTCCCCCACCCTAGAGTCTCCTCCTAGCGCAGCGTCCTTTTTTCCTCTACCAGTCCTAACCAAAAGCCCTATCAATTGTGGAGCCGACCGGAAAACCCACCCCTTGTCATAGAGTCTCCTCCTGGCACACCCTGCTTCCCCTCCCCCAACTGGAAGCTCCTCTCAAAATTGTGGTGCCGACCGGCAACAGGGAGCCACAGCAGAGGGATGAAAGAGCCACATGCGGCTCCAGAGCCGCAGGTTGCTGACCCCTGGTCTAGCTACTGTATTACACAGAATTAATTTAGGATAATAACTTCTCCTGATTCCTGATTCAGATTAATGATTTTGCGCAGAAGCATTGGCATAATATGGTTTTTGCCACTTGTTGCTAACTTATTTGCAGTTATCCCAGGTCATATTGCACTGTGTCCTTCCCTCCGTCTCGAACTTCCTTTGCTATCCTTATTGCTTCCTATTTTTTATTAGTACCACACCTGAGCTTCACGTTACATGGAATCAGAGAAGCCAGCAACGGCAGCATTTTATTCATTACAGCAGTTTATATGTCACCTTTCACCAATGGTTCCAAGGTGAGATGCAAATATTTCGCAAACAAGAAAAGCAACAGTAAATGCAAACAAATCTAATAGCAGGGAGAAATGTAATTAAAAACCACAAGAGCTGTAAAGATGCAAAGATTGTTTTCAAACACCCCAGTGAATTGTTTTGTGAAAAATTAGCACCAGGCACACCTCCTTCACAAAAACATTGCATAGCTTGGACACAATACCAGAATCTTCACTCCCCCACCCCCCACCCCTTTTTTTTTGAGGAGGAGGAAGGAGGTCAGATGCAGAAAAGGGCTAGGTGGGATGCTGAAAAAATGGTCCTGGAAGAAAGCAGTGGTAGATTACATTCATATCATGGCGAGAAAACTGCATCAATGGATCTGGGTAAACCACTTGCAAATCAATTTTACTCTTATGGCCTGAACTTCTGGGTGATGATGTTCCATCACATACCTAGGGCTCCAAACAGATGACCTGCCCAGTTAATCCTGGTCTGTACATCACACATACTTATACTGACCACTCTTAACACAGGGATGGGAAGCTTCAGCCCTCTGGATATAGCTGAATACAACTTCCAGCATCCGTCATGACAGTAAGACTAGTAAGGTGATCAGTGTACAGGTAGTCCTTGATTTACGACTATAATTGAGCCTGCTCATTATGGTTGTAAATTGTGACAGATTGACCAACCTGATTTATGACCTTTTTTGGCAGTTGTTAAGTGAATGAGGTTGTAGGAGATGACCAGGCTGAGCCTGAGGGAGAGGTCAAACGTGTCATAAGTCCCAAGTCCTTTCGCACTCACAAGAGATCTAAGTCCAGCCCACCTTTAATTCCTTTGACTCTTAGGTAAAGGTTCCCCTCACACATACGTGCTAGTCGTTCCCGACTCCGTTTCAAAGCCGAAGAGCCAGCATTGTCCGAAGACGTCTCTATGGTCATGTGGCCGGCATGATTAAATGCCGAAGGCGCACGGAACGCTGTTACCTTCCCACCAAAGGTGGTCCCTATTTTTCTATTTGCATTTTTTACGTGCTTTCAAACTGCTAGGTTGGAAGAAGCTGGGACAAGTAATGGGAGCTCACTCCGTTACGCAGCACTAGGGATTCGAACTGCCGAACTGCTGACCTTTCTGATCGACAAGCTCAGCGTCTTAGTCACTGAGCCACCGCGTCTTATCTACCTCTTATCTACCGCCAATTTGCTTTGACCGTTGGTAGTTCAGATTCTCATAGAGAGCATGAGCTTGCAATAAACCTTTACATTCATTTTAAACAGGCTGGACTTCCTGATTTTCCTGTGCATGACAGAGGCAGTTGTAAAGCAACTGCTGTTATCATTAAGGCAGCAGTCAGTAAGTGAACCAATTGTTCGCTCTGGGCTGGTGTTGCCGAAAGCCAGAAATAAATGCCGGGTTTTGGCAAAAGCATCATAAAATGCAGTCAACAGGATGCTGCAGATGGCCATAAATGCAGGCCGGTTACTGTGGACCTGAAATGCAGTCATGCGATCATGGGAGGAGCTGTCAGAACTTCAGAACTGGTTCTTAAGTACCTCCAGAGAGGGCCGTTGTAACTTCAAATGGTCGCTTAGCAATTGGTCCTAAGTCGAGGACTACCTGTATGTCAGTAAACCATGAATGTTTGCAACCATAATTTTCCAGCATCCCCAGTGAAAAGACCTTGGAGAGAAGCACATTAGACAATTCCCCACATCAAGACTCGGGAAGCCACTGAGGGGCCATTTGCAGTA
Organism: Diadophis punctatus similis; assembly: GCA_023053685.1. Taxonomy (NCBI): domain Eukaryota; kingdom Metazoa; phylum Chordata; class Lepidosauria; order Squamata; family Dipsadidae; genus Diadophis; species Diadophis punctatus. The sequence goes on along the minus strand of JALIGW010000037.1, from coordinate 2,546,224 downwards.
GATCAGACAAAGCGCCGGTCTCTGTGACAATATCCAACAGCTCATTATAGCTAAGCTTTTAAGCTCCGAAGTCTTTAAATCTTTCCACGGAAGGACGCTGCCTACACCTTTCCCGTCTTATGCTGGAGGGCACCAGCCCCATCTTCAGAACTGCTCAAATTTTTTAACTTCCGGTTCCGGATCGCTGCATCGCGGACGCTCCTCGTTGAGCGCCTTTCCTTTTCCCCGTTAAAGCCGCCAGAACAGCTGTCTGGCGGCTTGAAAGTCTCTGCCCCGGGCAAAGGGGAGAGATGAGAGCCGGACAGGTGGGGTAGAGCCCCCCCTAGTGCCCCAAGTGTCAGCCAGGGGCGCGAAAGGTGAGGGCTCCCCAGCCAGCCTGTCTCTTGCTCCGGGGACTTGGAAACCTCCGCTTTTGCGGAGCAAGATGCTGTGACCACCCGCTGCTTCGTGAATGGGATTACAACTATTTAATTGTTTAAACAAGCAGACAGAGAGAGACAGGATTTTAAAGGGCAAGTACAGATTTTTTTTTCCTTCAACTCCACTGCTGATTTTCACTTCGGAAGAAACTAAGTAACAGTTATTAGGCTACAACATGGCGATCGGAGAAAGTGGGAGGAGAAGTGAAAGTAACTTTCGTTTCCCTAGCAGCTTTTTTTCTTATGGAAATTTTTGATTTTGAAAGTTGGCTTTACTCTCTCTGTCTCCCGATTTTGGATTAAATAATAACTGACAATTTTTTAAAAATAAAATTCTATCTGGCTTTGGAATTTGAAAGAATTTTAAAAGAAATTTAAAAGAACTTTTACTAGAGGCTTGGCTTTTTCTTTGTTCACCACTGGAAATATTAAAATGGCTTCAAAATCTGGAAAGATGGTTTTGAATAAAAGAATGGATTATTCATCTGGTTATATTTCTAAAATGCAACTTACCACTGAGTTAATACCCCCAAAGTCTTTAACACCTGAAAATTTAATAAGTACCTTAAAGATTATGAAAGATGAACTTATTGTTGAATTTAACCAAAAAATTAGTGAAATAGATAATAAAATGCAGGCTGCTTTAAAGAATATTGACCAACAAATTAGAAATGATGTGTTGGAGGTATGTAAAGGTCTAGCAACAAATATTGAAGTTTTGGCAAACCGCATTGAAGAAAACAAACAAGTTTTGACAACTTCAGTAGAATACATAGATAAAATACAAAATGACATTGCAAATTTTGAAACAGAGGTGTTAATGACGCAATTCAGATCCATGGAATTTGCCATAAGGGTCAGGGGGTTGAAAGAAGGATTATATGAAGATTTGAAAGGAAGGATGGTGGAAGCTTTGGAGCAGGTGTCTGGACTGTCTAAAGAAGAACTAGCCAGGCAAATTGATAAAATATATAGAATCAACTCCTGGTATGCAAAACAAAAACACCTACCAAGGGATATTGTAATATACTTTACTACAAGAGCCTTACGGAATAGGATTATACAGGCGACGTTTAAGAATAACCTGCAGGTGAATGGCCAGGAACTGATGATATGGAAAGAAATTCCCTCTAAAATGCTCAAAGCCAGAAAAGATTATACCTTTCTGATTGATGAATTTAAAAGGTTAAATTTACATTACAAATGGGAAGCACCAACAGGAGTTGCAGTGAAATTTCTGGGAAAAAGATATCGGCTTAATACAACAAAGAAAGCTACTGAATTTTATGTCAACGTCTTAAAGGCTGATATATCCAAGATTCCAGAGGAAAGATGTATGAAAACAAAAGAGGAGGAGGAGGGAAAGCCATCCCTTCCTCTTCAAACCGAAACAGATTTACAAAATTTAAATGATTGGCAGAGCCAGACAGATGTCTACAGTGTGGAAAAGGAGATGGAAGATCGGGGTCAGATGGGAGGCGAGCTGACAACTACAAAATTATCAAGTTACAAAAAGATGCAACCATCATCAAGATACAACAAGATGCAGTGTTGAAGTTTATTGGACAGATGGTTGCCATTATGACTGTACTTTTCTTTTTCCCTTCTTTCCTTAATTTTTTTTTCTTTTCTTTACTTCTTGCATTCTTTTTTTTTCTTTTGTTTTTTTTTGGGGGGCTTATTCAAAGTATTATTAATTCTTTTTAAAGATTTAGAACTTTTTTGAACCTAATAATTTAATACATAGTAACATTATGTTACTAATAGAGTGGTAGAATTTATGATGAAGTTTAAGGTTTTTGTATTATTACTTAGTTATTTTTTGTGTAATATCAATTTAAGTTTTATTTAATTGTGAGAAAGATTTGGAATTGTTATCTATCCAGTTATAAAATATTACAATTAGATTTAACATTTTTTTTTTGGGAGGAAGGTTATTTAAAGTTTGGAATTAGTGCTTATAATCTGATATATAGTAATAGTATGTTATTTATATACTGATTGATTTTATGATGAAGTTTAAGGTTTTTGTATTTAATACTTAGTCATCATTTATGTAATAATCATTTAATTCTTAGTTAACAGTGAAGAAATGTTGTGAAGGGTAGATGATTGAAAGGAGGAGGAAGGAATTTTTATTAGTGTACAATTTGGAGTTGAAGTTTTAAAAAAATAAGGTGGAAGTCAAAATTTTTTAATTTAATTTAAAGTTATTTTATTGATATTATGCCCTGTACTCTCTCTGGGAAGTCCGGGGGGGAGGGGGGGAGGGAAAGGGGTGGGTTAGGGGGGAGAAAAATTTAAAAAAAATGTTTGTACTTTCTATTTAATGTTTAGCTATTATCTATGTAATTTTGTACTAATAAAACTTTTTGGGGAAAAAAAAAAAAAAAAAAGAACTGCTCAAATTTTTTTCTCCTTCTAAAAGAATCTGAAGGAACAGGGCAAATGTATTCTCCGCACTGATAAGAGTTTAAGGCACAAAGAAAGTGGCTGTTAATATCATATATTCCCAGCTGTAAGAATTACAGGTATGGGTGTTTTATCCAATTCAAACAACAGCCTTTTCATAATTTTTTTTTTAAAGTAACGTATCAGGAAAAAGGGGGAAGAAGAGTCTAGCCCAGTAGGCTAAGATGCTAGCTTTCCATATGGAGGGAGCTTTTCATTTGCATTCAAACATGCAATCATAACCCCCAACTTTGAAGGTGCTAAATCGCACTAAAGATTGTTAAAAGGAGCAGACACTTTATAGGCTATGTAGTCCAAACTGTAGCAACACAGCCAAACCTGTGCTTAAAAAAAGCTTCAAGGGATGACTTTTTAGCCTCCAGCAAGAGATAGCTCAGCATGCATCTAGGTAGCTGGCTTTGTAGTCAATTGTTCTGACCATCAAGAAGTTTCTCCCATTACTTCAGAACAAATCCTTTCCCCGAGGCAGCAAAATACTCATTCTTGTCCTCTTCTATTGACAGCCCCATTGGTATTTGCTCTCATATCCTCCTCCAGGCCCTTTGATTCCTCCAAGTCAGCATTCAATCCACAGCAGTTTCAGGGAGAAGTAATATCTTTGAATGTGCATTATGTGATTGGCTTAGGGCAGGGGTGTCCTAATTTCATTGAGGGCCGCATCAGGATTGTGTTTGACCTGGGGGGGGGGCAGGGCCAGTTCAACATCACTCGTGTCGGGGGTGCCTGTGGCGGCCAGAGCAGTCTGCCAGCGAAAACAGGCTCCCGAGCACCGTTTTCGCCTGCGACGGCCTCCTGCAATCCTCTGCCAGCGAAAACGGAGCTTGGTAGGACTGCCCACAGCCCTCGCGAGCTCTGCTTTCACTGGCAGAGGCACCACGGGCCAGTCCTTCGCTGTTTCCAGGGCGGCACCGTGGGCCAGATCTAAGCACCCCCGCGGGCAGGATCCGGCCCCCGGGCCTTGAGTTTGACACCCCTGGCTTAGGGGGTGGTCATTGCAAGAACTACTAAAAGGTGAGTTTGCTTCTTTTTCCTCTTCTTTCCTCTCTCCTTTTCCCTTTTATATCATCTAATTCTGACAGCAAGGCTAGTCTTTTTTTAAAAAAGCCGTATATAAGTTATTCCTCTCTTTTCAATAATGATTCAAACAAACAAAGAAATGTATCTTAAAACTGATAACATAATAAAATAATATCTGCTTGCCTGCAGCCCTGGAGGTTTTTAACAAGAGATTGGACAGCCATTTGTCTAGAATAGCATAGAGTCTCCTGCCTGAGCACTGAGCTGGACTAGAAGACCTCCAAGATCCCTTCCAAGTTTGTTATTCTGTTAATTCTTACACTGCTGAATCTGTAAAATGACAGAATTTCATCCAGGAAAATGTGAACGTCCAGAGCTTCTGTCTGTCTGTCTGTCTGTCTGTCTGTCTGTCTCCATCCATCCATCCATCCATCCATACACATACACGGACACACAACAACCTACATACCACTCATGTAAGTTCTACTTGCCAGGTCTAAATCTGAATGGTAACCATCTTCGAATAAAGAATTAATTCTGCAGCTGCTTTTAAGAACATATCCACAACTCCTTTTTTTAAAAAAAAAAAAAATCTGTCTGGCACCCGATTCCCAAATTTAGATCAGTGCTATTGGGAAGCTGTTCAATTAAAAGAAAGAGTTCTTACATATGATGCTTCCTTTTCACAACATTTTCTTTTACGGCACAAATCTGTTTCCCAAATCACCAAAAAAGTGCCAGTCAGAGGTTTTGTGAAACCCAGGGATTCAGTCTACCAAGAGCTGTTCCCAGAAGCCAAGAGAAGCGGGGCATGCCTACGGTAAATCAAAGTGGCCCATAGAAGCTGGGCAGGTGCCATATCATTAACCAGACCATATTATTAACCAGACTGTTGGTGAAACATGGCAAATTGCATCCACAGCAAAAATATTGGGGGATTGGTGAAAACTAGAACAGCTAATGATGGATGGTATGGTATGGTATGGTATGGTATGGTATGGTATGGTATGGTATGGTATGGTATGGAATGGAATGGAATGGAATGGAATGGAATGGAATGGAATGGAATGGAATGGAATGGAATAGAATAGAATAGAATAGAATAGAATAGAATAGAATAGAATAGAATAGAATAGAATAGAATAGAATAGAATAGAATTCTTTACTGGCCAAGTGTGGTTGGACACACAAGGAATTTGTCTCCAGTGCATAAGCTCTCAGTGTACATGCAAAACAAGTGTTAAGTCATAGATCATAAATCATAAGATACAATAACAAATCATAAGATACAACAACAATTGATAAATCATAATATACCAACAGGAGAAGGTAGTAGGAAAGATGAGAGATGAGAAGATGACAAGGATATGGGCTCAAAGGAGACAAACACAATGGCATTTGTCCACAGACCACTTCACCTGCCGCTCTGCGTCCATTCGTCATGCCATCCTAAGCAATAGCAAGACAAAGGAAAAGGAGAGGCATTTTTGAGAAGCTCAAAAAAAATCTTGGGAAAATTTACAGCCAAGGGAGGGCTTCCCAGGGTTTAATCATGAAAGCAATCTAATGGAGGCAAATGAAATTAAAGGAAAATGAAAAGACTATACTCAAAAACGTTCAAAAATGGGATTATATAATGAAAAAAACTGATGTTTAAGAAGCAACACTATTAAGGGAAGTGAGAAAGATAATAGACTAGGGATAGCATCAGACATAGAGGAAATGTTTAAAGTTGTAGGAGAAGAGGCTATTTAAGTGCTAACAGCTCCATGTTAACAAACATGGGAGCTCTATGTAGCCAAGAGATTGGAAAAGAGACATGCACACAGAGTACAAGTGAAAGGGGTACAAGTGAATGTGCAAATTAGCTACCCATTGCACTAATCAATCACACAAGAAGTGCTTTTTTCGGAACGTACAAAGAATATAGAAAGTAATGCCAAATGAATGTGGGTTTTGAAAAAAGGTAGAGGGACATGAAATCAGAAAGATAAAAGAAGAGGAAGAATGGAGACAGCAAGTGAATATAAGGAGAAGGAACCATTACAGTGAGCCAGAAGGTGTTGTAAGAATTAGATTTTTAAAAAATCAAAGTGGTTCAGAATAGAGAAGGGAGTGAGGCAAGGATGAATATTATCTCCATGTATGTTTAATTGTACAGCAAATTTAAGAATAGCAGAATTGGGAGAGAGGACAGCTGAAATCAAAACTGGAGGTTTAAATTCTAAGAATGTGAGATATGCAGGTGACAGCACTTTGTTAGCTGAAAGTAAAGAACATTTAGAAGAGCTCATTATGAAAGTAAAAATGGAAAGTGGAAAATCTGAGTTAATATTAAATATTAAAAAGATAAAGGTAATGTTTAGGAACTTACAACTGACAGCAACGAACCTAAGGCTGACAGTGAAGAAGAGATTAATTTTACAGAAGAAGGAAACAGCAGACAAAATCATGAAGAATAGGGATAATTTTATGACAACAAAGATCAGAATATCTAAAGCAAGAGTTTTCCAATAACAAACTGGACTTTGAGAAAGAGTGAGGGGGGGGGGAAGAGAGATGTCTTTGAATGCTGCATCTAGGGACAATTATTGAAGAATACCATGGGCTGAAAACCAGTCAATCAAAAATTCAGGGCCCAATAAAACTGAGTGCTACCTTAAATTGAAGATTAGGAAAGCAGAAGTTTAGTATTTTGAACAGGTGATTCAAGTGGATGATGAACTAGAAACATGGTACTAGGAAGAATGAGGAAAGCCGAAAGGGATCAGATAAGGTAGATGTAGGAGATTCAAGAGATCATTTATGTGAGCTTGGAAGAATGCCATATTACCATTGGAGGGGCTTGATAGGGCCCAACTCAGTAATCCAAGTATAGCTAGGCATAGACTGATACTTGTTAGATACTTGGAGCCCTGGTGCAGGGGTGGATTCTAACTTACCTCGCTGCCCGTTTGCTTCCTCCCGCGCCGCGTGGGCGCGCCTGCATTGCGCACTACATGGTTGCTTTGTGCGCGCATGCTCAGTGCCAAAACCCAAGCTTCTGCGCATGCGCAGAAGCAAAAAACAGCTTCTGCGTGTACGCAGAAGCCAAAAACAAGATGGCGGCACCTACGCCGCTGCCATTAAAGCCGGTTCGGGGGCGTGGCCAACCAGCAATCACTCCCGGTTCGGCAAGCGGGGGGAAATTCCCACTACCGGTTCTATAGAACCGGTCTGAACCGGGAGCAACCTACCTCTGCCCTGGTGGCACAGTGATTAAAGTGCAGCATTGCAGGCAAACTCTGCCCACACCCTGGAGTTCAATCCTGACTGGATCAAGGTTGACTCAGCCTTCCATCCTCCCGAGGTCAGTAAAATGAGGACCCAGATTGTTGGGAGCAATATGCAAATAATGCTTCAACATTGTAAACTGCCCAGAGAGTGCTGTGGATGGTATATAGGCCTAAATGCTATTGTTATTGCTACACCCAGTTTAAAACCTCCAACTCCATCTTTCTCTGAAATGGTGGTACAAGCAGTAAGGTACATCAGATACCATGAGGGAGGCAGATAAAAAAAAAGCAATGGAGTGGGAAAGGAAAACAGAATTCTTTCTTTTAAAATAACTGAAGAAAAAAAATACCGTATTTTTCGGAGTATAAGATGCACCTTAGTTTTGGGGGAGGAAAACAAGGAAAAAGGCCTCTGCCTCCCAGCAATTTGCCAAACAGCAAACAGCACAGATGATATACACTGTTTGCTGTGTATTTCTGTGCATGTGTGCCTGACCCATAGAAATAGCAAAGAATTGGAGAAATGTACATAATGCCAGAAAGTTTTCTTAAATGTAATCACACCAACTTCTCCAATAATAACAGAGCTGGAAGGGACCTTGGAGGTCTTCTAGTCCAACTCCCTGCTTAGGCAGGAACCCTACACCACTTCAGTTCTAACTTCAGTTCCAATTGTCCTAACTGTCAGGAAATTTACTGAACAGGACACTATTACATTTCAGATTATACTTTTACAGATCTTTAAATTTTATGTGGCTTTCTGGAAGTATACATTCTCTGCTATTTAAAAGAAGATACAAAAGCACTGGGCCTCTTCAGAGCAAGCATTTATTTTAAAAAGCTTCTTCATTTTGTTAAGTTGTCTAGAACAATAATAAAGCAGTCTTTAAAAAATAAGTCTAATAATTTGAACACTCTACAAACATTTAACAAAGTAACAGAATCTGCCTCTACCTAGGATAGAACTCACAACCTCCTGATTGTGAGGCAAGAGCTCTTTCCTCTAGGCTACAGCAGCTTGCAGTTTACTTCCTTTCAATTGCAGCAGTCAAACATTGCCAGCAGTCTATTTCAATTTGTCTCCTCACAGCCACCATGGTTAGCTTCATTTTACCACGTGGCTTTTGAGTCAGCTGTGTGTCGGGAGGCAGATACTTTCTTCTTGTGCTAATCAGGCTTTGCCCTGTTTGCTATAAGAGGTAAATTGCTGGCAGGCAGAGGCCAAAGGGTGGGGGTGACTGGGTGGGGCTACATTCAGTGTATAAGACGCATCCAAGTTTTCACCCTCTTTTTGAGGGTAAAAAGGTGCGTCTTATACTCTGAAAAATACGGTAGCTGGTTTCTAGACAGGGATGGTAGAACAAGATTCTTCTGCTTACCTAAGAAAAGACAGCCTGCCTTTACCATTTAACTTATTTCTCAGTGATCCTTGGTAGGTTTCAATTAAGTTCCTCTACCCACAAAAAAAACCCAAAAAGAAACCCCCAAACCCCTTAATTCCTAAATCTTACCTACTACACTTAAAGCAAACATAAATATTTCCAGCTCTTTTCTTTTCCAAGGAGTACAATGGAGTCATAAAACATACACAAAGGAACTAAATCAATCTAGGGTTAAGCAATGTCTAGATAATTCATCAACACCTCACTCTGTAGACTATTTATCAATCTTAATTTATACCACTCACTGCTCTGGCCCGCTACTTCTTCCTGCAAGCCAGCCACAGGCAAGACTTTTTCCATTCTCCACCTTGGCCTCTTACTCTCCCATCCATCACTTGGAGATTGCTGGCTATAGTAACTCTCCGTTCACCCTCTCCATCATAATACAGGCATCTGCTCTGATGCCATACTTCTCCCCCTCCCACCCCTCCCCATACAACGTCGCCCTCCCCGCTTCCAGCTGGTTCCTCCTGCTTGTTTTTTCGGCTGTGCTCTGATGGCTTTTGATCATCATGTAGGTCTGTGTCAGCTTCGTCAATCAATGTCAACCACTGTCACATCTGACTTGGCAGACTTTTAACTTTTTTTTTCCTTTTAAAAATCCCTAGGCTTGATCATAGGCAGCCTGTCATCTCAGAAACTGATGTGTTGGAGCTTTTTAGAAATGGAAAAGTAGCAGAAGAACTGGATTGTCACTGGAGCAAGACTTGGAAATAAGGTAGCTTAGCAGCTGTATCAATTCTAATTTGTTCTCTTGACTAGAACCTGTTTTCCTGCTGGCATGATAAGTCGCCTGCCTCTCATTTTGTTGATAACTCCCTATCAACAAAAACTCTGGTGATTTAGGTCTCTAACCCACACCAATTTTAAACACATCTTGCCCATAGAATCACATAACTGGAAAAAGTATTTTAGGGTATCAAGCAACTCTCTATTCAGTGCAGAAATTCTAATTAAAGCATCTAACAAGAAGATTCAGCCTCTGTTTAAACATACAGTATGTAGTGAGGAGAAACCAGCCAGCACTCAACCCATCCCAACCCCAGTCCAGAAGACGCAACTCAGCCACCAGAGCAATCCCGTGAAATTAAAAATAATTCTGAAATATTAAAAATGGCTAATGTAATAATTTATAAGATTGTGATCACTTTATTCCAGAGATCATATTCACCACTTTTACCCTAAAACAGTGGTTCTCAACCTTCCTTATGCCGCGATCCTTTAATACAGTTCCTCATGTTGTGATGACCCCCAACCATAAAATAATAAAATTATTAGGAAACTCAGGGGTGGGTTCTAACTTACCTCGCTGCCGGTTCACTTCCTCCTGCACTGTGTGGCCGCACCTCGTGGGCACGTGTGCGCTTTGCACAAGCACGCATGCGCAGTGCCAATTTTTTTAAAAAAAATAAACCAAAAATAAGATGACGACGCATGCGCAGTGCCTGAAATTCAGCTTCTGTGCATGCTCAGAAGTTCCCATGGTATAGATTTTTTTTTTTTGCAGTAGTCTATTTGCATGTGGGTGGACCCGCCTGGAAACGGATAGAGGAGCGATGTCTCGGTTCCTAAGACCATCGGAAATATGTGTTTTCCGATGGTCTTAGACGGCCCCTGTGAAAGGGTCGTTCGACCCCCAAAGGGGTCGCGACCCACAGGTTGAGAACCGCTGCCCTAAAATATCCCTAAGGCCAGCCTTCTTCCACCTAGTCACTGCTGAGGCTCAGAAAGACTCAACCATGGAGGCAGCACAAATGAGATCGGTGTGCTTTTTGGTTGATATAGGGATAGGAGAAATACGTTTTAATGCTGTCATGAAGAGTTATATTGCCCATACATTATATGCTTATGGAACTGGGATGGAACAGATCCATAATTTTGTATCTTGAATGTAAAAAGAAATTGCTAAGACACTGGCTGGGAAACACTTGGTACCATTTGATTAGTGTAGTTGAGGTGTGATTTTATAGGGATGTGTAACTCTGCCAACTGGCATCTTATCAAACAATATGGTACGGTAGCACCAATGCTCTTGGGATTTACTCTACTCACAACAGGCAATGAAAGAGAGTGTGGCAAGAATTCCAGGCATGATGTGGTCCATTGTGTGTTTTCATTGGGAAGATGTGGATTAGAGACAGGGTGGATAAAAATCGATGATTTTTTTTAAAAAAATTAAAAATAGGATTTTTAAAAAATTTAAATCAGATTTTTTTAATTTAAATCAGATTTTTTTAATGTTTATCAAATTTATTTTAATAAAATGCTTTTGGAGTTAAAATCTATCTAAAGATAGTTTTCTATTTAAGATACATTAATAATTTACTTTATTCAGCATGAAATGGAGTTCCGTTACGTAGCAGCACGAGGCTGTATATTCTGCAATATTGGGACTGTCGGTGAGTCAACAGCGGGTCAGAGGAGGAGCTGCTGCGGGACAGAGATGACAGTTGCTCTTTAAAAATTATGATTTAAATCGAGTTGATTTAAATCAAGCCTTTTTACTAGTGATTTAAATAGTGATTTAAATCGACTTGATTTAAAACGAATCCACCCTGATTAGAGAGGACAAGTATCCCTTGCCATGTCCTCTGTATTTTAGCCTGCCACTACATTTGTAACAAAAAAAAAAAAAAGAAATCACCCATACGAACAGATACGCAAGTGAGTCGGAGCCAAGGTACTTTATGCCATTATGTAAAACAACTTTTATATTTAATATAATCAGTCAAGTAGGATTTAGGATGTGCTCAGTGCTGAAGTAGCAGACGTGAGAAGAGCTTTAGAGGAGTCGTGTTAGGTTAAGTTCTAACTGCATGAAAAAGAAGTGGGATCTATAAAACTACCTTAACAGATCAAAGGAACCGAGGAGGGATCTGGAGGAATTGAGATAGGGATCCATGAATTACAGAGGTGCACCTGTGAAGATTTTCATCCTGCCACGAGAAACACTTGCCAGATCATTTTGAGAAAACTGAGCTACAGATACCATGAACCGTGTGTGACGTATCACTTAACTTTCCTTGCATTGAGAATCTCCCTCCATCTCCAGAATAATCATATGAAGTGGGTTAGGTTTGAAGAGGGACTGGCCCCAAATCACCTAGGGAGCTTTGGTGGCTGAGGGTGGGCAAGAACCTGGCTATCACAGGCCTAGACTAGCACCCTAAGCACTACACCCTATCACCTCTCATTATATTATATTATTACAAGCCATTAATGACATAATCCTATCCACGCTTTTGCAATAAAGTGGACTGAAAAAACCCGATTTCAACAATTGGATGACAGAGTTGCTGGCAGAGGTGCTCAAAATAAAGATTGCTGGCTTGGCTTTCAGCCAGGTGACCAGTTGAAGCAATCACCTGCTTTTTGACCTACATCTTCTTAAACAGGGGTGATGTTTCTTGCTCCCAACTCAATTGTGCTCTCCAATCCAAATGCTCCTGCTGCCATTGAGTGCAGCTTGCCTGCCACAGAGAGGCCTGGGTGTGGGTGCATGTGTAAATACATTAACCTTTTGGTGACAAATGCTTTCTCAAGGGGAAGAAGCCAGAAGCCCCTGGTTCAGCGGTGCTGCGTAGCGAGCAAATTCATAAAGAGAGGTGAGAATCAATTGTAGGTAATAATTCCACTCAGGATTCCCAAAACAGTATCATTGGTCTTTCTCCAATCAGTGGGGAACAGAAATTAAACGGTGGTTCCAAATGGCACTTAACAGAAGTATTATGTTCCCTATGGCAGGCACTCAATGAGGCAAGTCCTCAAGTACATTTTCTCAAATTAAATCCCACTTGATTACTGAACACAAGACTGTGACGAACTTCTCAAATTTCAGCCTTCCATGTTGTAATTCAAGAGGTTATTTGGGGGAGAGGGGGATTTTCAGAAGCATCTGAACATAGGCATCTGTCAGAAATATTTTTAGTTTGTGGGTGGTTATTCTTGATGGCCATCTCTCTATAATTTTTGTTACCAGCTGTGGCAATGGAGTCCTTGGGGAGTGTAGGCAAAGGACAACATTTATGTAACAACGTGCCTTATACAAATGCCACATGACACAAGTGTGTAATTGCAGCGTTTGTGTGGATGACATCAGGAGGCACTATGACTGAAATATTATCACAGTTCCTTATGCATGCTGATGTAATGGTATGTGGGAATCACCATGAGGAAGGCCAGGAGAATGGTTGGATAAGAGGCAATTTAGACCAGTGGTCTCCAACCTTGGCAACTTAAAAGACTAGTGGACTTCAACTCCCAGAATTCCTCAGCCGGCTCTGCCAAGGTTGGAGACCCCTGACTTAGACCACAGAAGGAATGTGGGTACAGCAAACATTTCAAAAGGGATGCTTCCTTTAGTTTCTTGAGCTATAAAGGCAACGGGGAGAAATATACTTCCAGATTTGCAAGATTCTGTCAATGTAGCTTTACAATGAAGTAGAATTAATTCATCTGGGCATGCTTCCTGTCTGGGCTGCCTTGCAAGGCTAACAGCTGCTGCTGGTAGTATATTTATCATTATATACACAATAATGTGGCATCATTGCTGCCAGGTCTTTAGCTGGTCTTGGCCTTCACATGCAATGAGTTCTAGAAATTAGGAATAATCTGTCAGCATAGTAGATGCGCAAATCCAAACAGTGTGGCCTTTTATAACTGACAAATGGGAAATGTTGTTAATATGCAGATCATATTCCTAAAACTGGGGCTTATATAATTGTTTCCTCTCAGCGACTTATCTCTAGCCACTGCCCTAAACTAAAAACTGCCCTTAATTAATTTACTAGACTACATGTCAGGGGTCCATGAATTCTGGTCCTGCCTTAGGCACAAAGCCAGTTGGGTGACTTGGGACCAGTTACTCTCTCAGCCCTAGGAAGGAAGTGAGGGCCAATCACTTCCAAGATCTTGCCAAGAAAACTGCAGGGACTTGTCAAGGAGTCAAGACTGACTTGGATGTGTGCACACTCACACACACATGCACACACACGCACACACACAAACACACTGGACTTCACTGCTTTAATGATCAATTGCCTTTTTTCCACATCCAGGACAAATAATTCTGCCTTTATTTTACTCTAATTCTATAGCAATAGCACTTAAACTTATATACCGCTCCACCGTGGTTTACAGCCCTGTCTGAGCAGTTTACAGAGTCAGCCTATTGTCCCCAGCAATTTGGGTCCTCATTTTACCGATCTCGGAAGACTGAGTTAACCTCGAGCCCTGTCAGGATCGAACTCCATGCTGTGGGCAGAGTTTGCCTGCAATGCTACATTCTAACCACATGGCTCTCACTCTACGTAATTTTTATGTCACTGAGCTTTAATGAAAAAGAAAATATGCATCTGTTTTAGAGTCCTTATGTCCTCTTACAAATATGACATGAAATTATAGGTAGTCCTTGACTTACGACCAGTCATTTAACAACCATTGGAAGTTTCAACACACTCCCTCCAAAAGGTACACAAGCTGATTCCAAAGGCTGCCCCCCAATCACGTGACAGCCATTTTGGGTGCTTGGAAACTGGCCTGCATTTATGGCCATTTGCAGCATCCCACAGCCATGTGACTGCAATTTACGTTGCAGTTACTTCTGGTTTTCGGTAAAAATGCCCCATAGCAAACAATAGGTTTGGTTAATAACCACAGCATTTGCTTAACGATTTAATAATGATTCACTTAACAATCATGGAGATTCACTTAACAACCACCACAAAAAAAGATCATAAAATCAGATTTGTCACATGACTTTATGACCATCATGAGTTACAACTGTAATAGGCAGGCTCCTATTAAAAACATCAAGAAGACAAAACTTTGAGTCTGGAAGGGATGGTCTAGCAGGGAATGATGAGCATTGCCTGGCAAGGAAGGGCAGAAAAAGCAAAGGAGGAGAGAGGCCATATTGCCCCTAAAGTACATCAGTAGTGTCAGACTAGCTTTTAGCATCTTTTAGAAATCATAAGCTGTTTGGTTAGCACTTGTCATAAAAGATAGGGTAAAATACATTAAAGAAAATTATATGCCCCAAAGTCATCCTTCAAAAAGACGAGATATCAAGATGGAAAGCACCAAAGAGCACAGGATCATAAAAATTTACTTGTTTGCATTTTTATTTTAAACAATACTTATGCCAGCCTGAAAGAGATCCAGTTTAACAGTCCATTAGAAAATGACAAGGATTTGAAATCACTGTATTAGATCTGCCATATTGAGAATAGATATAACTTGAGGCTGTGCCCAAAAACACCTTTATGGATCTCAGTTCAAGAAGCGTATCATAAAAGAGAAACGGCAGACAAAGATAAATGGTTGATATTCCTGGAATTATTGGAAAACCATCAAGGGGAATTTAAAACTAAAGCAAGAAAGCAATTAATAGCAGAAGTATATTATTGTCAATGGTTTTCCCATTTACAGTTATCAGAAAGATTCAAAATGGACAAAAAGGCACAGCACGGAGCAAAGTAAGAAAAGGAACGTTGTCTTACCTGAACGTTGTGTCTATGTGCGCTGCGGGAGAGTCCAAGCATGGGTTATCAATTCATCTGATTGGCCAGGGACTGAGTTGCAATTTCTTTGGCCACGCCTCTTCCTCTGGCCGAGCTCCAGTTTTTCAACAAAGACCTGGTTTTGGAGAAGACGTAGACCATCTGATACATCGACCACTCCTGGACCCCGGTCCATACCAGAACCAGGGTGGGATTGGACTCTCCCGCAGCGCACATAAAAGCAACATTC
Source organism: Diadophis punctatus similis (assembly GCA_023053685.1). NCBI lineage: Eukaryota > Metazoa > Chordata > Lepidosauria > Squamata > Dipsadidae > Diadophis > Diadophis punctatus. Next base: position 2,530,849 of record JALIGW010000037.1, on the reverse strand, counting down.
AGGTAAGACAACGTTCCTTCTCCTGTGCGCTGCTTGGAGAGTCCAAGCATGGGATATACCCAAGCTAAATCGATGTTGGGCGGGAAACAGATTGGTCCAAGGTCCCCTCGGCTGGTAGAACCCATTGCAACACTTGTCTCCCAAATGCTGCCTCCATCGAGGCAAACATGTCAAGCTTGTAATTTCTCACAAACGGCGATGGCGAAGCCCACGTGGCTGCTCTGCAAATCTCAAGAATAGAGGCTTGCGTGGCCCACGCCGCCGTGATGGCTGCACTCCTGGTTGAATGCGCTGTTATGCGGCGAGGAGCTGGTCTGGCCTGACGCTCATAGGCCAGCGCGATGCAGGCCTTCAGCCAACGACCGATGGTAGATGGTGACACTTTCTTGCCCATTGTCCTAGGTTGAAAGGATACAAAGAGCGCCTCCGAGCACCTGAACTGCTCCATTCACTTAATATATTTGCGCAGTGCCCTGCAGACATCCAAAGTATGCCATCGCCTCTCACTCGGATGTCTAGGATTCGGACAAAAATCCGGCAGGATAACTTCCTGAGTTCTGTGAAACAAGGTATTGACCATTGGCACAAACGTTGGATCTAAACGAAGGATCACTCTGTCGACATGAAAAATACACAAGTCCTGACGTACCGACAGGGCAGCAAGCTCTGAATTTCTGCGAGCTGAAGTGATTGCGACTAGAAAGGCAACCTTGAAAGTCAACAATCTGATACTAGTCAAGTGGAGAGGCTCGAACAGAGACGCCCTGAGCGCTTGCAGTACAACCGACAGATTCCAGGTAGGGTACCTGAGGACAGGTGGAGGCAACAAGTTGGATACTCCTTTCAAAACACTCCACACCCTCGGGTGATGCGAAAGCAGGATTGCGCCCTCTCCCTGAAGGACGGTGGCTAAAGCGGCCACTTGTCTGCGAAGGGTATTTGTGGATAGGCCTTTGTCAAAGTCTACCTGCAGGAAGTCCAAAACCTGCGGCACCGTCGCTGTCGTAGGTAATAAGTTCCGAGTGGCACACCAACGACTAAAAGCCGCCCAGGTGGCCTCATATATCCTGATTGTAGACGCCTTTCTGGAAGCCAGAATGATGGAAATCCCTTTCCTCGAATGGTGACCCCTCCTGAACATCTCCTGCTCAATCGCCAAACAGCTAGTTTGAACCACTGCGGATCTGGATGTTGCACGGCTCCTTGGCGAAGGGAGATCTTGTTAAGGGGAATCCTCCAAGGGCGTGAGATGGACAGTGTCATTAAGTCCGTGAACCATGGCATCCTCAGGAATCAGAGCTGCTGCTGATAGAATCCCTTCGTTCAGCCATAATAGCTGCAGCAGCAATAATGATGAATCACACTTCCAGCTCACAACCACAAGCAGGGGATTTTATCCCTGGTAGGGATCAGTAGTACTCACTGCGCCTCACAACAATTAGGGATGGTGCCAGGTCTATGACCTGGAATTCCAGAGCTGGGCAAGAGCAATCAGCAGCAGCAGCAACAGCAGCAGTTTTTGGCACAAAACCGGCAATACCATTACTTACGCCAGCAAGCACTCACTGCCTTACGTCTACAAGCTGGCAATACGGCTGCTTGCGTGAAACAAGGCTGGAAGATCTCCGACAGAAGCCTCTGCCTTTGGAAGGGCTATCGTAGCCCAAAGTTCTTCAGGAAGCTCGTCGCACCCCTCCTAGGCTTCGAGCCAATCGGAGCTACAGTAAAAAACCGCCCACAAAATGGCCACTTATCAGTGAGCCGATCAGCACAGCCTCTCTGCAATCCAAAGTTCCGAGCAGCCAGCTGATGTCGGGGCTAGCGTTGAGTCCTCAAAGGCGGATTGCTGCGCTGCGGTTTCTTTATTGAGCCAGACCTCGTAGCCAACACGTGGCTATGGCGGCTACCAGGCGATCTGAGCGCCGCGCTGGGCGCGGAGGCTACAAGCCTCACACAAACGCATCAGGCACTTTCCCAGCCAAAATGTTAATTTTCTTCCATTTTTAACACAATTTCCAATTAAATTTTAATTAAATCCCAATTAAATCCCAATTAAATGCAATGAATCAATAACAATGATCAGGAGCAACTCAATCTGCGTCCCTCTAGGCCGACTGAGTTGAAAAACTGGAGCTCGGCCGGAGGAAGAGGCGTGGCCAAAGAAATTGCAACTCAGTCCCTGGCCAATCAGACAAACTGATAACCCATGCATGGACTCTCCAAGCAGCACACAGAAGAATTTGAGGTACATTTGTGCACTGATGTTTGCATCGTGTAATTGCTAAAGTGTATAAACTTTTGCTGAAATTTGAAATAGAGGAAAACCAGGTTAAAGAATGTATGATAAAATGGATTAAGACTTCTGGTTATAATATATAGAATTAAGCATATAGCAACTAAGATCATTGGCCATTCAGGTACAAAGATAGCCAGGGAAATGATTGAAGCCTGGGAAATGGGCCCCTTGTCTAAGGTGACCAGACGTCCCGATTTTGGCGGGACAGACCCGCTTTTTAATGATTTGTCCCGCGTCCCGCCCGCCCTCTTAAAAAGTCCCGATTTTTTGAAAGGGGCGAGGGAGGGCTGGGGGGCGGGCTCTCCCCTGCAGGGCCGGCCGGCCGCGGCTCATGGGGGGCGAAAGACAAATACAATTTTCGGCGGGCACGGCTTTGCAAGGGCTCTTCACAAGTTTGGCAAGTTTCACAAGAGCCGTTCGCGTGCAGGGCAGTTTATAAATAGCGGCCGCCAGGTAGGGAGCCGGCGGGGTTGCGCAGGGCTGGGGGAGGCTCGCTAGCCCGGCAGCTCCGGCCGCAGGAAAGAGCGGGGTGGTGGTGGTGCCGTACTGGGAAGGGCCAGCAGTCGCCGCCGCCTGAGGGGGCCACCCCCCCCGCCCGCCCGCTTCGCTGCAGGGGACGCTGCACCGGATCCCGAGTCGCGCCGGCTCTCCCGCGGCCACGATGCCCGCCGACCTGATGGAGAAGAGCTCCTCCTCGCCCGCGGCGGCCATCCCGGCCAGCGCCGGAGGAGTCAACGCAGGACGCCCGCCCGCCGCCCACGTCCGGCTGCATCAGGCGCCTCTCCACCGTGTCCTTCACCGCCCTCCAGTGCATGCCCGGCGCCTGATGCAGCCCCGCCCTCTCGAAAAGGCCGGCGTCGCGGTGGGCGGGGCGGCCCGAGCGAAGGAGTCGCATCCATGGCCCTCGGGCCGGCGCTGGCTCAGCAGGCTGGGGCCGCCGCCGCAGCCTTCCCGCCGCCGGGACTGGGGGCCCAGCCGCAGCAGCAGCAGGCCTCTCAGCTCGGGCCGGCCGTGGGCGGCGGGCGTGCGTCCTGCGTTGACTCCTCCGGCGCTGGCCGGGATGGCCGCCGCGGGCGAGGAGGAGCTCTTCTCCATCATGTTGGCGGGCATCGTGGCCGCGGGAGAGCCGGCGCGACTCGGGATCCGGTGCAGCGTCCCCTGCAGTGAAGCGGGCGGGCGGGCGGGGGGGTGGCCCCCTCAGGCGGCGGCGACTGCTGGCCCTTCCCAGTACGGCACCCCCCCGCTCTTTCCTGCGGCCGAAGCTGCCGGGCTAGCGAGCCTCCCCCAGCCCTGCGCAACCCCGGCCGGCTCCCTACCTGGCGGCCGCTATTTATAAACTGCCCTGCACGCGAACGGCTCTTGTGAAACGACATTAGCGGTCTTTTGCCCTCTGCGCATGCGCAGCGTTCTGCGCATGCGCAGAGGGCAAAACCCGGTGTCCAGGCGGCCCCGCCCCCCGTCGGTGTCCCGCTTAAAAAAAAAAAATCTGGTCACTTTACCCTTGTCAGTTAACAGGAGTGCTGATTTACCACCAGCTTATCAAATACTTAGGAGCCAAGGGCTTGGCAACGCAAGGAAATGACAGCCAATCACCAGCCATCAACACACCAATCAGCCAATAAGAAGGCACCACATAAACATGACTCATAGAACAGCCCAAAGCATGTATCCCAGTAGAGAGAAATTCCCTGAAGCTGGGCTGCAGCATGAGTCTGAAAGCTCGGAAAAGTAAATTTCCGGTCCCAGTGGCCGAACCAAATTCGATCTTGCATCATTATCCTGGGACATGCATATTTGCCTTCATTCGTGGAAGATTTATATTTATATACCAAATAGCTAAGCCCCAATAATACACTATTTTGGAATCTAATGGTATATTTCACTGGTGGAATTAATGCTGGTGGAGGATTTCTACCTTCTGAGTTGTTCCTGTGGCAAATTTCTTTGCTCCCTCATGATTGACCATCCAAGGACAACATGCAACCCTTGGAGGCCTTGGTGGACAGGCCTCCAAGCCAAGTAGCTTTGAATTAAACACTTTTATGAAAGAAGAGAGTAACCAGATTGTATTAGCAATGTGCAATCTCTCTCAATAGCCCTTCATCTTTTCCAGGTGGTTCTTACATTTACGAATCACTGTAAGAAATAGGTGCCCTAAAAGTCAAGTAAGTAAGTAAATAAGTAAATAAACAAGCAAGCAAGCAAGCAAGCATTTAAGTTTAAAATCTCTCTTTCTTTTGTTCCGTTTGGTTTAGCTTTGAGGTACTAGCTGGTTATAGCCAGCTTTCTTCTACTTTCGTCACTTGTTGTTTTTAAGTTCTTTTTATTGATTTAGAATACAGCGTTAATGGCACACGGATATTGATTCTAAATACGCTTTATATAACTTGTAGGCTACTTGGGGAGCATCAGCCGAAAAGTGGTAGAAAACCCTTATAAATGGATGGGTTTATAAATAAACAGATGGATTTATTTATACTAGGGTCCTTCCTCCGGTCCGAGGTAGTGATGGCTGGAGACTAGACCGTGAGTTTGCTGGACAGCCTAAGGCCACTCTGCGAAGGACAGCAATCCTCTCCCATTTGCCGATGAATGCGGCTATGCGTACTATGCTTGCGGATGTTCATTTGTTACACAAATGCAACTTTGGCTCTCAGGCTTAAAATGTGGCCTCTTGGGGGCCTTGGGATTTTCATTCTGAATCGATTGTGGCCTTTCCTTTTGCTATGTTTTGCTATGTTTCTCTCAGCAGCACCCTAATAACGTAAAATAAAAACTCCTGATTGAAAACCCGACGAATGGCAGCAGAATGAATCATTCACAGCCAGATAAATGTATGCATATATATTTAATCTCTGCAATTCCTTCTGATCACAGAACCTGAGCTTCTTGAAGAGGCCAATTTCTTTAAATACATTAAAATGAGATACCAGCGCTGAAGTGTAAGCTTTTCTATGCAAAGAGCAAACGGCTGGTACTTGGGAGGAATAAGCACTGCATACAATCAAAAGAGCCATTTTCTTTAGTATTCTTTTGGCTGCAAAATGTCCTTCATTAAAGTAGGTGATGAGAAGGAAAGGCGCTATGTTACAGGAGTTTTCAGGGAGGGACATAACATAGCAATAGCAATAGCACTTAGACTTATATACCGCTTCATAGTGCTTTACAGCCCTCTCTAAGCGGTTTACAGGGTTCAGCATATTGCCCCCAACAATCTGGGTCCTCATTTTACCGACCTCAGAAGGATGGAAGGCTGAGTCAACCTTGAGCCCAGTGAGAATTGAACAGCTGAACTGCTGAACTAGCAGCCTGCAGTGCTGCATTTAACCACTGCGCCACCTCGGCTCTTTGTGCTTTGCATGCTCCATGTTTTGTGTGCCACTGCGTCCATCGCAATGGAGGTCAAGCCACAGCAGGAGAGGTTGGGTTCTTCTCAGCATCCGTCCATATGGACGTTGTGTCTTCTTCCCATGGAAGAGAAGGCCAGCCTTTCATCATAGGACCTCTATGGATCCTAGAGGAAGGACAGGTGACGAGTACATCCTTCCAGCATCCAGCTTCCTACTCCATGAAGGAACAAAGGCTTACAGAGCTGCTTGGCCACAAGAGAGCAGAGGCCCACCATGTTTGTCAGACGGAGGGCAACACTAGACTTTTAAGGATCACGGAAGGAACATTCCCACAAATGGGCAGATCCAGGGGAAAAATGGGGGTGGGGTTACAACACAATTGAATTATAATGTTAGCACGGTTGCCCTCCATGCAATAATTTCTTCCATGACTTTATCAATTAAAAGCCATCCACTTCTAGGTGAGACACGCAGCTGGGCAAGATCAGGGAAACAAGAATGATAAGAGTCTCCAGGGAAGTGGTTTTAATAAAGGTAGAACTCAACTTACGTTCATTTAGTGACCGTTCAAAGTTACAATGGCAATTAAAAAAGTGACTTATGACTGTTTTTTACAGTTTTTACAATTATAACTTTTGCAGCATCCCTACAATCATGTGATCAAAATTCAGATGCTTGGCAACTGGTTCATATTTATGACCGTTGCTGTGTTCCCAAGGTCACAGTGATTCCCTTTTGCGACCTTCTGACAAGCAAAGTCAACGGGGAAGCCAGATTCGACGTAACCACCGAGGTTGCTAACTTAACAACTGCAGTGATTCCACTTAACAATTATGGCCAGAAAGGTCGTAAAATGGGGCAAAACTCACCTAACAAAGGCCTCACTTATAACAACAGAAATTTTGGGCTCAATTGTGGTGGTAAGTCGAGGACCATCTAGGCTAGGAGATAAATACTGAATCTTGGAAAAGCAAGAGGTGTTTCCAGCCTTCATTTATCACTGAGCTCATTAAGGTGGAGCCTCTTTGGAAGATTTGAAATGTTTCTTCACAGATTTCTTGCCACCTGGGCTGAAATTACAGGTGGGCTGCTGGGGGTTCGCAGGGGTTTGGGAGAACCTCTAGCTAAGATTCTGTGCAGTTTGGAGAAGCCTCAAATCCCACTCCTGGGTGGCCCTGCCCATCCCGCCCCTCCCAGGAGTCCCCACGGGGCCCATTTTGGATGCAGGTAAGTGCAGGGCGTGTGCAGAGGCTCGGGGAGGGCAAAAACGCCCCCCACCGTGGTGCAGGAGGCCGACTAGGCCATGCCCACCATGGCCATGCTCACCCAGCAACCGGGCAGAGAACCCCTTGCTAAAATTTTTGAAGCCTACCTCTGGCTGAAATGCCATTCATGAGATCAGCTGTCAACTGGCTCACCCTCTATTTCTTATTGATGAGCATGCTTCCTTCCATTCCTTCCCAGCCTCCCCGCAATCTCGCACAGTTAACGCAGGAACCTCGGCTTTTACTCTACCAAATTGTTTAGGGACTGGCTATTCTACGGCGTTTATGAAGGAATGATGGGAGTCGGGGATTGTGGCACTAAGCAGGCCAACCAAGTACAAAGAGTTCCCCACTAAGCCTGCTCTGCCCATCTCTTTCCATTTCTGCATGTTCTCTCCCTCTGCTGCGCTGGGCCTTATCTATATTTCAATACATCTTCAAAGGCAGGTGTCTGAAGAGAGAGACAGTTTGGAAGATAGAGAGAGATAAAGGAGTGGGGAGAAGGGGGTGCAGGCGAGGTTAATAGCTAATTGAAGAGCTGAGAAAAGAATTTAATTATGCCGAGGGAAAGCGGAAGAGAAAAAAAAACGGTACAGCAAAACTGATTAGGAACAGAGAAAAGAGCCAAATGTAAGAGAAGCAGAAAGACTGTGTTGTGGCTGCTGTCTTTCCAATAGGGAAAAGGACAAAAATCTGTGGGTTCAGCCAAAAAGAGAGCTGGATGAGCAGGAAACCATTATCCTTACCTTCATGTTCCATAAGGATAAAGAGAGATCAAAGAGTAGGATGAATTAGACCCACGAACAGAGTCTGGAGACTCCCGACAGGTGTAGAGAGTAAGAAAAATTTAACCTAATCTTACGTAGCTTCTTCTCCGGTAATATCACACTACTAACCAGAGCATACAAAACATTCGCCAGATCAATCCTTGAATACAGCTCAGTCTGGAACCCACACCGCATATCGGACATAAATACATTAGAAAGTGTCCAGAGATACTTTACAAGAAGAGTCCTCCACTCCTCTACTCGCAACAGAATACCTTACGCAACCAGACTTGAAATCCTGGGCTTAGAAAGCTTAGAACTACATCGCCTTAGGCCCGACCTAAGCATAGCTCATAAAATTATCCGCTACAACGTCCTTCCTGTCAATGACTACTTCAACTTCAACCATAACAATACACGAGCACACAACAGATACAAACTCAAAGTGAACCGCTCCAAACTTGACTGTAGAAAATACGACTTTAGCAACAGAGTGGTAAATGCCTGGAACTCACTACCTGACTCTGTGGTTTCCTCCCCAAACCCCCAAAACTTTACCCTAAGACTATCCACTGTTGACCTCACCTGATTCCTAAGAGGTCAGTAAGGGGCGTGCATAAGTGCACCAGAGTGCCTACCATCCCTGTCCTAATGTTCCCTCTTATCAGCACCCATCTTACGTATAAAAACAATGTTATATTTATGTATATTACCAACACGTACTTGACAAAAATAAATAAATAAAAATAAATAAAATAAAAACGGGCTTGATGGAAACACTAGTACTCCTCAACTTACAACCACAACTGAGCCCAACATTTCTGCTGCTAAGTGAGAGAGTTGTTAAGTGAATTGTGCCCCATCTTACGACCTTTCTTGCCACTGTTGTTAAGTGAACCACTGCAGTTGTTAAGTTAATAATTTGGTTGTTAAGGTGAATCTGGCTTCCCCATTGACTTTGCTTGTCAGGTGGTGGCAAAAGGGGATCACGTGACCTTGGGAACACCGCAACGGTCATAAATATGAGTCATTTGCCAAGCGTCTGCATGGAGATACCGCAACAGCCATTTGTGTGAAAAGCGGTCATCAGTTAGTGCTGTTGTAATTTTGAAGGGTCGCTAAATGAATTGCTGTTGGTCGAGGACCATTTTGTATGCAGGAACTCTTATTTAGGGAAAAAAAAGGGCTGAAACATTTCTAAAGTCCAGAACATCACAACGACATTCAGAAGTAGCTCAGACAGATGCCTCCCTAATTTACAGGAGTATTAGAAGCAGTAGGAGGTAAAGCACAGTCAGGCTTATGAGCAAGGGTGTCAAATTCAAGGCTCAGGGTCCAGATCCAGCCTGCGGGGTATTTAGATCTAGCCCACAGGGCCGCCCTGGAAACAGCGAAGGACTGGCCCACGGAGCCCCGGCCAGCGAAAACGGGCTCCCGAGCTCTGTTTTTGGCTGCGACGGCCTCCTGCAACCCTCTGCCAACGAAAACAGAGCTTGGGTGGGCCGCTGTTTTCGCTGGCGGAGGGTTGCAGGAGGCCGTCGCAGCCAAAAATGGAGCTCGGGAGTCCATTTTCGCTGGCAGAGCGCTTGGGCTACCACAGGTGCCACTGACATGAGTGATGTCAAGCTGGCCATGCCCCCCCAGCCCCCTCCCCCCCGAGGTCAAACACAACTCTGATGCGGCCCTCAATGAAATCGAGTTTTGACACCCCTGCTTATGAGTCTCTTATTATAATCAAGCTCAATAAAAATAGGTTTAGTCTTCCTGTGGAGTTGAGTTCATGGTCCAGTCTACCTAGTGGGGCTGACAACAAGAAAGCAATGCATACGCACACACGGTCACAGTTTCTAACAACATTCCTGAATAATAGAAATGCAAAAAGGAGAGAGGAACATATTACCACCAATGGTGGACCTGTCCCAAAGCTAGAAATTTCTGGAATAAAGTTAGAGCCTGGTTGGGAGAAATACTACAGAAAGAAATTGTTTTAAAACCTGAAATGTTTTTACTGGGGATATTGCGTACAAGATATTCAAAAGAAGAAAGATATCTAATTTTACACATAACCACAGCAGCTAGACTATCATATGCCCAGAACTGGAAATCAGAACACGTGCCTACTGCTTCGATGGTGCTTAGAAAAGTACTTGATTGCGCAGAAATGTACAAAATGACTATGGAGATTCATGGAAAAGACGACACGGATTATTATGAAATAGGGAATAAGTTATAGAATTGGATTAAACAAAACCCAAAATTAAAAATTTGGCTATAAGGATGAAGATGAATTGAGATATATCCATAAATGCTCATAACCTTTCTTTATAAGCTGTAAATAAATTACGGATGATATTCACCAATAATTATGATATGGAATGCACTTAAAATGTATATATATATAGTTACGAAACAAACATTTTGACAACGCTGTCAAAGTATTGGATTATTTCTTATTGTTATATGTAAATATTTGTACTTTTTGGTGTTTGTGTGTGTTTTCTCTTACTGTAAAAATTTAATAAAGACTATTGTTAAAAAAAGAAAAAGAAAAAAAAAGTTGACAAAGGACCTTATCTGGGGGGGGGGGGTGTTTAAAGCACAGTTTCTTGAGCTCGGGACTAGCCACTGTGGACAAAGCAGGGCTTCCAAAACAACTGCATACAATAACTCTTATAATTTGGTTATATCAAATAGTCAATGAATGACTTCAGAAAGGATTGTTGCCGATTCTGCTAAGGGGCAGAACTTGGCTTGGTGATGCTATGGTTTACGGTTAGAAGTCACATGTCATCTCAGATGTGGGCCTACAGGACCAGCAACACCAACATCTCAGGGCTTCAGGGTAAGCTGCAAAGTAAAGAAAACCATTGAAAAAGTTGTTTATGGCAATCGCCATCGAGCTGAGCTTGATATCTGAGGTCTTCCCCTTAAGGCTATTGCTCGAACAGAAAGTAGGAAGATTTGAACACATGGGCTGAAGCAGAGCTGCTGAGCTTGTTTTATCTGTGGAGACAGAAAAAAGAAGCTCGGCCCTGCAAAACTTCGGACATTTTGTATGCAGTGCTCTTGGTGGCTAAATCAATCTACCAGGCTGGCAGTGCAAAGCAGAGGGCAGCAAATATTTGACAAGCTGCAATATATTGTGGCAGAGTTGCCTTTCACTTGCTGGGTGACAAATTATGTAGACCTGGCCTGATGAGTTTAAGAAGGCTGGTGATCACAGATCTTTCCCTGCCTGAGGCAACAAGCAGGCGTAACTGCCAGCCGAGAGCTTGAAAACAGCAGACTCACCATGTGAACAAATAATAAAGTGGATGAGCAGGGACTAGAAAGATAATCTGCCGTAATCTTTCTGCAGTTATTAAAGTTTCAGTTTATGCATATTTATGGGGCCTTTTCAATACCTGGTGCAGGGGACCCTGCCGACAGCACAGGAAATTACCAGGAAATTAGCATTGGCGCTGATATGCGATCAAGGCTTCCGTTATCCAGGGCCTTTCTCGCTTAAAATGTGGAGGCAATAGCTGTGTCTGTGCTGCATCTTCTTAGAGAACCCTGGGAGGTCAAAGACTGGCAGTTCAGCAGGACAGATGGCAATGCTGGCTAAGCCAGCTTCCCAGCCAGGCCTGTCGTCCTTTTTTTCTTGGCAGGCACCTCGGCCACCTGTCTATCGTGTGTATTTCTACATCAGTCTTCCCCAACTCAGTGCTCCTGACATACATTGGACCACAAACCCCTAATTCCAGTACTGTCGTGGCCAGCCTAGATTATGTCGTGCAATGCATCTGGACGGCATCAATTTGCGAAAGCCGATTTAACGCGGTGGAGGTCTTATCTTGGCTACCGTAATCCAAAAGCCCCAGTAATGATGGGATGGCTCTCAGTTCTTCAGGAAAGATGGCGTTTGCTTTGTGATATTCCAGAAGTTTCTTTGTCAGATAGTATGAACTGGCCCTTGGTGGATATCATTCGATTTATGGGAACCTCAGACATGGAGGGAAGCCTGGAAAACTCATGCCCATATTCACAATCGGAAGCACCAAAGCAAGGGAGACATGGGTTTTTCTGCCGATTCCCTTTCCTGCTTTGTGGCAACTGTCACCCTCCCATTAGAAAATGTTGGGCAAAGGGGATGAATGACGGGAGGAAAGGAGGAGGAATAGGAGAAGTTGTGGCTGTTTGCTCTCTTAACACGAAGAGAGATTTTAGTCATATATAAGCATTCTCTGGTCACCCAACATCAAAAACGGCATCAAAAAAGCACAACAAAGAATGTTCTTTCTGCGCCAACTCAGGAAGCTCAAATTGCCCAAGGAGCTGCTGATACAGTTCTACAGAGGAATTATTGAGTCTGTCATCTGCACCTCTGTAACTGTCTGGTTCAGTTCTGCAACCCAACAAGACAGACACAGACTTCAGAGGATAATCAGAACTGCAGAAAAAACAATTACTGTCAACCTGCCTTCCATTGAGGACGTATACTGCACGAGTCAAAAAGAGGGCCATGAAAATATTTAATGACCCCTCACATCCTGGACATAAACTGTTTCAACTCCTACCCTCAAAACGACGCTATAGAGCACTGCACACCAAGACAACTAGACACAAGAACAGTTTTTCCCCGAACACCTGCTAAACAAATAATTCCCTCACCACTGTCTAACTATTCACTAAGGCTGCATTACAGGCTGCATCCACTAAGGCAGTGGATGTGATGTGCCATTGCCTGGACGATGTTAGGATCTGGATGGGAAGGAACAGACTCAAACTCAACCTGGACAAGACTGAGTGGCTATGGATGCTGCCTCCTAAGGATTATACCGACTGTCCCTCCTTGGTCTTCGGGGGAGACAAATTATCTCCCTCGGACCGGGTTCGCAACTTGGGGATGCTCCTAGATCCACAGCTAAAATTAGACCAACACCTTACGGCTGTGGCTAGGGGTGCCTTTGCACAGGTTGGCCTGGTGCACCAGTTGTGACCTTATTTGGAGAAGAATGCTTTTACTCACAGTCACTCATGCCCTTGTCACCTCTTGATTGGACTACTGTAACGCGCTCTACATGGGGCTACCCTTGAAAAGTATCCGGAGATTGCAATTGGTGCAAAATGCGGCTGCGCGTGCTGTGGTGATGTTTCTAGAAACACCCACGTAACACCTATACTCCGCCAGCTGCATTGGTTGCCCATTGGTCTCCGGGTGCAATTCAAGGTGTTGATTATCATCTTTAAAGCCCTACATGGCTTAGGACCAGGTTATCTTCGGGACCGCATCCTACCTCATACATCCCTACGACCAGTTAGGTCCCACAAAGTCGGTCTCCTCCAGGTCCCGTCAACCAAACAATGTTGGTTGGCGGGTCCTAGGGGGAGAGCCTTCTCTGTGGGGGCTCCGGCTCTCTGGAACCAACTACCCCCAGAGATCCGAACCATTCCCACCTTGCTGGCCTTCCAGAAAGCCATTAAGACATGGCTCTTCCTGCAGGCGGGGTTTTGAGACCGTTGAATATCTTGGTCTCCCCCATGTATGTATTGCTTGTGTTGTTTTTATTTTTTTTAATTGCTTTTAATTGTTGTTTTTTCTATGGTATTGTAGCTGTTTTTGTACATGTTGAACGCCGCCCTGAGTCCCCAGGGAGTAGGGCGGCATATAAGAACTGCTAAATAAAATAAATAATAAAATAAATTACTATTACTATTAGTCTTCTCATTGTTCCTATCACCCATCTCCTCCCACTTATAACTTGTTGCTTATATCCTTATGATTTATATCAATATTGATTGTTTCCTGATTGCTTAGTTGTACCCTATGAAAATCATTAAGTGTTGTACCTCATGATTCTTGACAAATGTATCTTTTCTTTTATGTACACTGAGAGCATATGCATCAAAGACAAATTCCTTGTGTGTCCAATCACACTTGGCCAATAAAGAATTCTATTCTATTCTATTCTATTCTATTCTATTCTATTCTATTCTATTCTATTCTATTCTATTCTATTCTATTCTAATCTCCTCCTCCTTCCCTTTTAAACTGAGCAAAAGCAGTGCACAGCCCCTTCTCTGTGCGAGATTTCGTTTATCAGCCCCTTTTTCTTGGTGGGAGAGCACAGGTGGGCTGGGACATGAGAAAGGCCCTTCTTGGAGGTCCCACCAAAATTATAAAATCTCAGTCTATCTAGCTGTTAAGCCCTCTGGTCCATTTTCTACTGAAAAAAATTTCCACAACATATTGATGGCACAATCAATTTGTTTTACCACTGTACCTTTTTCTGTGCTTTTAATCGTATGTTATCCTGCTTTATGCTGTTATTATTATTTTTTTTACATTGTTTGATGGCTAGATCAATCAAGATAGCATGCAATGGTGATGAGAAGGAAGTTAAATTCCATGCCAGGGTTTTAGGGTTGCTATGTGGCAATAATTGAGAATGTTCTGCTTAGCCTCCCCGAAAGTATCATAATGCTGGAAAGGTCACAAAAAGAATAGAATTATAGCCTCTTCCTTGCAAAGAAAGGCTGACATTTGGGGGCAAACTTTTTTTTTAGTTCTGAAGGTTAAAAAAGTAAAGGCAGTTATGAGAGAGATACTGTTGGGCTCAGGAAAATTATGAACAGTGTGGCATAGGGATTTAGGACAAGGTTTTCCTCTTTTTTAATACTGGCCCATAATGGTATGTAGGCATGATACCTTGGGAGACAGGTGGAAGAGTTGCAGCCTAGACCACAGTCTGATAAACAAACTCTGAATCTGAAGGAGAAGGTGGGTGGAGGAAGCGTCTGAGAAGGTTGGGAAGAGTTAAACTGTGATTCTTTTACTGCAACTTTATAATAAAGGTAGTGTGGGAAGCCCCCCCTCCCCCCGAGAATGACATATTTTTGGGGATATTAAAAGAGGTAGAATATTATATTTCCCCAAAGGAAAAATGGAGAAAAATCTTAACAAAGGCAGAAAGCAGCCCCAGTCTTTCTTAATAGCCTCAAGCAGAAGCCTCAAGTCTTTAGAGATGGATAATTTGTACTTATTAAGAAAGACTGGGCCAATATATTCATAAACAAAACACCTTCAGCCAGGCTGAGCTGATGGGATTCACCCAAATTCTAAGGACAGGACATAACTTTTAGGATATAATAGGTTTAACCCACCACTATTGAAATAGTAAAAGGCACAAAGCTCACTATATTGCACAACTCCCTGGAGCATCTCAATCAGAGGTGGTATTCTGCTAGTTCGGACCGGTTCAGGCGAACCGGTAGTAGCAAGCTGCGGCTATGCCATCCTATTTAGGCATATTTTGAAGCATGCATGCAAGTGTGCATGCATGCAAGTCGCACGCGCGAGCAAAGTGCATGCACGGAAGGCCGTGCGCATATGTGGACGGGGCGCGTGCGCTCACATTTGCGAACCGGTAAGGAAGGTAAGTGAATACCACCTCTGATCTCAATCACCTTATAAAGATCCATCTACTCACTCAGCCATTTGGTCAGCCACCCCGGAAACATGCTGCTGTCACTGAAGTTTCTGGAAGCCAAATAAACCTTCTTTCCTTGCAGTCAGCCTCCATTTTATTTCCAGAGCCTTTCTCCCGCCTTGGAACCAGACCGGATTCCCCACCACCACCACAGTAGTGTAAGTACTCATGTTTGGTGCTTCTCTTCTGGACTATCTTGAAGGAAGGAATCAATCTTTCCAGTCTGAAAGTACCTCTCCCTGCTCTTGCTTTTACTCTCTTGAAAACTAGGGAGAGTCCCTTCCAAGACACTTTATCCATCCGTACCTCTCCTTTGGACTCAGGTTTCATTTATCAGACCAATGTCTAGATTGCAGCTCTTCCTCCTGTCTCCCAAGGTGATTCTCACATACATTATATAGACCTCAAGGCCACTCAATGAAATGAGCTGGCAGTAGATTTGATATGGATAATAAAATATACTTTCCTTCAATGATGCTTGATAAACATAGGTCACTCAGACCACAGGATGCCACCCCAGATATTAACCTAGCAGACAAAAAAGCTAGGATACCCCACCATCAACCTAAGGAGGAGAAATAATGGAACTGATAGGATAATTCAGCAGAATTCATTGTTACCACTGTTTTCACACTAAGGTATTTTTGAATAAATAATTTATCTACACATATACACCATTATTTCCTTCCAAAGAAAGCCACTCATAACTATATTTGCCTATTTCCCTTCATGTGTTTTCAGAAAATAGCAGCATAGCAATGCAAGTATATTATTTGGAGATGCACAAAGTTATTGTCTCTCAAGTTTATTTAATTTATCAGATTTAGATACCATGTCTCACAAAAAGTGACCATGGCTGGTGTACAACAATTAAATAAAACAATAAATATATAAAACAATCATTATTAAAAATATAAAAGTCATTATTATTTTTAAATAGAAACCACCAGGCGCAGGAGAGAGTAGATATTAATGATGGAGCCATCTTAAAATGTCACCTTTTCTAGTGGAAGACATTTGCCTAACAGCCTTTGAAGTCTGGTAACTACCAGCTTCTCCCATCTGCTTGTGAGTAGATCTGAAAGGAGCAATTTGGCACCAAGCCAGACAAAGTGAAAAAAAAATCATGCTTGGGCTTTGCATCTGGATGACAAGCAGCAGCCTTGGGGGAAACTGCCAGGCTACAAGTTTGTGGAAAAAACAGATGTGACTGCCTGCTCTACTCAGTCCCCAAATTAGCAAACGCTGCAAATTTTCAGCATCTTCCTCAACTCACAACACTGAGTTGGATATGCTTTTCACCCATATACTTTTTTCCCTGAGCAAGCCCGCTCCAGAAGGGTCTGTTATGCTCAAAGTCCCTGCATTTAACTCCCACGTCAAATTGATTTTATTAAAGCATTCTAGAGGGTTGTTAAAACAGAGTTAAGGCTCTTAAAAACCATGCCTGTGCGCACACACCTGTTCACTAGTGACAGGAATCGATGTCAAAGCTCACCAACCTCTACCACGAGACTACAACCCACTTCAATATTTAATCCAGTGAAGCTCGCTGCGTGCACAACGAAGAGCCACTTTCCTTAAGAGTTATGGTGGCTTTGTTCACAAACTCTGCCTTTGCCATTCTTTCTGAGGGGAAAAAAAACATGCGCTTTGGGATTCCATGGCATATACAAATATATCAGTCCTCCAATGTTACCGAAGACAACAGGGAAAAGTCCTAAATGCCTGGCCAGCAGAGCTCATGAAAGGTTGATGCTGTTGCTTACACATTTTTAATATATCACCTACTTTTTTTTAAATACAGAGCTGATCCTTAAATATCTGTTGTGTATGCTTTGGGTGAGGCTTGCAAGATTAGGTCTTGGTGCTTGAATTGAATGGGGCTGTGGTTAGAGGAATCAGGACAATTCAAGAGCCAGTTTGGTCTAGTGGCCAGAAACCAGGAGATTGGGAATTCTAGTCCCACCTTGGACATGAGAGCCAGCCGAGGGAGTTTGGGCCAGTCACTCTCTTCTCAGCCCAAACTCACCTCACAGGATTGTTGCTGTAGAGAAAATAGGAGGAGGGAGGAGTATTAGATATTCACCATCTTGAATTATTTATAAAAATAATAAAGGTTACATTTAACATAAAATAAATGTTTTTTTAAAAATAAATTTCATTTAAGAACCAAAGCTAGTAGTACTCATCTACTACTAGCCAAGAAGCTATCTTATCTCTCACCCCACATTTACCTTCTCAACTAGGAAGCCACTCAGTGCTGACACCTTCTATCTTGGAAGAGTAATCACCAATTAATTTTGTTGTTGTTGTTGTTGTTAGTTTTAAGGTTAGGCTCCTCTTTTGTCTGTCCTAAAAGTGATCTACATTTTAAATAAATCCTGAAGCCTCTGGAGTGCGAAAAACGGCCCAACAGGTAAACCAGAAGTCCATTTTTCTGAACTTCCGGTTTGCCCGTTGGGCGTTTTTCACCGTCCCCAGGCTTCAGGGAAGCCTCCTGAAGCCTGGGGACGGCGAAAAATGGCCCAACCGGAAGTTCGTTTCCGAACTACCATTTGGCCCGTTTGGCCGTTTTTCGCCGTCCCCAGGCTTCAGGAGTCCGGAGGCTTCAGTAAGGCCTGTGCGCATGTGCAGGGGGGCAGCACGAGGGTTGTGCGCATGCGCAGAGGGTGGGCACGGGTGTGGGCATATGCACACGCGCTAGTGCACATACGCACACCATTTTGGCACGCGAGCCAAAAAAGGTTCGCTATCACTGGATAAGGTCTCCTGCTTGAGCAGGGGGTTGGACTAGAAGACCTCCAAGGTCCCTTCCAACTCTGTTATTCTGTTAAATGCAACTACTCACAAAAGTATTGTGAGCCCCATTGCCTCTCTAACCACTACATCCTGATAGCCAAATGGGTCCCAAGCAGGTCAAATTTCTGCTGAATGTTTCAACAGGTTAAGGATGCTGGCAGGATCTTTATATAAAGTCTAGATTCTTAATATTAGATTGATAATAGGCATTGTGCTGAATTGACACAGAAATGACCAACCGCAAGCTCCTACTTAGTAAAATGGCCTGGAATTGAATGATTGATTAAAATGTATAACTATGTATCTTATTGTAATATTTTAAGGTATATGTGTATTGTGTTGTATATGAAGTTGTGGAGAAAAATAAAAAACTTTTTGGAAAAAAAAAGTAAAATGGCCTGGAAACTTGGACACAGAACTTTTCTTATCCTGAACAAGTTGCAGGTTTTGCATATGCTTCCTCGGGTATATGGATGCTACTGTTTTGAGGAGGGGTTTATTCCCCCATTAAAAGGGCAAGGGCAGGGGTGGGTTCTAACTTACCTCGGCGCTGATTCACTTCCTCCTGTGCCATATGGCTGCACGCACATTGCGAGCCACATAGCCGCGCGCACTTTGCACAAACGTGCATGCACAGTGCTGAAAAACAAGCAAAAAGAGCAAAAAAAGAGATGGCAGTGCATGCGCACTGCCCAAAACTCGGCTTCTGCGCATGCACAGAAGCAAAAACCAGCAAAAAATCCCCCCCCAAAAAAAATCCCCCAAAAATTTTTCCCCCAAAAAAGAGATGGCAGCGTCCATGGACCGGCACCAATAGAACCGACTACATGAGGTCACCACCAGTTTACTACCGGTTCTATAAAACCGGTGCAAGCCGGGAGGAACCCACCTCTGGGCAGGGGGCTTCAAAAGTATAAAATCCGTACAGCGATACTAATAATTTTAAATATTACCTAAAACCAGAATTTTGTTGCTGGGACCAATTGACAGGCAAGTAGAAAAGACTTGCAGAATATTGTTTTTGTACATGACAACTGGAGCGAGAATATTACGTGCACAACAATGGAAAGACTCCGAAATACCTACAATGGCTGCTGAAAGTGACAGAATTTGCAGAGGTGGCAAAACTGACTTGCTTGATTAGGGAAAAGACAATAACTACATTTCTTAGTGATTGGAAATCCTTTGCGGACTTTTTGCTGAAAACGGAAAAAAATGAACTTGTGATTTATGGAACTGATGATTAGAAAGGGTTCTAGGTAGAAAGAAGGAAGCTATGGTGTACAGTAACCTTAGAGAGAGGATAAAATATAAATGCATTTATGACTGCTGTAAAGAAGATCAGAAGCTGCTTCTTTATATATTTTATTCTTTTCTTTTTCTCCCTTTTGTCTTTCCTTTTATCTCTTTCTTATTTACTTTTCACTTTAATTTCCTTTTTAAAAATTTATATTGTTTTTATTCTGCAAGTTCTTTGATTAAAATTCATAATAAAAGTGTGCGAAGTCCCCTATTTTATAACATAATCAAACACATAAGAGCCACATCCTTTTTTTTTTCCTGTCTTGATTGGGTAACCTCGCTGTAGTAAAACTGCTGGCTCCACTTGCTCACAGAACAGAATGTAATGCCTGTAAGTTCTGTAATAGGCTTTTCAATCAATAATTTGTAACGCTCTGCTTATTACGATAATATAGACATAGCACGCTGTTATACAAACATCCACACTCAATGGGATTGTGTTTCTAAGCATCGGTTACGGTGAAGAAAAAGACAAGGAATGGTGATCGTAACCATGGCCTTGGCACTTACAAATTTCAGTTCAAACACACACACACACACACACACACACACACACACACACACAGGGAGGGAGGGAGGGAGGGAGGGAGGGAGGGGGAGAGGGAGAGAGAGAGAGAGAGCAGATCAGGGCTATGTTCCTTACCTGATATGGATATTTCCTAGACAGGGTGGGCAAACTATGGTTCTTTGAGGACCTGTGGACTTCAAATCCCAGAATTCCTGAGCCAGTCATGCATGCATGGCTGGCTCAGGAATTCTGGGAGTTGAAGTCCATAAGTCCTCAAAGAACCATAGTTTGCCCACCCCTGAGTGGCTGCTTGGTTGTTGCTTATTATTTATTTATTTATTTATTTATTATTTATTCATTCATTCATTCATTCATTCATTCATTCATTCATTCATTCATTCATTTAATCTTATCTTGCTTTCATGTCTGTGGGCAAAAAAATGGAGAACGAGGCACTCTCTTAATCTGTATTAATTTTCTGAAGAAGTTGGACACCAGGTCGGACATCATTTCTAACGATGGCCAGGGATGATGGGAGCTATATTTCTCAAATATCTGTAAAGACCATGAGGTTTGAGCACAAAAATCAGCTCCATGGGAACAGATCTAAACATGTAGGTAATGTACAGGCTCAATTTTGAAGGAAATAATTCAAATATAGAGTGGTGTAGCGAAATCAGGGTGAACCACCCTGAATGTAGGCAAGAGGTGCATTGTCACGTGACTTGGGGACAACAAAGTGGCCATCTAGAGAGTTGGTGTCAGCTGTGGAATTGGGTCACTGCTACCAGGACGCCAATCAGTTGTTTGGCAGATGGCAATGCAGCCTAGCAGTGACAGGTATGTGTGTGTGTGTAAATTATTAGTTCCAGATGTCAAATAGGTATGTCATTGTTTTTTTTCCCTTTCATCCTTGTCTGCATACAATCTTGTCCCTTATAGAGTTCTCTCTCTTTAAGACAATGGAGGGAACCTACATTTTGTGAGCCACACACTGCCTCTCTGAGCAATGTATCCTCTCTCTGAGATTTCAGGGCCTCATTGAAATCTCAGAGAGGAAGAAGGTTGCTCACAAAATGTATATTTATTTATTTATTAATCAAATTTCTATGCCGCCCAACTCCCTAGGGACTCTGGGTGGCGTACAATAAAATGCAAGCTACATTCTTTATTACAATTTGAAAGAAATTAGAAAGACAAAAATAAAACAAAGAAAGGAACTGGCATTATACATTCTTTTCAGCAATACTTTTAACAGAACAGAATATACATATTCTGTATGTATATTCTCCCGGTTGGGACCGGTTCTAAAGAACAGATAGTAACTTGGTGGCCTGGGTCGCTGGAACCGGCAGCGACCCAGGCCTGCCATGCCTCCAAGTAGGTTCTCTCAGCGGCACCATAAGCGGCACCATCTTGTTTTTTGCTTCTGCACATGCACAGCAGCTTTGTTTTAGCACTGTGCATGGGCGTGTAATGCGCACAAAGCGCGTCCCTGAGCGAACTGGCAGTGAAGAAAACTGGAACCCACCCCTGGTATGTGTGTCCTTCATTGTATCTTGGGGGGGGGGGAGGAATGAGCAAAAATGCAAAAAGTATTTATGAGGTTCCCAGTGTCTTTTTCAAGACTTCTTGAAAGGCTGTGGCTAAGACAGAATATTTATTTGGCTTATTTGCATATCTAATAAGGCTGTGCAGCAGTTGGAATTTGAAAGGAAAAAGGAGGTTCAGTCCACAAACGAAGCATCTGCCTATATCTCCTCAAACCAAAAGTGTCCTTTCCTAGGATCAAACTGCAAAAACCAGATGCCTGATCCCAGGTAAAGATGCAGCTGTTCCAAGGCACTGGGGACAGA
This sequence comes from Diadophis punctatus similis, assembly GCA_023053685.1. Lineage (NCBI taxonomy): Eukaryota > Metazoa > Chordata > Lepidosauria > Squamata > Dipsadidae > Diadophis > Diadophis punctatus. Next base: position 2,509,231 of record JALIGW010000037.1, on the reverse strand, counting down.
TGTTAGCTAAGCAGGCATCCCTGCACAGTCTGAAAGCTACTTTTTCCTTTCAAATCTACAGTGCCGCCTAGCCCTAATATTTAGTGAACTAAATATTCACCTCTATCCTTTTAAAAATGGCTTTGGCCTTGTTTTCAGGGAAGGGTGGGTGGGGGTGGAAAAGGAACAAAAGGGTAAGTACAGATAAGCAATCAGGAGATAGAGGCTGAGTCAGTTGGCAGCTTATCTCACAAGCAGCAATTCAGCCCAGGTGGCAAGGAACCTGTGGAGAAGCATCTCAGAACAATCAGTGACTCCGCCTTCATGTACTGCCCTCAAAGGAAGATAGGAAATTCTGAAAAGTTTACAGGTTTTTCCACTTACCTCGGACTAGCATTAAAGATGTCTGACTGAAATCTGATTACAGGTAGTTCTCAAATTATCACCGTTCATTCAGCAATCCAGAGCCTCCTCCACCCTCTGAGGCACTCTATGCTCCACATAATGACTGCAATTGGGAGATCCGGGATTGCAAGGTGCCTTGCTTAATGACAGCAACAACTTTATGATTCTAATTCTGGGCTCAGTTGTGGTTGTAAGTCAAGGACTTGTTGGAATACAGTTTTCAGGTAATTTGTACAAATATACCAATATTCCCCAACCAATAGATGGCAGTGTTTATGAGCTGGTAGTTGCATCTATGACATATAGTCTATACCTTTTTTCTGTATAAAAGTTTTCTCTTCCTGGTCCCAGTTAAGCAGAAAAGCACATGTGGACTGTGCACTGTTTGTTCTGTAGAGCTATAAAGAGAATTTTTAACAGGAGTAGTGTTTGCTTCCTTAATTTTGCCCAGCTGGGTGGGGCTTATCAACTATTTCCTCCTTTATGTCCCACCCACTTTTGGACTTAGGTCTCAGTACAAACTATGAAGATGAAAACATGTTGTAATGTAACCAATGGCTGAATGTCCCACTAAACAGGGGCAGGTTCCCCTTACCTGCCTACCAGTGCGCTTCACACGCATCATCATATTTCGTGCATGCGCGCGCTATGTGCGCGCGTCCCCTCGCATGATTTTGCTTCCACGCATGTGCAGGAAGCAAAAAAAGGCCAAAAATTCAGAAAAATATGTTAAATTTTTAAATGTATTACCCATTATAACGTATAAGTTATGATTTTCTTAGTAATATATAGAAACATTTATGATTTTATGTTCTATTGAGAAAATTGGTAAAGGTGGAATTCCTCCTATTCATTTTATAGTATAAAAATTTTGAAATATTGTATAAAGAATTTATAATTTGGAATTTTATTTTTAAAACAAGTAAATGGAATTTTTTATGTATGGGTTTTTAGTTTGTATAAATAAGAGGGGGGGAAAGGGATGAGTAATGAAAATAAGGATGGATGAAAGCATGACGGCTTGGTTTTGAAGATAAAGAAATAAGATAATAAAATAATTAGTAAATAAAATAGATAACACCAATTAAATTAATTTACAAAGACTAGATGTGTAATCTGGATGACGAAATTAGAAAAGGAGGTTAAAATGATATATACCGAAGGTTATAAACGAATGGTTGTATTTCTGTTTTTTTATTGAAGGTATATATGTTGTTATATATGTATTTTGATGTTTAAGGTGGAGAAAAAATAAAAACTTTTTCTTAAAAAAGAAAAAAAGATGGCGCCGCGCGATGGACCAGCGAAGACAGCACCGGAGCCGTCGCGCACAAATTGTGCAATTGG